>JBBMKD010000170.1:34942836-35330558 GCA_037834095.1 Argya squamiceps | reverse complement strand
CAGAGGCGTGACTAACTCTCTAATTGGTCAGCCAAGCTGTCAACATCTGCTACAACTTCCCTAGAGAGAAAAAAAAACCTCACTGGCCTACTAAACCACCACATGCTTTTAACACTAGTAAGAAAGGACAAGGACACTACGATCATTATATACTAATGAGATTGATCCAGAGATATGACTGAAATGAGACCCAGTGTGACACAGCTGCCTCCAAAAAAAAAAAAAAAAATCCTCTCACTTGAACAAAACACACTGAGATAATCTTGTGCCTCAATTTCCAGTTGTGTTACCATGATTTCTATACAAAGTCTGGAGAGAACAACAAGTATATTCCTTGAGAAGATGAATAAAAGGAACATTTGAAATAGGATAATAAAATCATGGGTGATCTGTCAGACACCATTGTGACATACAAGTAACATAATACAAGTAACTACTTATATTTGCCTCTGAAACAATCTAAATGGACAGAGGGTAAATCAGTATATTCTAAACATATGGTCTAGCTATTGAGTTTCCCCTGCCTTCCTGTTTTGTTTTGCTGAGGTATAAAAATGATTTGGAGAAACACGAGAGTAAGCCAGTTAATGCAAAACCTTTTGCAGTTCTTGGAACTCCTGTAAAGACAACCTGTAACACTGTACATTTCATTCAACAGAATGGCGTCAGCACTGTTTTAATTGCAGCTGAAACTCAGATCCAGCAGGATATCTGATATTAGTCATGGCTGACATGCTAAATTTATTTAAAGAGCTTTACACTGACAGAGTCTGGAAGCAGGCTGGAAAGATCCTGAAGCTAAATTTGAATTGCAATTTCAGTTCCAAGCTTTATCCAAATACATTTGACTCAAATCATCTAAGTCATGGAACTCTATCAAGTCCTTGAAAAACTTTGCACATAGAGACCATGAGGTAAAATTTTAATGTCCTTGGGTATTACAGGAAAATAAAATCAGTTTTCAAAATTAGACATGTTGGTCCTCAGCAAACTAATAGAAACACCTGTTTTACATGAAGAAAGTAAGAAGACTTTCAGCCCTACATGTAAATGCCAACTGATTTCAATACACATGTCCACATACAGGATATGGGGGTATACTATAACATGGCTGGTTGTACATAACTTGAGCATTTGAAAACTCCCCATATGTCATTACAATAATTTAAAGGCAATTTAAAAAAATATGCTTTGAAACAGTTGGCCTGCAGACAACAGCTCATGGCAGCTGACCTGCTCTAGTAATCCACGGCTATTGAAAGGAGTCTTTCTTCCTGTGACTTTCTCTATTTCCACCCAATTTCTCGAGCTGACTCCAGGGGACTCTATCCCCAGAGATGATTAAACTTGTTGATCTGGACAGAAAAATTATTCTATTTTCTTTTTTGCTGGACTAATTGTTGGTTTGTTGAACTGAGCTCAACACGACCTCAAACACAACATCAGAGTGAAGGTAAGTGGAGAAGACTTGATAAAAGGAAAAAGGCGGAACTTCACTCTTTGACAGTGGTAAGCTACCATGTTTTCAGAGGGAGCTGCACTCTGTGATTTTTGTATGGCTTCTGGAGCAATTGCTTATGGCACTGTAGAAATTCCCAATGAAAGGAAGTATTGTACTAAATTAATTTCATTAAAAGACAGAAGCCCAGATGAATGAAAGCACTGTGATAACACCAGCAAGAAGTATTCTATGAAGTGCCTTGATGACTTACCTTAAAGGAGATTTCGTACTGCTCTCCTCCCCATATTTCTAATCCTGGATCATAGCCTCCCAGCTCCCAGAACCATTTCCGGTTTACGGCAAATAGACCTCCAGCCATTACAGGAGACCTGAAGGATTAATAGAACAACACAAACTATAATGAAGATGTTTGGACCGCGTGTGTGTGTGCGTCTGGGTATGTTTGTATGAATGCTGTTTGAACTGTGAAGCTATGAAAGGCATATATGAAGAGTAGTGTAACCAAATAGTGACATTTATTCATCCAAAAAGAGGCTCTAGATGAGAAACAGGCAATGTGGTAGATCTAGAGAATGGTAGACAGTTGTGCACAAACTCCTTTAAAAAAAAACCCAACAAAACCAAGTCCAAAATACCAATAGCCCCCCCAAAAGTTCTGTTTGTTGCTAAGTAACAGAAAGAAAGGGACCCTGGAAACCTGCCAAAGTACTTAATGAGTCTCAGTACTCCATGTGAAGCAATGTGCATTTGAAAGTGAGCAGAAGTTTTCAATTCATTTCAGTCTCATAGGTGCTGGCTAGAGAAAGGCAGAAAGGTGCAAGAGGATGGCTGAAAAGAAGCTTCTTCTTCTGAAAAGAAGCAGAAACATCTGCTTTCCTAAGCATTTAAAACTCCTCAAATGTATCTCACAGTGGTAATGTGACTTATAGACAAATAATTTGCTATGCTTCCAATGTTTCCATTTATTCCATTAATAAACATGTGGAATTTTCTTCAGTTAACTCAGTCTTTTTCACAGACAATACAGAAAACAAATGAGATACTTAAAATTATTGTTAGAGAATAACGACAAAAACATATTGTGAATTTCTAACCAGGAATTTTGTACTGGAAAACAAGCATTTTCTCTTTTTTTTTTCTTTCAGTACCAAGAAGACCAAGTTTCTAATGCAGTAAATACATTGACAGCTCTCAGGATTCAAATGTTGCTTTTCAACTGATTCCTTGAAGTTGCAATGGAAGGGGAATATAAAGGCATCTGTGCTGTAAAGGAGGGAAACAACACGCTTAAGAATGTCCAACCTAACTATGCAATTCCATCAAAGGCTAAATCAACACTAGCCTTATGAGTTTTTGAGCAAGAGGCCAGAAGGAACACATTCATGCTGATGGCTGGTCAGAGAGAGAAGACAAAGCCATGGGAGACCTGGATGGCTTCCAGGCAATGTTTCCTTAGCAGAGAGCCGACATGAAACTGGGTCCTATGCCCCGTGTCTTGTAACAGTGAAGCCCCAAGGGAAAATTATCCCACTCTGGGGCATTTTCAATTACTGCTGGTGTTTTGTCTGGGGCTATGGAAGCAGACGGTATCAGTCCTGACTGGAAAATAAAAACTTCCCCCTTTGTCACTGGTTTAGAATTTGGCAGTGAAATTGGGACTGGTAATACTTCAGGAATCCATGCATAAGTTAGAAGTTTATTGAAGAGGACATCATGTCAATGGAACATTCTGCCATATTTTCTCTGCCTTAACACTTTTTTATACTGTTGTCTTTTATCCAAGCAGTAGAGATGATAAAATAGCAAGCAAACAGCTGAGTGGTCTCTGCCACCATCAGGCAGCCAGTGAATCCCCATGCATGAATGTTAGAAAATTATCCCTTCATTTGCATGCACGGTAATGAGAAACATTATGGATAATTCTCCTTTCACTTCTATATGGTAGCTTAAAAAAAATTAAACTACCTGTTTTCATGACTCTTACAGGCTAATTTCATTTTCCTTTAGAGATTACATTCTTAAAAGCACATAGAAGCTTTGAGAAACAAAGCTTTGCGAAAAAAATACAAACTGGCAAGGCTGTGCACTGTAACATACACTGAATGCTAACACTTTCTTACTTTTATTGACATTTCATATATCAATATTGACTGTATCTCCACATATGAATAAATTCAACAGAGATTTTATTAGAAACCTTCCCCCAAGGATTCTGACTACTACAATACATTTTCAATTCCTACCAAAGTAAATCGAAATACAACATGTCCTTTTTGACTTGAGGTTTTAAATAATCAAAACATAATGTCCTTTTATAAAGAAGGACTTACGTAGAGAATGCTTATAACTAAATTGCTACTGACAGAAGAAATGTAGTCCCAAAAATCACTCAGCAAATGCAGGATTTCTCTAATTCTCATTGATACAATATCTTTCCTAAGTATTTTTCTCAGTACAGTGAATGGTCTATAAAAGAGACAATTGCTGCAGGTAAATCAGATGGAAGACAAAAAGAATCAGAGACTTAAAATTCCAAAGTAATTGGCAAATACTTACAAATTATAATTGGCAAATACTTACAAATTATATTCTCATCGATAGATTTTTCCAGTGACAAAAACTGAGTAATGAAACCCCTTGTTCTTTAGATGTGAAAGTTCAGAATATTTACTGCAACTAACAAAACTACCTAATGACTGGAACAGTAGCAAACTCAATTTTTGCATTTCCTTAAAAAAAGGAAAAGAAATTGAATGTAATGTTGCCCCATTAATTCCTATTCCACAAGATGTCCTGACATTTGCTGTTTTGTAGGAAGAGTAATGAAGAGGAAAAGCATCCTCCAAAGAGGATGGCCTTTTGGTTTTCATTAGAGTGGAATTAGTAATAAGCTGTGTGAAACTGAGTGCTTGGCACAGCATGAATTCCGCTCCACACCACAGGCAGCTACTGCTGAACAGGCTTAAAACTGTCTCCAAAATATGAAGACAAGAGTCCAGCCTTGCAATCATGGCTGATATGAAAAGTCTATATGTATCAATAGGATCATTTACACTGATAACAGAACTGTACTGAGCCCAAAGGAGAAGAATTATTCTCTTGTTTAATGGCTTCTGTATAGAAATGTCAAGTACAAAGTTATGTTTGTAGAAGTAATTTTTTCATGAAATGTCCTACTCAGATGTTCAAACAATCAGACTTGAGCTATTATAGCATAATATTACGGGAGTAATTACAGTGGAAAGTTCTAAAGTGCTTACAGTCAAAATGCTAAAAGGATAAAGACTCCTAAAACATCAGAAGAGCTGGAAGGGTAAGGTTGCTAAACTAAAAAATACTTGTAAAAATCCTTCCACATGAGAACTACTGCACAGACTCACTCAATACATGAAAGAACAATATTGGAAGTAGAAGCTAGCTGATTAAAAAATGGCCCAACTGGTCAAAGATTGCTGTGCTGTGACAGAAAATGCATTTGATTTAGTGTAAAACCCACCCCCTAAACCTCACAAAACTTGCTTTGCAAAAAAAGACTGAGAAAAAGGCAGGCAAATGCTTCATGTGAAAAGATAGCTTACAAACAAAAAACTGCGCTAAAAGAAATGTAGCAGTAGCTCAAACTGTAGCCAGCAAAGATTTTTATAACTGTTTACAACTAGCATGCAGAGGAAGGAAAGAGATAATTTCACCTATGAATTTTCAAGGTAAGAGAAAAATGACATGAACTTCAAAGGAGTGTGAAGCTACTTGCATTAGAAACAAATGTGGTACGTTGCAAACGTGTGAACTGCATAGCAGGGTTTAGAACCATTACACTGCAAGAGTGATACATACAGTGGAACTAAAGGATCTGTGGAAAGGGAAGTTTTGACAGCCTGCAGAACAAAAATGAAGGCAATAAAAATGGGAAAGCACTTGTGCTGGATGACATACACATTGATAGGAACCACCTGCCTGAAACAGCTGAAATTTGGCCATCATAATTGAACCTAGGGAATGGCACATATTGCACTCTGTACCACTCTGTATAACCCAGACTGATTAAAGGCTCTGTGCTGAACTACTGAACAGAGATGGATGAATGCTGGAGAGAGAAGTCCAGCTCATGCAGGATAAATCAAACAAACTGACCTTCAGTGCCAAACCCACTGGCAGATTATACAAAAGCAAGGCAAATAGCCACAGCAGAAATCAGGACTAGGTCCTACTGACCTTGTGGCATCAGGGATGTAATGGAAAAGAAGGAAAAGGGCCATGTTGCTGCTGGCACAGTGGCAGCCTCAGAAATGAGTGGTGACCTACTGAATGCAGCTTTGAGCTAGGCTTCTGCATTTTTTATAATGAATTTCAATTCCTTGTTAAGCAAGAAGTGTCCCTTCACCCTAGTGATACCACATTGAAGGCACCTCAGGAGGGGGAATAATTTCAGTTGCCTTGTTTCAGGAGTGACTGCTCCAGGTCCTCTTTGCAGTGATCCCTGATACTGTATCAAAGCTTCTTAAAGTAAATAGCAGAAGCTGACACTAATCCTAGATAAAAGTTTTAAAAAACCTGAAAATTAAAATTTATGTACGTGTAATGTAAGTGACAGACTTGGCTACTAGGAGGAAGTGAATGCAGAAGTAAACCAAACTGAAACTGAGATGAGTTGATCAGATGGCAAAGTGATGTAGGTTAAGAAAATAAATGACAAAAATAAAAATTTAGCGGTTGCTCCACCTAAAGACAGTTTCTATACTGTGCACAGAAAAAGACGAAAAAGTAGCTGAAATGAATATTGGTAAGTCTTCCTGAATTTCTTAAGAAGTAAAAAAAAAGAATATTTTATATATTTAATTCTCTAATAAAATATAATTATTAAAACTGTAAACTGTTAAACTGTATTTTTAAATGTACCAATTCTTCTACATTTAATATTTCTGTAAGGCATTGTTTTGTATTTTATCCATTCTAACAACATGACCCATTTCAATGTTTATAAAGTCATCAACATTCAGAAAGTAAAACCTGTCTGTGTGACATTAGCTTATGGCAGTTACTCTTTCTTTTTTAACTCAAGTTCCTTTTTCTGAACAACTTTTACCCTAGATAAACGTATGTAAACTACCAGTTCAAATGATCATTATGCTGAAACATGTAGCAGGCCAAGTTGTATTAAACTTAACTCCCAAGTCTCTCTATAATCACCTTCAATTTTTAAACTCCACTTTTGTTTGGGAAATATTAAGCTAAAACCCCATTCTTCAAATGGTGAGCCAGAAAGCTGTGGAGAGTCAGTTACAAACCTCTAGAAGTGCTTGACTTTCAGTTTATAGAAGTTTCCACTGTAATTTCATCACACATTCCTATTTTTCTTACCACATTGCTAAACTTCATTAAAAATTTGTTTTGTAAAAAAAGCAATGAGTCCTTATGTGGGTGTTGAGGCCCTTTTAGCCTTTTCTCTCATATTTAGAAAATTAATGAAAAAGAGGCTAGCTGGGTAGAGATGGAAGACTCTGAATAAAAGGCTGCCCCTTCCCATAATTATCTCTCATGATCCAAGGGAAATCTGTCTGAACTATTGTTAGACGAGATCTACAGCACTCAAACTAAGCAGGTGGGTCAGCACAAATGAGCATCATGAAGCAAAAAGTAAATGAAAGCTTCTGGAAACGTCCTGCAGGCAACAGTGTTCAGAAGGATAAAACTGAGGAGCAAATTAACAGCTGGAAGTCATACTAAAGAGACAAATTTAATACACAAGCAGTCTCACAAGACTGAGGCCTGAGTGCTGCAAAAGCAAGAAAACAGAGCTGAGGGCAGCACCTCAGTTGAGCCACATTCATGGCATCAGGAGGGATGGATCTTGGATGCGTGGAGTTCAACAGCAGTAAAAAATCCTTCTGTCTATTAGCAGGAAGGAAGAACTGCTGGAGAAAAAAACAACCTCTAAAGACAATTTGAAACAACTCTGTCATTTTAAAACCTTTTCATATTGATAGGTATTATCTGCACTCATAGTTGTCCCTTGAAAATATAATCTTTGAAAATTAAATGTAGAAATATAGATAGATTGGAGGCAAAATAGTATCAACTGTCCAAAAAATAGGAACTTTAGGTTTCCTGGGTTTTGCTGAGCTTTGATTTGATTCTATGTTTCTATGAATAGCAACAGTTCATTAAATCCCATCACTATCTTCAAAGAAGTTCTCTCAGAACATATGGGGGCAGTATCTGAACAGAATCGGTATCCAATGTTTTCTTCCCTTCTTTAAACAGAGAAATTATAAACCAGAGAATTATCTTCCAGGGCTTACTTTTGCTTTATTGATTTAATTAAGCTCAGTATAGCATCATAAGCAAAGTTTAAACTCAAGGAGAAATTTTCAATTTCATTAAAGATAATAAATGATTCCTTTTGAAGCATAACATTTTTTTCATGGCCTGAAAATAGCTTCTTATTTTCAAAATAGTCCTTTAATTGAGATTTTGTCATCTCAAGGCAGATTCCTAGATTACAAATCCAATCAGTTAGGAGTCTGCTGTAAAAGTTACAGGTGATTTCTGTAAAAGTTACAGGTGATTTTGACTGAATTATTTGGATTACTATACCTCCAAGTTTTCTAGAACTCCAAAACATTATGTGCTGATTGCAGATTAAAGTAGATTTAAAGACATCACAGCCCACCCAAAATAGCTTTGTACATAAGGTATACACCCAGCAGCTTGGGTGGTTTTAGGAATAACCAGTGAGGAAAATAAGCCCTTCTGATAAATATACTACATGCTACTATATAGCACAACGTGCATATTTGTAGCATTTGGGAACTTTGGAAAAAGACCAACAAGGCAGCTGAATTGCAATCACCACCATAACCTCCACACAAAAGAGAAACCTTTGCTTGTTCTGGATCTCCAGCAGTATTTCAGGGTCTGGTTTTGTTTGTGTGACACCAAATTGATTAAGGTGGGCAAATGAGAAGTGTTAGTATTAAAGCACTGCAAGGAAATGGCACCTGGAGTTTCAGTGGCTTTTCTTTTCTGTTCCTGCCACTATTCACACACCAGATCAGACTGAATAGTTAGTGAAGGTCATGTCCAGAACATTTCTGAGTTGCAAAGATTTTGAATAAGTGGAAGTGCAGTTACAATAACCTTCTGATTTTTTAGCAAAATCTCTAAAACTCCTGCTGCCTAGCATCCTGATGGAATTGGCTTTTCTTCAGGGTCCCACAGACCACCCCTGGTGACTCTGAATCAAGCAGACAGAGCTCTCACACTAGGCTAACCAAATGAGACACACAGTTAATGATATGGCTGTGATCTGCCATGGAGCTGAGGATGTGGATGAATGTTATTCCTTTGATCAGTTCTTCCACAGCACTGTCAGCAAGTGCCCCCACTCTACCCTGATGCACAAACACTGCTTCAAATGCAAGCAAGAATGGGGACAAAAGGTAATTTTAATATTTCATTTATGTCTGTCTTTGGGGATTAATGCAGAAGCCTGAAAAGAATCCATGCTGACAGGGAGGGAGGCTGGAGCTTGTGTAGCTGTGCCATTGCCACAAAAAGTGGCTCATCCATTTGCCTGTGGTCAAAGATTTCAAGAACGTTAAGTTCTTGAAAAAAATATTTAAAAAATTATGCCTGAAGAGGCTTATATGCTGCCAAAGGTATTCTGGGATCCTGGAAATGTTCTCTTAGATGCCTCATTGCCATTTATTGAAGCTCTACAATTTGCTGTGTTACCCTATAATGAAGGGTAATGGGGAGCCAGGCATTAGATTTCTCCCAGTCTGCACCAGAAGCACAAGAATCTTTTCTTTTAAAGAATGTGAAGCAGTGAAAGTAGTTTTTCAAGTATAGAACTGACAGAAAAAAACCTGGAAAGTACTTCTCAATGGAGCATGAAGGAGCTGAAAACTGATGAGGTCAAGCACATGATTGTCCCATGATAGCCTCTACTTTTAATTTGATGTTGTAAAGATGGACAGGCTGTGGAAAACCAGAGAAATGAACCTTCCTGGTTTATTATCAGTTGCTGTGAAATTAAGCTAAGTATGTGAACTCTGCGCCTGACTTTGAAGGCAAATACAGATAATCAGTTTGCCACAGAGCACTGCTAATTTACACAGGCCATAGTGGAAACTGCTGAGCAAACCATACTGATCTCAGAACTGGGAATGAGAATCCCTACGTAGTGCAAGTGAGACAGCCAACCTCCTTCACCCAAGGAGTTGCACGCTAAAATTCTCTTCTAGCTGGAAGGCACACGATACATTTCTAAGAACAGTTAGCAGAAGGGGACCTTTGGGAGTAATTCAAAAGCAGGATAATGGGAGACGATATGGGCTCAGGCTGGACTGGGTACATTGCTGGCTTTTAGGTGACTCACCAACAGAGACTGCAGCTGCCTTGCAAGCTTTTTCCCTCCTGGATTCAGAACGCAGACCAGATACTCTTGTGCCAGCAGCCAGCACTGTCCCACTGCCTCCCATGTAACATGGATCAAGAAGGGTCACCCTAACCTATAGATGTCTATATGGAAAATACTGCAAGAAAAAATTGAGAACTGAAAAAAATAACATATAAGCAATGTAACTGCATTAACTCAAACCCCAAGACTCCTGCCTGCCGAAAACTTGCTTCCAGAAAAAAATATTCTTTTGCATTTATCTAGACTAATAATATATGAAAAAGAAAAAAAAAAGGTGTTATGGTTATTTTAAGAAACATCTCAAGATTTGGAGAAATTGATTTGGGCAATCAATAATGCCCAAATCATTTAAAAAATGAGCTAGAGATAGTCCTATCACTTCAGAATTACATTAGAAAGCACAAAAAAAGGTGTATCAAATCCTGAACTGGAAGGAATACAAGTTGAACAGTAATAAGAACTCTTGTAAGTGGTGAGAAAATAACAGAATCCTCTGAGTTGGAAGGGATCCACAAGTAAATGGCCTGTTCAGGGATCAAACCCACAACCTTGGCATTATTAGCAATGTGCTTTAACCAACTGAGCTAATCTAACCTAGACAGGCTATATGGTTAGGAGGCTAAAAAAAAACACCCCCAAGCCCACCAAAAACCAACACACACACACACACACAAAAAAACCCCCAAACAAACAAAAAAACCCAACAGAAAAAGCAAATCCTTAATCACAATCAATCAGAAATATCTTTGTCAGAAACGGCTGCCACTGACCCCACTGAAACTGTAATTTCACTTGATCTCCATCATTGGCCACATTCACCACCTCAGACAAATGGGGTCTATATCATCTAGATAATTACTGACAGATAGTCTCATTAAGTAGATGGTGTTCATAGGAGGAATTGGTAATACTGTTTTCATTTTACAGACTACACAAAGAGTGCTCAGTGTTTCTGATTCAATTGGCTTCTTAAGTCCTCTGAGAAATAATTCAAATGCAGATTCGAAGATGACTCAGGGTCCACTTTAAGACCTTGAGTCCTCACTTTTCCCCAGCTTCTCAGCCTCAAAGGTGGATGCTGTCCTTGGGGTCACAAATCAAATCTCAGTCAGAGGCTGAAATGCTGCTGTCAACCCCAACTTGGTGTGAGCACACACATGGGCTTCAGGCCTCAGATCACCTGTTTCTCCCAAGGAGACAAACTGCTCCATCTGTCCAAAAACTTTTCACCATGGGACATTCCTTTAGCCCCACAGATATTTACATCACCTCTATTCATGATGCAGTAATCTACCCTCAAGATTTGAGATTATCATCTGTTATTTGGTGGCCAGGGTCAGCACAGATTATGCTGACTGAATAAAATCTGTACCCCTCCAAAGGATAGAAATCTGATGATGATGTGTGTCTATACTGCCACTATAACCTTCTTTCTTTTTGATCTCTTGATCTGAGTCCCTTGAATACTTGGCTTTGACCCTGTCCTAGAGCTCGTTTCCCAGCTCCCTGTCTAGGAAACTTTGCCAAGTTCCCTGAAAAAACTCTCAGGGGATGCCTGTCTCTGCAGCTGGTGTGAAATGGGGAGCATGGATCTCACCAGCAGGTTTTACTCCTGCCACTTTTGTAAATTAAAAAAAAACCCCTCACTACCAGCTAAACAGAAAGGAGAACTATAATGCCATAAAGACCAAGATAATAAATCTGAGTATTTTGCTAGAGAAAACATTTTCAAACCACTCATCTTCAGCTAGCAGAAGAGAACAGAGCCTACAGAAAATGTAAAGAACAACAGTAATTAGGTCAGTCTAACATTTGTTGTCCTGCATTTGTGAAAATATTTTCCTAAAAACTTCAGTTGTACAACAACACAGAGCCAAACTTAATACACAGTAAATTGTTGGCTGTCATTACCAGCAATAAGACAGAAGAGTTATGACTGTAAAGCAGCTGCTGTAGCATTCAGCCATTTTCTGCTGGCAAGAAAAAAACCCAAAACACCTAATGAAAGATTTAAAGGAAAAATTTATTCATGAACCTTCTTAGATATGCGATTAAATACAAATTGCAAACCACAAATAAGTACATTATGAAACATAGAACTGCAGGTCAAAGATTGAAATCATTAGCATTGACAGAGCTGCATTTAAAGCTTTCATTCTGAAGTTATATACAGGATGCTATTCTTCTAAATGCTATGCTTATAAATGAAGTTAAAATGAAACAGAACACCATGAATATCTTCTCCTCATAACTATACTTTAAAAGCAGAACTATGCTTCCACCGTAATTACACAGGATGTTATTCCATTAACAATTAATACTAGGAGCAAGTGGGAAAGCAAACAAACCAAAGGGGAAAAAATCTCCTTTCAAGTACTGCTAAAAGAACTCCATTCATAACTTAGGTTTCTTTTATTAGTGATGAGGCTTAATCTCTCCACAGAGGCAGAAAAGTGATATGGTCACAACTAAACAGTGTTTTGGGCTTAGGTGAAGTGGATTCCTGACAACATCTTTCAATCACTTGCAGGTGCAACTATTCCTGGAGGCCGAAACGTGCTCTACCCTGGAAGATACAATTTCTTGACAAAAAATAATAGCAAGAAAGAAAGACTAAGTACATTTTCTTAGAAGAAGAATGAGCTTCACAGAGGTCAGCACTTCGTCTTCATTGCTCCTCTTTCCAGAGCAGGGAGAACAGCTTCAAGCAAATCTGACACAGCATGCTCTGCATTAGCAGTTTTCTTCCTCCATACATCACCCTGTCTGTACCAATACCCTTTAGATACCTTCCCATTAATCTAGGGGTGGTTTGTACACCTGTGTTTTCCAAGGAGAAAACTCAGCATACTCCAAATCCCCATGCAGAAGCAACACACAAAGCAACCTTGCTCTCCCTGTATCACAGGGGAGGGATTCACCTTGAGATTTGATTTCACTTCCTGGGGGATTTAATAAGTCAGAGACAAATGAATGCAAGAGATGCACCACCTGGTTTGGGGTTTTAGAAGTTTTTAGACTGTCTGCTGTAGGACACAGACTCTGATTACAGACAGGTGCCATCTGAAGTGATGACTAAGAAGAAAATTCAGAGACAGTGAAAAAGTCTTCCTGTGTTTGTTTCAGTAAACTGAACAACTCTGAAATTACATAGTGGATGTGAGCACAAGATCCATGTATGCATTCCTGGTAGTCCTTCAAGATCATCACAGTATTTGCCATGCACTAACAATAAAGAAGATGGGTGCCAGGCAAAACTCCAAATGAATAATGTCATTCTCCACAAACTCCCATTGCCATGAGCAATGGTGTCCACATGATGAACACTGTGCAACTGAGCCAATATTCCTTCACCTCTCTGTGGAATAATGAAGTTCAATCCACTGTCAAGATCCATTCAGAGCATGTGTGTAGGTATTTCATTATCAAGACAAAAGCCAACAGCCAAGTATGCAGCAAGAAATATGTATCATACTCCTGACAAATAATGTATGTAATAAAAAGCTCCTGTTTCTTCAGAGAAAGGAATATGATCAAGAACATTTTTTTCCTCGCATGACAGATTTTGAGTTCAGTTTTCTGGCCACCGTTCTATTGATGAAGTACAGCTAATTTGTACTCGAGGTGTAATGTAAGATCTTTCAAATATCTTTTCTATTAAGAAGTCAGCATACATAATGCAGTAAGTAGTAAAACACAGAAATAATCCATTTTCAGGAAGGGCATGGCTTGCCTGATGATGTAAATAATCCTTTGATACATCAGTACTTGCAAAAAGATGTTTGTTTAGAAACTGATCCATGAGGAGGGCTTTCCTCAGTTACTAAACCACTCCAGCTGGGCCTCTATACTGACCTATAATACTGAATAAAATGTTTTTAGGGCAATTATATAGGAAGCTGCATTTAAAATAATTCTTTGAAATATTATTTCACACATGCCCCAAATGTTAACTTTGAATATATTGTTTGCATTTTTCTTTGAATTGCTGTACAGTATTATAAATCTTTTTCAACTTTAATCAACTTTCATCTTTTTCAAGTTAAACATTCCCTGTTATTGTAAGCCTTGTAAACTGACTTTATCACAAAAGGTTTCATTATTATGTTATGTTTCCCTCTTAGGAAACAAACACATTACAGTGAATCAACAACACTCCTCCCTCCACCTCAGTTACTAAATTAAGTCCCTTGACTGAGCTGGAGAGTTCAACAAATCACTAAGCACTTTTCTGTGTCTGTGGAAAAGCAATTTTCACAGCAAAAAAATTACCTGTACACAAGCAAACCACCACTGCCATTGAAGTTTTATACAATCCTCTGTAAAATGTTAAGGGCTGATGAACTTCAGCCAACGTTTTCTCCTTGATCACATCACAGACTGCCTTTGCCTTTGCCTGATACAAACTTCAGTAAATAAATAAAGGGGGAACAATGAGAAAAACCTGCCCCAGTCTGCACTGGAACAACTTAATGCTATCCCTCTTTTTAATTACTATTTCCATATCAGAAAGATACAATGTCCTCCCTCTCTGAGTCCTCTCTGTTCTGAAGTTCATCTGGAGTCTCCAAATGACTATTCCATGGTTCCCAGACATGGTGGTCAAATCTGGATATAGCAATGTGCCTGTGACAGATACACAGACTGGAATATTTACCTGCAACTTTTATGGATGTTAACACCACACGATGAAAATGGAACTTTATTTAACAATATAACATTTTAATCCTTTCCTGTCACAGTGCTGACTAACTAGCTATTTGCATTCATGCTTTCAATTTCTCCTGAGCTGTGGCACTCTGCTTTTTAGTGCTGAATTTCATGTTATTTCCTTCTAATTATTTCTTCAATTGGCCAGGACCAACCAATACTGTATTTTGACTATCTTCTCAAAGACTTGCAAGCCCCTGCCAATGCCAGCTTACTTGGCTTTTAAATATTTATTGTTCATACAATTAATGAAGTCACTCCACTAGGATGTGTGTTTCTGCAGAGCCATTTCCCTCAGGGACCCGCATCAATATTTGAGACAATCCCACAGTTTAACATCAAACCATTCAGAGCTACTCTTTGACAGCAACCTCTTCTCAGCTGGTCATGTGGTCATCTGATGAAAAATAAAGATGATAAAGGTGTATCTACACTCTACCAACTTTAGAAGAAAGCAATACTGGCAACACCAAAGGCCTTGGAAGGGAGATCACGATCTGCTTCCCAATTCTTTTAAACAGCCATGTTCCTTTTACGGCTTATGGTATCTGTCTTGCTGCTCCCAAAGGGAGAGAACTCCCCGCTGTAGCCTGCAGCTACAACAGCTTTATCTTCCTCAAACTGCTGAATTCACTCAAGCACTAGAAAACTAGACAAATTTCCTGAGCGTAGTGGGTTTTCTTGAGTTTACATGGCTCCTGGAGGTGGGTATTGTAAATCACGGGACGCAGCACCAAGCCACCAGTGTGACAGACTGTCCCACAGCAGGAGTATCCTCTCTGACCTGCTGGCAGGGAGCTCATTTTATCCCTGTGTTTCGCATCCCCCACCCACCAAAGAAGGAAATTACAGTTTTATGACAGGGTCGCTTTCCTGACAAGCCCATATTAATATTTTTTATTACATTTTAGATAACTTTAGGTACATTATTTAGCATTTTCTACAAATTTTTGATTCATCATAAAAGAGAGCCTTATTCACTCCTTTATGATTACAAAATCACAGAATCATCAAGGTTGGAAGACGTCTTCAAGAACATCTAGTCTAACCATCAATCCAATGCCACCAAAACCACCCCTGAATTAGGTGGCTTAAATACAGATTAACTATTCTGTAGTATCTACCATTTTCCTTTTCTTTTCCCTTCTTCCCTCATCCAGAACAAGTCCATAAACCTGTCTCTTGCCTGTCCCAAAACTTCTTAGCAAGCATACAAAAACCTTGCATACCACACAAATCCTTCTACTCACACTACATCAGATTTACAAATCACTGGGGTAATTAATCCCTGCATCTGCTGTACCTGGTAGAGTGCTCCTGAGAGCACTCTGAATTTTAGGCTGCTTCTGAGACCCAGAAGAATACGCCCAACTTTTCCAGTCACGCTGTACCCAGCAGTATCATTGGCACCTGTAATGATGCCCCAGATCTGCAGGTTTCTGGGTACTTGAAATCAGAGTCAAACAATCACTCCAGTTCTGGAAGAATCTGGGAAAGCCACAGACAGCACAACCTACATCTCAAACAACTTTTCCCTGGCTCACCTCCTCTGCTTGTTGTCATTACTATCAGTGTGTTAACCCCACTTTTAGGGCAGGAAAGAGTGTCTGCAAGGTGTACTCAGACTAATGACACTCAGTATTTCATTTGGAGAACACCAGCTGGAGTGTCCCTGGAGCCAAGTCTGACATCACTCCTGCAGGTAACTAGTATGGATGGATAGCTAACTTGGCTTTAAGCCTGTCCTCCAGGATGTTTTACTCAGGCATCAAGCTTACTTCTGACAATGATAAAACATAAAAACTCTAACAGAACATTTGACTTTATGCCAGTATTTCTGAGTCTTCTCATTTATTTGCAATAACACTGACATTTACATTCAGAAATCTCAAATTCAAAACACTTTCCTTGTTGAAATCAGCTTATCTCTTATGCTTATAAAATATTTGCATGCACTTCTCTCTGAGCATCTTTGCTACTCAAAATTATTTCATTAATAATACTTTGAAATTTATCTTCATGGATCATAAGTTCCATATCTGAATGGATTTTGTTATGACCAGTCAACCGAGTCACCTGGTATGATACTGCACCCTCTTCTTGATTCAGTGTAAACATCCTGTTGGCCATTTGCTTTCCTATAAGGCCCATGCAGAAAGCTGAAATCTATTTTCCACCTGTTTCTAAGATAATAAAACTCTGTATCCATCAGCTGAAGACCAAGTGAAAGAGATTCTAGTTGCTATTAAATATTGGTGAATTTTTTTCGGTATTATTTACTTAACGTTATACACATGACAACTATACATCCAAAAATATTTTAGGAAATGCTTGATTTGTTTTTTAATTATTTCTGCCAATGAGCTAATTAACTATTTAATTTAAATTAAGTAAGTTATAAAGAAAGCTAACGGCTGGAGAAAATGGGGAAAGAAGGTCTAAGATATGGTAGCAAAACTTGGCCTCAACAGTGTCTTCTATGGATACTCCTGTTTGAAGGCTCTATGGTGCTTCATCTATAAAATTCAGTATTAATATCTTTCTACTTCAGTATTAATGTCTTTCTACTTCAATATCTTTCTACTTCATAACACTCAAACTTGTGATGCAAACAAAAGCTTTTAAGAAAGACTCTCTTTAAAAAGCTCTTCATGAAAGGTCAAAGAAACAAGAAGTAACTTCTTTTAATTAAGTGCACATAATAATTTTCTCTCTTCACTTCTTAAAATATTGTTTCAGTCCCAAGAAGGGTTTACACTGTTTTTTCACATACTTTCCAGAGTTCATTTTAGCCAGCAGCCATCTGACACAAACATCTGTCTTCCAAAGGAAAAACCAAGGTGGGTTCACTTGGCCCTGACCACAGACCAGTAGGAAAGCCTATTTCTTCCATGTACCTCAGTCATGGCAAAGACAGAGGTTACGTATTCTGCACACCTCATAGCAACTTTTGCCGTAGATTAGAGAGTCCCAGTCATTGTTGAGAAGGATAGTGCTCTTCAAACTAAACTAGCCTATTTTAATTGAAAGGAAACCAACTGGGAATACTCTGAGTATGAGAAATACTCTGACCATGAGAAAAACACTGAAGCACTTGGACACTTAATCAAAAATTTACCAAGCTCCCAATCCTGAAACATCATTCCTTTTTTAGAAAAACATAGCTCCAGCAGTAAGAGTAGTAGATCAAACACTAGCCAAATATTCTCACTATTATCTTGGTAAAAACTAAATTAATTTCAATTTCCAAAAATGGTAAGGCATGGAAAAAGAACAACCAAAGTATTTAACACATGGAGAAAGGGATTGTCCTTCTGTTTCTCTTAAAAATGAGGTAGATGTAGGATAGGTAATATATCAGCATTAGTTTGTGTCTGTCTGTTTTCACATGTCTTGAAAGGTTTAACTTTTGCCCTGTTTCACACAATGGGAGTCTGGGTATTGACTGAGACTAGGGTATCTTTTCCAGAGTTTTCCAGCCTTGGTTTGCAGGTTCCTGTGAACTATAGCTGGTATTTTAAACTGCTATTCAAGTCCTCACAAAACAATGAATATATAATTGGGACATTTCTTTTTTCCTGTTTTTACCCATTGCTTAGCTAATTATGCTCCAGAGACACTCTCTGGCTAAGCAGCAGCAATGCTGAATAATTCAGAAATAAGGAATATCAATGTGCAGAAAGGAAAGCTGTCATGAAAATCCCCAAGGATCTGTTTAGCTAACAAATCTGGCAGCATGTCAGTGACCAGCCCTGCCTCTGGCACCGTGATGAGCCTCTACTGCTCCAGCTATTGTTTTCATCTACAGATTTTCTGTGTCCCAAGAAGAGACTCTCCAAAAGACTGCACTCTTCAGACTGAATTACCTAACTTTGAAAAATGGATTAAGGACACCTAAGTTTACTTTTCCCACTACTATTATATCTCTGGAAGGATGTCTATAGTGTTAACATTACTCTTACAGGGACAAAACCCAGAGAGAGACGAAAAGGCTCAGAAAGGCAGAATTGTCCAATGTAAAAATATTAACAGACACTGACTTATGGCAAACACCAAGTTTATTTACACAAACAGAAAATGTACAAGACACCAGAAATTTCAAGGTGCATTCTGAACATCAAAATGCCAGTCATCCCTGTCAGACTCCCTTGCTAAATTTGCTTACTAAAATCTTGCTCACCAGTAGAATATGCTCATCTGTGGGTATCAGAAATTTCAGAATAATCAACTGCTATAGTTCTTCCCTTAAAACGTAGGGTTTTTTCATGCTATTACACAAGCAAATCACAAGACAAAAAATGAAATTATCAGAAGAAAATCAGTGCATTTACATGCACTAATACCAGCTTTTTAATAAAAGAGGATCTCTTAAGGTAACGTGATGACACCAAGGAGTTCAAAATAGGTTTTAACTAAGATTTACATGGACTGCCTCTCTCCCAGACAAACTGCAGTTTAAACGTAGAGATGCTAAGTGTTAGTTATATTGGGATAGACCAAATAACTCAAAACTCTCCTCTCCCCAACATACAGGACCTATCCAAAATACTTTTGTCTTCTGCCTCCAGCTTTACAGTAACTATTCCTAGAGCTATGCTACTACTATCAATGATGTTGCAAATAAGAAAGGAAACTGAAAAGCTATGTTAATTTCAGCATTCATTAGAAATGGAAGTGAAAAAAAAGGATAATGCTTATTGAATTAAAATGGATTCAAGTATTGGAAAAGCAACATCAAAGTTCTCAGGGAATCTTTCAAGTACATCTCATCTTGCTGCTCTTCCACACACCTTGAGTCCATTACTTCGTCAGAACCACCACTGAATCAATTGAACATTTGCAAGAATAGCTGCCCTAAGTATCTGAGATATGCAAGGTCAGATTGTTCCGGGATGGAAGACACAAGCAACAGACAAGCTTTGGAAAGGGCAAACAGAACTTTAAGATCTATTAGTAAAGATCTTACCAGCAGATATAGCTCAAGTGCTGAGAATTGCATGCAGTATGATGATGCTGCATGCAAATCTGGCCTGCACTTTTCAACATGTAGACGTGAAAATAAACTTAGAGCTGTGCCAGAACCACCAGAGGAGTATGGAGCTCGTATTTTATGAAAAGAGGCTGCAAAAGGCCAAGGAAGTGAAACCTGAAACAGGATGTGAGTTCTCTTTAGCAATAGGCCAGGAATTATCTGACAGATCAAATATTTTTAAACAGCCTAACTGCCTAGGTATATTCAATTAATTTCCAGAAAAAAAAGCATTTTCAGAGAACTGAGGCATCATCTCTGCTGCTGTCAAGTTGCAGAAGCCCTCTAATCCTGCTGGCGTTCCTGCTTTATGCATTGAACTCCACATCCTTCTGTTTTTACCCCTTCTCTTGGGGTATTTTTTGATTTTCTATTATGTCCAGAATGTCAAAACATGCAGAAACTCGCAAATTCATTTAAGTTTCATAATTAATTCTTCTATTTTCGTCAAATGAAACCATTCAAAATTCAACTATCTTGAGAACTACAGAGACTGCCTCACCAGGTAATTAAGGTTTCTGCTGGTGCCTATTGTTTACAGATACAAAGAAAAGTACCTTTCAATTTTCTTTCAGTTATCTTCCCCATTTTTGGAAAATTTCTGTTCCAGCTGGGTAATAGCTACTTTTCCATTCAGGGCATGCTCCTATTTTGTGTTATTATTATGTAACTATTTGAAGAAATTGCTCAGAGAGAAAAAAAAACACATTCAAAAGAAAGGTACATCATTTAGCATCTGAATCCTAGCACTGCTTAACACAAATTTCTGCAGAAAAAGATAATTAATTCTAAGCGGCTCAAATGACTTTTTTGTAGATGCACTTGATGCGGTACCTAGATCTAAACTGATCTCCATAAAATTAATGGAGGTTGTGTGTGAGTTACTATTACTCAGCCCAAGCAGCAGATTTCTAGTTTCACCATGCACTGTACTGTATTTATTCTTTATATGACTACTCGGCAGATTACATATTTAAGATTTCTCACAATAGCTATGATTTTACCAATGTATTTTTAGTAGGAAGCTTTCTGAAGCCAGAAACCTGCTAATTAAATGGAAATTAAGTAGAAATGCCAGTCAGAAGATTTTAAGGTGGTGGTAGACAGGATATTACATGAGCTTTCACAGGTGAATGCCCCATCATAAAGAATGAGAAAGCAAAATGTTTGGAGAAAACTAAGGTATGAAAGAACACCCTGTGCCCTAATTTTGTGCCTCTTTAATGTTCTCACCTTCTCCCTCCAGAAACGTGGATGAAGTTGTAGCGTCTCAAAGACAAGAGAAGAATGGACAGAACCCATCTGAGGGTGTCAAGAGATGATATCCTGACTTGTGAGGAAAAGGAGTAGGGTCAGCTGGGATTTGGAAATATTTTGTAACCAGGGCCAAAGGCTACAGGCAAAATAAGTTCCAGGATTGCATTTGTCCTTTCCACAGCTGTTATCACAGTGGAGAGTCATTGTTATCTATGATCATCAGCTTCTACAAATAGCTTTTCTCTTCCTCTACTGCTACCAATTGACAACACTATTCTGAAAGAAGTTCTCATTGTCAGTCTACCTTGACTTTGAACTTTTTGTTACCAACTTTCAGCATGTTCTTTTTGCTAACTTCTAAATTGACATTGGGATCTTTTTTCCTTTGCCTTTTTTTTCCTTCTGGATGCAGCAATAATACTGATAATCATCTGATGGGTCATCTGAGTGCTCTGCTACAAGACATTTTTTTTGTCTTTTTAAAAAAGATTTCTCTACTGCTATCATTCTTGTTACGCTATTAATCTTTATTGGTTACACAGGAATAACTTTCTATAGGTGTACTGTGTACTTGGCTATTGGATGTACTCATGCATTCCCACTGAAAGACAGACAGATAGATCTTTTTTCCTGATTCTGTCATAGTTTCATGATTAAGACCAAAGTTAACACACATAGGTCAACGAGTTTAAAACCAGTGGCTTCATTATGTAGGTGGCCAAACAACTTTAAACAAACCTCACCTGAAAATTGTGTCTATAAATGAATAAGAAAAGCTTTTACAGGCAAAACCACTACTTAGATTTCATTTAAACCAACATTCTAAAGGGACTTTGTCCTACCATCCAGTAGGTGGAGATGTAAGTCCAGTAAAAGCAGAAAACAACTATTTGGCAGTCCTTGATACAATTGAAGGTTTGTATAATACAACTTAACCGAGGTTAGATTTCTTAATAAGTATTAGATGAGACAGATGAAATCTGTCTGCAGTTAAAGCCCATCTATCAGCCTTCCTTGTCTTACAGCCTAGGGCCAGCTGTGCCTGCAGAGCTTAGGAAACTTTCATATCTAACAAAGTATTAATGAAAGTAATAAGGCAAAAAGCTAAATAGGTGATGAAAAAACCCATAATTTTTAATACACAAATATGTAAATTCAAGTATTTTTATAAACTCGATCAATATCCTGCTATACCACATTAAAAAAAACATGGCAGTAAAAAAAATAGTCTCAGGCATTCAAATATCCACATTTTGATAAGTTTTAAGTCCTTTCATGCTACAGAAATTATGAGCGTGTTACTACCTTCCAGTACATATACAAATGTTTTTAAAGTATTACCAGTTCCATTAAGACAGTCACAATAATCTGTCTTGGCATTAAAAATTTATTAATCTATTAAATTACAATTATAGGAACTCATACCGGAAATTAGTTGTGATAGCATTAATACCTTGTGATTTACAAAAAACATAATCACGTCTCTTAACATCACTCTTCTATAGAATAATAATATCCCTATATGTAGCAGAAATGGAAATGAAACCAAATGTGGTAAGTGTAAAAAATTAAGGCAATATAGTTTATATTCAACATTTATAAAAATTTCTTTGTGTTGGTTATGCTGTTTGGTTTAAGGTTAAATGAAGACACCCCTGAAACAACAGGGCCTATACAATTAAGCTGTATTGACTAATTACACATACACAACTGACTGAAAGAACTACTCCTCTTCCCTGAATGCCCTTTGAAAAAATCAGGAACAAAGATTGTGCCTTGAACAGTTTTGCTGTTTAAACTCATTCTGTCAAAAAAATCACTACATGATGGCCTAGACATTAAAAACTACTGCAAAGGAGAGAGCTGGAGACTTGAAACATTTCCTGTGGACTGAGAGCTTAGGGTTTGCTTTCCTTCAGGGTCCCCTGGGAGTCTCTTCAAAACTACTGCCCTGTGCTCCCCAGAGAGTGGTCTGAAAACACCCCAGACTACTTTCTTCCCTGTTGTTTACCTTTTCCCTGGATATTTCGAGAGGTCTTTTGCATGTTTGCAGTGCTTTGAAAAGGGAAATTACTGTTACTGTTCTCCCACTGTGCTCTTATCACCGTCTCTCCACTCCTAATTCACTGCATGTCTACACGTCATTTGCACTCATGGGAAAACAATTATTTGCCCTAGCACGAAAAAGCTAGGAAGTTCTGCAGCATCAGCTAAACTTTCTGCTGGAGAACAAGGAGAGTGGAGGGCATGGGATCTCCTCTCTCCTTGCAGGCATCTCATTCTCTGTAGGGGGCAAATGGACTTCTGTAATTTCATGCCTACACTGCCTCTCCAGCACTGAAAATAACCCTGATACACCATCTTAAAAACAGAAAACATCACAGCGGTTGATTTTCCAAATAATTCAGTTGAAGAGATATTTCTGTGCAGTTTTCCCCCAAACAAAAGAGGTACATTTTGAAATGAGTAAAGCTTATACAAGAATCTTTTTCCCTGGCTAAGGATACTGTTATGGCAGTTTATCAAAGAACTAATGTCAACTCCTTTAAGTCTCATTTGTTCCTGGTCTACCAAGACACATGCATAGCATTTTATAAATAAACTAACATAGCAGATTTCAAACTGTTTTTTGTAATTTTCACTTCACAGGTTGCAGGAGGCATTTACCTTTGCATCTTGACAAAAACTCGTCTTCCATCTAGAATAATGACATTTTGCTTACTTACATAAAAATGAAACCAATGCTGGTTTGTCTATGGAAAATTCAGAATAAGGTACTCTTCAGGTCAATACTTATACTGAACTCTCCTAAGACTGTAAACAAAGTATGTATTCACTTTTCTCACTCAAGTCTGAGATAAATAATTTGATTCACAGATAAACTGCCAGGGCTAAAAGCTGCAGAAATATGGAAGGTACATAATTGCTGTCACAGAGATGCAAAACTTGCTGATACCCTATAATCCAAAATCAAAATGGAAAGTGTCTTGATATCATCTGCAGACATTGTCCTGTATCTGATTCAGTTCAATGTTGAATTAAAATCTGCATGGTGCAATTCAGCAGCTCCATGGAGGGAAGGGCTTTGTGCAGAACTGGATCAGATTGGAACATATGCCCATGAAGTCCTAGATCTTGATCTCAAGGCTGGAAATGGACCTGAAGACCAAGCCGCTACTGTGCTGTAAATCAGATGCCATCTACAGAATGTGGAGGAATTCTTTGCTACCATTTTTTAAAGGTTTGGTTAGCAGGAGGCTGACAAATTTTTATGGGCCACAGTGTGGTACATGCTGCATTTCTGGCTGAGAAAATGGACTGTTGGAGAGCCAGGGACTCTGCATATCTCGATTTCTGGCTTCTTGATTTCAGACATTATTATAATCAGGATTTAGAACAGAATTTGCCATTTGCACAAGCCTCAAGTAAAGCTCAAGTAAACAACTGGAGGGTTAAGCAGAATTTAAAAATCTTAGCAAACTTGAGAAGTGAAATAAAGCAAGAAAAAAGAAGCTAAAATTCCTCAAGTGCAGATACAAAATATCACACTGATCTCTGGATAATGAAGATAGATCACTATGTTGGACATGGCACTTGAAATAGATATGAATATAAATGCCTTGCCTTTACACATGTAAAATCTGAATTACAAGAGGAGGATGATGAATACTTGGCTAGATACCAGTTCTGCAGAAAATTATGTGGAGGTTACACCAGAGCACAAGCCTGGCATGAATCAATACTGTCAAGGCAATGTAAACAGGAACATAGTCTCTGAGAGAGGCAAAGTCACCCATCCATTCTACCATGCAATGGTAAGACTTTGGCTGGTGCTGTATGGTCTCAGGATGGAAACAGCCCCCAGAGGAGCAAAGACAATCAACAGAGAACTAGAAAACATTATTTATTAAGAGAGGCTGAAGGAAAGAATATAATTTACTTGACAATGAACTTATCTGACATGAATCCTCAAGTACTTAAAAGCTCTGTTTCCACTGTACAGTGTCTGTGATTTAAAATTTGAAGGGGTTAAAGCTGTGGCAGGCAAGTTTCTGATTTGTAAAAGTAGTGCTGAAACACTGTCTATATACATATTTCTTCCCCATCTCCTCCTTTTTTATGCTTCCAGCACACATTGCATTAGCAGCCTAATTTTTTCAGAGTGGAAGCCAGAAAAGTCTCATTATCTCAGGGCTACACCAAGATAGCTGGACAGGGAAGAATTATTCCATGCAGAGTCAAAAAAAAAATCAGAAGGTATATATTGGCAAGTGAAGATACTTCTGTTTCATGCTTCATTGATCACTGCCTCTGAAAAAAGAACCATGGGCATTGGAGTAAAGTACTGTGATACTGTGGAGTTCCTGCAGACCTCACAGAGCAAGGGGTAAAAACACATCCCATTCTGGACAGATGCTAAAGAATATTAATAAACCTGAGCCAGTGAGCATGTGTGGAACTTGCATCAAGGTACAGATTTGAAAGTGGTTTGGCACAAAGCGATCCCATAATACTAATTGGTTCAGCCTTTGTGCTTTATTCTGTCGGAAGCAACTTCAGCACTAGATGGAGGTTTTAGACAGCAGTAGATTATTCTTTAAATAATCCACAACAACCAAGCGGATGCAGAGGTTGCTCCCAAATTTATGCTGCTGATAAACACTATTAAATGTAAGAGAAGGGTGTTGGTTTTCTCTTTCTTAGAACCAATAGGTGTCACCAAACTCTGCATAAAAGTTCTAGAGAAAATGGCTTAAAAACACATTAATAAGAATAGAAAAGATTGCTTTTAAAAGGTGATTCATTTTTTCTTCATGGAAAACTGTTCAGACATGATTTTATAATTTTGAAAGTGAAGCCATCTGTATCAACAGTATGGTGATTGTTTTAAATAGCTCACCTGTATGTGGCAGTCTCAGGGCACCCGAGGAACGAGGCAGATGCAGCAGGTCAAGGGAAGCTTTCTGGTTCTTTATTCTCTTCTAATTATCTGACTCCATTATTTATATACATTTGTACAAAGGTCAAGAGATTGGCTACACAGGTCGCCACCTCTTTGACCTAGTAGGTGAACATCACTGTCCATCACATTTCTCCACCCACAGCAGAAAAATGTAAACAATAGATAAATGCTAAAAATATAAGTTGTTTTTCTAAAGCTGTGTGAGAAACTCCAGTTCAAGAGTAAAAACAATCCAAAGACTTTTGCATCAGGGCGACACCTGTATGCACTGAGCATCATAGCTCTGTCTTCTTGGCCACCATCCTAGCCTTTTTTATGTAAAGATGTATTAAAATCATGCCCAGAAGCTACTTAATTTTCTAATTACTGGTAGTATTCATGACCTGTTCTATGAATCTGCCCCAGCATATGGGCATATAGACTGTCAAGCTCCAAAGTTGATTTTTGTGTGAAGTAGCAGGCTAACAGCTCTAGAAGCATTACACTCAAGATGTTTACATTTTTATACTAAATACGATGCCTCAAGTATTAAAGAAAATTGGAAATATGAGTTTAGGCATTAGGAACAAAATTAGTACTCTTTTGTCTTGGGTGGCACGAGCCACAATTACCATTTCAGTGAAAATCTGTGTATCAAATCTCAACCTACCCAATTCAACTAGCATGTAGAACTGGGTTAGTGATTGATTTCCTCGACTGAAAATTAAAATTAAACCAGCAGCAGCTTTTTATCCTTGATTTTTGTTTTTTCATTCTGACAGGTTACACTGTCTGTAAAGTTCTCTACTCTGTACTGGTCTCAGAGAAAACGTACTGGCTGTACCAGAACCTCTACACTGAAATCCTATCAAAGGCAGGAGGTATATGCATATGCATATGAGCATATGCATACTAAAAAATTCTGTGTTAGTGTTGGTTTCTTTCATTGAAAAAAATTCTGAGATTTCAAGGGGCCATGGGTGGATGACAGTTTGTAAAAGCTATTTTTATATCCACTATTGTTATCTCTACTAGCAGTCTTTTACAGACCATAGCTTGTCAAAACAATAAATCAAGACCGTAACTTACACAAACTCGCACTGGTTGGAGACTGCTTCACGGTAGAATAATGCCTTCGCATAAAGCATTCCTGTTGCACAATTCAAAACAGTAGATTATGCTCAGGCTTTAAAAAAATAGATTATTTTTTCTGGTTGTGAGAGGTTTTATGAATATGATTATAGGCAGAAATCAGCCATAAAAGACATAGGCTATAAAGCACCAGGAGCTATAGAACAGAAATCATTGTCCAAAGCACTTTCTGAACTTAAGAAAATGATAATAAAATTGTAAAAGTACTTGTCAGATTTGAAATGCAGTCTTAGCAAAGACTTTCTTTGCACTAATATGTTGTCAAAAGTATGTATTTAAATACTGAAAGTAAGTAGCTGCAGAAAAAGAGTATTTCTGAGAGTATATCAAATTCGAATAAAAGAGCATCCAGATGACAGTTTGCAAAATAATAATGTGATTTCAGGTACGCAATTCAACAGAAAAGGACAAGTAACCTTCCAATCTTACACACAACTAGCTACATTAGGGTCATAAATTACATTCAAGGTTGAGAGCCTGTGATGCAAGGGAAAAGAAAAATGTACTAATCACCCAATTTTATCCCTTGAGCATGTCCAAAATTTTACCCAGAAGTACATCCATTAAACATAAGTGGCTCCTATTACTGTGAGAGCCTTGTGATGGTGGAGTGATTCTATTTCTATATTATAAACAGGAAACTGAGTATAAGAACTAAAATGTCAGATGTTACAAAGTTGTTTCTACCTGCTTGAATAGCCCAGCATTTGCAAAACCACTGTCCTAGTCCTTTGCTATAGTTACATGACTCTTTGGCTTTGTCTTCCTTCAGGGAGGTCTGGAGACCACAGCTCTACACTGGAAGGCAAAGAACTCTTGGAGAGTAGGGAATGGCCACACCAGAACACTTTTAACTTCCTCAGATAGATGCTAGGAGTCTTGGCATCCAGTAAATAGCACAACACTTGTCTAACTGGTTAACTTTTCCCTCTTGAGTTGCGATTCAATAGCAAGTCTCACCTGCACCTTTCCCTCCTTCCTCCACCATAAAGTTACACCACCATAAAATTGCTGCAGGGAGTTCTGCAGCCCCTTCCAAATAGTTTCTTGAGTTGAACTGATGCTTTCTCGGCTGGCTAAAAAAGTATGAACGGCATGAATGGACACTGATGCCGGTTTTCAGACCAGGCATGTGGTAACATGAATTGATGTAATGTAAGTGCTGCCA
Organism: Argya squamiceps; assembly: GCA_037834095.1. Taxonomy (NCBI): domain Eukaryota; kingdom Metazoa; phylum Chordata; class Aves; order Passeriformes; family Leiothrichidae; genus Argya; species Argya squamiceps. The sequence goes on along the minus strand of JBBMKD010000170.1, from coordinate 35,302,416 downwards.
GGAAGTAAAGAGCAGTCATCCCCAGCAGGCCTGAGCATATCAAACCTCCACTTTGAACTTCCATAGAGCTTTTAGCTCAGACAGGCTATTAAATCACATAAACTGACATGCTGTATATCACAGTCCATTATAGTAACAAGGTCATCCTATTAGTTTAAGTGGCAATTGCTCTGGTTAGGCAAACCCTGCTGGAGACCAGAGTGCCTGCACCACAGAAAGGAACAGCCATAGAGGAGCATGCTTTTATGTCCCAAACCTATGTGTCCTGTAAGGGCATGGTCTCAAACCTCTGCCATGACAGAGGAACAAACCAGCAGGAGACAAGCCAAGATGACCCTTGCCACAAGGCAGATAAACATCTCTGGTCCTCCCTGCTTATAGACTAGAAAAGGAAATGTCCCAAGTGATCTCCAGTTCTGTGGAACAATCAATCACTGATCCTGGGATTAAAACAGTGAACATCATCATGACAGGATCATGATTCCACAATTGCCTGACAATTTCCCACCATGCATCAGAGCACCACTTTGCGTTGTTTGCACAACTTCAGATGCAAATAGCACGAAGCACCCATCAGAGTATATTCGGGTAGTTGTACCCAAATTGTAAGACAAAAATCGCTACAGTCACTGTGATGATCTGTAACTGTGACAGATCAGCTGAATGCAATATAAAACTTCTGTTGTTTCTGAGGCACATGAAAAAGGGAAATCAAGGAGTTGACAGACTTAGTGTCTGGATGAGAAGGCAACCTTATTAGTGGAGAAGTCCAGCTTCCGTGCCTATAAGGATCCAATATATCCTGAAAAACAGTCACACAGATCTTTCAAAAAATCCCTGATCTTAAAAACTACATGAGATCCATTTATGGAATAGTTGTTAAACTTCCCTATACGCTACAACGAGCACAGAAAAATATGCAATAATTCACATGGGAGCTTTGACTGAAAATACATTTTATATGGCTGTAGTTTGGTTCAGTGAAGCCTATGGGAAATTTGGCATGGCCAGTGACAAACTGTATGTGAACCAAACTGATAAAATTTGTGGATGAATGCCACCTGATCCAAGTGCAGTTACAAATTTGTCATATGACTCCCCAGTTGGTGCTAGTATATCATCCATACCTGAATTTGACACTGGAAGCTTTTGAGAGTGTTTTACATTCTTAAAGTCAAAAACGTCTAGCCAAATCTTGGTTAAAGCTACTTATTGTGAACAGTTGCAGTGGGCCTGAGAATGGGTGAGAGTGTACATCAGGAAAAGCTGAGAGCTGCTGCTCCAAGTTCTGTCACAGCAAAGGATGGAGATACCGCCCCAAGTGGCACTGCAGGTTTAGGAACAATAAATTATGACTACAGTCACACCACAAATGGATGAGAATGTCTCTTCTTCACAAGAGGGATTTTGAACTGGAAGACCATGTTGAGATGGATGGCATCCAATGGGAGAGCACCTGGCCAAAACTGACCATAGCGGAATACAATTAAAAAAAGTTAAAACGCAGGAAAAGATCAATTCCAGAACACGAGCTGAGCTGGCAGTGGAGCTTAGTAAGCTCTGTGATCCTGTCATACCAAGAGCCTACCTGCCAACACTTCATCTGGTTGTGTCAGCTGCAAACACGCTGCTGGTGTCTGCTGCAGAAGTACTTTGATCACGTGCAGATGGAAAGCAAATGTACCATGCAGATAATACAACAACTGCTTTTAGGTCTTCTGTAGTTTGATCTGGTTTTATGTGCATTATTTCTTAGGCTGTTGTGACCTTTTCTGCTTCACACATATACTGTGTTGGCATTTTAAGTGAGGGGAAAAACTCATCAGCACACTTTTTGGATCATGTATCCATTATTTGCTGGTGTTTTACTAAAAATGCTGGCAATTTTCCAGTTCATTAGGGATCATCTCAGATCTGACTCTGCTGGCAAGAAATAAAACTATTACGATACCAACAGTAAAATATTTAACCTAAATAAAAAAAAATCCCTACTGTTCGCAAAATAGTAGCATAATAATTATGGTGCTGGCTGAAGCAATTTCTAGTTTCAGTGCATATGTACTTAAAGGAAAACTCTTCCATGTCTTTTATTCCACAGAAGCTGTCTTGGTCAATTAAGTTACTGATAGGTAAATGGTTTGCAACATTTACTGTATTTGTTATAAGCAAGGTATTAAAAACCTGAGGTCTCAGCAGAGAAAGCCCAAGGAGAGAAGCAGCACTGATTTTGAATTAGAAAATAATTTTTCCCCTTAGCAAAATTCATACTGATCTATTCCCATTTGCCATTTTAAGGTAGAAGGTACTTTTAAGCAAGCATATTGTTCTAGCTCAGCCAGCCTTCAGTCCTGCTGGCATGACTGGGGACAGACATGATGGTTCCTTGTGCAGTGCTGTTTTTCCAGCAGCATCACTCTGATGTGCATCCTGTTATGAGGAAAACAAAGGAAGACTCACTGATGTGTGTAAGAACTGGGAAGCCTTTCCACCTGACAACTACTCAGATTACAAGAGATTTATAGGCTGCACTGTGCTGTGCATTGTTCCTTGAGAAGCCATTTATCTGCCTGTGTCTTATGCTGGCAGGGCAAGGCGGGTATCAACTGCTGCCATGCTGAGTGGAACAGAAGTTCATGCAAAACCACCACATCTATTCCGTACTGCACAATACCTGGTCTTTCTAGAAAGTTTCCTATGAGAGGTTCTTCTTCAGTCCTCAGTCTTTGTAACAAGATTCTACAAGATGCATGCTACAAACAGCAAATGTGAAACAACTGATAAGCAACCCTGTAGCTACACTGTCAATAGAGATACAAACTTCGGATGCTGAACCAAATTATACAGTGGTTACTTTCAGTAAATGCCAAGAAACTACAACTGCTCAGAGGACCAAGAAGACTTACAGCAATTTAAGATCTAGCAGCTCTGGAGTGTTATGTGATTGTACTAGCTGCATCTATGTTGTGGAATGGTGTAGCAGGGCATCTCACCCCTCAGAAGAGCTTATCTGTGTCCTGTTAGCTGGTGAAGCAACTCAGGACATCTCACCCTTCTCAAGAGCTTGCTAATTGGTGAAATAACTCAATCAAGACAGCTTGTCTTGCAGTGACTTTTTTTGTCGCCCTGAAAGTAATCCTTCCAGCTGTCAATAGATATCTTGCTGTGGAAGTGAGATCTGGAAAAATAAATTGGAATTTCTGACTTACAGTTCACTTTACAAACTATAAAAGCAACACCTTCACTAAGCAAAACTTTCACTAAGCAGAAATCTTCTGCATGATCCCTGAAAATGTGTGGGGCTTTCTCCCCAAAGGTGGGATGCCTACTTTATGGTTACTCTTCCAGGAGCTGAGTGAAAGGACTCTGTGTACGCTCATTATTTCGGTAGTCAATTACATTGACTCCTAATCTAGTTCTTTGCTAGCTTTAATATAAGTACCTCGATACTGAGCACTGTTTTAATGTAATCTAATAGTTCTCTTTGTTTCATACTGAGTAGTAAGTAACTATGTTTAAGGCCTTTTGTCTGTTGTCACCTATCTATTCAAGAAATAACTCAATTTATAATAAACCTGATCTGCCATCCTTAGAACTTGCAGGCTGGAGTGATTTTAGGTGTGGGCCATACTAAATTTAAACTGCTGCCAAAAATCTGAAGCTAAGGCAGGGCTTGCCTGAATCTCCCACCTGATCAGTAACAAGTGGTCACATTGGCATCTGATGTAAAGTACTTCATCAGCACTTACATTAATGCAAGATGAAGGGCCTGGATGGAGATAAGTAAAAAGGAACAAGAGGAATAATGAAAATGAGCCCACAAATGTCACTGTTACCTACTCCTCCCTGCTGGTCATTTCCTGGATATTAGGGTCAGAGACACAGTTCTTTTGTTGCTATTGTTGCCAGGTTTTGCTTTGGGAAGGAGAGTATGCTCAGGTTTCAAACTGCCATAACCTACAGTGTGGAGGTTCAGCCAGGGCTAATAAGTGTCAGAGCTTGCTCCACTGGTAGCCCTGCTGGGATGTGCCTGTGTGAGAGACCTGGAGACCTTCCCACACTAGAACCATGTCTGTCTGTCTGTCCTTTCTCTTTTGGTAAGGATTAATCGAAGCTGATCCTCACACGAGAGTGACGAGGAAAAGTATCTTATCTAAGAAAAGACAATAAAAAAGGATGTACCTTTGTGAAATGAAGATAATTTCTGTGAATGAGCTGATCTCTACAATACTAGGATCAGAGGCTGTCTTACCTGAAACTATTTACAAATCATCTTGACAGTGTTCAGATTTGACAGCTCTGTGTTTCAGTTACAGCACTGCACATACAGCAGCCATATAACCAGTTATAGACAAAGCATCTGCTGGGCATAACGTGGACTCAACTGCCAATGCATATATTGCATCAACCTCCAGCAAATAGAACATTAAATGAAGATTCTGTGAAATAAACAGAATACCTGTCATTGCAATCACTTCTTGTCTGATGCCAATACTTAACTACAAGTATGTGCCTGTCTCTTATGTACAGTCAGAGTCAGGTTGTTTTCCAGGCACAGCTTGTGAATTCTGCAAATTGTTCCCTTGATCTTTTTCCTAGTTTTCAGGTTATATAAACCTGTATAAAAGCTGTTTACCTTTCATTAGCAGAAAGTGGCCTACACAGAAATGTCTGGGCTTGGATTCCTCTACAGTTACATTTTTTGCTTGCCCTTCTTCATGTCCCCACTCTCCTCTTTATGGCTACTTACTCAAAGGGGTCGCTGGGATCAGCTCTCTGGAGCTCTGGAGGAATCGGTATTCTTTTGTAGTACATTTCCCAGTCAAAAGCTCCTCGCATGGCATCCCCCGCCTGTGCCTCGTAGCCAAAGTGATTGTGGTCAATGACATCGATCATAGGACACACGATGGTTTTGTGGTTAAGTGCAATCTGGTCTGAAAAATGAAAGTAGAAAATAGGAAACGGCATGTCTAGTCAAGCCATCTATCACATTACTGCAAACTGAGTCCCACAGGTTCCTGATGTTTGAAGATTGTTTGCTTTGTGCCCTGTGGCCCCCCAATAATTTCATTTTTCAAATCTGTATCAAACCTTTATTTAAAGGAGAATTAATGCAGTTGGGCAATGATTAGAAGTATTTATGGCTCTTTAAAGGGAAGTAAATCCCTGCGAGACCCAAGGAGTCCAGTTATTTGTATCTCTCTCACATCACTACTCTGAGCTGTCCCCAATCTGTCAACTATGGAACAAGCCAGCAAGCAAATGGTAAAAATACTCCTTCCTCTGTGGGGAGTGTGCATGGAAAACCCCTGTGAGAGAGATTTATTCCTAAATGTGAATCTCGGCCCTTGCAACCATTCAGTCACTGTTCCTGTGGCTGTAGTGTGCATCAGCTTTGAAATCAAATGCTCCAAATTAAAGGCAAACTGCAACACAAAGAGCAAAACAAAGCTTGTGTTCTTTTTTTGTACCAATCTTTGAGTTATAAAGAAGGCTCCACAGTATTATTCTTAGCTGCTTTCTAAAGAAAGAAGTTTAGTTTTGCTTTAAAAAAAAAATTAGAACTGTGAGACTAAATCAAATTCTGATCTCTAGCACAAGCTCAGCTGGGCCTGTGTCTGCTTTAGTGAATCCTACTGCTTAATCCTATAGAGCCCCTCTGAAAAGAAAGACAAAAAAAGAAGACAGGCCAACATCAGGAACTAGGCAGAAGAATAATGGTTTGAAATGAGGAAGTACAGAGAAAACCTATAGCTGTGTTGACATGAAAGGACAGTGTACATTTTAGGGCCTATATGGAAAACTTGGTTTTGGGGGTTTTTTTTGCTTTTGTTGTTTAGATTTCACTGATGCTTGATAATGCCCTAAAAATAATCAGAGCACTGAGTGTGGATTGAACACTTATACAGGAAGGCAGGTCATACTGGTATAACGATTAATACTACAGATTCTGCTTCTATGCTTCTGAGGGACTGAAGTTAGGAAAAAAGGATTATTTTCACAAAACATCTGGGTCTTTATACTTATTCTCAAAAGTTTAAGTTTAGAAACACTGTCCAAATCAGGATCAATGCTGCTAGTGAGAAATTACTGTGACTGGAAGTTCACCACATTTTTACACCCTTATCCTTTAATAGTGAAAAAAATTTAAAACACAGACTCTCACAAAATTCTAGGAAACTCATCTCAGAGATAATGGCTGCATTACTGTTGCTATTGCCAAATATAATTACATTCACTGGCACACTGTATAGTGTTATCTGTGATCATTATATAAAGCCACTTTTACATAATCTCTTTTACTGTGATGGCCCGCCTAATAGTTATAGGGCTTCTAACAATCTGCCTCTGACCCCCTCCTTTCTAAATTGATTGGAGTAGAGAAACTAAATGGGATTGATTTGTCTGGAGCAGGTCAAAGGTAGATTCGTAATGCTTTAGCATCCTTCTCTTCATCTTTAAAAGCTGCTGTCTTTAAATACACTGAATTTGAAGTCTCCAAATCACATGCAGAGACAGTCAGGGGGAAATTTATCTGAGCAATGCTCAAGCTCAACCCCAGTCTTTATTCCTGCAACTCTCAAGAATTCTGCAAGTATGATGATGCTTACCTGCCTGTTTTAGTGTGTTTCTTCAGAACTTACTTCTCAGCCTCCAAAATACTTTAGAGATAAGGAAGCACAGGAAAATATTTTTTGATGAAACCAGGGTGCTTGCAGTTGTGCACACCAAAAGGCAAAGTAACCGAACTTGCAGCCTCAACATTTCTTTCAGTATGTTTAAAATAATGAATTTTACATACATACTACTTAGACTTAAATGTAGGCCCAGTATGATTTAGGAAACAGAAAGAAAAGGCTGTAGGGCTAACTTACTTTCCACAAGTGTGGTGGTATCACAGATTTGGATACGCAAACATGCTGCTGCCTTTATCAGCCACTGCTCTTTCCTCCACCTGCCCCTAGTGCCAGACACTGAAAGCCACAGCTGAAATGCTTTACAGTTTCTCTTCACTGCCTTTACTCCTCATCCCCTTACAGATTCCTACTGGTCTGAATATATCCATGCATTATTTCACTGCACATATGCTTCATTAAAGGGAAGAACAAATGGAGAAGCATCACTGTACATGCAAATATCTTGCAGATTTGAGGGAAAGCCTGGCAAAGAGGGGACATTACTCAGAGCTTTCTCCCAAGAAATTTTAACCAACATATTTGAATTCACGAATTTTAGGATCAAGCAGAGTAAGCATATATGGCAATAAACAGAAGTTTTCAATATTGGATGAGTCACTCTCTCAAATATAGCTTTTATCTCTATGAGAAACAGGTACCCTTTTAATTTCAAGCACATGTTTCAAACTGGGCTGGACAAAGTAACAATGCCAAATTGCCAATAGTTTTAGTTTTGCAATTTTTTTAATGCAAATATTTTTACTGTCGTACTTAAGTACGTGATTACTGATAGTGACAACATTTGAGTGACTCAGCAACTGAGCTGCCACAAGTAGTTGTGCCCTCAGTTTCTCCACTGTCAAGCAATACATCATATATGTGTTGTGAAGATGGATTACAAGCAAGTGTTTTGATAACTTGCTAAGCATAATCCGAACATGATATATTTTTAATTATTAGTCAGAAAAGGAATCTGTTTTAACAAACCTGGTTCTGGTAGCTTATGTCACTACTGATCTATTGCCCATCTCTCCTTTTACTGCTCCTGCAGCAACATGAGCAGAAGAAAATATGTGCCTGCACCTTTCTGGCTTGCCACTCAAGTTTCTTACCTGCAGAAACTGTGTAACTGTGACTTACACTGCACTAAACTGTCAACTGCTGGAGTTCAAGCCACATCTTTCCTTCTGCTGAGTAGTGACAACAAACAGCTGTGTTTGCCAACCTTTTTACATCACTACAGCTGCCTACTAAGTAAGCATCAGTCAAAACTCTCTAGTATCTTAGACTTCTAAGCTAAGCTTAAGAGCCCATTTAAGTAAAAAAAAAAAAAAAGAAACTAAATAACTAAATAAAGCTTAAAGAAAATAAAGGCATTTTGCACCCACTTTTAAGAAAACAAAACAAAGGACTGTAACTGAAAACAAGTGTGGATCAGCTCCACAAAGCCATTTGGATACCCTAAAAGTACTGAAATAACTGAGTCTTCATTTGGTCTAAAAGCTGATAATTAATTCTGAAAAAATAAGTTAGACACTTAAATAGCTCTGAGAACTATCTTTAAGTGACTGCTCATGGTTCCTCAACCCCCTTCCCAATTTTCAAGGTCTCATTTGGAGACCTGGTTTGGAACAGTGGAAACGGTTGCTCCTCTCAGCAAAGACTGCCAGCCCAGAGCAGGGCTGAACTGTGTACTTGTATAGGATTTTTCACTACACATGGTAGATACAATCGGAGCTAAAACAGGGCAGCTTCAAAGCAATAAACACTCAACACATCCTCTGTTGTGGCTTCCCTGAACGACTTTCAGTCACATTCAGTGATGAGTGAATCACAAAATATAACTTCAGATAAACACTTGAAAACATACATTAACTTTACTAGTATTAGCAGCCAGGTGTCATTTGATTTCAGTATAGTAAATATTTGCCATCTAAAGCTTATAAGAAAATTCTCTTATTCCTTTAGAAAAACAGAACACAGGGAAAATACACTACATGTGCGTTCATTTTCTATTTGTCCTTTATGTAATGCTCTACTTTTTCTTTCAAAATAAAACAGATTTGATTCTGGGCTTCAATATTCCTCAAGACTCATTTCTAGGTCCTTTAGCTGGTTGGTTATCTACAGGTATCTCATACATACAGATCTCATTCCTCTTGGGAAGTGAGGGGCACTGATGCTGGTTTGCTGGTTTGAGGCTGAGGATTCAATACCCAACTGCAATCTGGCTGCAATTATGAATCCTTTGTCACCATTCTCTTCATTTTTTAGTTTTTACAGGGTGAAATCTAGCTAGATGTATGGAAAAGATTATCTCATGTGAGATCACACAGGCTAGAGGATCAGGGCCAGCCAGGATGGGTTTATGAAAGTCTGGTGCTGCCTGACTAACATAATCTTCTATAAGCAGGTAACCTGCCTAGTGGATGTGGGGAAAGGCTGTGGATATTGTCTACCTGGACTTTAGTAAAGCCTTGGATATTGTGATACTCTCACAGCATTCTCCTGGAGAAGCTGGCAGCTTAGAAAGGTGCACTCTTCACTGGATAAAAAAGTGGCTGGATGGCCAGCCCAGAGAGTCGTTGTGAATGAAGTTAAATACAGCTGGTGGAAGATTGGAAGTGTTGTTCCCCAAGGAATCAGTATTGGGCCAGTAATTTTTAACATATTTATTGATGATCTAGATGAGGGGATCAAGTGTACCCTCAGTCAGGTTGCAGATGACACCAAGTTGGATGGGGTTAAATCTGCTGGAGGGCAAGAAGGCTCTACACAGGGATCTGGACAGGCTGGTTCAAGAACTGAGGTCCCTGGGTCATACAACCCTATGCTGCACTACAGGCCTACAGCTGCACATGTGGGAAGCTGCCCAGAGGAAAAGGACGTGGCGGTGCTGGTTGACAGTGGCTGAACAGGAGCCAGCTGTGCCCAAGTGGCCAGGAAGGCCAATGGTATCCTGGCCTGTATCAGCAATAGTGTGGCCAGCAGGACCAGGGAAGGATTTTCTCTCTGTACTTGGCACTGGTGAGGCTACACCTCAAATCCTGTGATCAGTTCTGGGGCCCTCAGTACAGGAGGGACATCGAGGGGCTGGAGTGAGTTCAGACAAGAGCAACAAAGCTGGTGAAGGGTTTGGAGCTCAAGTCCTAGGAGGAGCAGCTGAGGGAGCTGAGGTTGCTCAGCCTGGAGAAAAAGAGGCTCATGGGAAGACCTCATTGCTCTCTACAACTGTTTGAAAGGAGGTTGTGGTGAGGTGAGGGCTGGTCTCTTCTAGTGTTAGGACAAGGGAAACTGGCCTCAACTTGGATTTCTCTCTGCTCCGTTATGACATTTGTGCTTCACATGCAGACATGGAGGTTATTTTTAAAAATGCAGATGTTGTGATTGAGGGCAAGGGGGTAACAAGGGGAACAACTGTATGCATGATTTCATATGGAAGCTAGGAAGGATAAAAATTTGGAATTTTCTGCATTATCTTAATAGTGATCTGAAGAGAAACTAATTAATGGTATTTTTCTTGATCTCTACTGATAGCTCATTAGAAGAACAGCACATGTTGCTGCAAATGCTTTATCAGCTTACTGTGTGGCCCAAGAGTCCTAACAACAGAACTAAAGGAACAATAACCATTAATTAGCGAAACCATAACCTTCTGTGTACTTACAGCAGACTTTTTTAATGAATACAAATTTCTTTATTAGATAACCCAGAAATTTTCTTTGGTTGTGGTAGCAAAAAGCACTCACTTTGCAAAGCATATATACTTTGCATCTAGTCAGGTGTGTAGAAAAGAGAACATTGTTTCCTGAAGTGAAATCCTAGACTACAACAATTGATTCTTTCCATTCCTTTAACTAATGGAGCTTTGCTGGCTGCAGCTGGAATCCAGCAAAGCAGTCAATAGAAAATCATTCTTTCTGAGCTTCCCATTGTGAATGCTACTGCTATTAGATTTAACACTGAGACCTTGGATATATTTACAGCAAAAACTGTTTTAATGCAATGTGGAAAACTAGGAAGAAGTGCAATACCTTCCCAACAAATCTTTTCAGGTGTATAGTAAGGTCATAGCGTTATACTAGATATAGCAGTGTATTTAGTAGTAGCAATAATAAAAGAAATTGTAACTATTATAAGCTAAGCAATACTGCAAGATTTTACAAATTCTTTAGTCCCAGGAAACAAAACGCAGCTGCTCACATTTCTTGGAGTTCTCTCTCATACTGACACTTCAGACAGATCAGAACTGCAGCAGAACTCCAAGCACTTTGATACAGTGTATGTGCTTACTGTGGGACATAACTTCAATTGTTGGTAGTATGTTCTGATTTTAATGTCTGATGCACTTACTAAGCAAGGGTGGCAGCCAATTCACGTTGACTTCGCAGTGTGAATCCAGGAATGTCAAGACTTCTCCTCTGGCCAGCGAGGCTCCCAGCAGCCTGGTCCGAATGAGCCCTTCTCGCTTCTTGGTACGCACAATCCTCACCTTGGCAAAACGGACCATGTACTCCTCCAGCTTCTCTTTTAAATGCTCTAGAAAGAAGGGAAAATAAAGTGTCAGTGGTGCCAGGCCTGGAGGAGCCAGCAGAAGGACAGGTTAGTGTACAACCTGCAAGCTGCTTATCTACTTCCATCTCTGGTCACTTCAAGTACTCCAAACTCTGCCACAAATCCTCCTGAGATGGTTCAGAAAGTGCAAATATTCTCTGTTTTATCACACAGAGGAAGACACTGACACTCTGATGCAGTTGCTACTGGCAACCTGCCATCCATAACATAATGGCCAAAATAGCTGCAGGATATTCATCCATTCTCTGGCTCCTGCAGCCCAGGGCCATATAAACATTCTGGTGCGTCATTTCATAAACAGTGTCCTTTCCAAGTCAGTTTACTCTATTAACTTATTATGAAGAACTATGCATGGAAATAAATTTAAGAAATAAAACTAGCATAATGAGGGGTTTTTTATAATGCGAAGGGAAACAGACACGAAGAAAGATCTTAATAGTTGGATAACAGCATGAAGCACACAGACAGCTGACTTCCTAATGAAATTAGGCTGCAAAAGTAGAGTAGTTGATAGGTTCTCTGATCTGCAAAATCTGGCTCTGTCTGTATCACAAAATATCATCTTTGGGAACATCTTTTCTTCTGACAAGAAATGCACACTAAGAATTATAAAAAAACCCCAACAACAAAAAATCCCACAACACCCTGGAGTTTCACCTCTTCCTAAATACATCTAAAACCCAAGTCCTGATCTTTTATCTTTGCTACAACACCTCAGCTTTCCACTCGTTACTTTGGAAAAATATTATAATTTCATTCGTCAGGAGGAAAGGGAGAGAAAAGCTTTGTCTCTAATAATTAAAACCATTGATAAGCTACATTTAGTGATGCTAAGGATTGCAAATTAACTCTCACAGAAATGGCTTTGTCAGGTTATGCTTGTTTCTGATATCAGCTACTAATTCTTTGGACTTTTATGGACAACACTGGCCTTGTTCCTGTTCTTCCATCATTACAAAATTTTCAATATGTTTGCTGTAGACTAGCCAGAAGGATTTCCATTCAGCAGTATCCTGAAGTATATAGTGCTGACACACAAATGTAAGGCAATGAGCAAACAAGTCACAGCACAGACAATACAGGATCTTGTGCAAAAATGAAATTAAGCTCCAGTGAAATAGAACTCTCTCCAGATGTTTCTTTTCATCTTGTCTTTTTCTAGCTGACAAACACATATGACTTTCCAAAGCTACCTGTAGATTAGGAAGGAGTAGAACACTGATGTGTATTTAGTAGAAGAGTACTACATGGGATGGTCCTCCACCCTGAGGAATCCTGATGCACACTGGCACAGAAGAGGGACTGGGAATATCACACTGCAATGATTACAGAACAGGTTGGGGCTTCTGGGAGAAGAAACTCAACACGCTGGAGACATCCTGAGTCAAGAGAGAGGTTTGTGCTCACAGTACTGACTGGGAGAATTATTAATTCATGTGAGGAAAGCCAAGTCTGAGACAAAATCAAAAAGTTCCTAAATAAGAAGGAAAGAAGTATCCCTTTTTCCATCCCATTTCACTATTTAAATATTCAATAAAATCCCAAGAGTAACAATGTCAAGAGATGTTCTGTCTTGAATGGCAGGTTTTGTATGACCAATCATATTCACAGGACAAGGCCTGTGTGCTACTCTCACTCATTTTAGCTACTAGCTACAATTCAGTTTTGTGACTGAACTGAGGTTTATTCAAGCCCTGGATCATTTTGTGCCCACAGGCAAGACTGTTTAAAGTGTATATTTATTGAACTGGTTTTTTGTTTTTATGAGCTGCATTGAGTCTATTCCCATAGTGCAGGAATATAGAAGAAGGGAAATAGACCTTAAAAACATAGCTACAAAGACCTTGCAGGTAATAGAAGAAAGCCTGTTAGGGCTGTCAGTCTGGATTTTTTTTTGTATTGTAAATTGTATCCTCTAATAGCCATGAAAAATGAAAAAGCCCCAAAGTGACAGGTTATTACATATTTTCAAAATAAATCAAATCTAATCAGTTAGGTACCATAGGTTCTGTTAGTCCTCAGACACCAGAAATTTCCTGTTGTTCTTGAAGGTCACCTAACCCTTCTCCTTTTCCACCCACACGTCTTCAGTTTGTTTGCACTGAATAGTTCATAGAGACCCAGCACCAAGAGCAAGACCACACTGATGCACATTGTTCAGACAAGCACTAAAGAGAATGGGGTTGCTCAGCCAGAACACACCTCTCCAACTCTAGAAGCAATCACCAAATGCCTTGCCTAGAGTACAAATCTCCCATCATCACCTGCCTACCCTCAGAGATGGGTTCACTGATGAGACTGGTTGAACAGAGGAGTTGAGCAGCTACTACACAACTCTGAATCTCATGTATCAGACACAATTTCTTTACTCTTCCCTGCTTCTAGGCAGTTTCCCCTTTTGTAGGTGAAGGCAGCTACTGAGAAAGCACCAAAACACTCTGATGGAGAGAAGTAGGAGCTTTACCAGGACGATCCAAATTGTTTGTGGTGTTGGTAGGCTCCCTGCTGCCTGTAGGCACACGTGAGATGGGCCTTCACTAGTTGGGTGTCACAATGGTTAGGGTAAGGCCCTTAGAGCAGGCAATTTGAATATGGCCACCACTGATGTTTAAATGAACTAGTACAAATCCACCCTTTTCATGCATTCTGATTGTTATCACTCGTCTTGAGCCAAATTAATTCACTGAAATTCAGTCTTATACAAAGGAATTAATTTCATTCCCTCCACATCTTTCATTGAGCAAATTCTGAAAGCCGAGTGCCTATCTTCTCAGGAAAACACTTCAGGGAGATAGGTTGTAAACTATCAAATTATGATACATTCTTTTCTGTTCTTAAATCAAGTGCTAAATAACAATAGAGTTGAATAATATGATTTGATTGTCATTAGTTGTACTGGAGCTTGAAATCTACTAAATCAATGGTAGTTCATACTGTTCTTTCATTGCTTCAGATTCCTCGCAAACCCAGGAAAAAGATCTCTCAAATTTTAAATCTTTTATTTTCTTTGGCAAGGATAATATCTGAAATTCTGTGGAACAAACAAAAGCTCTGTCCCATCTTCCTCCTTCTCTCTCAGATAGCTCTTCACACATTTTAGACAGTATGTAACCTGATTTGTGAAGAACTGTATTAAAACATCCTACACATCTTTTGCTGCCAGAATTACATATCCCAAAATTATTTTCATCTACTCAAATTAGGCTCATGACCCAATGATTTTATTATTTTCTCCTTGTTGCTTAAGGAACAAGTCACAATAAAGCAGAAACACACAAATAAAATTTGCACATCCTGTATACACAGAATTCTAAATGCATCCTCATTTAGACATATCTGGAAGTAGTAAGGAAGAAAACAAAAGTAATAACTCGTGAATTTTGTAGAGCTTAGTTAGACAAGTGACATTAGTAAATCAGGTCTACATACAAACCAAAGTATATGGATTACTAGCGATATGTGAAGTAGCTAAATTTTATAAACTAGTTACATGTTACTAATATCCTAGTAGTGAGTCAGGACATAGTCAAATAGAGGCCTGCAACAATACCTACTATATCTTTAGTTTTGAGATATGGCAAGGAAGGTGATTTGGGAATTCATTTGGGAAAAAAATCTCAATAACTAGAAATAACTATAAAAACACTGCAAAGCATTTAAGTTCAATGATCAACTCCAATATGGTTGTGAGAATGAAAATATCTTAAGGTAAAGGAAACAAATTCCCTTTTGGGTCCATAAGTAATGATTTTTAAAACGTAAATCATTACAAAAGTGCTCTCAGACTGTAATTTGTCCTGCAATGTCTTGTGGCACTATGTGTTTCAAATCTTACCAAGCCCTAAAAGCAAAAAAAACCCCAAAAAACAAAACCAACCCCACAGAGTAACAGCCAGAGACAGTAGAACAGTAGTAGTTTTAAAGAAAACAGTAGTATTTTTTACTATTTATATAAACAGTAAAAATATATCTTTCATTTTGAACCACATTTTTGATTAACAAATAGTCTCAGGGTTCATGATTACTAACAAATTTAGATTTTTAAAATCTTGTATTTGCCAAATCTATTAGAATAAACTTCCCCTTTTCACAGAACTCCATAAATCTCCCTCACAGAAGACAACACCAAATATAGTATTTCCTATAGTACAACTGCATTTTCCCACAGATCCCAACTATTTTGTTGCTAATACTATCTCCAGAAGAAGCATCACACACAAACCCTGTATGTTACACATATACATTTACAACTAAGCAAACTCAAGTGCACAAATAAACATGCATGAATCAATGTCAGCACAAAACTGTAATTCTAAGGAAATTATTTGAAAGAAATTATAATGCAGTGTGCAAAATAGCAAGGAACCTGTAATAAAAAGACATTTAAATGTCCAGAGGACAACACATTCTGCCTGTTCATTCCCAAACGAAACCATTTGAACAGATTTTGCCATGACAATAGAACAGGGAGGCAGGATGGTTTAATTTATATTCTGTAGTATTATATAAATTCCACTTTCAGAGCTGAGCAGGAGAGAGAAGTCAGTATTTAAATTCTACAGTAAGTAAATGGTACTTTTTGCATATAAAGAAGCCAAAGCCCCTTTCATTAGATATGGGGAGCAAATATCTAATTTGTAATTTAAAAGAAAATACATCATACTTTTCTTTACAGTGCTGATCAAATTAATCCTGAATCATAAGTTTGACACATGCCAGGCACCTGCTAGGGCAAGAGCTGGCACAAGCTGTGACAAATAAAAAATAATGCATGGGCAGGCTGTTTCCAAGCTGTCACTGCTCTGACAAGTGGTGATAAAGGGAAGCACTATGTCTCTTCTAGTGACAGCCTGTAAACAAATTCTCCATTGTAATTGTTCTGTATAGGCCTCCTCTGTCTTCATTTAAAGTCTGGAGAAGTTTTTCTAAAATAATAGCAGAGACACAATTGCTTGGTCATATAATTAAAGATCTACTCAAGCAGAGTACCCATTTACTTAATTTGGTGCCCAGAAATAAATTGGAAACCAGGGTTCTGTCTTTGTCAGGAAAAAAATCACATAGTAGTAAAAAAAACAGAACTGAAATTCTTCTCTCATGTTGGGATGCATACAGAGAAATGTCATGATCACATTAGTACCCATGTTACCATGTGACAGGAAATGTTCCTCAAGAGTTACTGAGAATGCAGTAAGGGAGACTTAAAAGATTACATGAAAGCTAGAGCTAGTCTTCAGGATGTGCTTGACTGCAATAGGGCCCATGAAAAAGGAAAGAAAATACAAAGAAAATAAAGCATTTTGTTAAGCCCCACTTCTGTCCAGCCAGGCAAGTCCACCCCAAATCTGTGCCTGCAACAGAGCCCTTCTCCACATCTCTAGCACCTCAAATTTCTGCTCAAAAATACTAACAATTTCTGTTAAGAATCGCTGACCAGCAAATTATCAAATAATTAAGAGCAGCAACAGAGTCTGCTAAATGCCTGGATAAACAATTTGAACTAAATCTGTTTATTTCTAACCTGAATTGACTGAAAGGTATGTAATTCCATGTTCTGCCATTCCCAACATGAACCATATGACAATAGCCCAAAAATAACACATAGTAAATAGAAAAATTATATTGGCCTGTTATCTCAGCACAGGCATATGAGAGGAAGCAACATGGCCATAACTATGGTTAGGTCAGTAAAACAATACACAAACGACTATTTCTCTTGGTGAAAATTAAAGCAGTAAAATGGCTATTTTACCTTGCAACAGCCACAAGGCCAGCTTGTTTGAGGCCAGCTCAAAAAGATTTTTCTATCTTTTTTACTCTCTGGCCAGCAACAAAGAGGTTTGTGCCAGCATGCACAGGCAAACCAGAGTGCACTTATGCACCCTCCATGGCTCTCATAGTGAGAAGAGCCTCCATCGCCTCATTATGTCCCTTTCTGAAAGATGGGATTATCTTCCCAGGTAAAATTAGCAAAGATATCTTCCTTTCATTTCCTGAAGCCTCGAACATACCTTTTTCCCAGAACAGCTTAATCTTTTGATGACTGACTGAAGCATGACAGAAAATACATACAGGAAACTGAGTGGCCTATGGTTATTCAGTTATTCCTTGTTTTCTGCTGCAATTGATAAAATAGCCCACTCCAGTGCATTGCTATTCTTTTTACTTTCACTGCCTGTATGTCTGCTACCATAAAAGCATATCAGTCTGAACAGAGAACACAAGGTGAGCCTATGATTTTGGGTACATCATACTCCTTTTCTTCTAGTTTCCCTTTAAGTTTCTTATTTCCAGAATGTTGATTGGAAGTGGTGGTTAAACACAGAATGGTTGCATAGTCTATACCAGGTCAGCTGCCACTTTTCATAGCCATGTCAAAGTCTACAAGAAGGACAAGTCCCCTGGTTATAACTCTGGGCAAACTAATCCACTGCTGCACTATCCCTCTTGTGAATAAGTCTCTTGTAAAGTCCAAACTGAATCTTCCAAGCTACATCCTGGGGTTGCTGCCTCTTATTATACCATCTGTCAGTATCAGGAGGAATTTACTTTTGTCATCTCTGCAATTCCCATTCAAGTTACTGTGGGCAGATGTTAGATCACCATTTAGCTGCTGCTTTGCCAGACTAAACAAGCCCAGGTTTGTCTGTCTCTTCTCAAAGGTCACATACTTGTGGCCCATGACAGTCATGCCAGTCCTCAGTTAAGCTGACTCCAGCTGTAGTCCTTGAATGGCAGAGCCCAAAATTGGATGCAGAATTATTTACAACATTGTGCAGAACCAATGTTGTAAAAAGCATAATTTAATTTTATCTGCTTACTCTCATCCTAGAGATGAGTCCAATTCAGCTTGCCTTCCTGGTGATACAAGGCCAACCCTTTCTCCTATTCACTTGGCATCCACTATGGCCTTTGCAGGTCCTTCCATCACACCAGCTAGCCATTTTGGATCTTTACTGGTACATGGAGTTATTCACCTAGGTGCAGAATCTATCACTCCTTATCGAACTTAATGAGATTTCTTTTGTGTGATTCTTGAGCTTCCTATGTTATATGATGTGTTCAGTCACTTTCTGCATTTTTATACCATACACATATTTGCTAGGGGCGCACAGTCTCATCATGCAAGTTATCGGTGACTAACACTGACCTCAGTATTCACCTAAGCTATTCTGCCAATTAGTGCTGACTAAGGAAATACGGAGGAAGCAGAAAGGTACTGTGGAAAATATTGGATATTGTATGTTCTGATAAAGACTGATAAATAAGAGAAAAATTCATAGCTACTTAATAACAATTGGCTAAGAGCCATCTTATTTTAGCACTAGATAACCAATTCTTTCAAAACCGTTTTGCACACCAAAGACTTCGATCACTTGAGATCACCATGTACTTATTGCTGATGTGGAAGTAGCACTGCTTACAGAAACACTTGTGCTAAACACTCAGAGACTTGTTTTCGCTGTGATGTTTGGGCTAACTGGCTCAAGCCAAGCTAAAATGCAGGGCTTTTTTCTGATGTTAATAATGACTCAAAGTCCTTGCATGATATACTACTACGAAGCTGTGGAAAGTATCCTGAATGTGCAATAGTTTTGTCCATTCCTTGCATTTCAACTACTATGAACTCCCAGATGGCAACCTCATTTTGATGTTCAACTTCAACTACAGCCTGTTAAAGTTGAAAGAATCTCCAAACTCCAGAGTAACTGCACATTTTTTTGCCTCAACCTGAAAAGGTCAGCATTACTAAGAGCAAGAGGCTGAACAGAGCAGATGAATACAGCTTGATTTCATTCAGGATAGACTTAAGGAACAGATCTATTTTGTTGTGCATGGGCTTTCATATAGTCATGAAAGGAGTGATGGGGACTGCAGAATCTGTGAGGCAAGCTGGATTTGCTGAGACTTCTCCAATATAGCTCCATTCAATAGAGACATGCAGAGATACTGGTACCTCTTTGTTCCACTTCCCTGGGCCCAGATAATTATGACTTACCAGTCATTCTGTCACCAGCAGAGAAGTACCTTTGTCAACAAGATGAGTGTTCAGGTAATTGAACACCTAGATATTAGGTGTGGTGACTGCTTACACAGATGTCACTGAAGCATCATTAACCTCTTGATGTACTTTTTCATTCTAGATTTTTGATCAAGAAAAGGAGTGAAACACACCATTTTTAGGTTGCAGTAATGCAGCACAGTAAGTTGAACCACCTCATACACAGCTAGGGCTAGCTTGAAAGATTGTTGGTAGCACTGACACAGCTCCAAGTTTTCCTTCCTTATAAGGAAACAAAGAAAGATTTTAAAATGGATTTATTTTGACTGCAACTTGTATGAGATAGTTCTTGAAACTTTCATTGGCATTGTAGTATGGTAGCATGTCTTTCCTACAGCTATAGCAGACTCCTTCATTTGCAGAACATTTTGCTCCCTGGAATAGCTTTACCACAAGAGCAGCATGGCTGATGGAATAAACTTCAATGAAACTGGGAAGAACTTCTTCCCAGTATCATCTTGGTCACCCTGAACTTCACGTGACCCACAAAAGTGTGCTCAGGGACACACTGCCCACAAGGGATGAGAAGGAAGGCAGGGGAGGCTGCAAAAGCTTTTCAAATGGACATTTTTTTACAACAGAGACTTTACTGTGGATGCACAGACTTGTTTTGGCACTTTCTTACACCCCTAATTCAACAAATGTTACTGTTGCTACAGCTTGTACAAGAATTTGGACAACTGGATTACCTATCAGTGAAACTATTTCAGTATACAGTAAGATAATGCAGAAATGTACAGCCTTTGTAGGTCATTCTCTGAACACAATTACATAGCACAGACCTGTCAAAAGAGTGACCTTGCTGCATTAAAAATTGATTATTTTTAACAGGTCTGTTTACTACAAAGGTATTTACACAGTGACTTGTCCCCAAGGGAAGTATATTGTGAGGTTTCTTCCAGGTTGCAAGGGCAATTAGAAGGTTATTTGGAATTGAATCCATGAAAGAGAAACTTTCCTTAAGATCAATATATAAATCATAAACGGTATCCTCTTTCTTTCACAGTCACAATTTTGCATCCTGACAATATTGATTCTTAAAAATTGTGAAGGATGACCTGTCAAGCACCACTTCCTTTTGTGATGTATTTTTAACACGGCAAACAGCCTTGCAGATTTTGAGACCTGTTTTTAGAGTGACATTTTCTCTGTTTTGCCTGACACTATCTCTGACATACTTTTAGTTCTTCCTCCAAAATATATCACTGACTTTTGCAATAGGTAGTATCTCTAGAAAACAGTTTTCTCTCATTCTGCTCATTTTAACCTCTCAAATGCCAAGATTGTATTGGAGAACTGGTAAAACACCACTGTGAGGATGGCACTGACCTTATATCTGCAGAGGACCATAACACTGGTCCTTGGGAGGAACAGAAATAGGAGTCACAGAACACATGTAATTACTTTTTAAGTAACATCATATTCTGGTACAGCTCCCTATATTGAACACTTATTTCCTAGAGTAATTCTACTGACATTCTAATGTGTTGCAAACCTTAGACTTGACTAACTTAAAGGTATTGGAATATGGCCACCTACTCACAGAATCTTTGAATAACCTCCTGAGTAACTGAAAGTGCTGTATTTCTGTACTTCTTTTCTATCCTATATGCTAACCATCACAGGTTGGTCAGGTCCTAAAAAGAGCTTGAATTTAGTCCTTCTCCTCAAGAAGTCAGTGAGTTTTTTTCCCTAGTGCACAGGATTTTCAATGTAAATAAGAGAAGCCCTTGAAAGATACTTTGAAACTCAGGTTTCAAAACACAAAAGAGATAATGGGCACTACCTTATTTATAGTCTTTGAAATTTGATATCATATCAAGAAGTTGATCTTGTCTTCCAACTTTTGTATTGATATTTTTCTTTTTTAAAATGCCCTCTCTGACAGAGGACCTGGAGTTCTGAGGTATCAAACCTTTCCTGTGGAGCGATGAATTTACCTATGCTCTGCATAGTGCAACAGGATAAAACACATAGATGCTTAATGAGGTTTCTCTGACCTACTGAAAGAGGCCCCAGATTCCTAGCAGTGCAAATGCTAGGAGCATGGAGCTATAGCTTTCTAATTATCCTTCATATCTCCTGAATTTTATTTCCTATAACAAAACACCTGGCAATACCAGACTTTTTTTACAGGTGGAATGCAGGCCTTTATAAGCTTTAAGAACACTTATTGATGAAGCAAGTATCCAGTTCCTTCACTCAATTGCTGCATTTCATCATCCAGATATTTTCTTTTCTTAGCTGTTATTTCAAGAGTTTTTCCCTCTTTCAGTTTTTTCCAGAGTGGAAATACAAACCACCTTCTGATACTTTGAAACTAAAAAGTTTCTGTTTTTTACTAAGCTAGAATTGTAGTTCTCAAACTGTTTCAATCATTTAACTGCAGAAGTTATCCCTGTTAGTCAGATAACCTTTGCACTCACTGCTATGTGGAGCACAGTGGAAAGATAGAGTTATTATTGCTGAAGAGGTTTTCAGAAAGCTGCAGTCCACCGAAATTCTCTGACAACCTATTGGCAAAGAAAAGCAATCAATTTAAGTCATGTTTTTTAGATTAAGTCAGGTACCTTGTTTACCTCATTTCATTATTTGCAACAAACAGTTTGCTTCCAAAACCAGGTCTATTGAAATCTTACAGAGAAAGAGTTGTTTGGGTTACATACTTTGAAGCACGAGAATTTATATCAAAAAGGAAACTATTCTTTGTTCACAGACTATCTGCTATGATGATGTTCCTCTACACAATGAGGCAAACACTGATGCATAATTAGGCATCTTCTAACATCACTGTGAGCTATTAATCAAATAAGAACAGCATGTTTTATCAAGGATATAGGATCCGCTTTTCACTTTTTATTTAAAACAAGAAAAAGAATAAATAAATGAGCTGCTACATAAATCAAGTTTTGGAAAGGGAGACATTGAGTTCTTTCTTTTCTTTGTTATGTTTTTCTCCCTTTGTTTTAAACATTGAATCAACCTGTCTTTTCCTATCTCTCTCAGTTGTCACAACAGTTCTGCAGTATAACTAATGCTCTTCACATTCTCTTTAGTCTGGCAGGTTGCCTCATTAAGGATAAAAAAGAGAAAGACATATTGAATATTAAATTAACGTCTAAGACCTAAGACTAATTAAATATATAAATATCATATTGAATATTAACCAGCAGATCCAAGCTCCAGGCAGCACTCATACAATAACAAAGGAATTAGGCTCAGACCATGCCCATGCATTTCTATACATCTTATTTTGAATACTCTTCCACCACTTTTCTTCACTCAAACAGCTGTCTGTCTTGCAGCATCAAAATACAGAGGATATAACCTAGTATTTTTTACTTTACATGGCAACAAATTTATGGCAATATAGTCGCCTGTGGGTACAAGGAATAAGGATGGCATGGACTGTTCTTAAATCTCTCTGGAAAACTAAGTCTTAGGTGTGTTTCATCTTCCTATAGACAGCCACATGAACCCAGATTCAAACACAAGGCTTGTTACATCTAGCTGTATATTTTACTTGTATAAACACAGTACTGTCCCAGTGATCTTTTCAAATCTTTCATAAGTAAAGGATTAATGGACTAGCTGGTGTCAAGTGAGAAATAAATCATTGCCATGGACATGCCTTTTTGCTCTTAGAAAGTGTAAAGCTATTTCAAAACTGAAATGGTTATATCTGGTTTACAGCATTTTACAGATCCTTAAAGATGGACAAAATGTTGTAATTCTGAACACAATTCTCACACTTTTACTACTGTTAAAACTGCAGATAATGGATTTAAGGGAGGACATAACCTTTGTATTTCATATTTCCTCGATATTTCCTTGACATATTAAAATTACAATTTAGATTTACAACAGAAATACCTGAATTTAAGAAATACCTGGAAAAACAAAAGGTTGTATAATTTTCATTTTAAAGAACTTTTTCCTGAGTACTCAGCAGACTGTCAATATCTTGGCTGATCCAAGAAGTTCCACTGGTCCTGATCACAACTATATGAATCTTCCCCTCACCACCACCTTTCCAATTAAGTGGAAGTCTGGTTCACACACTGCGTGACACACTTCTCCCCAGTTCTGTGCTTTAGCAGACCAAGGTTTTGTTTTTAAAATAAAGGTGTAACAAAAGACGTGGGAAAGTTACTACCATTCCCTGCAAACTTTATTTATTTTTTTTTCATCTATGTGTCCTCTGCACTTTGCACAGTTGAAAACCAGCCATGTAAAGATTTACTGTGGTAAGCATGCTAAGTGCAATGCAAAAATAAATCAGGGCAGAAAATACTCTCCCTGGAAAAAACTTTTCATTGTGTGAGTCACATTTCAGGAGATGTACTGTGCTACCCACAGATAACCTCCTCCAGCTACTCAGAATTATACAAGCAGCAGTATCTTTCCAAATATCAACTCACTCATCTCCATGGCAGCTCCAGCAAGGGCTTTCCTGGGAAAAACACAAGTATTTTTGCACTTTGTTGTAGTTTGATCTGTAGAGTTGCTAGGTTTTTCCCATGGAAATGTTGCAATCACATTTCTATTTTTTTTTTCAGGTTTTGTTTAATTTTTTATAACTTATTGCTTAAGGTTTGCTTCTTTTCTGCTTCTTGTGAGGGCATAGCTTAGGCCCAAGTAGAACAATTAGGAAACAAATGGAATAAGTATAGGCAAAAGCACAGACAAACAAACAGAGAAGCTGCCACCATAGACCCATGTACCAGTTTTGTAACTGTTCTCATGCAGTGAATTTTTAAGAAATTATTGAAATACCGAAAAAAATTAAATTGGACTAAATTTTCTGATTACCTAAGACATTTTTAGATCTATTTATCACCATCTGGAGTGGCGGTGCCTATCAGACTCTGGAATGTAAACTGTGACAGCACTTATACACCAAGAAATGTGTTTAGCTTAATTTTAAAGCTACCTGAGAGCTGAAGCTCTGAATTCTTTCCAGAGTAATGTTTCTGTGTTCATATTTTCTTGGAAGCAGCTAAAAGGAAGTAAGAGCAACAGAAAAATAACAGGGGAGTTAATAAAACTTACCGTGGGCACAGCTGAATACAGGAACACCATAAAAACCCAAAGCAGCAGATAGCACATAAGTAAAAAGTTAAATAAAAATAGCTACCAAGATTCTGATATGGATATGACTTCTATTCATACCAGACTATCATTCTGCTGTAGGGTTGGGCTTTTAATTCTGCTCTAAAGAATACACTGTATTTTACCAATACATCTTGTAATTTGGATCACTTTGTGGCTTGGAGCCAAAGGGGAAATACTTAAAACTCAGACAAAAGAACCCAATTTCCCAAAGAACCGCTGGAGATGTTCAGAAGAAGGATACAACATGCTACCTGGTTTCTTACACTGACACACATTCAGGTTGCCACAAGAAAATTCACTCTAGGATAAGAGACTCCCTTAACAGGAAATTTCCCTCAGCATGAAAGTGATGTGCTTCATTTATTAAGATTACCAGAAAACTCTTTTAAAGCAAGAGTTTTACACAAGTGAAAATTTCAGTTCCAAGAGAGTTAAGGATTGAAGGACTCATTTATGTTGCAGTTTTGTGGACCACTTAGTGAGGCATGGCCAAACACTACCAATAGACCTCAGTTTTTATAAAAAAAATTAAAGCCATCAGAACATGGGACTTGTGCTGTGTCTTGAACTTATTCTATCTTGATTTGCTGTATCTGTAAAAATACACAAGGAACATAGACCATACCTGCAACTTGCTTAAAGAGCTGATGATTATTGTCCAGCTTGCCCTAGCTGTAATAGCGCAGTTACTGGTGGGAAATTGGCTGCTGCTCATTCTGTGTTTCTAAGCTTTAGTTACACTATCAGGCTTTTTTTTTTTCTGTTGCATTTTATTTAGCTGTGTGTAGTTGCAAAGTTCTCTCCCTAAAAGGAAACTATAGCATCTACAGGGAAGGATTAAAGAACCTAAGAAATCGGGCCTGGGAGGAAGAAACCCTCATCTCCTACTTCATATCCTGATGGCAAAAATGCAACTCCGTGGAGCAACATATAAGGTTGAGCATATCACCAGAGAAAAGGGTAGATAGTAAGATGCTGGCTTAAAACTACTTTAGTAGCATCATTAATAACAACAAGGAATAATTAGATAATTTACATAAGTGTAAATACAATTTAAATTGCACTAAGTTAACTGACTATGATATCTTGATTAGGCAATTAAAAGCATTAGATCAACAGTAAATTTGAATTCTTGGATACAAATGTGTGCTCTTTTGTTTACCAAAATTGTATATAAATTGTATATATAACAGCACACTTACACCATGCTTTTGGAAGGATCTCACAGAATGTGAGAAAATCAAAAATACTGCAGTTTCCTTTGAACATATCCTAGAAACTTTTCATAATATCTTGTTTCAATAACCCTACTGTGTGTTTCGTTTAGCAACTACTCCAGCAAAACTCTGCAGAATACCTTGAAAGCAACTAAGTCAGCAAGGCCAGTATTTCATCTATTCGTCAATGTCAATATTGTTTTTACTTTTTAAGGCCCTTTGCAGCCTCCAAACACCAGAGCTATCTGTTTCATCAGACAACAGTTTACCATGGGACTTAGGGCTTGTTAATGTAATGATTCAGTATCTGCCATAAGACTGAGGAAGCTTTACACACACGAGCAATTGCTTTATACGTTTATCAAGTTTATGAAAATGCACTTTGTTTCAAGCCAAGATCTTCTGAAAAGGACTTTCATATAATATAAATAATTTGTGAACTATACAGGGAGAACTTCAGCATATAAAAAAGAACAGGAGGTAGATATAAAAATATAAAGCCATCTCTATATTTGATGGCTCAGATGAGCTTCACTAAACCTCAGCTAGCCAGGTACAAACTCTGAACAGCTGCTGTTCACCAGAGCTGCTAAGGTACTATGGGACCCCGGCTGAGTCCCTGTCTCATTTCACTTTTCCTGGATCTCATTTCTGGGGAATGTGAAGGGCTCAAGGTTACTACCAAGAAGAGCTTTAAAAACTGCTGGCGAAGCAGGGAAATTTCTGACTCCAATGAGCCAGTGTAGCCTAAGGACTGCACAGGGCAGCACAAAGTCTTTAAGACATTGCCCCCAAGTAGCAATAAAGCCATTCTACCCATATGTGTATACACATCAGGACGGGAGGTGATGGGAAATTCACTCTCTGTGAAGCTCCTGTCTAACTCTGGTGCCTGGATAGAAAACAAAAGTGAACAAATTACCACCTCAGGTGGCTAAAGCAGAGAACAAATACTTAAACTCAGGATTATTTATTTGGTAGGAGCCAATTTAACATCATGACTGAGTTTTTCTAAGTATTTCTGTTCACTTTGGAGTTTTCACCAAATTAACTGTTAGGTGACAGAAATTTTCATTTCTTTTTTCAGTGAAGCCCAATTTGTTTGTTTTTCCCAAACTTCACCTATGTTTTGAATGTATCTGTAGAAAATAACTAGAACTCTGAATCTATTGTATGCTACTGATTAATTTAGTCTTTTTTTTTTTCCTATAGGCTTCACATTTCTTCATAGTCTCTCTTCCTGAGCAAAAATGGATTGATTGTAAAAAAAAAAAAAACCTGAGAGGAACTTTAAAGTCAGTTAAATAGTATTCATACACTGTCATACACTCTACATTATTGCCATTATAACTATGTTTACACAAATTTAAAGAATAAAATTAGACTGCGGGCATTGTTTTAGGGGAAAAAGACAGACAACACTTGCTATTTTTCATTATTATAAGCTAAAATTAATTTCCTTTTCATATTTCTGAGTGAAAAGGTGATTGCCTCAGTAAAAATGGAGACTGGTTACTATCTGTAACCTTGTGAAACACTTAGTTACTCAGCACTGGAATGACATTATGTATTTCATGTCATGTAAGGCTAACCAAAGTGCCTAAACTAAAAAGACTCACCAGGACTTCTTTTTTCCCTTTTAATATTTTATAGTACTGCCACATGCACTTTTAAACATCCAATTAATTTTTATGAACATTCTGGTTTTTTTCTGAAACAAACCCGAGGTGAATATATGTAGTTTTAAAAACAGTTACCTTGCACTGAATTTCTCCTGGAGAACTTTGCCTAATATAGCAAAGCACAAATGGTCATCTGATACACAGTATAATTTTTCCCAGATTTTTCTGTAATCAGTCATGAAAAT
The DNA here is from genome assembly GCA_037834095.1 of Argya squamiceps. Lineage (NCBI taxonomy): Eukaryota > Metazoa > Chordata > Aves > Passeriformes > Leiothrichidae > Argya > Argya squamiceps. The sequence continues at coordinate 35,274,906 of JBBMKD010000170.1, read as the reverse complement.
TGTGTATAAAGAATGACTTGTTCATTTGTTTTCTTTCTGTTATACATCCCAGGTTGGAACAACACAGCATATGACCAATCATAAATACATGTGTCTAGGTTTTGGATTTCTTTTTTAATTATTTTTTTCTGTATCACAGATCTATATTTCCTCTGTTTTCACATCATTTAAATGACTTGCCTTCTACCTGGTTGCTGCATTTTCCCCTGTAATTGCCACAGGAATACCTACTCTTGAATCCAGCCTTTCTGTAGGACAATGTACAGTTGGAAAACTGACTGCTGTTACCACAGATCAATGCTTACAGGAAGCATGGAATGCCCTGTGTCAGCAATTAAATTACTGCCTTTTAGAACTGAAATTTTCTCCCCAAGTATTATCTAGATCCTGTAAATGTTCCTGCTGAGGGAAAACTGCAAAGACTGCTTTCAAAAAGACCTCACTGAAAGATTCATATTCTTTTTGCTTTGCACAATTCACCCGTGCAAGGATAAGTTATGAAGATATGCTTTAGCAACAATTCCTCACATTAAAATCTTCAGACAGCTATGAATTGCACACATTAGGCAGGAAGATTTTTCTACATAATGTAAGATTTTCACAGTTCAGCCACATGTTGCAGAGCACTAGGAAAAGAGCTGCCATTTATTTAATCTCTAAAGATCCCTCTGCCTCTTTATCTGAAGTGAGAGGAATTAATGGTAGTCAGTCAGGTGCTTTTAGAAAAGTTTCACTGCTTACATTTTTAAGTCCTCATTAAAAAAATATGGCTAAACTAAATGCAGAGAATCCTTTAACAAGCAATAGCCATGTCAGATCAACTAATTGTTAAGTAATGGCCAGAATCCTAAACCTCTTCAAGCACTCTTTTGAGCAGTCTATGGTAACAATGAGAGATAAGTATTTAAATACTTTTAAAACTCTCATTAATAGCAAAAAACAAAAACAAAACAAAAGCATAAGAGGTAAAAATATTCTGACCTCACTTCCTGCTATTTTTCTTCAGCAAGTTCATTTGTGAAAGCTACCTGAAAAATGGAATTGGATATAATTAGCAAGCAGTATTTATCACTGTACAATGGCTTAAAATCACTGCAGGAATATTGACTAACCAAAGCACTGTAACTCAGATGAGGAGGAAAGTGGTGAGCAAACCCAGAAGTTTGAGTATTGCTATTGGTAGTTACTAAAAATCTCATGTTCCTTTACATGCAAACTGTTTTAGAGGTTTTTTTAAACTACTTTGTCGGTAACAAGTAGAAATAAAGTTTGCACATCCACAGCTTCAGGCAGATGAAGACCGTGAGGACATATTACAGGCAGAAATGCTCAGCATGTTCAGAAAAGGCTTTGTAATTTTTCAAGTAAGTTTGCAAATATTACTGGATAATACAATCCAGTAATTTTAATAACAAGGAAGCAGTTCATTGCTGGCAAAAAATACAAAAAGAGATATATTCTTGAAAGAAGAATGTTAATCTGCACATCCCAAGCAAAATCTTAGATGATCTCCATTAAAAGTGGTAATTATCACTTCATGACTCATGACATTCAGAATTTATCATCAGCTTCCAAGCTAGCTGCATGTGTTATTGAGATTATTATCACTCTGACTGACACTGTGGAAATCTTTCTCTGGAAGTGTTTACAGATTGTTAAGATACCAGCCAGTAAAGCGCATTTTGTTGGCACTTACTCAGTGGCAAAAACAGGGGGAAAGAGGTAGAAAATTAACAGAACTATTTCCTTTTTCTCTGGCTGTCCATAACTAAGTTCTGGTGACCAAAAACTATTCAGCAAGTTTTGAGACAAGTTTCAACAAAATGGTACATAGCTGCGTTTTACATGCCACAGAAAGGATGTTTTTACAGCCTCTGAAATTTAAAGTGCAGGACTAAACATTTTACCCCTCCTTTAACACAGCTTACTGTTAAAGTAAAATTACATCTACACATAGAAAAATTTCTTTGGTCAGGAGCAAGTGTACTGTAAGCAAAGTTGTCTTAGTATTTGCACAAATTAACAATCTAATCCAACAGCTTTAACTGTGATAAAGTTCCTATTGATGCACCTAATGTAGTACAAGGCAATTTAAGTAGCAAAATGACTTTTTGTCATTAGACACTATTAGACACTATTAGACTTGAAAAAACAGTAAGTTCTTCTGGCCAATTTAGCCTTAGTAGAGTAATTACCATGTTATGTCAGCATTTGTGGCTCACTGATACTCAGGTTGCTGAAAATCAGATTGTGTGGAGGATGACTCCAATTCTGGTCGATCCTACTCTCTTCCCTATTTTGAACCAGCCTTCTGCAGCCCCCACCTAGATAGGTGGAAACCAGAGCCCAGAGAGCAGTAGCTACATGACCAGGCAGCGAAATCAGGATAAAGTCAGCCATGCACTCCTATCTTTATGAGTCATGGGATGCCTGGAACTCTGAAATCTATTTGAACCTGGTTGGCTGCAAAGGCTGTATCATACCAAGTCTAGCAGATGAAACTAGTTTTAATTAATAAAAATTCCATTGGTTATTATTTCTGAACATTGGTCCATGAAGAATTCTAAATATCAATATGAATTTGAATTTTGCATTTCTCATGCTGGGAAAAACAAGTAAACAAAGTCATACTCCAAGTTTGAACTGGACTAAGCCTAATGAACAGAGAATCTGTTTCCCTATATGACAGTTTAGATTGGTTTTCCAAATTACTGACCTGTATTGATGAAAAGTTGTGAGGCTAATGACTTGAGACACAGCCTTCACTATCATATTATGCCTTATGCATTAGGAAGTCAATTTGGAAAAAAGAAATCAGAGTAAGAAAAAAAAAAGTGAAATAAATCTAGGCACTGATACAGTGCATATAAAAGGGATATAAAATAGAGGCCTTACCCATTAAAAATTCAATCAAGATGCAGCTATTTTAGCACTGACATGATAGGTACTTAGTCATCGTGGGCCCAAATACTGACTTATCTACAGATTTGATTGTGCAAAACTTTCTTTGCTATGTAAGGCTCTTTTGGGTTTGATTTGTAGCTTACTTCAGCCCAAGTCTGCTAAGTCTTCTACAAAGACTCACTTTTTTCTCCCCCTCCTCCCTATATATTTAGTTCCATAATGAAATATTTCTCTGTCCACATTTGCAAAATTATACTGGTTTGTGGACTGAACAAATGGAGTTCATAATTTCAGTCATGATATGAATCTGAAAGGGGAAGACTTAGACCCTCGACGACAGAAATCTATGATGTTTAAGCTGAATATATGAAAAGAAAATGCTGATAATGATGATAATGCAGATGATAATTGTAATGGTGTTTATAATGAACATAAATTCTCACACACTCCGTAATAACAGCAGAAGTTATTTATAATTGCAGGGAATACTACATTTATCCCAGCAGCAATCCCTTGCATTGAGTTAAAATGCCCAAACCACGCATCCTCCAAAGTTTGAAAAATGTATTAAATAGCTTGTATGCATCATGCATAGCATACACAAAATTGGGAATGTGTGACCTAGAAGTTTTAGTAGCATGTTAACTTGGGATTCACAGAAAGTTTGGTGGTTTTCTCTTGCTAATTTAAACCTTTACACTTCACATTTATCATCATATTTGCACTCTGTACTGTAAATCTCACACAATTATCTACACACATTTCTATACTAGAACATCACAATTTATGTTCAACTACACCTAACAATGACTTATTAGGGATGAATAAAATGTTTGCTTACAAGGAAGACAGAGTATATGAAACATCTTCCATTACCACAATACTTGCAAAATGTGGTGTGATCTTGAAGGCTCATCTGTGTTGACACAACCGTGGAAAGACTTAATGCTGCAGATATTTATGCTCAGTCTTTGCTTTGGTAATCTGGATAGTCTCTGGTAAATGGAACTTTGTTTTTTAAAGTTAAAATGCTTTTTATAAGCTTACAGAGATAAGATTAAGAAAAACAAAAATCAAACTCAATGTTAAGCTTTCAGAGATATTCTTCAAACATTCTTACTCAAGTTAGCTGAAGAATTTCATAGTCTATTGCTTGGGTAAATGATCAGAGAACAGGCTGATGGCCATTTGAGTCATATATTGATTGAATGTTATTGAGAAATCAATTCTGAGAAGCTCTTTCAGTATATTTATACAAGAATAGCTGATTTGAAGTATGTAGAACTATTAATGCTATTCCAAAATAACAGAGATCCAGGATAATGTCTCATTTATGAGAAGAAGATTCCTTAGAAGATGAGAGCAAGTTCACCAAGTTCCTACCAACCATTATTTTATGTTAAGGCAGGAGTCCAGAAATATGACATTCAAAGGACACAAGAAAAACCCAAAAACAAGAAAGAGGAAAAAAAAATTAAAGCTGTTGTTGCTGGTTGTTTACTTTCTTTTCTCTCTCTTTGTGTAAGTGCTTTTAAATAGTACGTAGGTAATTTAGCTACCTAATGTCACTCATGGCAAAAGAGTCTGATGCTTAGGAAAATTATGTTTACATGAGCATTTCAAACATCAGTGTTATATACCTGCAAAAGTCAAAGAGTACAGGGGAAACAGGTTTGCAGTATAAATCAGATCTTTCAATAAAGTGGGTGGCATGACAAATATAGCCTTTTTTCAATTAGGTCATCAGGTCTAACAGAAGATGTTACATAAATAAAATACACATTAATAAAAAGTAATCTCACTTTAAGGAAGTGAGCGGGATGAATTCAAGTTAGCAGTTTATAATTTGAAGTGACGTATGTCCAAGGCATTTAGCAACACATACTTGCAAAAAAACCCCTCCTAGGTTTTAAAGATATCAAAACAGTGTATTTTTAATTTCTTAGGTAACGTAGTCCTGAAGTGACCTGTAGAAGATGACTCATGATTTAAACAATGTAATCCTTTCCTTACACTTTGAAAAAATAGAAAAACAATGAAGAGAAATTCAGTACTTGCTAAATCACAATAGCTCAAACATTTATAGACATGAAAGACTTTGCATGAATATTGCTGTGAATAATTTAAGCAGCACACAGAAATTTCAAGGATTGAATATGGACCTATTACATTAAAAGATCTTTTGCAACCCAAATTAGCAAGGGGACTTCCATCCTTGAGTAAGAGAAAATAAACAGAAACAGAAATATGCAGAAGAAAACCAGTCTTTGAACAGATTGTGGGTGATCCAAGTTTATGAGCAATCTGCTATAGACATTAGGTTAGCAATATTTTACAGACAAAATAAATACCATGCAAATTTGTTTCAAGGATGGTCGTAAACCACACAATGAACACGAAGAACACATTTACTACTTGACACAGCTAGCTCCCAAGAAGGAATTCTCTTGTAGTTACACAAATATCAATGCCCCTTCTTCCACACCTTTGAGGCAGCACATCTAAGTTTTCTCTGCACTTGTCATTATAACAGCGTTTCACTGTTATTCCACCTTCCAACTGACTGGAAATAAAAAAAATCCAGAATCTTGCTATATAAACCATGTCTGATATGAACGTTTACACACATTACAAGCTACTGAAATCACTACTTAATCACTACCTACACAGTGTATTTTAAAGAAACAAGACAAAGTACAAGGAAATGTGCATAATTTAAAAAAAAAGAGGAAAAAAAATGAGAGAGAAAGACCAGTTTGCCTCAAAGCTTAGAGTAATTGGATGTTATCAAATGGACTTAAAATGCAAATTGATTTGAAAACCAAACAAGAAGGTGGCTTTTGCGATTAACTTTGAATGCTTAAGATTTACCCATGTGTGAAACTTTGAGTTTTAGTCCTCCAGCAATGGACCTCATAAAAAACATGAAGTTTTAACAATTTAGTACAAGAAACATAATGTTCTGAAATTAAGGATTTTTTTCTAAATCTGCAAAATTATGAAAATTCAACCATAACTGAATTCTTGGTAAGGCAGAAAGCACTGGAATAATGATGATAATGCCTGTTCTACAAAAATGAATGTCTTTTCGTTGCTTCAGTAGCACTAGTTTCTCTATAATAATTATTTTTTACTGACCTTTAGGAAAGAGTAAACATTCAGAGCTTTTACTGCAGGCACTAACAATTTGGACTTCCCAGAAATGCTGAAGGAACTCAGCAGCTTTGAAATGTTTTGCCTTTTACAGAAAGACAGTTAACATTCAAGATCAATACTACCTACACTTTGCTGTCATAACTAATGCAGGGTGTCTTGAAAGACAGTAAGATAAAGTTTGCTTTGGTTCCTAGTGAATTTTTGTACTACGAATATTTTTTTATGATTATTAGAAATAAAATGGAAATGAATAATATTATTTAAAATGGCATCACAAATAACTACAATTCAAAAGTGAATGACAGCAAAGTGTTCATAATCCCCAAAAATTTTATATTCAGATTTCTAGCATAATTCAGCACATGCTTTATTAGTCAACAGCATTTAGAAAGAGTGAATGCTGCTCTCAAACTATTGACTGTTCATTAGAAGTATGTATTATTAGAATACCTTGGGGTTAGACCGCCATGTTTTCTGGCAGTCATAACTCTGTGATTAAGAGTAGTAATTCCACCCTTACCAGCACTATAGTAATTGGAAAAAGTTATTATCAGCCTGTTGATCTGCTGGAGGACAGAATGGCTCTACAGAGAGACCTGCACAGACTGGATCGATGGGCTGAGGACAACAGCAGGAGGTTCACTAAGGCCAAGTGCTGGGTCCTGCACTTGGGTCACAACAACTCCACACAGTGCTACAGGCTGGGAGAAGGGTGGCTTGAGAGCTGCTCAGCAGTGAGGGTCTTGGGGGTGCTGGTCAACAGCCAGCTGGATATGAGCCTGCATGTGCCCAGGTGGCCAAGACGGCCAATGGCATCCTGGCCATTGTATCAAGCATCACATGGCCAACACAACTAGGGCAATGATTGTCCCATTATACTTGCACTGCTGAGGCTGCACCTCAAGTCCTGTGTTCAGTTTTGGTCCCCTCCATTCGAAAAGGACATTGAGGTGCTGGAGTGTGTCCAGAGAAGGGCAATGGAGCAGGTGAAGGGTCTGGAGCACAAGTCCTCTAAGGAGCACCTGAGGGAGTTCAGGTTGTTTAACCTAGAGGAAGCTCAGGGAGGGCCCTGCTGCTCCCTACCACAAGGAGGTTACAATGAGGTGAGGTTCTCTTCTGCCATGTCTCAAGAGAAAGGACAAGAGGAAATGGCCTTACGTTGCACCAGGGGAGGTTCAGATTAGACATTAGAAAAAAAAAAATGTTCACTGAAACAGTGGTTTGGCATTGGAATAAGCTGCTTGGGAGGTGGTGGAGTCACTGTCTCTGGAGGTGTTTGAGAGGAGTCTGGCATTTGAGGATATGCTTTAGGAGCAGTTATGGTGGTGCTGGGTTGGTGGTTGGCCTCGACTACCTTGAATACATCTTCCAGCTTTGATGATTCTTTAATTCTAAGGCTACTGAAACAACTTGAAAATACATTACACTAAGCTACTTTGGGATGAGTAGCAACAGCAAGTGATTTAGATATACTTCCAGCACAAGAAGAACTGCACATGCTGAAAATGACCTCCAGCCCAGTCATTTACAATGGAAAAACTCACCAATAACATCCACTACAAGCTTTTCATAATGCTATTAAAGTGAGGGAAATTGTCTGAAACTGTCAAATCTCAGCTGAAGTCATTTTACCAAGGTCAAGAGCAATCCTCCTATAACTCGAGACAAAGATTTCTACCCCCTTATTCACATTTCAGATCTTTTACACAAACATACTCTGCAATAATTCTTACGAGTCAAGGGGGTATATGCGCTACCCTTGGTCATTCCACTAAGTAGAGAAGTCAGTATTACAGTTCAGAAATTGATTTTGTCTTGTAAGGCCAAGGACGTAAAAAAATGCACACATAAACTCATATACATAATAGGCTAGTAGTATTCTAAAAAGGTATTATTCTTATGTAAACAATTGCTTTATTCTGTTGAAATTAGTACTGCCTGCTCTAGTCTCTTACTGAAACGCTGTCCTGGGTTCATCTTAACAAAACTGCTGCTGAGGTCCAACAGTACATTTTTGAGCTTTTCACTGATTTGTAAAAAACCTCTCCCACCATACAAACAAAGAAGTAGAAAAATCCGTTTATACAAAGCTCCAAACTGCTGTGCCCAGTTTGCACATGAGTGCAAACATACTGAGTGCACATGAGTTTGCACATACAGAGTGCTGTGCCCACTCTGTATGCAGCGTGAGAGACCCAAGGACAAATAAAGGTGGTTTCACAGTACATGGATGCTCTCATGATATAGAAAGTTACACATATGCACTTGCTCTATCATGCTGTCTTGCTCTCCAGACCTCTCTTGCCAAAACTCATGCCAATTACACTGTCTCCTGCCTAGCCAAGAGAAAATACCAGCAGGTTCCCTACAGGGAAGAAAAAAACATATTTATATAATTTTTAATCATTTTGCTCTGAAGCAAAATCCTATTTGCCACTTACTTTGGGATCTTAATGAAGAAATACAAAAGTACCATTTTAAGCCAAGTGGCATCTCCATTTCTTATTTACTGCCGATTCAAAATCTAAACATGGTGTCTTGTCAAAACTGAGCAGCAACATTAATCACGAGCTATAAATATGAATACCTGACTAAAAATTCCATTTTTTTTTCTACACAACCTATTTGCAGTATATTTGTTCCTAAGCAACAAAATGAACAAAATTCTTCTATTATCCAAAACACTCGCATTATTGCCAGGGTCGCCTTAACACAACTTTATTATCTCAATTGCTTCACTTGCTGAGCATGTGGAGCAGCAGATTTGGAATAATTAGACAAGGAATGAATGAAACTCTGGTGTGGTCATATCCTGAGACACAAATGAAGTATTGATTTTGATGATTCTACTAACAGCCATTTAATATGCATAGCTGTTAAACATTTGAATTGATATGACTTCATTCTCAATATGTTGTTAAATGCATTCCGGGTTCTGGCCGAGCAAACGATGTTCAGCCTTTGTGACACTGCACAGCATTCATGGTTATTAAACACAATTAGGCAATGTGGGAAAAGCGTGAAGGTTGAAGGAAAGCCTGCCACAGCAGCTTTAAATATGTCCAGATTTCTCAGGTAGGATGAAAGGGAAAAATGAAGTGCCTTCCCAACATGTACACCCATCCGTGGCATGTAGCATTTCTCCTTATATTTTCTAGCATAAATCACATATATGTTTAAATATTGGGGAAGAAAATAGTATGCAAGCTAGGGAAAATCCATGATGTCCCTATTCAGAGCATTGTATATCATGATTATGTGCCAACGACTGTGTATAAAATAGTGTTCTGAGAGATGTTGAAATTGACTTCCACAAATGTTTCAGAAATGTTTTTGCCTTTGGTTATATCATTACAATGCAGGTAAAAGAAATAGTAAAGTTAACCTAGATTTATTTAATGCAACTCAGTGTTGAATTTTCTTCTTCAATTTCAGAAGAATTGCTTCTCAAGATTAAAAACTGCTTTTCTCAAGCAGCTTAAGAAATATTTTACAGCATGTTACTCAAGGGACAGGTATAGAGGAGAAACTGTAAAGGGAAAACTGCTATGTATAGTTGAGAGTACAGATATTTCTATAAAAAAATCACACAAACTCAAATATTCCTGAGTTAGTAAGGCTAACGCCTGTAATTTTATGACTCTGAAATAAAACAGATAAGATTTTCATACACTGTACTCTTAATATAAATCTAGATCAACCACAGTGCCCGAAGTCCTGCCTTCTAATAACACCTTTGAATCTAAGCCAGAAGATGCAGCAGCATAAATGAGATCATATCCCATTCTGCTGAGTGGTCAAGACCTCATTACTCATCCAAAAAACTCAAGGACAAAACCAAGAAAAATAATGTACTGAGAATCAACAGGAGGGAGCCTGGTTCATCCTCGTTCTAGCAGACAGACTTCAAGACCGGCTACTGGAAGTTAACCTGAAAGGTCTAAAAAGACAGTGACTTCTTAAACTGAGATTCACCCAGAAGTTTTATGTGTCTACATAGGAGATTTAGTGTGCATTTGCTTAGGCCACTCTGCAAACAGACCGTATACTATCCAGCTCCAAAACAGACACCATTTCTGCACAACAGAATAGTGCTTGTGTGGACTTAATGCTATGACTGCAATTGCTATACAGCTTTTGGTTCATATTAGATGTACCCGGCCTGCTGAAACCCAAGTGTCTCAAGCATATGCCTCAAACCACTGCAGAATTCAGAAACACCAGAACTCCTCTGCTCTTTAAGCATTATAGCGAGTTCATGTATTTCTAGATGAGCATGGGCCTTAGCTGCCTAACTGCCAAAAGAGATGTCAGCCCACTGCATTAGTGACACACTGTAGTCTCTCTCAGGCATTATGCCTTTCAGCACAAGAAGATGCTCAGTGCACGTCATGAGGAGGATTTTGGTCTGTGACAGAGGAGTGAGCTCATGGCAGTAGAGGACCTAGGGAAACTTCCTGATATCTCATCACTATGGATGTTTCAGACTTACCGTATGTTGTGCAATGGATTTATCAACGGCGCCAAGGAGAGAACACATGCTCTTTCTGTCACCATCACCCTCAGAAGTAGCATTGAGAAAGAATTGTTCAGGTTTGAGAGCACAGGGGCTAGTGGGCTAGCTGGGGTGATAGGCAAGTCAGGGAAAGAAGCAGAAAAGAGATGCAAAGCAAGGATTTGATAGGTTAGGGAATGAAGGACTTGCAGGGCAGAAAGCTGAGGACAAATCCCTCTGGTACAGAGTGACAGGATGTATGCTACCGATCTGTTTGTGTGCGTTTATCTGAAGGTTAGAACAGAGAGGTTCTTTGTATGTTAGTTTGGATTGGGCTTTTTAGACTTAGGGCAGTATCAGGTAAGATTGAGCTCAGTCACTGAAACACAGCTCATGGCATGTGAGTCCTGCAGCGGAAGAGCCAAAGTCAGCACTATTTTGGCTGGTGTACACTTCCAGTGGTGGGCAGGAAGGGGACACAAGCTGTGGCATATGAAGCAGAGTCAACTGTGGGTTCTTCTGGTGACTCTCTGATACCATCAGTGGTGTGAGAAGAAGGGGCTGGTGTGGTAGGAGAAGTATAAACAGCAGTTTATATCCAGCAATATATTTTGCTGGCTAAGAAAACACCCAACAGATTTTACTAATTTTCTGTGAAATTATTTCGTATTTTTTAATAAGGGAAACTTCACCTAATTTTCAGTAAGGCAAACTTCAACTCATCATAATTAGAACTGAAATAACTAGTGGGAGTTAAGACAGGGATCTTCTAAACTTTCCTGTGTTGACACTGCAAAAATACTAGGTAAAGCATAATTTTAAGTTACACTAGGGAAACAACTGTTATCTTGCCAGGAAGACAGGAAACATTGGACCCTCCTTGTGATGTCTCCTGAGGGAGTTGCCCAACACAGAAGTGAAGGTAAGGTTGCAGTTTCCTGTCAAGAATTCAGCTGCTGATAATTAGGATATATTTGAGTTATGAACTTAAAAGCAAAGGATTAGGATTTCAGAAAGAAAACAAAATCTGAAAAAGTCCAGCTACCCTCTGGGTGGAGGAAAAGATCTGGGGTTCGGTACTCCTGACCTCAAGAACAGTGAGATGATCTTCATCAGTACAAGCTTCAGATTAACACCTTATGCAGCATGAAGTCTTCTTCCCATATATAAAAATATAAACTGTTGAAAATCATAGACAACAACATTTTGGCTCTAAACAAATATCATACCTAACACCTCAGTCCAATAAACCCACTTCAGTTAGCTTTCAAAGCTGCAAACCACACTAGGCCATAAGTTATATTTATAGGGTGTTCAAGAAATTCACCAGACTCATGCCAAGAGACTTTTCAAAGGGAGAAATATTGGCTTATATCCATTTTGATACCGTGAGAGTAATGTTTTTGAAAAAAATGCAAGTCTGCTTTTTATTCATTACTTTTATGATAGTGATTTGAATTTTAGAATGATTTAACTGCACAGAAATAATTCTTTAAAAGTACTTATTGAAGAAAAAAAAAATTTGAAAGCATGGGCCACAATATTGCTTGAGAATGATAAACTGGATGGTGGGATTAAAAAGATATATCTATTGCTGTCAGATTAAAGAATACTGAATATATGGATACTTCTCAAATATTTCTGTAAACAACATACACATAGTTAATTCAACAAGTCACTATCGATTTTAGACAACTGATGTACAAAAATATCTTTGATCTTGACACATAAAAATAAATATTAAGAATAGACCCACAAAAACTCCTCTGTAAAGCATGTATGTCTCTGTCTAGGACTGCAGTCCATGGAATCCCACCTAAATATTTGCAGCACCTAAGGAGACAGTAACACATTTTTCAAGGCTCCCAGCACTGTGTGCATGTGTGTGAGTTGGCACATGCCATATCCAGCCACATGGCTAAGATCCGCTTTGCCTGATAAAGGGTCTCTATTTCACACTCTGCTGCCAATATTGCATAATAAAATATCCATTGGATAAAATATACAACCAGTCTGTGGAATAAAAACTTCCACTACATTACATGCTGTAACTCACTAAATTTCCCTTCCTTTGGCAAGTATAATGGCATCATTTTCACTCCCACATTTACCATACTTTAAAAGAATGGTCTTGGCCTTTCCTATTGTTTGCAAGAAAGCATGTAACTCCAGAAGACAGATCTGAGCAGTTCTTGGCAAAGGCATGCAAACAGGTACTTGAAGCCTGCCCAAGATAATGAAGGGATATTACATAAATCCCTTAAACAGAAGTTTCCTACCAGAAGCAGAGGGCTATATGCTGGTTCTTTGTAAAGCCACTTTATAGCAGCAGTCCCTAACTGTGCAGACATGCATATGCACAAACACTGCAGTCATTAAATGCCTCAACAGGAACAGAGAAAGCACTCTCCAAGTATCCAAGTGTCATTGTGTCTCCATCTATCTTAAAGGACTTTACTGTCAGGAGGCATAATTCAGCCATATAGCATGTTTAAAAATTACCATACATGCCCCTGGAGAGATTTTTCTTACAATACGGAATACCTTACATTTTCATCTTGGTTTAGCCCCCTCCTCCTCTCAGTATATTATTTATTAATGCATTCTGCAGATATGAGCCAAAGAATCTCTACCAACTTATTTGCTGGGCTGGCTTTGTTTCGAGAAGCAATTCTGCTGAACTGCAATACAATAAATACTGTTCAATCATTCACAGCTGCCTTGGCAGCTAGCAAGACACAGCTAGCAAGAGTGAATAGATGAAAGCATCAGTTGTGTGACCACACACAAGAAAGCAGTCTTACATTCTTACAGTGTAATCTTATGGATTACAATGACATTTTTTTCTGATTTTACATGGTACTGATTAGACTACACTGTGACAAGAAATAACAGTACAATAACTGGTTATTCCAGTAGCCATTTGCACTCATTGGTCCATTAAGTCCATGTTCCACAGCAGTAATTAAAAGTTTGTCATGGTATTTTCAACACTTTCAGTTGTTAACAAACAAATAATTAGCTTGGATAATGTTTCTGGTAGCTCTTTCCCCCATTTTCCTGCTTGCTATTTAGCTAAAAAATCTGACTTTTCTGTAACAGTGAAGTCTGTGCTTTTAACGAAACTTTGAGATGCAAAAGGAACATTGTGGAAGCTATCAAGTGGCAGCAGCTCAGAATCTCAGTATAAAGACAATAGGAAATACTGAGTCAGCTCAGGCTCAATATAACATTTTTTTTTGCTAGCCGTTCACTTTGGTTCATTCTTTTCATCTCTAATAGATCACTCTAAAAGCAAATACTTTGTGCTACTGATGCAAGACCAGCAATAGAGAACAAAACAAACTAAGAACGTGATAGTTATATAGTACTGTCAAAAACATTTTCTGGACATCACTCTCTTAAAATACTTTTCCTGATTCTTCCTGCAGAATGTACAGACACAAAGCCTATTAATGGAACTGGCTGTGCAAATTCCTACAAAAACTAATAGCGCAGATATTGTGACCTTATGAAATGTATGCAAATAAATCCAAATCCATGAGAAAGTCACCTGTGTTAGCTCATAACTCTTATGTGAAATCTTTAAAAGGAATATATTGAAATCCATTAATGGATTGATATGATTTATACAAAGACGATAAATACCTGAAAGCTGAAAACTTTGAAGTCTATGTTTTCAATTTTCTACTCTCCCCATGAACTCAAAAGCTCAGGCCCTTGTGGTCTGAATGACTACAATGAAAAAATCATCTATGGTAAAGTTTCTCATAAGTCCAAGAAGAATATATCTCTCTTTTCAGAGTAAAACACAGTGCAATTAAAACTAAGTAATACGCAGATATTGAAGCTCAGCTAGAGAGATTTGCAAAATCTAATGCATCTAATGCAACCATGTCACCTTGGTGGAATATAATGGACAATGATGAGTTAGGTGATAATGCAAAACAATGCAGGAATGCTAATTAGTTAATCTCAGAAGTGAGACAGCAACAGTGGCCAATGGCAGGGAACAGCTTAAACTATGTCTTGGCTATTACAGAAGCAGAGAATCACAGAATGGGTAATGCTGGCAGAGACCACAGTGAGTCATCTGGTCCAACCTCCCTGCTCAAGCAGGAACATCCTAGAGCACATTATTCAGGATTGTGTCCAGACCATTCTTGAACATCTCCAGACAGGGAGACTCCAAAACCTCTCTGGACAATCTGTTCTGGTGATCAGTCATCTACACAGTAAAGAAATTCGTCCTCAAGTTCAGCTGGAACTTCCTGTGCATTAGTCTCTGCCCATTGCCTCTTGTCCTATTGTTTGGCATCAGTGACCAGAGCCTGGAAACACCCTTTTGGCACCCTCCCATCAGATACTGACAGACGTTGATGAGGTCCCCTCTCAGTTGTCCCTTCTCAAGGCTGAACAGGGCCAGCTCCCTCAGCCTGTCCTCCTAAGAGAGATGCTCCAGTCCCTTAATCATCTTTATTGCACTCTCCAGAAGCTCCATGTCTCTCTTGTCCTGAGGAGCCCAGAACTGGATACTGCACTCCAGGTAAGGTCTCACCAGGGCTGAGCAGAGGTGCAGGATCACCTCCAGTGACCTGCTGGAATGCTTTTCCTAATGCATCCCAGGACACCATTGGTCTCTTGGCCACAGGGACGCTGCTGGCTCATGGACAGCTTGGTGTCCACCGGAACGCCTGGTCCTTCTCCACAAGCTGCTTTTCAGCAGCTCAGCCTCCAGCCTGAACTGGTACATGGGGTTATTTATCCCAGGTGCAGGACCCCACATTTGCCTTTGCTGAATTGCAGACAGTTCTCTGTCCATGTCTCTGGTTGTTTTTTATTTGTTTTGTTTAAATTTCAACTTGTTTCACAGTAAATGTTTTGTCTACAACAAACCTGATACTTCATCCACAAAATAATCCCAGTCTTTGTAAGGCAGCATCTCATACTCCTGCTCCATATAGGAGTAAACAGACAGTTTCTTAAGTTGACTGACTGATCATTGATCTCATTTCAAAAGATATGCTCTTCCTAAACAAAAACCTGTCAGTAAAGTCAAGAATAAAACCAACAATATCATAGTAACTGAAGACAGAAAGCACAAAAAAGCTCCCAAACCCATAATCAGTTGAAGATGTCACTCTTATATAAGCAATTCTTACAACAGAATTGAACCAAGGAAATACGGTTAACTCGCAAACTGTACCAGTGCATGGTAGGTGGGCATGGGGACAGAACAGCATGTCAGGTGGTTCATAGTGCAAATTCAGGTTTGCAGCATTATTGAAAAACATCAGAATTAGTAACATAGCATACAATATCAGCGCTGAAGAAGACTGCTGACTTTACTTCTGCCACCACCTGTGTGTCTTGGACTTGATTCTAAGTGTTTGCTGTTTTCAAAGCAGAATTTGTTCCAAATAGTGGTGCTGAAGTAGAAACTGGCTGCTAAAATTCAGTTCAAAATCACAGTTTTTACTCAAAATTATTCCTCCCCCTCCCCCCCCAACCTCCCTTAAAAATATTCCAAATTGAAGTGAACCTCTAAACTGCATTTCAAATGCCATCACATCTTGAAAATGTCACCAAGACTCTGGAATTAACTTTTCCCATATGTATCATGTAGACAGATTAACTGCAGCAAACATTGATTGGCTGCACTTTTAATTTTGCTCATTTTGCTTGTAAACATTACTAGTTTAATCTCAATTTTTGATACAGCTCCCTTTCCTCTAATGTGTATTACAGCACAAATCAAAGTGAAAATATTCCTCAAATCAAAGTGAAAACTCAGTTCAAAGTTGTCTGGCAATTTTACAAGTATCATCCATAAAAGTCTCCTAGAGACTTGCTTGCTAAAGGAGTGATGCATGCAGTGCTATGTGAAATGCAGGACTTTTTCCAATCAGTTCTTTCCCCAAGTTTTTTTTTTTTTAATTATCTTTAGCTTGCAAGTTGTAGTTGTTTGAGGACAAAATTAGAGACTTCATGGACTGCTGTCAATTCTGCCCCAGCTAGTTCTATCATCTATAAAGATTCTTCAACTATTTGTAGTAATTCCTTGCTAAAGAGTAAAGACTTCTCTCTGGTTTTGCAGTGAAGTGAAGGTTCATGCCTCTGCTGGTGCAACTTTGCAAAAATACACAGAGACTAAATGGCAGTGCAGTATTAAGGGGGAAACCATTTCTATTTTCATAGAACACATTTCATAAAAAAACGCTTATTTGTTCTGATTTGTGCTCAAATGAAACTATGAAATTGCAGTTACTGTTTCCATAGCACACTTGCTTTTAGCTCTTTCTGATCATTTAGGTCTCAGGGAGAGGTTCAAAGGAATCTTCAGGCAAGGAATCTTCAGTGTTATTGAATGCTCTAAGTCCTTCAGTACTCCATTAAGCTGGATTTATCATTCGGAACTTCTGCACTGTTGGATGAAAATGAAGAGAGATCTTGTAAAACCTCACATGTCAGAAGAGAAGTGAGCTATACTTCTGGCTGGGCAGGCATTATAGTTATGAAGGAAATTTTTCTTTGGCGATATTTTGAAATATTATATTTTTCCTTAAAATTTAACATTTCACACCGTATTTTTCCAGATGAATTCTATCTGGAAAAGGGTTGATAAATCCACAGATGCTAAAGTTGAAAATCATCTTCCTAACAGATATTGGCTCGAAACAGAAGAGTGAGTGTGCTTGCACTTAGAAAAGATGGATATTCAGCACTTAATGTGTGGAAGTCCTTTTATAGTTCAATAGTTCATAAAAGAAATGATGCAAGAGGTATTCAACTGGAAGGCATTATCACTCATAGGTATATACATTATGGTAGCATAAGGGGAAAGTGAAGCACTGGGAAGAGTGAACCCCAAGCACAAAAACATATGAGAAGTTGTTCACCGGTCACCAACAGAGCTGAGTAAGAAGTACTTCCAGAATCTAGCACAGTTTCAGATGTGTGGAGATTGTCTGAAGAGGTCATGATCTGCCTTAGACATCTGCAAAGAAGGGAGTGACAAGTCTCTAGGTACATAACAAGCTCTTTGTAAAGGAACAGACCATCTCAAATTCACAGTAGACGAGCTAGAACAAAATGGGCCTAACTCCTTGCAGCAATGTAGATTAACATTAGACTGTAGCAAAAACTTTCTTACATAAAGAATAGATGGCTAAAGCTAGTGAAGGCATTTTCTTCATAAAACCACATTAGACAGAAATACATCATGAATCATGTCTGTATAGGTATCCGACATCTTCTCCTGCATAAGTGATTCGCTTTGTGCTTGGTCATCCTAAAAAAATCCGTAAGGTTTACTGACTTAAGATCTAAAGCTGCTTAACTTCCCAGAAGGCTGCATAAGAAATTTCACAACCACTGTAATTTGATCTGAATAAAAGCAAAAAACAAGCCTTTTTAAGTCACCAGCAAAAAACCAGCTCCCATGTCTTCCAGTCTACAGTGGAAAAACACTCTAGGGCAGTAAGTGGTGGTCAAGGAGCCGCTACGTGCTCTTTTCATGAGCTCAGGGGGACAGAACAAACCCCTAGGTCTGTAATCTCCTGATTCTTCCCAGTTTTAGGAGACCTTTCTTTGGGCAAATTTTTGGATGAGAAAACTAATTTGCACATCAGAACAGTCATCTTCTGCAATCCCCATGAGGCACAAATCCTTCCTGCCATAGACAAGTCCTCAGTGGCTCCTCTGCAGCTGGAAAAGTTGTGCAGGCTTCCTCTGGCACACCTGCTTCCACATCCTTCCACTGAATTTAAATGGAATCTCTCCACAACTGACTGAATGCAGGTGAAAAGTGTGCAGAACAGGGAAAACAACAGCAGGATATTCTACAACTGAGAATGCCATTTCATATTTATCTCTATATATAAATATCAAAAGGCATCTTTTAATGCCAGATATTAATGGAATTTTTTTTTAGATACACACTAAAGACAGCAATCAGATAAAGCAATCAGTGAATATACTTACAGCTTTATTTATGGGTATAAAAATATACAGTTGCTGCCTTTACAGAAAAAACCAGGGATTTCTTTATTTGTGAGCTTGTGAATATGTGATAGAATTTGTCCTCAGATGCTTTCTCATAGCCTAAGGAAATTAACAAAATCTGACATTCTTTGGTATCTGGTAGCTGCTAGCCAAAGAAAAAAGCCTCTGCACTCTCTCAAGCAGTTTGTCCAGTTGGCAGGAGGAACCACAGATATGAGAGTTCAACAAATATATCAGAAGAATGATTAAACTGCTCTGTTCTTGTCTCAGATTGAACAGGTACCACAAAACATAATTAGCTTTGGTGGTAATGGAGTCTTGGGCTGAAGGAACAAATACCTCAGGAGTTCTTTAGCTTTTTATCATGTTAAAACCTGCATCAGGGTTATTAAGCTTTGGTTCTCCATGGCATTATTTGCTTCTTTTCAATATGAGAAATTCACAAGGTCTTCCTTTGACCAAAACTGACTCCAGGATAATACTGGAACATCCTAAAAAATGCTTAGCAGGGGAAATTAGACTTTCACTTTACTGATTAATAAAACAGTATGTTTATCCTATCTAAGCTCCTCTGTGTAGCTTTAAAGTTTTCAGATAACTTCATGATCTGTACATGGTTCCTGATTCTAGAGACCAGAAAGAAGGCTCACTACCTCCTTATTTCCCCCCAGTTTTCAATAAACTGCTTCTGTAGCCTAGAATCAGGCCTCAGAAAGGAACTGCAATGAAAAATTAAAAAATGCAATTGTCCTATCATGGAGGAATGACAAACTCAGGCTATATATGAATGTTTAACTAACAAATATTGAATTTCAGAGACAGATAATTGTCATTCATTCCTATCACACCTTCCAAATTCATAGAGAACAGTTTGTTTAAGTTAAAGGAGGTTAAATGAACTGAACTTGAAACACACACCTTTTACTAATGTGTATCTCACTTCGCATCCTTTTTTTTAGCCACTGAAAATTATACATAGTATAAATTTATTTTTTTTTCTTCACTGCCAATCATTCACCTTCTAAAATAGAAAGAGGTATCATATGTGGATTTGAGACAATCTGTCCTGAATTTGCTCTATTTTTTTCTGTTAAGATCTGGAAAAGATCATACTGTTTATTCAAAAGCATATCAGGTAAGTTTTACATGACAGGACCTAAAAATGCTAAAAAAAAAATTATATAACTATGAGCTTAGAATTCAAAATTATCTGGTCAAACTGGAGAGATGATCTGAAGAAAATGGGATTTCACTCAGCAAAGAAAAGTCTCCAACACTGAGGGGCAAATAAGCAGTTGTATGAAGCCTGGACAGCAAACATTTTCCTTCACCTAAGTTCATTAGAGTTCACTAAAGTTCATTAAAGCAACTCCCTGATTCTTACTAGATCAGAAGCTAAATATAAGTAAAAAAGACTAAATTATTATGAAAAGACAATCCTTACAGTGGTGAAAAAGTATAAGCATATAAGATTTGTATAAATGTTAGTCTTCAAAATAGGGAGAAGAAATTCACAAGCTGCCTTCAGCATTGACACAATCTGAGGTAAAATGTCGTGCCCACTCTTGGGCACTACTCATTGTGACCAATATCTGCCAACTAGAGTGACTCCAGAAAACATAAATGAGAAAAATCAGGGGCCTAGAAAACATCAGGAAAGATTATATTAATTGAAACTAAAATTGGAGGAAAATGCTCCTTCTTTTTACCCATGGTGCATAAGAGAAGAAGGAATGTGTTTAAAGTGCAACACGGTAAATTCAGTCTTAGAAGTATTGAATGGGAAATGGGAAATATTGAAATGGGAAGCAAGTAAAGAAAAAGCAAGCATAAGTAATTCTGGGACAACCAAACTTGCAAGATAGCTTAACATCTCTCAGCAAGGACAAGCACACAAGCATCCTGTCTTGAAGTGGGAGACAAGATAGATCCATGAGGAACCCTCCAATCCTGCTATCCATGATTTGCTATGGGTTTATATATTAAAATCTGAGAAAACAGACATACCCCTGTATTTGACTGCAACAAGCCATCACACCAGACATATTACAGTAAGGTGTGCTGTACAGGAGCTTAGACTGCAGGTAGGTAAAACCAGGTAGCCCATGAAACAAGGCTCAGTGTGACATAACAGCTCATAGTCTGGCTTTATACTAATGAACTAATGCCAAATTTTGCCATCAGGTCATCTAAGGATTGGTGACAACCATGTTCTTAAATTCTTTGAACCCCTCAAACCATCACAACAACTCTCAAACTGCCTTGGGTATCTCCCAAACCATGTCTGGGAACTCTTTCATATGGTTGGTCATCTCAGCCTAAAGCTGTACCAAATTCTACAAATTTCAAGTGTTTGTCCATCTAGATCATTGAGTTGTAATATTCATGTAAGTGTCTGGCACTGTTCAGCTTACAGTCACATCTCTTGGCATAAATACTTCACAAATCACTTAAAAAAATAAATGGAAACAACCATCTACATCAATAGATCTTTTGACATTATTCCAGTTATGTTGGGTTTTCTGCCCTGTTGAATAGAGAGTGGTATAAATTCCAGAATTTATAGGAGAAAAATCCATTTTTTCCCACATCTAATCAAGCTGAAATTACACATAATCAAGCTTGAAGTCAGTAAATGGAAAACACTGTTAGCTGCACATGTTCCTATAAAATCTTTCTTGATCTTCAGAATGTACCTATCCATTACCAAAGTAAGAAGTTCAATTCATTAATTATATTTCTTCTCTCTCTGTTTCAAAATCCAAGGATGAGACTAGTTACAGTTTCTTCAGCTATGAGATGTAGGTACAGAATATTTTTTTCTCTTAAGGGAGAATGTAATTATTTTGTCAGTAACTGCTTAGAAAAGTAGACACAGATTTCCCCTCCAAAACAGTAAGAAAAGTGAGACTAGTTTCTCTCCTCATAAAAAGAAAGTACTGCACACATTCTGTACAAAATGGTATAAGAAAAGCAACATGTCTTAATATAGTCTGGAAGCAAAGCAAACCCATTATGCATCTTTATACCTCCCATTCTCAGACCACAGAAATACAGAATACTTAAGAGAGCTTTTGTAAGGCACACCACGTGTAAATATTGCAAAGCAAAGTACTAATGCCTTGTCAGACCACGTTTGGATCTGCCACGGAATTCCGAGCAAGGTGAGGTGCAAGAGCCTGATCTCACATTCAGACTTTCCATGCAGGTCTCAAGTGTGGAGAACTGGATTCCTGTCTGACAGATTCCTTAAGTCCCTCTCAGTTTAGCCACTACTACAGCATGAATAACACATTTCAACTGTCTTAATTTGAGAACAGCTGTTCTCAAACTTCTCAACACCCAGCTCGCCATACCTTAACAAACTGGAGTGGGACAGTTAAAAGACAACTCTTCATACTGGGATCTTGGCAGAAGAGATTCAGCACCTGAAGGATTTCACTTGGAATGTTTTAGTAGCAAAGAAAGACCTCCACTCCATTTTGATTCAGGTGACAGAGACAGAAGAAAGTGTGCAATCACAGAACAAGCTAATGTGAAAATTCAATAACTTAATAAATACCAGTTAAATGAACTTCTAAATTCCTAACTAATTAAATCCCTTTTGAATTATTTGTCTCTTCTAATTCGTGTATATTTTACAAGAAATTTACAGTTGTGTTTACTTGTTTTATCTTTTTTCCTTGTGAACGAACAATTAATACACTACTGTTTTTAATGGTATTCCATGCTATCAATTAATTGACACAGTTAAGGAATTAATTGCATAAAGCCAACCCCAGCTTTCCTTCACAGTAACTATTGAACTTTGCTATATCTTCAGAAGTAACAACCTGCAGGCAGAGACATCAACCCTGGAAAAGGTGTTATTTTCAATCAAGGATAGGGGAACAGGGATAACAGACTGTATAAAAATATTCTGAAGCAATTCTCTACAATCACTGACATGATAAAACTGGAAAGATTTACCAAGATACATAATTCTTACACTTGATTGTCAGTGTTGTTTCCGTCAGTATTGTTTCATGGATTGAATACCCAACCACACAGATTGCAGGATCTTCACAATTAGAAACACTGAATTACCTTTTGATTCTTAGAGAAGTTAAAAAAAAAAAAAAAAAGCTTCCAAATCTGGGAATTGATAGGTACTTGTGAAGAGTTTATATATTATTAAGCATATTTAAGTTTGAGTTGTATGGCTGTAATGGGAAACAGCTGAAGCAATATTTTTTTTTCAGGTGAGTTAAAACCTTGCTTGTTTTGAAGTCATGGTGAGTTTTTCTTTTCAGCTGGAATTGCTCATGTATGATTAAAACAGGCTGCATCTCCTCTTTGTGTATACAGGGGCACTAAGATCCACTAAAGATGTTTCATAAACACTTGAAGCTGGTAGCTCCAAAAGAAGCAATTTGCCCACACTCACCCCACCATTTGATCTTGTTCCTCTCATGATAGCACAAGCATTTATGCAGCTGTGTTTTAAATCAGATTAGGGAAATCCACGTAAAAAGTATCTTGTTTATTTATTTATTTTTTATGCCATTTTGCTTCTATAAGCATTAAAGAATTACTCCTAATGGCATGGCTGGAGATCAAGGAAGCTGATGATTTTTTATCTAAGGAAAGATGTACACACAATCAGAAATGGGCCAAAATTAGGCATGAAAGCTATTAGAATTTAATCAGCTGCCCAAATGTCCTCTCTTTTAGTAGTATTTTCTTCACAGGAATGTGTAATTAATTCAGTTATCCATTAATTCAATTATTTATTTACAGAACTGAAAAGGTTTTCTGCTTAAGAACTGCGAGATTTATGAATTAAATTGTTCTATGCGATTTCCAGAAGAACATATTAATACTTGCAGAGAAAAATTTGCTTTACTCTGTCTTTATAATTAAAAATGAATGGCATTTTTTTCCCCTCTGTGCAGAGGTCAGCTTTTCTATTTAATCCTGACAAATATTTATTTAAGCCTGAGGGATAATGCATAATTAGATTGATCGCAGTTGATTTTTTAAACAAAAAGCAGTAAACCCACCTGACAATGGTAAGAACCTGCAAGATACAATGAGCACATATGTGACACTGATTACTAGTGAGTTCACAAAATCCTTGCAGTTTACTCTGTTTCAAAAAAGAAATAGAATTCTTGTAGTTCTAAGTCCTTTGAAGAAACTTTGTCAAAGTTCAATTATTTTTGACTTCCATACGCAAATCAATTACTTTTTTTTGCCGCCTGTAACTGGAAGTGTTCCAAGAAAGCAAACATCTCTAACATGACAACAGAATCCCAGTAGTTAATAGCTGGGATCACATCATGTATGGAATTTCCCTCTGCCTAGTGTCCTCAGTGTAGTGGCTTTGTACCCAAGTGTGACTACATGTGAGCACACAAAAGCACATTCATGGAGGACAACAGTTCCATATCTTTACACCATTGTTTTGATGTCTTGAAAACTTATTATCAATCTTCCACAGGCTCACCAAGACCAGTTAATTCAGTGGACTTCCCTCTTGTATAGTATGGTATCAAACTTGAGTGCTTCCCTAAGTAATCATCAAGTTTACTTTTAGTTAATGGAAAACTCATTAAAAAACCATTTGGAGTGCTGATTACAGATTCTTCTCTGGCATTTGCCTGTGCTTTCTGTGCACCTATCTCACTTAATGTCCCTAAGAGTCTTCAATTAATTATTTCATTATAAAGCCATTTGTATGCACTTCGTTTAAGTGTACTGGATCACGCCATAATTTTAGCTTCAAATGAACCTTCTGGACAAAGGCTAATTAAACTAATTTCTGGGTCATAACATACACATTACCACTAAAAACGTTATTTAAAATGGCAAACAGTCTAACATGCTCTTACTGGCTGCAGAAAAAATTATATGCACAGTACTAGTATTTATCAGAAGAGAGTCAAAACATGCTGTGCTCTGACTGCCCAAAGGACAAATGTCCATTGTAATTCATTCTGTGAAAACTGAGGGAAACAGCAACCCTTTAATGTGGTAGGTATATCATGGCATAACTCTAGACTAGCAGCGTGCCCAAGCAGCCAAGGTGTGGTGTCCTGGCTTGTATCAGCAATAGCCAGCAGGACTAGGGAAGGGATTGTCCCTCTGTACTTGGCACTGCTGAGGCCAACATCCCAAGTCCTGTGTTCAGTTTTTGACCCCTCACTACAAGAAGGACACTGAGGGGCTGGAGCATGTCCAAAAAAGGGCAATGGAGTTGATGAAGGGTCTGGGGCACAAGTCTTCAGAGGAGTGGCTGAGGGAACTCACTCTCCCCTGAGCCTCCTTTTCTCCAGTTGTTTTCTGGAGTAAAGGAGGCTCAGGGAAGACCTTATTGCTCTCTAGAACTGCCTGAAGGGAGGGTATAGTCAGGTGGGGGTTGGCCTCTTCTCTCAAGTAAGGAGAGATGGGACAAGAAATGGCCTCAAGTTATGTCAAGAGAGGTCTACAGTGGATATTCGAAAGAAGTTCTTCACAGACACGTGCTCAAGTATCGTAACAGGCTGCCCAGGGGAGCATTTGAGTCACCATGCCTGAGAGTAAAGATGATTAGATGTGGCACTAAGGGATGTAGTTTAGTGGTGGACCCAGCAGGGCTGAGTTGAGGGTTGGACTCCATGACCTAAAAGGTCTTTCCAAAGTAAAGAATCATATGATTTGATATAGCTAGGATTTTGATATAACTTGAAAACTGAATATATACATCACCATCACCACCCACAACTTTTTAGGCTTTCAGGAAGAAGTCTACTAAGTACTAGTTTTTGTCTGGGGTTTTTTTTCTCTCTTTTTTTTTTCTTCCTTTCATAATTTTTTAGCAGCAATTGAAATAGAACTACATCTGAAATGGTACTTGGCCCTGTACTTTTTACTGGTATTTATAAGAAAAGTATTTTTTGCCTAAGGAAAAACCTGAAGTTCTAGAGACACATGGTACCATTTCAACCATTTTTACAGGACAATCAATACAGCAATCTTCCTTAACTTCCCCAGGTGGCAGTGTCACATGCAATCACAACTCCCCTATATTATTTCTGAACAGACAGAAAATCCTGGTAGATACTGAACATACTCCTACTGTCCTCAGAACAACACCCACAGATACGTCAATTTGCTGGGAAAGTTTGGCAAGAATGAAAGAAACATGGCATAAATGTAAATATGACTGTCCCCAGAAATGTCCCCAAATGGGGCAAGCCGTAGAAAACATGAACAGTTCTTTCACCCCGGAATCACTTAATTTTCTTTATCCTGGAAACATGATGCCTGCTATGAAGAATTTGTAGCTAATTTGATATCAAGTATTTTTATTTTGCTATTTGAAATTAATTTGGGGCAGCTATAATAAAAGGAATGCAACACTGATTTTTGGGGTATCGAGGTTGGGTGAATACAGGGATAGCTTCAATGGAGTTGATCCCTCCCCATTCACAAACTTTTGGGTTCAGGGTACAGCTTTTATACAGGTTCGGGGTTTTTTTGAGGCAATTTTATTGTTAGTTTTTGTTTAGTGTGTATATTCATACACTTTTTTTTATTGCTCTTTGGATTCTGAAAGCTTTTCCTGGCATAGTCGAGGACCTGAATCAGGTTCCTGGAAGTGGGCATTGGAATGCTGATATGTGCAATCCTTGGGTTCTCCCCATCTAGATCCATATCAGGTGTTGATCATCGGAGAAGTGGCGGATCCACCCTGGATGGACGAGGCATCTCCCGTTCAGCCAGATCTTTTCTGTTGTAAATTTTGGCTTCGCCCTGCGACTGTCTGAGATTCTTTACAGTCGCAAATGAGTTTCTGCAGTCAGAGATGCCTTTACAATTTTTGGAAACTTAAACTTGGAGCACAGTTTTATTTTATAATATATAACATACTTGATACACGAATTCATTTTAGAACATATATCACATGACCTTTCAAAGTTTGTTGCTAAAATAGTTGTCCAATAGTCCTTTATTGAAAAAAAGAAACCTCAATTTCTCTCAAGTTGGACTGTATTATTGCTATTTAAATATCTTTAGAAATTATGTGCAGCATATTGTCCTTGGACAAAATAAAGACGACAGAAGCCAAGTCAAATGGCCCTTTTTAACCTTTGATCACCTCATTCTTCCTAAATTCTTAGGAACTGACTTAAAGATCAGCAGCTGCCTCTTAACCAACTTTCAGCCTGCTTCACATAATGAATTTTATGCTCAAGTCCTAGAAACTCTGTAGGGTAAGGAAAATAAGCAGTAATTGGTCAAGTTTTCAAATCTTTCTGTCCTTGTTTACAAAAGGTACTCATCACAATACTTGTCCTACAACTAATATGCTGCCACTTTTCTCAACCCAAAGCACAAAGAAAATTCCTTATCATTTTTCCTCCTGTAGTGCAGTTTCCAGAAACACAGAGTATTTCTACCTTTGGATTCTGCAGTGGTCACAAGAGGTGTTCTGTTCAAACCAGTTTCCTTTTGATCCAACTCAAAAGGATTTTGTTTGCTCTCCTTTAGACCTCCCTACCAAGTAAAACTGTTACTGAAGCTTGGAAACCATCCTTAAAAGCCTAGACATTTCGGGGACCTTTGAAACTAGATGTTCACCTGACTACCTCTCTTACTGGGCACGTGTGACTCAATTTCTTCATGCCTCATTGCTGCAGCAACTTGTTAGTCCCTTTATGCCCCTCTGACAAGAGTCTAGTTCCAATGACCTTCTCACAACCATATCCTTGTCTTACAAATCTATAAATCCAGGATCACCTCTTTCAAACACATGAAAAAATATGGACATAGCTCTGAATAAAAAAACAGTGTAAATAGAACTGCCAAACTTAAATGGATCACAGGTTTGATAGCACTGATTTGGCAAGTACTGTGGAGAAAAAACTCCTCACATGTAAACGATACAGCATACCTCTAAAAACTGACACTATGGACATGAGTGAGAAATACTAAGCGGGAGGATGCAATGAGTATTAGACCTTTCTCCTATACCAAGAACATATTTATCCATGGCAAATACAGCTGAGGATTTTGTTTTTATGGATTATTTCATACTGATCTGTCATTTGTGCTAATACTTTTAGCACAGTAGTAGGATGCACTTCAATTACTTAAGAGAAATGTAGAACTTTGTGGGGTCAAAATTCATGAAGCGTTACTAACACGTTCTCTACCTCTAATCTTTATGCTTAGTGTCATCATACAACTTTTTAGCCCCTACAATACACAAGGCTACAGAAACTTGCTGGGTCTTTACAAATCTAATTTTAACAAATTAGAAAAACAAAACAAAACTGTTGTTTGGAAGTCTCAAATCACTGAGATTGTTGTCTTTAGCATATTTTAATGGTAACTGCTACGCTGACTCATACATTTTTAACCTTAGCATTTAATTAGTGTCATTCTGTTTGCCTGTTTAGAGTGTACTGACTTCAATTAATGCAGTTTCATGCAGGTCAGTCTGACACATTTTAAGTCCTGTTGCTTTATGGCTGCCTGTGATAGAGTCACCTCTCAGCATCTGCTCAAGTACTGAAATACATGATGGTAACTTCACTATGCAACCAGATGAAGGGTCAGGAAACAATCTCCTTGGGTGACATCTGCACCCCTCAAACTGTGGCAATTATTTTAATGTTTTTGCCCAACAGCATGTAAACAGCACACATAGGAATCTGAAAGAAGTTTTAGCAATCTGCAAAACTCTTACTGATACAAGACAGACAACCTCTGATACTTGTGCCAAGTTCTGCTGCTTCTAAATATATTTCCTGTACTTCATCTTGGGGTACTTACCCATCTCCTTGCTCTACTAAAACAGTAAGGCAAATAGAATCTTTTAAAATACTTGAGAGTCTCTATTATTTTTTTTCTTACTTTGGACTTAAATGAGGAAACAAGCCAAGATGGAGACAAGTCCAGAGAAAAGGAGGTCCTTCTTAGATAGCTGTAGGTTTGTGAAAAGATACAATGGAGAGACTGACTGTATGGAGAGGTGGTGGATTGGTGCTTCAGGCAAAGCAAAGGAAAACGCAAAACCATGCAGTAGAGTAGCTGCAAGTCGTGCAAGATCTTAATATTTTACACAATACTTTTACAGACCATTTCAGCTTTGCAGTCCCTTCTTTTTACAGATATCTTTGCCTTAATTAAAAGGCATCTTGGTCTTGCAATTTTTAAAGCTGTCCTTAGAGCATAACCACTTAAGATATCATTAAGTGCTTGTCAGTGATGTTTTTATTTTTGCACTTTAATTTTTATCACACATTTAATTTCATACTATTTTTCATGGTTTAAAAAAAGAATGAATTCAGTAGGCATGACGGCACTACTTTATTACTTATCTCATTTTTATGTCATGCCAGGAAAATAATAGAACCATATTATGCAATTCCCACTGAAGAGAACAATAAAACAAATAAGGTGTTGTTCCTTGCCCCTTCTTTTTTTCTCCCTCTCTCACTTTATTTCTACTGTTTGTTTTTTGTTTTGTTTTAAAGGCTGCCAGTAAATAAACTCAGACCACTGGGTTAGCCATTTGACATGGTTACAGGAAGTACAATGACAATTTTGATAATGTTTTAATAAGTATGAGGGCTTTTATAACTGCAGAGGAAAACTGAAATTTTATAAAATCTAAATCTGAAAAAATTATTGTTGTAATTTTTTTTTAAAGGAATTTCAGGAGATGATAATAATACTTTAGATATAGACAGATTATTACTTAATAGAAAAAAGACCAAAAATATGAAAATTTCAGGATGAGTTGATTTTGGATAGTAAGTCCTTTCCTATTGTCATTCAATAAATTTAACATTTTAACACAATGATGGAGGAATGTGAGCAGATCAGGGAATGGGGTGACATAAAAGAGATTAGGCAGAAGTGGCACTAAAAACACAGTAAAAAGCATTGGTTTGTTGAGAAGCTGTGAAATGCAACTGAGAAGTAAAGGAATAACAAACTAATGGGAGAGATGATCTCTTTTCTTCCCTGAATTCTTTCTGTGAAGTTTAGGACAGAGGTAAAAAAGATGACAGAGAACCTAGAACCTATCTTGGCTCTCATCGTTAAAAGGAACTATTTTTTCATGTACAGACTCTCATTATGTATGATGACAAAGCTATGTGCATCACTGAAGTTTTCAATATTAAAAATTCAACTTTTACAATGAAATCCAGATGTGTGTCTCTGCTTCAGAGCAAATCCTGATTTCACTTTCCCCTGTTTGCTCCTGTATTGTCTCACAGATCTTCCTGCTGACTGAGCAATGCTTTTGGTCAGATTAAGATCTCAGGCTATATGACAAATTCTTACTTTTCTGGTAAAAGGATAAACCAGGCACCTTTCTCTAATCTTTCATCTTCTTGATGATAGATCTTTAATGAGGGTCTTTTCTATGCTAAATCATTTTCAGGCATAATTCTTCTATTTCTGCCTAGGGAGTCTAAATAATAGCAAAATCAGGAACACCTAATTTTTAGAATTGTCAAAGATGAGCCTGATCTCGTCACACTTCACAGACCACGAGACAGACATGGAGAAAAGTGACTCGCTCAACAATACGCAGCGGCTGCACAAAAGTTCAGAGGCAAAATTTTATCCAGAGTCCACTGGACAAAATTCAATATTTTCTCATCGTAAGGCAACAATATCTCTGAAAAGGTCCTAGTTCATCAAAATAATTACTATTTAATATAGAATTTGTCAGTATGACAGAAATCTTGTTAATAACCCAGATGGATTTTACTCAGATTCTGAGTAAAATAGCTTGAGAACAGTTGTAACAGAAAGGTAAAGAAGCTTCCCAAACAGCAAATGATGTTCTGGTGTAATGTGCTGAAACTATAAAAGATTTCGGTGGAACAGAAAAGAGAGAGGATGAAAAAAAATTAGTAGAATAATACAGTTATCATTCAAAACACAGACGGAAAGGGTCATAAAGGTTGTGTGAACCCTGACACTTTAAGGGGACATTTGAACAATAACGAAATTATGAACACAGGGCTTTGCATTCAATAAAATACATGATACAAAATATTTATATTTAGAAACTGTCTAAGAAGCAGAGTAGATAATCATTGTAAATGATACCGTGTTAATAATTAATATACATCAAATTTTGTCCAAATGCTATTGTATTTTTATGTAAATAGATAAAAATATAACATAGTAATAAAATTTTCAAGGAGAAACTGTAAGTTGGTACTGTCAAGTGCCAAAAATGAATACTGGCTTTTTTGCTCTGAATCTCTGTAAACCTTTATTATTATTATTGCAGATCAGTACAGAATGTTCTCCTCAACCATGGACAGTGTGGCTGAGGGATTCTATCCTTATGGAAACACTGGATTACAATGTCTATGGGAACAACACCACCATAGCCAGTACCAGGCAAGTTCAAGGAACAAGCCTAAAAGCACTTCATGCTTTTTAATGGTTTTCATACAATAACCTATAGCCAAGATACCAAAAGCTTAGAAGCAAGAACATTTTCAATGAACCTGAATGGAAATGCCTTGGCAGACCATCAGTTATCTTCAAATACACTGCCAAAGCAAGATCAAAAATATTCATGTTATTTTCTGGCATTTTCTGTTGATCTTATAGGGGCTACTCTATGTCTGTTTTGATTATAGCAACAAGACCTTCCAACCTTGCATAGACTTCTCCCTCTTCACCTGCTGCCAAAAACTAATATATCTGTTTTCTAATTTATCAAATGTTTAACTCCTTTTGCTGTGCACTTGATGGAAACATAAAAAGTAACACCCCAGAGTACAAAAAAACGGAATCTTTAAATGTGTAATTTTTTTTCTACTAAGCTATTATTATCACTTCCATGGATAATTTCATCAAATCCTACAGAAGAGTTCAAAAGATAAAATAGGAAGATCAATTGGTAAATAGGAGTTACCAACTATGGACTCATTATTCTTTATATTCCAACCCTGAACTGGCCTTTAAAAGACAAATTTCTACTCTGCTGTGTAGTTTCTGCACCACGGCCCCATGATTAATTATCAGGTACCACATGCAAAATCCCCTATGATGGATTGTCTGCCCACATCAGCATAATTACTAACCACAGTCATTGACAGTCCTTGCTACTGGAGCAACCAACCAGTAGGATTGAGAGGTGAATGAAAATACTTTGTAAGAAAGGGCAAAGAAATGCCCTTAGATATAGAAAAACATACCATAGTAAGGCATAATCCCTCATCTTTAGGGAACAACTGATAGCTGACAGCAGAGTGAATAATCCACAACAAATCTTTTAAGAAATGCACTTTCTTTAGATGCTGAGTCTGTAGACTCTATATGTTTAGACTCCAGTAGTTAGAATTTGAGTGTTGCTTAATAATTTCTAAAAGTCATGTCTCTTTTTATGATCCTTGATGGAATGAATTATGGTTAGAATTGTAAATACACTTGAAAACTTTGAAACTCAGAAACTTTTACAGTGACCATGGCTGTTTCTTCATAGGATGACAAAGAAAATCTGGATTCTGAACTCAGATATACTGTAAAACTTCTGGGCATTACTCTGTATTTAGGCTGAAGCTTCATTTTTAGAATTTAAAACTGAAATCAGCAGGTGAAAAATAGGACACCTTTTGATGGGCTTAGACACTATCTACTATTTTACCCTTCAGTAGCCTAGAACAAATTCAGTCACACAAAGCAGGGTTCTCATACGTCTGACATCTAAAGGGTACGCTTAATGGAAAAGACAGCCAGAAGCATTCAGCACTACGATCTGCTATAACCAGAAAACAAAAGTAGGCATATTTGTTTTCACCTAATGAATTGGGCCTTTGAACCATCACCTTTAATTCTCCTAGAGTGAGAAGGAGATTTGTTTTTTAATGGAATTATGAACAATTAAGGACAAATGAAAATGCTGGGGTTCTAGAAGAAAAATTCTGCTGCAGGGAAATCTGTATATGGATGCTCTTTTGTGATATATAATAGCACAGTCTTAAGTCATAAGCTGAAACTTAATCACATGAGAATGGCAGGCTAAAATGAGATAGATTTTAAAGAAAAAAGATATCTTCAGACAGTTTTCTTGTAGCATTAAGAATAACTTGTGCTTGGTTAAAAAGGGGACTTGCCATTCAAAGACCCAACTGCTCTCAACTGGTTCAATCAGGAGTAACAACTCTAAGTACTCCCTACTTAGATAAGCGCTCCCTACATCATAGGTAATATCTTTAGTAGCTATACTATGTTTTTTTACTTCTTCACTAGTAACTGCAGATACAAAATTACAAAATGAGATGAACCAAAGAGAAATTCATACCATCTCCTCTAAGGTAATTAGTTGCAATCTAATGAACTGGGTAAAAGGAACAAAAGAAGGTTTTCTATTGACGTTGCTGTTTTATAAACTAAAGATGTTTTATTGAAGAGTTTTCCCTTTTTATACAATAAATGACAGCACTGTCTGAGTGGTGAATCAGCATGATAAAGCATGAAGATAGTGCCAGCTGGAAACTGCTTGGAACCATTCTGAATATTGCATTGCCAAAAGCATACATCTCATTCATTCTTAATAAAATTATACTTTGAAACTTTATTCTGAACACCCACCTGTTCTTGCCTATATGTACTCAATAGGCAAATACTCACCCAGGAAAAATCTTGTAATTACTATACCTACAGTAAAGATGGTGAGGTTGTGCAAGTTCTAAACCAGATGGCTACACTGACAGAAACATGCCAGTATTTCTGCAAAACAAGAAACCTATGGAATGAGGTCTCTAAATACCAGTCACGGGTTCATCTGACAAGAAATGTTAAACTGGAGAAATTAAAAAAGCTCTCTTCTAATGACTGAAGTTTCTCTGTTATTAATATATCTTTGATAAAATTTCTCTTGTGTAAGTAATTTGACATGTTTTACGATGAAAATCTTCGTCTTCTAGAGGACTAAATCATATGTATTTTTTCTATTCCAAGAACAGAACTTCAGTTTCACAGCATCAGGCATTGGAGGAAAAATTCCAGAGAAACATGAAAGCACCTTAAAGAAGTTAGTGGGCTATATGCATCTTTTAATACAAATTCAATCAAACCACAAACCCACTGAGGTCCTATAAGCATATTCTCCTAAAGATACACTGTCCGTAGCCTTCATCCTTATTGTGGAAATCCTTCATAAATGTGCCATGGAACACACTGTCGAAGATATAACTGTACAAGAAATATGGCATACTCTTTTTATATATTATTGCCAATATATTTCACACTATTCTGGCCTATTCAGGAAAGGAAGCAATTTAAGTTTCAAAACCAAAAAAAAATGAACGCAATATTCTTTTCTTAATAAGCTTAGACACATCAGAGCAAGAAATTCAGTAGAACTTATCAAATTAAAAATGTTACAATTATTAATATTTCAATTATTGTTACTTGAGTTACCGCTCTAATAACCTTATAACCCAATATGGCCAGATAATTTAGAAAGCAACTGCTACCATTAAGGTAGATTTAATTGATGATGTCAAACTACAGAAGTTTTCTGAGCTTAAGAAGAGCAGTGATCACCTGTGGTTATGCCCCAGTACAAACAAACTATGCAGAAAACCACAAACACCTACAATTTTAATTCCTATGTTTAACAATGGTATACAGAATAAGACTCTCTATTTATGCGGACTGTCTTTTATTTTCCATTTTTCTGTGTCTTTATTTTAACAAATGGATAAAAACACGTCTCTCTTCTGCTTATATTAGATTCTCTAAAGATCTTTAAAAAGTTCCATAACATATAAACCATAGATTTTTACATATATGATTTCCCACTGAAGCCATACACTAGCAGAGGGGAAATTCCTAATTAAATTTCTAGGCTAAAAGAAAAGGCCAGAAACAACATTCCAAGTTTATTGCTTTGTTTGCAGACTGCACCAACTTTCTTCAAAGACTCTTAGAGACTGATTTAAGTCAATAAAAACTTCTTTCAGCACAAGCATCAAGTCAGAACTTTTTAATCAATATATGATCATATCACCTTACACAGCAGAAATGAAACATAATTTTATCTTAAAAAATATATTCTTACTAAAACTGAACCTTAATCCACTTGAAGTGTAAGATTTAATTTTTTTACTCTAAATTGTAGCACCTCAATGATCATTTTAAATTACAAGTGGATTGGCTATAAAACTGCACAGGCTTTACCTGAAGTACAAGGACTTTCTGCATTAAAAAGTACCTGCATCCATGTAGAGGAATAAAAAACCTTAAAATAAATTTTTAATGTAATGACATGGAAGTCATGCCTTTATATTCAGGCTCAGAGGAGACACATGCGAACCATTAGCTTAATTTCTATTATATGCTGTCGAGGAAAACACCTATACCTGCAACCACCTGGAAACAATTTTCCATGTAAATCTAGTCAAGAGCCAATTTAGCAACAAAGCACCACATGATGGACAGCCCAGACTAAACAAGAGGTTTTAAGGGAGCCAGTGGTTGACTTCAGGGAGAACAGTGGATAAAGCTGTTTTTTCCCAGACTGGAAGAACTGTCCAGCAGTTAACTTCCAGCTACACTTGTAGCTGTGACAACCATTTTAACAATGGTGATCTAATCTCACATTTCAGTATGTAAAATGATTCCTTAAGGGTCAGAAATAATTCCTCTCTCAATCATTCTAATCATACTTCTGGAGTAAAGGATTATGTTGCAGGACTTGACAGTATTTATTCTCTAATTTCAAATAATCTACTTTTGAAATGGCTATTTTTTTTAATGACAGATAATTCAGATCTGCTTAGAAAAGTACAGTGTATGATCCCCGGCATTTTCAGCATACCTGAAATCTGTATATCCAAATTTTTGAACTCATATGCAGCAGCTGAACACTGTGAGATTGCTCAGTTTAGTTCTATTAATTTCCTTGTTTGGTATTACAAAAAGATTTTGATGAATACCTTAAAACTAGAGGAATTTGATATTTTAGAAATATAAAGACAATCAATGATGCCTTGGCCCCCTGCCCCCCTTTTTTTTCCCTCTCATTTCATATCTTCTCCAAAGTTAGCAATCTGTGGATAATTAGAGGTGAAAGAAATGTGTCTGCAAAGACATTAGACTGTTATGAGAAAAAGAATGCATAGGGATACGAATTAAAATCTCTTTAAAGACAAGTTTTATCAGTTTGACTTGGATGGCACTCAAAATAGCAGTTATTCCATATTGTTTCCTTAAAATTTTTTTTTTAAAAATTGTGTTTTACAATTCCTACAAATCTTCCTGTAATTACAAGATAGGAATTAAGGAAAAAAAAAAAAAGAAAAATAAACTCAATGCTGCAGTATTTGAAGTTTTAATGGCCTTTTGCTTAAAGGCTTTAAAAGTTATATTTATCTATATCTTCTCTATAGATATAGGTAATAGTTTCCTTATTTTTACAACATTATATTAACATTATTATTACACAGCATCCAAAACTGGAGCAGAGAAAGCTGTTGCAGTTTGCATGGGGTAGATGATGAATGTGTGGTTCACAGAACCAATGTGCTTCCTAATTAGGTACTACAAAGAGGTATTATGATAATGCTCTATCTATGACTTGACCTTCACTTGGCAATAAAATGATAAAAAGAATTTAACAATCAGAGGCAGTGCATTCCATATCAGCAGTAAGGGGAAAAGGCACACAGGAAGAAATGGCACAAGTAAGACATTAAACCCAACTTAGCTCTCCGGTGTGGCAGGTTTTTTTTTGTGGTCCCTAATTTTCAGGGTCTCAAAAGGCCTCAGATTTAGCCTTTATACTTGCATGGGTCAGCATTCCAAAACCCGATAATAAAAAATAGCTTTTTTTGTCTATTACATGGCAACAAAAACCAACTGTTAGAAAAGTTAAATCGAAGTTTAAATAAACATACACCTTCAAATGTAAATGCACAGCCACAAATACATCCTTTTATGTAGGTATGGTTAGATAATATATAATATACACTTATACTCCACACGTAATTATGCAATATACATATAAACCTTTATATATGTGTGTGTGCTTGTATACAATTATACATAAAATCTGCAGCAAGGCTAATAAATGCTTACACACAGGTCATCATAAAAGGAAGAGTTCAAGGAGTCATTCAGTTTTGTTTTATTGAAAAGACCTGGTTTTTGCCCCACTAATGCCTCAAACCAGCACAACTACCCCACTATTAGATCTGCTTGTAAGACAAGCCATGGAAGATGCCTACTTTGTGGAAAAGAAAGACTTTAAAACTCGGTCCCATCTTCAAACTCTCTTATTCAGCTACAAATTTTCAGAGAAGACTCCAAAGAACACCTTGGGAATTACAGGCTTCAGTAACAAATTGTGAGAATGTATAGCTGAAGGACGCCTTGCCAGGATAAATACAAGAAGAGCAAGAAATTTTTTACCCTGCCAAAATTTCAGACTTCTTTGCACTGAGCTAAGAGTAGTCTAGCTGATACAGTCCACTTGAATTTCCACAATGTTTTTGAGGAATTTAGTAACCCACAGCCTAAGATGAAAAACCTGACACGTCCTGTTGAGGGAAAAATAAAATCCTTATTTCTTACAGGAGATTCCCAGTAAGGTTTTTCCATATTGTGTCCTAGAACCCATACCATTCCATATATTAAAAAAAACCCTGTAAACCAAGGGGTAAAATGCATGTTGACATTAGTTTGCTGATGATAAAGTCAATGGTTAGCTATGAAGAATCTGTAAGAGGAGTTTGGGCAATACTTGGGCCAATGAACCATCACCCATCTGCTGCAGCAAAAGTCTGAAAACCAGTGTTAAATAGACTTAAAAAACATACTTTTAAAAGTGTTTATGAAAAACCTATCATTTCTCCTCCTGTAACATTACTGTCCCAAAGGCAGATTTAAATACTCTTTTCACTGAAGTTGGGAAAAGGTTGCTTTTCACTGGCAGTTGGAAAACGGCCCTTTTGCCAAATGAATGGGAGGTGTTCCTTCATCAGGATTTTGCTCCATCTGTTCTCCATGTATAAAACCAAGAAAAATACTAAAAGTCATGGTCACTTAAGTTTATAGTAATTTAGATACTAAATTATTAGTATCTAAATGTAAGTCAATAATACAACTCAGCTGAAAAACAAAGATTTCTCATATCCATTAGATTAAGACCTGGTGGTGGCTTATGATTATATTTAGGGTTTTCCCTTTGGTGGCACTCAATCTACATTCTGTTTTTGTAAATCTGACTGTACAATGACTCAATGTCTGCACACATCAGAGTGTCCATAATATGCCCACCGTCTTTGTCAGTATGTCCATAATAACTGAACAACTCAAGAAAATCCTGTATCGACTGAATAAAATCGCTACACTCAGTTTAGAATAGTTTCTTGCACATATTCCTTTACTGATGTGACTGTATTTAAGAGAAAATATATTGCTGCTTTTGTTTCATAAGCAGCAGTTGGAGTTGGAAATGGAAGATTTTGTGAAATCTATCAATAAAGGAAACAGTTGTGGTAAGCATATATAATTGCACTGAATTTCACTTATTAATGAAAATTAAAGTAATTTGTTTAGGGGCAACCAAGACAAATGCAGAAAAATTAACTCAGTAATAAGTTCTTTTTATTAAAGAATTTGGTACAGATCTTTAAGATACAAGCAAGCACATGCTGACTGAGTAATATGAGCCCTGAAAAGATGAAAATCAAGTGAAGCTTTACAGGTTAAGCATTTTATGTAGCTGTCAAAATTTTGTAAACAAAAATTGCATAAAAAAGGCAAAACTAGGTCTTTTACAGACAAAATCATGCTCTTGGAGCCTAATAAACAGAAAATGACTTGTTATTAATTAAAGACAATGATACCAAAGTTCCAGATTAAGATCCAGCTATGGCAAATCTGCTACGTGTGTTGGCAGCGTTTTTTAAGACAGCAGTAATTTAGAAGATGAAAAGGATGTTATAATAAGGAAATTAAGTCATATTCTATCTCCAGGGACTCACTGCCACCATCAGAAAAGTCAGAGTTATGGATTGGATTTATAAGACACAGACATGCTCTGTATAGATCATAAAACTAATTGTGAATTGCACAGAAATAAAGACAATGAAACTCATTGCTTTCATCTCATGGGGAACTAAGTAGACAGAAATAGCATCTTGAAGCTATAAAACATGCTTAATCGGCACAAACCAATGGACCTGAAGAAGAAAATAGGAGCAACAGAAAAAAAAAAGCCACTGATAAGCAACCTATATTGTTAAATAGGTCTTTGTAATTTCTGCTTTACATCATCACTTGAAATAAATGAGCTGTTTGAAAAATTTTGAAACAAGGACTGAAAAGCAAGGGGAGCAGAAAAACATCGAGATTGTTAACAGTTAAAATATGTTTTCATTTCCACTCTTTTTAAACCACTATAACGCCACCATTTGTAAAAGCTTCTTCTCTGGCACATAATAAATGTATGCACATAGAAGATGGAATGTGAATTGGCTGGATTATCTTCTGCCTGAAATGATGCAGATACAAAATAAAGTCTACACCATCATCTTCAGAGGAAAAGAAAGGTCATCAGAAAGATGTGCACTTCCCTGCCTTATTCTAGGTTAAAGAACCTGTACTGTACACTAGATTCTTAGAACTGTCATTTAAGTTTAGGATTCCTTAAGATGCATGCTAATACTACAAACTTTAACGTACTACTTTTAAACAGTGCAGTATAGCATAAAACAGGCAAAACTAAGCTCTTGCATGCTATTATCATGATAAAAGCCAATTAAATTAATCAGAATCAAAAGAGAGAAGGCAATTCCCCTCATTTGTAACTTGGAAAGTGAAAAGCCCACTGAGATACACATTTTTCATAACTTCAGATCACGCTTGACCTCACCTCTTTTGTTTAACCAAGCCTATTAATCAAATACATCCCAGAGGTGACTAATGATCTTCCAGAATTCTAATAGCAGCAGAAAGTCAAGGACAGAACAAATTGATCCACATCACCCACCTTATTAAGTTTACAATGCTGGCAATGCTTCCCCTATTTTACTCAGAATTGTAGCCCATACGGTTATTTTAAGACTACTGCTTAAAACAATTTGACACAGTAGCTCTCAAAGGACCAGATCACAGATTTTTGTCTCAGTACAATATCTCCTTTAAAATCCACACTGTAGATTCTCTTATTCAGACACAATGTTAAGGGGCAGCTAAAGTTACTCTGATAAACTTCCCCAGAACACATAAGCAACTTTACATTGAATGTCCACTGTACACTATCATCTCAACCTACTTTTTAGAAATAGTGTACACCAACTTTTCCACATACTTTTGTTCAAATAAATGATGGCAAAATGAAGTTTACGTCACATTCAGTTCTCATTCTTCAAAGGTTTAAGTTGAATTTTTTGCTCCTATGCTCAATGTGTTAAAAAGACATGCTAAAAATTGTAGCTTATTTAAAAAAAAAAAAAAAAAAAGCCAAAGAGGACACAGTAATAAATAGCATTTCTGTTCTTCATGGGCCTTACAAGACAGCAGATAAATTTTTCCAAAGAGAAAAAAATTAGAAATAATGTTTTGCATATGGGAATGTTTACTCTCATGGGAATGGGGTTTACCCAATGTTTTGTAGATCTCTGATTAAGAGGATAAGAACATAATTTGTTGACATAGGTGGATCAAACCAAACGTACCAACTCAGTTTCCACTCAACACAAACCGTGATAGGAGATGGAAGTTCCACCTTGGGGCATCAGTGTTTAAGGAATATACTGCCATCTTACAGAAGAAATTTGAAGAAAGAAGAGGAAGCATTGCCCTTCTGCATCAAGGGATGAATGCCTACCCGTGATATCATGGAGATTACTTAAAGAGTTATACTGTCCCATTAGTCACCACATACTGCATTTCTCCTAAAAAAAACAAAAAAGGTATATATTCAAGAAAAAGACAGCATTTGGGGCAGAAATAGGAGGTGATTCTGCTATTAGAATGTATATAGAGTACTTCTTTTACCACTGCACAACACACAGATCGTACAAACAACACAATTTTCTGATTCAGGAATCTATGTGCATATCTGTTGTTAAGAATTGTGTCATGTCTGGCAGAAAGATGATGCCATGAACATTGGAAAAATGAAAGACTGAATTCAATAGGTACTGAAAACCCATTTTGGTGAAAGATCTATCATTATTCATGTTTTAGATAGCAAGCAGAAGAATGGAAAAGCAATAAAACAGAGACCTCTGAAATTCTGTGATTTTTCACAGAAGAAAGAGAAAAAGAAGACAGAACAAGTAGAGATTTACTGCATGCTTTACTGGTTGTGTGGAAAAAATTATTAACAGAGGACAGAAAACTACAAAGAGTACATAAAAAAGGAGTGAGAAGAATATTGCTTCAAGAAAATTACTTTCAAATTATTTCTTTCCAAATTATGCCTTTACTTAAATTGAAGACATGAGAAGTAGTAAGGAAGAAAACCTCAAGAACACTATGACTGCACCAAAGCTTAAAGAATAGGGAGAGATGGTCTTTGTTCAGAGCTCCATTAACCAAAAAGTTCCCTTCTGATGTCTGGGTATTAACTTCCTTCCTACTTCCCAATTGCTCCTGGGAAGTGCCTTAATGCTTATATATATAGCACATAATCCCATACTGGAAGTGAAAAAGACTGCGTTGCTAAACACTTAAGAGAACAGTCATAGTTCTACTCCCTGGCTTCCCTCTGCTAAAATCAGAATTTAAACTAGAGCATCAGACGGTGTTCTTACCCATCGTTCAAAAATAAACTGAAACGTACCAAAACTTTGTCTACAAAATAGTTTAATTTTTTACCACATCATGGATACATCTTTCAAATAGAAAAGTCCACTGTAAAACCACTGGTTTGGTATTGAAATTCAGAAGCACTACATAACCAGAAAGTCTGAGAACTATTGATCATGTACACAGAAGTTACCAGAATTGTGGGTAGTGACAGGTAGTGGACCTGAATTACTTTTAATTTTACTGAAAGAAAAAATAAAATTATAATTCTTCTAATCAGACATCAGAGTCTGAAAACTGTTATGACAGAGAAAAAGAATTCTGGAAATAATACATAAAACTTTATCAAATAATCCATTATAGCTGACTACGATTTGAAGAATCATTTCGCTCATCTTGAAGATGAGGTGATTTGAGACAGCCAGCATGGCTTCACCAAGAGCAAGTCCTGTCTGACCAACTCAGTGGCTTTCTGGGTTGGTGTGATGCCATGAGTGGACAAGGGAAGGGCTAAAGATGCCACCGATATGGACTTCTGCAAAGCCACAGTCACCTCTACCATCCTTCTCTCCAAAATCTGAGAGAGCAGAATTTGATGGGTGGGCTGTTAGGTGGAAAAGGTATTGGTGGGACACTTGCATCCAGAGAGTAGCGGTCAACAGTGCAGGGTCACGATGGACACCAGTGACAAGTGATGTCCCTCCAGAACCAAACTGGGACCTGTGTTAATTAGTATCTTCATTAACGACATAAATGAAGGGCTCAAGTTTCACTTTATAATTACAATACTATTTTTGCCATAGAACTGGCTACTTATTGAAACTTTTTGCTTTATATACTGTATTTTGTTGCCTTTTGTTCTCCAGTTTTTCCCCACAATGATTAG
Source organism: Argya squamiceps (assembly GCA_037834095.1). Taxonomy (NCBI): domain Eukaryota; kingdom Metazoa; phylum Chordata; class Aves; order Passeriformes; family Leiothrichidae; genus Argya; species Argya squamiceps. The sequence continues at coordinate 35,232,685 of JBBMKD010000170.1, read as the reverse complement.
CTATTTCGAGTCACCAACTTTGGAGGTATTTCAAAGCTGTCAGACAGTCTTGGGAAACTTACTCTAGTTGTGCTTGCCTCATTTTGGACAAGACGACCTCCAGAGGTCCCTCCCAACTCCCATCCACCATCGTCTGGGTCTGTGATGGCTTTGCAGAGAACCAGGTTGCAAATGTAAGCTGATTCAGAGCAGGAACATTTCAGGATGTGAGCCAAACTACAGTCAAGTGGGATGACAGTGAGATTTTCTTTAAAAGTGGATACCTGCTTCAATTTAAACAGTATTGAAGAGGCTTCCACAGCACTAAAATGTAGAAAAAGAGTTGATATTTAGTGAATCATGGCTCATATTTTTCTGAAGTGAGTATGGCATTTTGCATTACTCTACAAATCTCAAAATTTTCCACCTGCACTGAACAGAAAGGTTTGTAGTCTAAATAGAGGAGAAAAATTTATAAAGCCAGGGCAGATAAAACTAACCCCTGTGATCTGAAAAATTTTAATACTGAATCAAAGTTAGGTTTTACTACATTTCACAACTATGTTCACCATGCTTATAACAGGTGCATGCCTATCTCAGGACACTGTGAAGAAGAACATAAAGATGACTACATAATGATCCAGGCAAAGAGCTCAGAACTGTATTTTACCTTCTTAGAGAAAATTACTTAGCCATCAATTTACATATAGGATAATCCACCTGTACAACCAGTCACTATGCAAGCAATATTAGTCTGCCTTAAAATGTTCCAACTGGACCAGGCTGAAAATCACTGTGAAAGGCCGTGGGCCCAGCAAGGTCCCATTGGTTTATGTTGTGCGACAGCACAGGCACATCCACATGAACAGCATTTCTGAAGGAGATGCAGTTTCAGCTGGTCTATAACACTTCTGTTAGCAACTAAGTTACTGTCACAGTGGGAAGTAAAACTCTACTTACTAAAGGTTTTATTAGGCTTTAAAACTTCAGCAGGTATTGAATGCATTGACTGGAAAGTGTTATATGCTATCAGTAATAGCAATATTTGCTATCAGTACAGTAAGTGAAAATCAATGCTGCATCCAACTCAGAGCTGATCAAATTAAGGTGTACGCATAATCAAATCATTACACATTACAGCAATTATTGCTATGCCAGGTCAGCTACTAAGTGGAAACTTGCAAACTAAGTAAAATCCATTTTCCGTATTTTCCATCATTTAAAAAAATGGCATCTGTTTTCTCCAACATGATAATACAGCTCTTTCTATATTATTCAAAGCACAGGTAACCCATATTTAATGATGACAGCCCAGCAGTCCTGGGCTGTTAGTGATTCCTGAAGCATTCCTCCAGAGAATAATGAAATCCAGCATGACTAATGATTTAAATTAACCCAAGTATACTGATAACAAGTATTTTAATGTTTGAGAAAATTATGTCAGAAGCTATGCTATGGTAATTTGTTATAATGCAGTTTTTAGAATCGAATGAAAAGCAATCAAGTTAAAATAAAGACAACAGAATAGGAATGTGTACAGAGCGGAAGTAGAGCCACCCCTAATTAATGTCCCCTAGTAGCAAATCTATTAGTTTAGTAACTGGGATTCAGGGGGATGCAAATGAATACGACTCTGGGAACAATATCTACAATTGGCAATATTTATATAACAAGTGTTTTCATTTGTATTAGTGAACAATGAAGATACACTAGCAATTCCATTTGGAATCTTTACTAAAGCCTGTAACAAAAGCATAAAGCAAATTATGGCATATGTCATCAGTGAAAGTTCACTGAATAGTATGAAACTACCACAAAGAGTTTACCAGTCTTCATCAGGACACCACAGACTGTCTTCATAAAATATTCTAACCTGGCAGTAATGATCACCTTACCACTACTAAGCATTACACCCAACCCTTATAGCCTGCCCTGGCTTTCAGCCTCCACAATCTCCATGAAACCTAACTGAAGTTAACCACATGAATTTTTCCCGATGCTGTTTTTTAACTGACACGTTTTTATTTACATGTATATCTACCGATGAAAAGAAGACAACCTTCTTCCTACAGCACTTTACTTCTGTATCCTTAGATTGTGGGCTTTGTTTTTTGGAGGGGGTTTGGATGTAAAATTTGCCTGACCTGAATGCTTGGGGACTTTGTTATGTTACCTTCACTTACAGAGGTACAGCAATTATTCATTACAAAAATCCCATTCAAATCCACTGGAATCCACTGAAAAAATCCACTGCTCCAATAGCTATGTAATAAAGTTATATATTTTTCTTTCCAATGAGCTAAATTATATATCATGTTGTAATAGGGTGATATTTTGGTGTTCAAAACACATAGAAGACTTCTGAACTCACAAATGCTTTTCATCTTGTGAGATCAAATGATCCCTTTATCCTCCATCACATTTTCTCAGCAGTAGAATTTAATGCCGTTAACTCTAAACGAAGGGTTTACAAAGCAAAAGAGGAACAAAATAGGAAGTTGATCTGAGGAATTTCTATTATAAATGAAACAACTGTCAAAAGTGAAGGGAAATCAAAAAGTTCTCTCTAAAAGTAGGAGAAAATTTCATAACTTTGTTGTTTAGGTATAGAAAAAATTAAATGGGCCCATGTCTGTAATTCCCAAATGTAGATACATTCTCATTCACTCTGTCCACAGCAATAACTACTTTATGAAACAACTGAAAAAGGTAGCTTTTATTTTACCAGGAAAAATTTAGGGACACAGTGTATTCTCCTTCCTTTAGCTTCAGTGTGTGCATTAATATACTTTTTGAAGCTCTAAGGAGAATCTCTCTTTAGTACTTGTGATTACATAAAATGTATCATTGCAGAGAAACACCTTAATCATGATTGTGCATGACTAACACATTCAGAATTTTGAATGAGCTCTGCCCTTCCAGAATCAACTCTGGGGCTCACATGTAATAAGTACACATTGTACAGCTCAAGTATTACACTGCTAGCATCCACATCATGTAAAATATATGACAATGATGCTTGCAATGGAAATCTATTAAGCATTATCATTACTGGAATGAGGCTAATACTTTTTTACATGGTCATTGTTATTGCTAGGAGGATCACATATCATATGACCAACTCAGATGCTTGCTCCTCTAACCAATACATACCTACACTTAACTGTATAGAAATAACACAATAAAAATGCTAATTAAATGTAATAAAATGCTCATGACGTCAAGTTTTTCTTGTTTTTAATCACAAAGTTTAACAACAATTAAAAAAATCTAACTCTAACATTGTATGCAGTGAGCAGGTTTAGCTCTAATTACAGGAGACCATGTAATTCCCCTCTGAATTTGGCTGCTGGATGGAAAGTAGTCTAAGCTCCTGACAATGAAATCTCTAAAATCACTGCCATGGTGTTGTATTTTAGTACTGAACTGTAAGAGGTCACTACCTGTCACTACCAGCCTCTACCTGATAACATAGAAAAGGAAAAAGAGTGAAATAATTTTCATGACTCTCATGAAGGAGCAAAGCTTTTTAAAAAATAAATCCATACTTTAGAAAGGTTAAAGTATCATTCAATTTCTTATCAGTTCTGCCTTAACTTGCATAGCTGTGTGTTTCTGACCTGGAGCTAGAGGCTTGTTCTGGGAACTCAACAGCTGTTCAGTCACAAACTGTCCTGCTCATTCTAGCCTCTAATCTCCCTGCACATTAAAGAATTGCTTGGTCTCAGCAAGATGGATACTTGTCCAATTTTTGCTATGCATATTACACATCAATGCATTAAATACCACTTATGATTTTAGAATTCACAGAGATTATTATTACATCTCATTGTGAGAACACAACTGAATTTTCCCAAGATGAAATGAGTCTTGTAACTCATAATTTGCCTTTCAGAGGCCTCATTTTAGGGCATTTACTGCACATAAATAAACATTCAGCTTTTAAGTATGAGTCTATACAAGATGGCTTAAAATTTAACCAACTACACTTCCCCATTACAGAATTTTAAAATATATTTTAATATTCTTAGCCAGTGGAGTTGATCCAACAATTTGTTCCATTGCAAAGAATCTTATTCAAAAGCGTAGTCCTAAAAAAAAGCCCAGAAAACTTAATTTTCATTCAGTCCTTTTTAAGTGGTTGGTATAGATTTAATTAATGAATAAAAGCAATACTAGTATTGAAGCTCAGCCACAGCACTGAACAAAGTATCTTGAGAGGTCCCTCCCAAACCAAACCACTTTACAATTCAATAATCACAACTTTTCTGTAATAATGGAATATGCGAATATGTAAATAAAGGATTATGTTAAATGCTTGTTCAAACAAGTCACTGCATGGATCTGACCCATCAGTGTTGCAGACTCGGCAAATTTAGGCAAATATGTCCCCAAGCTGTTTTGGAACAGACTTCTATGACATGTTACTGACCTTTTGCAATCTTTTTCTGGAGGGAAATGAATCTTGATATCAAAGGCTCATGAAACAATAACAGTAGGGCTGTTTCTTGGTTATTTCAATAGTATGCTGTCAACAGGAGGGTTTATGAGCCTGATAAATGTGCGTTCATGCAGAATAGGGAAAAGGCCACATTTGCATTAAAATTCAATTTTAATTGTCCTTATTCTTTATTGATGCTTGGCGAATTGGATCTATAAAGAAGCATTTTTAAGCAGAATGAAATTTGACAAATAGGATAACTGTGTAAACAATTTCAGTAATTATGGAAGCAATTATTCTCTGTTTTATCTCTTGGTAGCTTTAAAGAGAAGAGAAAAAAGTGATGAGAGCTTTAGAAACCCTGCGGAGATCTCAGCATTACAAAAGTCAGAGAAGCCAAATACAAGAATTTATGCAACATGGTTTTTGCACAAGATAAACATTGTCCCTCTCCTAATTTTCAGAGAGGAAAACCTTTCTTACTCAGAGAAATCAACAGGCTGAAATTAAGCAAACATATAGGAAAAATGCCAGCTACACAAAAACTTTAAACAAGAGCATACAAAGTTATGCAGTCACAAAATGTAATACATCACCATATTAATTATACAACTACTAGAAATCATTCTAGCATTATTCTCTCTCTAAACTCTTAGAAAAATCAATCACTGCTCTGGATGATAATGAGGACACACTGGCAGTCAGAGATTAACTCTTCAGACCGGTTTTGTTCTTTTCTGTAGAGGTCTAGTTATGAAGCAAGTCTTTTAGTCTGAAATTGACATTTTCAGTGCAGGGGGAGAGGAAATACATTCTAGCTGCGCTAGTGCTGCTGAGAGCATGACTTCTAAAAACCCACAGGTATACTGCATACAAGTATACAAGAGAGATCAGATTATGATAATATTCATTTCTAGACCCAAATCTCATTAATCATCCAGCATCCAAAGTGTAATAACTGCATCCCAACAGAGCACTACTTGCCAGTTTCTCATTTCACACTACCTACAAGCGAGGCCACTGGGAGTATAGTCTTACACTGACTGTGGAAAGTATAGAGACCAGAGCAATGGCAGTGAATTCCTCCTCAGAACAGAAAGGTTTAAACAAGTTAGAAAGAATACAAAATGGCAACCATTTACTTTAGGAGCCTAAAGTACAATGTAGAAGACACACAGATAAAAATGTAGACAATGAAACAATAAAAAGAAACCTGCAAAGAAGAAGGGAAGTCTATGAATTCAGAAGAAAATGCCCAGCTTTAACAGAGGAATAGCAATAGAATCTTTATGACTAGAAAAGAAAATAGTAAATGCCCTGCAGAATACATTACTGATGAGAAGCTAAACTAATTTACAAGTTTCTTGCTTCTCCAGCTTTTTGTTTTCCTGAGACTCTGAAATACTTAGGAAATGCAGAGAAAGGAGAAATATTTTCTTTATCTGTGCAGGAGAATGGGGGAGCTGCTAGACACAGAGAATGATGTGTTACCTAGCAAATGATACATAAATAACTCAATTAATTCTCAAACAAACCCTGAAGCAGGTTTGTTTACTGCAATATTCCACTGCTCATAGACTCATACAAAATACTGGAAGTTATGTGGCATTTCTCAAAAAGAACACGTATCAAGGTATGAAGCCTTCTGCCCTTTGACAGATTAGAGCCAGACTGGAGGACTCTGTCCAAGAAAGTGCAGCATGTTTAAAAGCTCTGCTAAGTAAGGCAGAGGTTACATTTACTTTCCTGAGTATCAACCCTGTTATAAATTTCTACCCTTCAATGTGTTCTAAAAGCAGAGAAAGGAAAGAAAATGTGTGCAAAAGAACATGAATCTATAGGTAAAGAGATTTCACTGAGATTCAGCTGTAGAGGCACCAGCAAGCATTAGTCACTGCCAAACAAAGTGCACATAATGCAGCTCATCTGTAAGAGAAAAACGCAACAAGAGAATAATAAGAATGATAGAAACACAGAACCGTTTAGGTTGGAAAAAAACTCTAGGATCATAGAGTTCAACTTGAAACCCAGCACTGCCAAGTCCACCACTAAATGATGTCCCTAAATGCTATATCTACACATCTCTGAAATACCTTCAGCGATGGTGACTCAAACACGCCCCTGGGCAGTCTGTTCTGATGCTTGATCACCCTTCCAGTAAAATTTATCCTAATATCCAGTCTAAGCCTCTCCTGGCAAAATTTGAGGCCATTTCCTCTTGTCCCGTCACTTGTAACCTAGGGAACAGATGCTGACCCCGTTCAGGCAGCTGTAGAGAGCAACAAGGTCTCCCCTCAGCCTCCTCCAGCTACACAACTCCAGCTCCTTCAGTCATTCCTCACAGGACTTGTGCTCCAGACCCCTCACCAGCTCCATTGTCCTCTGGACTCACTCCAGCCCCTCAAGGTCCTTCTTGCAGTGAGGGGCCCAGAGCACACAACTTGAGGTGTGGCCTCAGCAGTGTTGAGTTCAGGAGGACAATCCCTGCCCTGGTCCTGCTGGCCACACTATTGCTGACACATGCCAGGATGCCATTGGCCTTCTTGGCCACTTAGGCACAGCTGGCTTATAAAATAACACACCTAGTTTGACCCATCAAATGATCAACATCACCAGTAGAAAAGAGTATTTTATAGGGGTCCCAGCACAAGTCTGTTATGTTAGAAGAGATTCACAGCACAAGCAGCTGAGGAGTCAGAGGTGATCCACCCACACTGCAGATCCTCACAGCAAGGATACACCATCAAATACACTGCTTTGCAAGCACTGAACTAACTCAGCAAGAACTACAAGACTCCCAGTATTTAGCATCAGACAGCTGACAACCCAGTTGCCTTTCTATATGGTGAAGATTAATTTTTTCCATTTCTAAAATCCAGAGTGCAGCAGCCTTGTTCTCAGTTTGTGGGTCAAGAGCCTCCCTCTGTCAGAGGCACCCATCACTCAGTCAATCCATCAGTGGCAGCCGCCCATATTGCAGTTGTTGTCTCCACCCAGTGTGCAACCCCTTCTGTGTATAGAGTTCAAAGAATAATTAATTTTCTTGTGTCAATATTATTATTAATTACCTGTCTGGATTAGCAGTGAAGATGTGTTTTATTAGGCCACACAAGTATGGACTACTGCATGACTAAAATATAATTAATCTGTTACAACTTTGGAGAGCTGATATAGAGGGCAATCTTATGCTAGAAAATAAACCTTACTGAAGCACTGTTCAATATATGAGAATGCTAATATTATCAGAGAATAACAATCAGATTTTAATATTGAGAGCATGAGTCTAATTACTATGATTTTGCATTTCTGGTACCAATCAGAAACTTAATCCTATCCTCCCCTCATAGCATAAATAATTGGATTTAATTATGTAGCTTTTATTTTGAGGGATGAAGAACTGTGCTTGTTATTCATGCCCACATTTTATTTCTCAACATTTCATTATGATTGACCTGTTTACTATGATGCCTTTTGCCTCCCCTCCAAATCCTACAGCATACTGTGAATCAGTTCATTTAATGACATGAACAGAATTGCCCTTGTCTCTGATTCTCCTGAAACATGGGGGTTTTTTTATTGTCTTCTGGGGAACACCTTGCTGATGAGGCCCAAGTTCAAAAATCAAGATAGCACTCCTGATATGCTGTTTAAAACTTGTATTCCTTTCACAATTCCTCTGGCAATCAGATATATTCATTGTAAGTTGCTGACATGTGCATTCTTAAACGTGCAAAACATTACACACAACCAAGCACTACAAACCCAAAAAGACAAACAGAAGAGAACTGCTGATAGAATTTAAGCCTTCCCAGCCTCTGGAGGTATCTACACCTTACTTATACCCAAGAATCTCAACAGCTGAGTAACTGAGTAATGAGGTAACATCGCACCAAGCAGTATTTTTAAAATTAGCGAGTTAGGGCTAAAGTCAGTAGAGTGTGTTGGTGAGAGCAACCATGTGGTATGTGTGTGGTCTTGTTACATGGCTGAGTTAAAGGATTGATTCATTGCAGTAAGAGTTGTTGGGATTCTGCGTTCGAAAATTAAGGATGGATTTTGTACTTCCAACAAATAAATGAGGAGAAATGTAGGGAATATGATGGGTGATTAATATTTGAGATGCCAGCAAGATTTATCAGATGCTATAACCAGGTCACAACATCAGTTTTTGTCCTTAAAACACAACATTGTCCTTTTTTACTATTTCAATGGTATTCTGTACCTAAAAAAACTTCATATAATCACTTTGAATGTGCTATAAGGTAAATCAGACAATCACAATCTGTAGAAGAACATGACTACAGATGTGGAACAATCCTAAAAAGGATCAGAAATATCTGACAGCACTGTGAGGAGACTGATTCCTTGCAGAGGTGAGTCTGACAGAAATTTGTATTTTGCTTGCCCTATAGAAGCAACCTGAGAGCTCTCTAGCTAACAAAGGAAATCTACATAAAAAAGGATGAAGACTTTTAAGATAATCAAAGAACTAAGTCTTTGTTGTGTGTTCACCAAAACTGAAGTTATGACAGGTATCTGGTTAACAGTCTTCTAAAGATGTAGAACAAAACCCAGTTGTTTTGCATCTCACAAAATAATACATACTACATGACTATATACGTGTACCACATTAATTACACACAAATAGAATAGATTGCTCTGAGAGCACAAAAAATGATTGGTCACATGAAAACATGCTTTATACAGGAAAAGTTCATGTTAAATAATATTGACTGCAAACCACTAGTATCATAACCAAACACATCCTAATAAATGTTCCCTAGAATACAGACACTGTTTTTTTCTCCTTTTACATATACAGCTTCGGAGATAGATTGCTGAAGAAAAGATGCAAGACTCAGAACTAGACTGCTTGTTCAAAAAGGAAAAGGATCTAAGCACACCTGTCTGACATCACACGAAAAGTGGAGGAGACTTTTTATTTTATAATAAAATATTATACTTTAAAATAAAATAATACTTGAAAATAAAATAATTTCTGTTATTAGCTGATCATTAGAAATCAATACCTGAAACATCCTACTGCTTCTTGAAACTTATGGTACATGTCTTTAACAAGAAACAAAACTCACTTTCTGACACAAGACAGGGTTACAAATGTACAAGGTTGCCACACTGACAGTCCACTAAATATTCTTCTCTGTGGAGAGGGAATACTTGATTTCAAGATTAAGAAATGTGATTCAGGGCCTTGTCATTCTAAATAAACTATTATAATAGTCACATTAATTCAGTCTGGAACATAGCACTATTTCTGTTAAATGAGTCTTCCCTCTCCCCTCCACCAACAACATACTCTCCTTGACTGCTTTGTTCCAGCTGCACTCACTATCAAAACAATAGACCCACATTTTAAAACAAACTAAGTACTACCGTAATGAACTTCAAATATTTGAAAGAAAAAAATGTAACACAGTGCTATCCAGTCTGTTGGACGTGCATTTCTTATGCTGCTTTTCAGTTGAGTGCCAGGCACTAATTTGGAAGCTGGATCCTTATACAAGTCTCTCAGTAGCTGCCAGAATCACTTCAACATTCCTCAGTCCTACATTCAATGTGCAGAAAAGGATTTTCTGTCATGGCAATGAGTTCTAGGTAACTTTTCACAAATAAAAAGGCTTCAGGAAACTGGAAGGGGGCTGGAGAGACAGCTTGGACAGACTTTGCTCATACATCTATAACAAATACTCCTCATCCTTGAAACTATCCCGTTGGAATCAGCCTGACACTGCCACATTTTCCCACCCTTTTCCCCATCAACTAGTATTCCTGACACTCTGTTCTAATGCCTATTTTTTAAAAAAATTTTCCTCTGCCTTCAGCAGGTTGTAGCTGCAACATCACATTGCATTAAGTTTTCTGCAGCAAATATAACTACTACTAAGCCTCTGAGAAATAGTAATATGAAAAAAAATCAAGCAGGACAGAACAAATCAAGTAAGAATTGATGTTTCAGAAAAGGCCAGAATTCAGACATAATATGCAAAATTTTTGCTTATAAACTATGGGAGTAATTGCACATCATCAACCCACAGACTTCCTACATTGACAAGATACCATAGGGAATAACACTGCATTTTAAGAACGCAAAACCACTTAAGAGAATTTCTTCATTGACTTCATCAGAGGGGTTACTTCCCAATTTCTTCAAATATCCTGTATAGATCAATAATATTAAGTCAAAGACCATACACAGAAGATCCATATTACTGAAGCAATTGGAAATGTCTAGGATCAATAGGAATTTATTACTATTAAGGCACAAAAATTATTGAATTACTACAACAAAACACACCTCTTTGGGTTATTTTACTTAATAGTTGGACATCAGGCAATTTTACTAGGCATCTTAAAATGTATCCTTAAAACACAGTACCGTTAAATTCCTTTCCATCTTCTAAGCTTACCAAATACAATAAATATTTAATATTCATAGCCTTCTTCTGGGGCAGATAAGAACCATTTCCCTGAAATAAGTATGAAAACTGTCTGGAGTTTGTTTCCTCTCCCCAAGACTATTGATTCAACTCTATATGTAGTCCACTAGAGGCTCCTGTAATAATTATCTCCTTCTAAAATAATTTCTTTCTTTCCCTTGTATTCTCCACATTTACATCTTTATTTTGTCACTTGAAAATTGGTATCAAACCAAGTTTCTGTGGACTTAGACATAAGCAAGTATTCAGAACTCAAAGCCATTTTGACAGTAAAAATTTCATAAGCAGCCCTGCATACACAAAAATTGCAAAGAAACTGCCCTTTTTCCTTTGGGGCATATGAACAAATAAGTGCCTTTTTGATGCATCTCAGCTATTCAATTTTTAAATCTTTTAAAGACTGACGTCTAATTTTAAGTTTAAAAAATATTTTTACATAACTTTTCAAGCTTTGAAAAGACTGTCAAATATAAAACTTTTGTATAGCAATAATCAGAATAAACCGTTTTTGCTTTTGTTCTATTATTCTACCTCTATTAAAAACATCTTTTACTGCCCATTATGAAATAAGAGGTCAACTTGCATATCCAGACTTTAGCAAAGCTTAGGTTCTGTGATTCTTGTTGCTTTTGAATAACTGAGCAACACCTCTTTCCAGAGAATTGTAATTAAACACACTTACACAGGTCTAATGTGAAAAATTGAGAAAACAATTAATATACTCGAGACATGTCATCTATTGAGAATTTCCAACTGTGTCACTTCTGAATTTATTACTTATGAACAATTTGTTTTTCTTAATTTTTATGTATGGAATTAGACATGCAATTCTGGAATTTATCTTATAAACTAATTCAGTGTTTATACACAACTTATGTACTAGAGCTGCAGTGATGCTGCACCATGAACTTGTCTACAACGTGAGCATTATGAGGCATATTTTTTTTCCTCCACCACAGACACCAAAATTTCAAGTCAAAGTTCCTTGAAATATTCTCTTTTTCCTACTAATCCAACATTTCCTATGGTTACTGTCAGGGCTTGACTTTGAAGGAAGCACGTTCCATGCTCACTCTGTCACATCGTATAATTAGACTGGGCATGACAAGTTATCTTCAGCATTTTTCTTTCCTTTTCAGCTAACTTCTAGCTACTTAAGTGTATCCAAAAATATTGAGAGGGCCCAGCTACAATTACGGCTTGATGATTATTGGCAGGACAGAGAGTAACTGCTGTACCGGACCCTCCTTATTAACCAAGTTTCGATAGCAGCAATTCCCTTGATTAAGCAGCGCTGTCAGTGGGAGATTTAGGTAGAAAAACAAACAAGGCCCATTTCACAAGGAATTTGGACAAAATAATCAGTGATAAAAATGCTTAAAGCATTTAGTCAGAACACAGACTTCCAGATGACTTTGATTACTCAACAGTGGCACTTTAAACATGGGAAGAGACAGGAAGAAAACAGGAACAGAGACTATTTTCTTCCCTTCAAAAAAACACTAATAGCTTTCCTACTTTTTAACAAAGAACAAAGCTGCACACATTCTTGTGCTGAGGAGTACTCTACACTACTCTCCACCACAGGAAAATCCTTTGCAATAAGAACACAATATTATATATGTACTACCTATTGAAGGACTTAACAAAATAGAATTTATGAGTTTTACCATCTTGTCTGATTGCAGCTTAACCCTTAGCATTCTTAAGGCATCCAAATCAAAAGCAGAAAAGAATTTATTTGCCTGGCTTCCTGTACTTAAGGTTTAGTTATTTTTTTAAAACACCATTTTGGAGATCTTCATAAATTACTAGGGAAATACAATGTTTCGGTGTAAAAAAATCAACTTAAGAGCACTCATTCACCAGGTAAGAGTGGGCCCATCCCAAAAACACTAATAGCTTGTATAATGTGAAGAAATGCATATTTGATTATTGAGAGGTCATTTCAAATACACATTCATAATAATTAAAAGTTTTTTCTCTTACTTATTTTGCATCCTTTGAAAAATCATCTATGCTGTAAAGATGTGATCCATCATCTGCAAAAGCACCTTGTATCTTCTTCATTGGAAGCTTTAATTTCAGAAGATTCTGTCTATGACTAGGAAATTTGGATTCTGTATTTCATGAATATTGGGGCAGGACTTAGAAGAAAATACTGTTCATTCAAAAAGCAAGGCTAACTAGTAAAGAACATTAAGACTTGACATTGAACTACCTTAAACATCAGCTGCCCAAACACAACTCCAATTATTGCAGCATTTTTTCCGTACTTAGTGGCATTTAAAAACATGAGGAAAATAACAGGAGACTGGAATCAAAGACAGTGAAAAAAGCAGTTTCATACATCTGACTTGAATGTTAATTGTATATTGAGATGTAATACTCCTTAATGAGTCAGTTTATTTGGAAAGTAGCCTTTAAACACAATTAAAGCACCTGTGTAACGTATTTGAGTTATGTGAGCCAAAGAGTCTTTCCATGTTTAAAATGATCACTAATAATGTATCAAACTCACAAGAAGATGAAAAGGGATAAGGTCAAAGATCTTATCCCCAATTAATTAGCATGGAATACTCAGCAGAAGTGCCTATGCACTTACACATGCAGGACTTTAGGTTACAGTAATTACTATGAACTGCAGGAGACTTCAGAATCAGCTGTTCTTCTTTTCACCAATGAATTCATTAATAAAGTACTTTGTTTTTATCAAAGCACCTTTTATATGCAAGAGAGAACAATATATAATAATATTGATACATGCTGACTATTAAAATAAAATAAAAATATGTAGCAAAGAAAATAATTGAACTGGAACCAAAGATAATCTAACTAAAATCTTCTGTAGTTGCTAAAGTTTATTGGTATTAAGAGGTATAAAATTAGTTTTTAGAATCTGTCTTGCAATGCAACCATCACTTTGCCATTAAAAACTGGTCACTGGTTGTTTTGGATCATTTGCAAGTGTGGATACTGCATTTGATTCACAATCATAAATATACAGGACTGACTTTACAGAATCCTGTAATCTTCCTGCTAGATGCACTAGTTAATAAACAGCAATTAAAATCCTGGAAACCTGTAGTTCATAGTTTCTTCCAATAATGAAGATGAAAAATGAAAACAGAAATAATTAGGACAAAAAAAGTGCTTCATCTTTTTTTTTCCTGTTTGTGTTACACCAGACATTTAAGCATCTATTTTAGAAAAAAAAGAGAAAAAATATAGTTTTGTCAAATCTGCTTTCAAGTTTCGTTCATTAAAAACATTTTTTTTAAAATTTTCCTAGCTTCATAACAATAGAAGCCTCTGAAAACATTAGTGGCATCTTTTCATCAGTGAGAGGCACTTACAACTGGAATGGTAAATAATGTAGAACTGACTGCCTTTCATGAGAGAAGATCTATTTGCCCGTTAGCAAATCTCTTCATTTACAGTGTCCAAATTAGACTTTTTCTTAGACTATACACCCAACATTACACTGCTAGCCTTTAGAATTCTTAACTCTATGCATTTTGGAGAATTTGGGAGTAATAACCAAAATCTACAGATGCTGGGTAACTCATGAAACATTGAAATGAAGGTCAATGAAACATTCTGCAACTATGGTGCTGAGTGACTGGAAACAAGAGATGTGAAATCCAGCAAGGGGAAGCAAACACATGCCCCAAAGCAGCAGACCCCTTTACAGACACAGATTCCACTTGATGTGTCATGACAGCCTTTGAAATATTTACCAATTAGCAATTTCTGAAAGTATCTTCTAATGAAGAGGAGAAGACAGAGTAATTTTAAACTCCTTTGTTTCTTTTGTAGTCTTTGATTTAATTGGAGGTGCTAGACATCAGGAGCAGTGTAGAAGGGAAAGGAGATCTTACTTTTTCTTATCTTGACAATGTGTAAGGAATTCAAAAAAGGCAGCTATTGTCAAGCACAACCTACCGGGTGCAGGTAAAGCAAAGAAGTAACATAGATCCATATTTCATTCACCTGACCATGTATTAATCACAGTAAAAAATCCCTAGCAAATAAAACCAAAACAAAACTCCAGAGGGATACAAGAGAGGAAAACTGTAAGCAATATTCTTCTCATATGTTATTTCTTTTAAACTGGTTAAATCAATTCTTGTGAAATGTTAACGTGGAAAATTGGAGATTATAGCTTAATATGTAACTTAACTTCACAGACTATTATATGCAGAATATAAGATAAGAGCACTTAACAATCAACACTTTTTCAGGAGGAAAATTGGAATTGGAATCTTCCCTCCAAAAAATTAGAAGCTACAAGAATTGTTCCAGGGTTGAATTCTTGATTACATTAATTGTCTCTTGCATGAAGGAGCGAAAGGCCACAGCAAGCTTTTGCTTTTGGTATAAGTGAATTAGCTATGGTTTTATCTCCTTCATTAAACACTGCTTAGTTCACTTTGAATTCTGTACATTAACAAACAGCTTTCATCTTAATTTTGTGTTAAGTAAAAACCCAATGAATAATATCAGGACATCCCATCACAGTGGCAAATTGTAAATCCTGGATACCAGGGTGCTATGCATTACAGTAGCAATTACTTTTATGGAATATTCAAAAAATATCAAACTGTTAACTCCCCTCAATATGCTTAAGATGGCAGTTATAGTCTGTGAAGACACATCTTTGAGAGCCAGGAAAACTTCTTAATATGTGGCAGATTAAAGAGGTACCAAGATAGTAGCTAAAAATTGCTTTTACTGAGTTTAGAGAAATGGAAATTACTTCCCCTAAACAACTTTATCAACTCTGTCAAAAGAATCATTATTGGTGGGAAAGCAGCAAGGTACAAATAAAGCAGCAGAATCATTTTATTTACTGCTCTTAGCAATGGCCATAATTAGCCAATAATGACGTAGCTATTTTTTGTCTCGTATACTGAAGTTACAGGAAAGGCTTAAAAACATCCTTAAGGGAATAGCTTTTCTCTTTCATCACTCTAAGCAACCTGAGCCTCTGGAATAATACCTAGCCACTGTGTATCTTATAATGATTCAATCTTATACACGTGCAAGCTGAAGAAAATTTATTGGAACAGAACCACAGCAGCTGGAACGAATCCATATGGATAGACTGAAATAAACAGAATGATGCTTATTTATGTAAAGTGAGAATTTAATCTATGATTTAATACAGGTCAGGATATCAGTACAAAACAAAGAATAATGATTATATCTTTCTAGTTTCTGCATGGCAGTACTTCAGTTCACCTTAGAAACGGAAACGATTTTGCTCAAACTACTCTGTCAAGATGCAGAATGAGCTCAAAGCTTCAAAGCTGACAGTTAATAATTTTAGCCTAAATACATTCAATTAAAGTTAAGAAGTATAGAATTGCTTACCCATGCACCAGGTGATGCTATACAGGTGCATAAGTTACTAATATATATATATATGCTCGTTTATGTTTACTAAACATATATTTATATATATATTAGTGTGGTTTGAGGTCTAGTACAAAGATAGAAATGAAGTGTTCAGGGTAAGCAAATTCTAAAGGAGAGCTAAGGAAGAATTCTGTAAGGGAAAGACTGCTTTTTAAGTGACGGTTGAAGCACAACAAACATCAAAAGAACAAAGAGGTTTACCAAGTAATACTCTAGACACAGTAGGGAACTAGAATCAGGGAAAAGAGCAAGGGAAGAGAAACAATTTAAAAAGTTAACTGAAAGCAAGTCTTTTCACCCGTATATTACAGACTAGCAAGACCTTTAGGAAAATAAATGTGGAATATTTTTAAAGACATTTTTCTTCTTAAAAGGAATATAAATACTGCTGTTTCAAAAGGCTTGTGTGATTGTTGAATGTGCTCGTGCCCACAGCCAAGAAAATCAGTGCATGGACTGACAGAGCTGCTAAACGAAAACAGTTTCTGCATCACAGTATTGTCTCATCAGATCTATGATATGAAAAATAGAAGTTCATGTCTAAAAGAACTCTACAGAAGCATTCAGAGATATGCACAAGGAGATATAAGCACAGGCAAACTGCCTGGTAAAACCTTACATTGCAAGAAATAAAATCTTATTACAACAAACCTAAAAACCCAGTACTGATGAATACTATAAAAAACTCAAAAAAAATGTAGATAAGTGATATGGAAAAGACGTTTTTTATTCCTTTCCATATAAAAATATTTATGAACAAACACCCTTTTTATTTCATACAGCACAATTTGTGACTCATTACTCTTTAATGTCTTTTAACATAACCACCTAAAAGTTAAAAAAAATCCCAAAACACTGAAGAGAATAAAGAAGCTGCTTAGCTCCAAGGTTTTCTCTCTCCTCCAAATACACTATCTGGCAATCATCTCAACCAAAAAGAGAACTTGGTAATACTTCCTCATTGCATGGTTGGCTAAATAAAGAGGTAATGAGATGTTTTGGTTTGAACACTGCAATGAGAGGAAGAAGGAAGCACAAGTTTAGAATTTCAAGTGAGCTTCTATCAGTTTCTTTAAGACAGACCATGGGGATTGCTTTAAAACTGGCACAACCACTTTTACAAAGCCTTACGGCTTTTTGCTGGTGTAAAGAATGCATTAGTCAAGGATGACCACAATAAGTAGTGTTGCTATGCAAAATTTAGAACCCTGACTCAAACATGATAGACTTTCTACACTTACCAAGATCCTGCAGCTCTTCCAATCAACACAGGATTGACAACCTTGATAACTACTGACACTTGAACAGCTTGTGCTGCAAACTGGAAAAGGCACTCCTATGCACTATCTTCAGAGTCAGCAAAATACATGTTTTTATTAGAGCAAACATTCAGAGTAATCACCTTTTCCCTTCTAAAGAGTTGCAGAGAAACATTTTAAAAAGCAAATAAATACCCTCTGAAACATCAGCATTGCTGCCATTTGTCCTTGTATAACTGGTTTGCTTCTTTATATGAAAAAAAAAAGATGATGCACCCAATTTTACAGTCTTACATTATTTAATGGGATTTATCCATGTGCAGTGCTCAGAGATGAAAGAATCCTTGTTTTTATAGGGTCAGATGATTTTTAAGACCTTGAGGTTAACTAATTTTATTTGTTCTGATGATCATATTTTGAGGACTAAGTTATATCTAAACAGTTAGAGATACTACTTAAGTGGTTAGTACAAATATACATCCTTGGTTTAGCTCTTCTATTAAGTAAATACTGGAACATTATTATTAAAATAAAACCTTTAATATGTCACAGTTCATCACTGTATATTGGAAGAATCTCATATTTCATATGAGACTTATTGGAACTCCCTAAAAACAAGGGAGGTAATGGAAAAGACCAAAGAAAAAGGCACTTCAAAACAGTAATTCATAAAATTATCAGAACTTTACTAATTTTCACTCTTCTAGTCTTAAAACTTGTGAGAATTGTAAGTTTATCAAGGCATTTCTTAGAAACCCATGAGAAAAGAGTCACTAGAAAACTGTGGGTAATGGGAACAATAATGCCTGCACTAAAAATTCCTTTGCCTTTCAAAAGGAAGATCAAAGAAAAATATAATTCAAAATGAAAAGGGTTTGTGGTTTTTTTGTTTTGTTTTGGTTTTTTTATAATTATTATTATTTGTTTTGTTTTTATTTTTTCCTGTTCTTTTATATATAGCATGATCCAAGGTTTGAGTTAGGTATTTTCATTTAAGGTTAAGGCCGCTTCTGAATAGTTATTCTGAAACAATTTAACTTTTTTTCTCACTTTTTTCTCCTCCAATGCTAGAGATTGTATGCTGCTTTCTAAATAGAATGAGAAACAGTAGAAACAAAACCTTGTCTTATTTTGCATTTTTAAACTAATAACTGTATATGAATTGTCATGAAAAAATAACGTTCAAGAAAATAGATTCTTTGCTCAATACATCATCATAACTGTACAGGTAAGCCAAAGTACAAGGAATTTAAAAAGAAATGCCCCTTCTACTGGCTATTTTTACATAATAACTTTGTAGGTAATCCAACAAATTATCTACTTCACAAATTACCTACCTTTAAAAAGAAAAGGTACCATACTAAAATCCATAGTGTGTCTACTACATGGCTGTTAAAAAGCAATCAGTGCACACTGGAGGTGCTTTGCAATTATTTTATACCAAGAAAATTGTAATGACGATGACAATAATGTTGATTGAAAATCAACACCTCCTTGTTATAAATCTATAACATAGTTTTAGATCTATAACATAGTTTTCACATGTTTAGATCTATAACATAGTTTTCACTATGTCAACCTTACAAACACTAAATGATTAGTCCTGGAATCTTCCATGTCATAGTCTTAATGAAGATTTATTTTCATTTTCTAAACATCAGAGTAACTTCAGAAAATGGCTTGACAGTTTCTGAATAGATAGAAAAAATTATTTCTTTGTTGAAAAACAATTGTCAGCATCTTTGTTTAGGAAAAGAAGCCTAAAGGAAAAAAAATTGTGTTGAGAAACTTTGTTTTCACAACAGATAAATGAAATTTGACAGATGGGGGTGTAGCTTGTGCAGAAGTTTGGGTTTTGTCATTCTTATGGCAGACTTTTCAACAAACTTTGCATATATTCCCTAGAGATGTAGATTTTAGCTGCTAAATTCCTTGGAGCTTCCCTTCACTTTTTCTTCTTTATATTCCTTGTGATCACAGCTTTAGTGATTATTAAAAAAACCCTTTCTCAAGACAAGCATTTTACAAATCTAGTCTGCAGCATACATTGTGCCATTTCACAGTTACTAAAAGAAAAGTAGAATATTTGGATTAACCTGTACAGAAGATCACACTTGGATCATTACAGTATTGGTCATACTCATCCTTGAGAACTTCTGAAGTGTAAAACCAGTGTTAGGACTCATTTGAATTAGGAAGTTTCAGAGAAGATGCTGTACATGCCAGACATATACATGTGCTGTCTCCACACCTCTCATTCTTAGGCAATTGCTTCACAAGGAACCCAGTGATAGCTACATACACCTGTCCAGAGACTTACTGCCCCACCACACATAAACATGTTCTCCATAAACACACAGTTATTTGGGAAAGAAAATACAAACAGAAAAAGAAAAAACAGACAAATAACCTTTTTGAATTGTAAGTAGCTAAAAAACTGTTTTGATTTCTATAAGGGAACTTACAGTGAAGATAATATTTCCATTGAGAACCTTTATCTACCTGTATTTCAGATACTGGCAATGGAAAAATTAGTAAGGGCTTTTTTTCTTATTTTAAACATTTCTTTATGAAGTACTATTACTTAGAACTCCTCTAATGAAATACATTCCTTTCTACTCTTGCTTATGCACATAACAGTGCAGGACTACATCTGAGTGCTATCAATATAACTTCTTCATGATAACTGCAATTTTTTCAGATGCTATTATGACTGAAGGTGTAACAGGCTCATGCAGAGGTATGGATGAAAAGCAAAAAAAGGTCAGTTACTGAGGTTGTTCTGCCAAAGACTACTGCAATTTCATGTATACATTTGCACTGCTGTAATGTAAAATTAAACAATACACCACACATCATCTTAGCAAGTCCTTCATTATCATTAGCCAGTAATTTTGTGGCAACATACAGGAACTGATGGGGAAATGTATGACATGCACTATCAGATCCCTATCCTGCTGGGAGAAGCCATTTATTTAAGCAATAATTCAAAAATATTTTTATTTTTCACTTATCTTTTACAGAAGTCTGGGGTCACATTATCAACTACCTTTCCTTTGGAAAACATAATATACAAATTGAAACTATGTATCTATCTATATGAAAGTCTTAAGTTCCAATCCCTGAATATTTGACTACCAACCACCAAAATAACAGTGGCTTGACATACTCATCTCACATGTTTTTATTTTACATATTCGGCATCCTTGGGGGACCATAAAATACTACCTAAATTGCTAGGAGCTTTACTATGAGTAAGTCCTAAAGCATTTCAAACTAATTCATATCTGTAGCTGATACTGAATCATATTAGTGAAATTAATAAGCTTAAACTAGGACTTTTTATATTAAACTGAATGTGCATTTGCATAATTCATGTTCAGATACTGAGTTGCAATTTGCACTTCGAAAAAATAAACAGTAAATTAATCATATAATTTTAGAATCAACTGAAATGTAAAACTGCAATTTAGAGAATTTAGAGAATAAAAATGAATATTTTAGCAATACAAAAATACATCAATTGGCAACGTCAATAAAATTACCTTTTACTAGAGCTAGAAGGACAACAAACTTTTATGAATTGAATTGAGATGTACATCAATTACAAAAGCTCAGCAAAAGTGTATATTGAAATGGGCAAAAAGGTCTGTGAAGCACAATTTTCACAAGGCATGTAGTATAGCTCAAAAGGTAATGAATGCAACAAAAAAATTTCAGTTTTGAAATTACATCAAAATCACATATCTTGTTTCAAAATTCTTCTTCCCTTTGACTTCTAAACAGATTCTCAAATTACAAGAGAGAATTAAGACAGCTGTGTATTTGGGCCTGGATAACAAAATTGTTTCCTGTTCTGACCTTCACTTATATCATACCTACAGAAGGACATTTGCAGGAAACAATGGAAGAAACTTTCTTTTGAACACAGATGCATTAGTCAACAGCTGAGACATCAGCAAAATAAATCAGCTGAATTTGTGTTCCATTCTAAAATCTTCTTTCTCAAAATAAATACCATCATGGAAAAACTGTCTTTTTTTTTTTTTTTTAGAGTATAACATTACTCTTAAAAAAAAAAAAAAGTAGAGAAGATGCAGAAGACTTTCTCTTCAAAGAAATTTTAGTGGTTCATCTGGCTGTGGACCTTCAAGAAGCTGCTTTCCACAAGAATGTGGTCTAACTTGCCTTTAGCTTGGTATAAAATATGAGTTTATCTTTAAAATGTAAGGTACTGTTCTGAGACAGATTTTCTTCAACACACTATTCCTCTACCCCAGAGTGCAGAGTAATATATAATCAATACTAGGAAATAAATCCCAAAACAACCCAAAACCCTGACCCACTTCACACTGGAACTGGCACACTTCTTGCTACAGCAAATCATACAGAAAACAATTTAAAAATTGTTATGCTTAAGCTTTAAACTCATTAAAACTTCATATGCTGGGAAGGAGAAGAAAGTCCATCTCAATACTGAGTCACCTTGCTGCACTATTAATATACCTCAGAAAACAAGTTTCTAAAACCACCTCTTTAGTAAGTATTGAAATGCAATTAATCACAAGTACCCTAAGTGAATGGAAATCTAAATCCAATTTTCTACCAGGTTCAACTTATAAAATAAAAGTTGCCACGTTACCATGTTATGTTATTGCTTTTAAATGACACCACTCCTAAAGCAAGCTCTAGGGCCAATTTATTGTGAGGAGTTTAATCTATCATATATTTTCTAGATAGCATCTGACATTACGAGTGCCAAAGCTGTAAAATCAGAGCTAAAGGAAACATTTTCAAAATTCTAGACAGTGTCAGAGTGCAGGCTGAACTTCAGTGTATTCTGTAACACAGACTCTGAATCCACATTGCCTCTTGCAAAGTATCTGCTCATTCAGGAGCAGCATGCCTGGGTGGCCCAAGGACAAGCCTGCCACTCTGCAAGTGGGGAAGACATGAGGTGTGCAGCATGCTTGTTCTTTCCCCCTTGGTGTGCTACAAGGCTCCCTTGAATTGGAAGAGCTCAAGAAAAAACCCTATCCTTCTACTCTGAAAGTTACCCAAAACAGCACAATAAAAAATACTTGCTCAGAACCATTAACCACTATAATTAAGTAACTGATGGAAGAGGTACGACTGACACCAAAGAAGGCTTCAAGCATCTTGTTACCTAAAAGCCTCTCATGCCTTTTCTATGTAGCCTCCCATCTGCAGCTCTGGCTCTTTCTCTCCTTCTCTCTTCCTTCTACAGTTCCAACTCGCTCCTTTCTGTCCCCAGCATGGCCACCTAACCCTGTCTGCCCCTCAAACAGTGTCTTACCTTATCCATCCCTCACACGACCTCCTGTCCCTTCCTCCTCACAGCACGGCCAGCAGACTCCAACTGACCACCAGCTAACTCACTCTTCTATCACACCCAGCTGTGAGGGCAAGGCTGTTCCCACTCCTTGGTAATTAACACAGCTGCAATATATCAGGGACAAGATTGCCTTCAGCACCATCTCTGTCTTCCCACAAGTAACAGCTCAAAAAAACAGAATGTGAAAATGCAACAGAGGATACACGCTGGTTTCAGGAAAAATATTTTCAGTTATTTTCACTCCTTTTTAGCAGTTAACATTTGACCAGCCATTATCTTTTTGTCACTTTCCTTCATTATAAGGACTGGAATAAAACACTTAAAAACCACATTTAAAAACATGATGAGCTAACCCCAGCTTGTCAGGAATCTGTGTGTCTGAGCTTGTAATCTCTTAACAGTAAAAACTTTCTGACTTAGATTAGTGAGGTCAGTTGATTTTAGGAAAAATGGGTGGTTTGGAAATCATTTTATTTGTTTTGAAATATTTTTAATTTTTTGTTGTAATAAGAAAAGGATTTATATCTTCTTTCATTAAACATGTATTCTACTACGGATCAAAACTGTAGCCTCCGGGCACCTGATATTTCATGTGTGAAATCTATAGCCTCTTGTCTAGTGGACAACACCTCTTTTTAACATTCAAGTGATAACAGCAATTAAGTACTGATTCTTACCAGTACTTTCTGAATTAATGCAATTTAAGTGTGAGTTTTAAGCTAGTCACAAAGACTCAATGCCTTCTCATGAAGCTGTAATGAATAAAATCGAACAGCAGGAACTCCACTGGAAACAATGAATAGTAGCAATCTACTTCATCTTATATTACACTGACTGCTTCATATAATTTCATTTCATTTCTACATAAAATAGAGAATTCTATTGTCTGCTCTGCTGCCATTTCTTTTGATGTTTGGAATATATTTAATTATACAAGGTCACATCTGAAGAGATAAAGCTCTCTGGAGAGAACAAAATTGAACTTTCCATATCAGATCACTTCTCTCTACAGAAATGAATTCTTTATTACCCCCAAATTACATGGTATTATCCTGAAATGACATGATATGTCTTATTTCTCACATAGCACATTCCTGGAATTAGGCTTGAATATAAAAGAAAACTAATGCTTCTGAGAATTGGCTGCTCCAAAGGCTTCACTCTTTCATTACTCACTCTTGATAATTGGCAGTCCACAGTAGGAGAAGCAGGAAGAAATATGCCAGTTGCATTTAGAGATGGGAATTATGGCCTTTCCTTTATGATATTGCATAAAAAATTATGGCAAATTGTAACAGCTGTTACGGATGTGCTAAACTTGCCAAAGGTCTGTTTGTGCTAAAAGCTTGCTCTTCCCCCCTCCAAATTTTAAATGTGGAGTTCTTCACTCTTTCAAAGGCCTAAGAAATGTTTGCAATGGGTTGAAAGAAATAGAAAACAGTAATTAATGTGAAGGCGAATGCCACCTAAGGTAAAAAGAGATTAAAAATTTCTGAAATGTCTTTTTATCCCCATATAAAGTAAATTTGAGAACAGAGACACATCTTATAGCTCTATATTTTAGTCACTAGTACAAATGTTGAACTTTCTAATTGTATCTAATACTCAAATGTGTAAATAATGTGTAACAATTGTACCTAACATTCAAAATGTGTAAATAAAACTAAACATCTATTCCATTTTTATCTACATTTTTTTTAGCTTCTTATTATGGTTTTATAAGACAGTAATTGTTTTACCAGTAAAAAGGGAGCTGCAGAGCTGTTGGAGATGATACCATGTAGGTGAGCTTTAACTGAGCCTCTGGTTACTTTCTGCATCTTGAGGCATTTGCAGTCTTTTAGGAGGCACCCTCAGGACAGCCTGCAGTATTCTTCAAAAAGTACTGCTTTTGTTAATAGTTCAACATTTTTAGATCTCCTACGAGTTTAAAAGTAACTGCAGACTATGAGCAACCTCTGCAGCAAAATGCATTTGCAGATTCAAGGTGCTACAAATATATTGAATGTACAGAGGAAATAAGGGACTGCAACTAAAAGCAGAGCAGTTTTTCCCATCTGGGCACAAGATTAAAATGTTCTCATTTCAAACTGCCCATGCTTTTGGAAGATATGCAAAACTGGCAAAATCAAAAGAAAGTTCTATGAAAGCCGTGGGTGCAAGCTCTAAAAGGCTGTGTTCTGCCAACTAATTCACAACAGCATGCACTGTCACAGCACAACACTTACTAAAATTTTCTACATTCCTTGAACTTTAATTAGGCTTTATTTAAAATTAGACTTTCATAAATAGTTCAAACTCCTGTTTCCATTAACATATTGTTAAAGGCTCCCAGATTTCCCAAGTCTCAAAATAAAACAATGGGGTTACTCTTTGATATATCTTTGTTACAAAGTTTTCAAGGCATTATGCAGTGTGCAAATGTTCAGATGCTTCATAATTTATCACTTTCTTATATTTGCCTGTTTAGCAAAGCTAAGCAGAGGAACAAAAAATTTAAAAAAAGGAAATGTAGAGATAATTACAGACTGAGTTCTTTGAACAACTGCAAAACTGTTTATCAAAGCTAAAAAATTAAAAATATTTGCAATCCTGAAATCTGAGAACAGGTCAGAACCATTTTCATGTCCAGGAGTAAAGTATGATGCAAGGGAAAGTGAAAATGGTTTTAAATTCACTTCTCATATTTTTAAAATTATTTTTATTTTTTATTTTCTATTGTTACACTGTTGAAGTGTTTAACGGAAGCTATGATTCTTCACAGTAGAAATTACTGACTTTCAGAAAACCTTACTTTTCCAAGGGGAAACACTTAACTAAAAAAATTATGAAGACCTTCTATGTTATTTTCACAGCAAAAATTATTTTCCTTCCCTTGGCTAACAAACATCAAAAATTAAATTAGCTGTTTGTTGCAGAATCTGTAAATGTCAGTCAAGTCATGATCTGAAAGACAAATAGAAAACTCATAAGAGTCTTTCTCATAAGAAAACTCATGAAGAGTCTTTCTCTTTTTATAATGATTAACACATTCTGCACACAACTACAGTATAAAATAAAAAGGAGCAATAAATAAACATCAATTGGTCTCAACATGTAACACTGGCATTGGGGAAATTATGTGGGCTCTGCCGCAGTTCCTGAACCAAAAGGAAAAATTACCATGACAATACTGCTAATTTCACACAAGTAGGACATATGACATATCCCACATTTCATGGAACTGGAAAGGGACTAGACTTCTGAAGACTAACTTGCCTATGATTTCTGCTGCGGAAATAAAGGGAGAAGGTGGCAAAAAAAGACTGAGATAACTTACTACATATGAACTTTTTTTATCTTTTAAAGAATAGGTTATTATTTTCATTACTAGAGGAGTCCAAAATTCCGTTTTTCATTATTTTATTAATCTATTTTTCCCAAGAAAAAAAGAAGGTCAAAAGTGGACCTTGATTACTTTGGAGCACACCTTCAATAATTTGAGACAAGCCTCCCAATTTCTATTTATGAGCAGCAGAATTCAGTCCCATATAATTAAATGTAAGAGTTCTCATAAAGAGTTAGCAT
Organism: Argya squamiceps; assembly: GCA_037834095.1. Classification (NCBI taxonomy): domain Eukaryota; kingdom Metazoa; phylum Chordata; class Aves; order Passeriformes; family Leiothrichidae; genus Argya; species Argya squamiceps. The sequence goes on along the minus strand of JBBMKD010000170.1, from coordinate 35,206,204 downwards.
CATGGTCATTTAACAGTAATCTTCATCATGACACCCCAAGCACAGTAGAAAAACACAGAAATGGCCTTCTGTTAAAATCAATCCCTTTCACTTTCTTAAAACAACAGCATGTCTTTTTCCATAAATATTCCTCTCCCATTAAATACCTATTCACTGATCCATATTCTGTCTACTCAGACCGTACATTTAGTAATTATTTTCCTTGGAAAAATAAAGGGTTGAATAACTCTGCAGCTGTAAACTCAGGAAAATTTCATTTACTTCAGAAAGGGTACGTAAGTGCTCTAAGGCAGGGTTACATGCCCAGCCTAACACAGCTGAGTGAAAGTGTCTAAGCCTGGATTTTATTGTGTATCATTCTTTTTTTATTTTATCGTATATGGAATTTTCATGTGTGTAATTTCTCAGTTTCATTTTTATCTTCAATCAGTTTGGAGTAGAAGTCTTTTGTGGGTTTAGTTAGCCCAGCATCTTCTGAGAGATTGATCACAGGTGATTTCTAAAGCATATGAGAACAGATGAATTTCCCATTACATCTTTCCACGCCTCTCTCTGCTTCTACAAGTGTGACCCTCAGTGTCCTGAAGTGAAGGGCTTGCCTACATACTTATGAAACCTCAATGAATTTGCCTTAATTTTTTCCAGTCTTGCAAATCAATACAAACATTTAGCATCCGTGACACTTGCAGCAAACCAATTTCATATCATTGGACATTCATGCTACTCTTCTATAAAACTATCCCCATTTAGTGCTGCCACATTTAAATTGAGAGCATCCAACACAGGATTCAACTTGCAGCTAGATTAAAGCTACCTTAATGGTGTAACAAGGTCCCCATTTCGTTTGCTCAATTCCTTTCCTAATTTACTTTTATGGCCATTATTCCAGAATTTACCCTTCAGTCAGTATTTCCTGCTCTCAGCTATACCTCTAAGCTGGCATCAGTGCATTAAACAACACCGAGGTGGAAAAAAAACCCTTAAAATCCATTAACTACAATATTATAACTCAAGGAATGGAGGGAAACTTCATCCTTTTGATAAATGCTATGTAGATGTGAAAACTACATGAGAATTTTACACATGCAGTAAAACTCCAGGCACTCTGAACAGGACTAATTTTAGTCTGCATAGCTTCATCTTTTAGTCAGCAAAACATCAGAGGGCATTTTTAAAATGCTATCTATTTTCTGGAGCTGGTTCATTTTTTATAACTAAGAAATAACTACAGTCTCTCTTTGAAGAGAGTCACCAAAATGAGAGATGACAAAGAGTATTCATCAGATCTTTGACTCCTGTACAGTGCCAGTTTCCTAGATAACAATTCTAATTCCCTCCTCCTTCTCTCCCTCCCCTTTGAGAAGAGTTATGGAACTTTTTAAAGCTTTGTAGAAATTTACTGCGATCATTTACTGCTACCTTCTCTTTAAGAAACCTTTCATTTCTGGAACTGTTGGCAAATCTTATACACCAATGTAGCTGAAATTATTTGCCTCAATCACTGGCAATACAGCTTGAGGTGCTGCATCATTCACATCACCAATTTTCTTGTCCCTTCACCCTCCAGTGCTTGAGCTACTACATAGTTTGAAAAACTATCACAACCCTCCAGCTTACTCCCAGCTAGTTTTCCTGTTAATGAATTTAGTAATTGAGCTTCTGTGAACTCCCTAGATCCAGAGGCTTAAGGCATTTTCTGTAAGAAGACCTGCATCCTCTTGATAAACTTTCCTCACTTAATGGGTAATACTGGCACATACTCAGTCATCAGGCCCAGTGCATATCCCAGCTGTTCAAACTAAAAGAAAAACCCCCACAATCTTTTCATCTTGCAGGTATCATATTCCATGGCCTTCTGAAGATGAAGCAGTATTATGAATGATGAAATGAGAGAAACAACAACAAAGAGCCTGAAGGAAGAATATAAAGTGGTGCACCTGAAACTAGAGACTTCCAGTAGGACTTCAGGGGGATGTGTCCCAAGAAAATCTCGTCAGAGATATCTCAGTCTTGGTTACCCATTTAATGAATAAGAATATTTTGCACTGAATACCCTTTCAAAGGAAAGGAGGAAAATACTCTGGATGCTAAAAGATCACATCTCTGTAATGCTTGTGGAATCTCACGACAATCAGTGGCACTAGAGTTGGAATTCGTTGAAAATTCAGATACTGCATAGCAAATACCTAAGCTTTGCAACAGAGGGCAAGAACAGCACATGGAATCAAAAACAACTACTGCCACACTGTGGCAGAGAAAAAAAAAAAAAAAAAAAGTGATTTCTTTATCAGAGGAGCCTGCAGGGTATCTCTAGTCAAAAAGAGGATTTTCCTTCTGTGACCACTCTGCTTTAATATGGTACCAAAAATAAGGAAAGAAACGTGCAATTGCATAAAACATCACAGTTCACCTCCTGGGAAATGGCTGAGCAGTCACAATGCCGTGTTCATGCAACAAAGAATAAATCAGACAAAGGAGCTAGTTTGCTGGAAAGATGACAGCTTTTGACTAAACATCTCTTGGCATAGCAATAGGCAGAGAAGGAAAAAGAATTTAATAGATATCGTTAATAAAATACTACATTTTGTACACATTGCATGACTATGGAGTACAATTATATATTTGCTACCATACGGCAGCTGAAACTCTTGTCTCTTTAAGATGATAAACCAGCTTTAAGAAGCTAGAGAACTTAAAGGTGCAAAACTGCAGCGCATTTAATAGAAGAATTAATTTGTTATTAAAAAATTGCTGAATAATTTTTTGAAGCAACCTGTCATTTCAAGCAGAACATAGCAGTTGATGCTATGAAAAGCAAAGATATGATTCTTAGTTCTACCTTATGTCCACTACAAAAGATGAAAAAATAGATTAAAGAATAATTTAGGTTGGAAAAGAGCTCTAAGATCATTGAATTCAACCCAGCAATGCTAAGTCCAGCAGTAAACCACATCTGAAAGTGCCACATCAAAATGGCTTTTAAATTCCTGCAGGGATTGTGACCAAACCACTTCCCTGGACAACCTGTTCCAGTGCTTGGCAACTTTTTCAGCAGAAAATTCATTCTCATTATCTAATCTAAATTGTGATTTATATACATATACATGTAAATACAAATTCTTTTACTCAAAAAATTCCTCTCGCATGCATAACAGAAAACTTAATCATGCAGTTCTTTTAAAAAAAACCCCAAACAAGATCCACTGAGACTAGTATTTACAGATTGCCTTTGCATTTTAAACTTTCAGCACTAAAGATTGCTCAAAAGTAGTCCTAAAAGACCCAAACAGTTTAGAGAGGGATTAGAGAAAGTGGTATCTTTTTGAAATGTGTGCGGACATGTTGAAGAAATGTTGAGAAATACCAGAGGAAACAAGTTTTTAATGTTTTGTGAAACTTTCAAAGAAGGCATCTAGACTGAAGCTGAAAGGAGATGAAAATCAGAGTCTTGACAGCTCCTCTTATCACTACAGGCTGCCGAGAAAGCAAGCTCTCCAGAGGCTGAGAGCCAGAACATGAAACATCTCTCAACCTACTGGAATACACCAAATCATGCTTCCCTAAAAAAAGGGAAAAGATTAATTTTTCCAGTATTGATACCTACTTTCTCGAAAGGGGTCCATTAGTGAAGCTGTTTGATTTGCAAATCAAGAAGCAGTTTTTGTCATTTTCAATGCTATGAAGTCCATAACTGAAATCAAATCACATTTCTTCAATTTTTCCTCCTACTGTTAGAAAAGGGCTTTAGTAACTTAACTAATAGTTTTATTAGTTGAGTCAAGTATAGCTTTAGAGAAAAGAAACTTGATATGGTATAATTTTCTGCAAAATGTAGAAAATGCACTTCAATTATGCAGAAACCAAGAGATGACAAAGCAATCACATCCAACAAATTAGGATAAGAATTACATTTAATTGAAAGTTTTTCAAGTTTATCTGATACTAAAAAGAGCATACAAAGTTGCAGAGAGAAAGTTTACATCTTTTATATTCAACTGCTGTGCAATGTTGGTACAAGTCAGTTCTCACAGATGGAAGGGCAGGGAGCAGAAACAGCTACTAAGATGACACGTTAAACCAGGTATACTTTTGTCTCCTATCTTCAGGAATTGCAATGGCACACTAAAAGTGCCAGCATAAGTAGAAACAAAGGCATTCAAAATGATGTGCTGTATCTTTTTATTATCTACTTTTATTTTGGTGCATGCATTTCCATTCCCACACGTAGCTGAATCCAGTCCAACAGTCATTGCAAGAGACGTAACCATATTATAGCGAAGAGTGGAAGGATTCATTCCAGCAGCTTAGGAGACCTATGCCTTATGCCTTGAGGGATCAAACATGCCTTATTACTAACTATTTTTACACACTTCTCATTTCATGGACTTGCTATGCTGAGCCCACAAAGCTTTCATCTTGCTATTAAGTCTCTCAGAAGAAAAGGGGCATATTCGGCCGCAATCTCTGAGGCTGACCAATGGATAAGGAAAAGAAATGTCTTAGGTACAATCCTCCCTGAGAGGGAGTGCTAAGTCCCTGCATGCAGGTGGCAGAAACCACCAGCTCCCCCACTGCTAGCCTGATCCAAGCCAGCACTCTGCACAGACACTGAACAGTGATTATTTTATAGGGACCATTTGCATTCTCTCTGTATTCTTTTATAGCATCCATAGAAGCCAAAATGCTCCTAAGCTGTTGTGTTGTTTTGTAGCAGCATCACTCGAGATGGCAGGCTCAGGAGTGACATCACAAAGACAGTTTATACCTGAATCACATCCTTCTGTGTTCTCAGGGATTTCAGTTCAGTTCACCTGCATGCTCTGGAAGCATATTAGAAGTTGTCAAGATAGGCTATGTCCACACAAATCAAGTTTTGGTTATTCTAAAGTCTTCAGTTTTCTCAGTTACAATAAAACCAACAAAACACAATCCAACAATAACACAACATCAGCACCCCCAAAATTCCCTCCTCTAATCGTTTTTATTCCCTCATAGCAACAGCTATGATATCTTAACTGATTTTGCAATCACTTTGTGGTCCATTCATTTTTCCTGAGTAATCTTAAACATCCTGGCCAGTTCTTAATGGTTTCCATAGCTCAGGTGTCAACCAATATTGGACACTCAGAACTAAGAGATGAGGAGCAGACAGGATTAAAAAAAAAAATAAATCAGAGACAGATCTATATTCCTTAGGCTATCTTTGTAATTGAAACATAAAAAAAACCAGAAAAGAATATTTTTTTTGATGGGACATCTGGAAGTCTTCTCTCTTTATCACCATTTTTCAGCACGCTCCTCCAACATATACCATCTTTTTTTTTCCCCCTGCTACTCTATGCAGTCTAAACCCTTTTTCATTTCCACTGCTGTGACCAACCAGGCTTTTTCCCTGCCTTTTAAACTCTCTCCCAGTAAACTTGGAAGCACAAAATTCAGCATTATACATTACACTTCAAGGTCAATTACCTTGAGATGGTTTTCACAAAGAAGCAGTAGCCCAGTGCATCAACTATGACCCGACCAAGGATGATTTGGTACCACTCAGATTAGATACAATGTTCATAACTGAAAACAGAGGCTGCAAATTAAAACAGGGAACTGAAGAGAGATGGTGGATTACTTTTTCAAACATCATCAGAGTACCAGCCCTAGAGAGCAATGATGCACATGAACAACTCGAGTCTGTTCATATAAGTATACAGGTTTTGGAAGAGTCAAAGTCAAGAGACTATTTTAATCTCATTAAAGTGCAACCTAAACTCTGATATTAGCAGGTTCAGTTTAGCCTAATAGTCTCGGTAGCTACTTTTGTTTCCCTTTACAATGTGGGTAGCTTCTCATAGAAAAAAAGCAAGATCATTTACATGCCTTGAATACAGTTTGATATGTAATCTGACACAACTGCACTGATTTTTATTGTGGCTCTAGCACTCCACTGCATGCCAATAATTATTTTCCTAATAATACAGCACTCTCTGTTCCTTTGGAGGGCAAGCTGTATTTTTTTTCTGAAGCTCTAAATATCAAATTGCTCAACATAATAAAACTCATAGCTTCCAAATACATTCTGAGCCTTTCCTCCCAGAACATGATTCTACTCCCACCTTTTTTCCTTCAATTTTGATTTCATATGGGAGATTCTGGTGTCATGATCAAACCTGCGAATGCTTCAGTCTATTTCCTCACATATGAGAAAAGACTGAGGGAGCTGGCCCTGTTTAGCCTGGAGAAAACTCAAATGTCTGTCAGTACCTGAAGGGAGGATGCCAAGAAGATGTTTCCAGGCTCTGTTTGTCTGTGGTACCAAACAATAGGACAAGAGGCAATGGGCAGAACCTGATGCACAGGAAGTCCCAGCTGAACTTGAGGAAGAACTTCTTTACTGTGTGGATGACTGATCACCAGAACAGATTGCCCAGAGAGGTTGTGAAGTCTCCCTCACTGGAGATATCTGAAAACCATGGACACAATCCTGTGCCATGTGCTCTAGGACGATCCTGCCTGAGCAGAGAGGCTGGACCAGATGACCTCCAGTGGTCCCTTCCAACCTGACCCATTTTGTGATTCAGTTGCATATTCAGCTGAAGAGTTAGGACTGAAGTTGGTAGGAACATTAGTCCATGAAGATTACTACCACGGTTAGAAATTCAAGGCATTGAACTTTCAAATTTACCAAAAATATCTGGTGAAAGTGCTAACTAAAACAATCATAGCACCAATGACAATACTGCAGTTTTATCTGGTTGGTTGGTTGGTTTGGGGCTCTTTTTGTTGTTTTTAGTAAAAGCTACACTCTTATTTGTCTTCCTCTGTATAGGTCTCAGTAACGTTATTCAGGTAATGTATTCTTCAGCCCGTAAGGGTCCACTTAGTGAATTTTGACTAGTATCTATACTGAAACAAACCACTTGAGAAGAATTTCTATTATAATTAAGAAAATGAAAAATTTCTTCTCAGATCCAAGTATCTCCATTCAGATATTTTTATTTTCTTTTTCAAGTGCATTCTGCTTTCAAGTAAATTTAAGCAGAGGACAAAGATAAGAATTTTAAGGAATAAACATGAGTTGAAAGAGGGTTTTGAATAGTAATGGATATGCCATTTTGCAACTATTTCTAGTTGTAAAAAGCAAACTGACTAAACCTAGAGTCAGACACAATAACACATAAGATAAAATCTGATTATAGTTCAAGTACAATAATGTTGAACCTGTATTATAAAATGAATGATGTCATTTCCACTGCTTTTTCAAAAGGAAATTTAGTTCTTGAAGTAATTGCATAAGCCTTACGGTGTTTTGCCACGGCTTTCAAATAGACGTGCACTAAAATTAGAAAAAACAAGATTCCAAAATGATAAAGGCTAAAAAACCAAAATTCAGAATTCATGTAACTAAAACACGATACTCGACTTCACACGTAACAGCAAAACTGCTTCATTTTAAATCCTGTGCTATTTCATTTTCAGCTGAACTCCTAAAAGGCTTATTTCCTTCTGATACTGCTCCAGTTGCTCTCTGTGGGAAACTATAGAGTTTATATATTATTCATCCAACTAAAAAGCCTGAGGCAGGACCCCTATGGAGACTCTTCAGTAATTGGTCTCCAGATGCTGGTGATATGCAGTGCTCTAAAAGTCCTTAAACATCATGAGAACACAATTCCATCTGCTTTTCAAGCTGCGTATGTTTAAAGGAACAACACAGACTGCTCACCCACATTTTCAGGCATCTCCTACAGTACCTAATTATTCATGAACTCATGTGCATCAAGCTACAATTTATGTGGCTAACATAACAGCTTAAAATTTTCAAATTAAATAACCACTGTATTATTTAATAAATATCTGTTGCAGCTGAGCAACCTATCCACAAAAACAGTCTGCAGCAGCAAAATTATCAATTGCTTTAATGTTCCCAGAATACACATAAACAGGAGGCAGAGAGTGAAAAGCTTAGCAGTAATCATTCTGCATTAAAATAACCTGACAAGATGCAGGTATGTACAGTGAAAGTTCATTTAGCATTTGCCTTTATACCCTGAAACAGTAAAATTATAACAACACTTAAATCTTAATTTCAGTACGACTCCAACATGGACATTTATGCAACTCACTCAAATAGGGCCTCAAAGCAGGCCTATAAATTATTTTGTTCTCAACTTGAATGGTCAATCCCTACATTTTCTTGGACCTTGCAAACTAGGAATAATAAACATTTTAATATTTCTTTTTCCAAGAATACGAACGCACAAAGGATATTAGTTTTCAGGACATCTCAATTGTGAACATCATTTAAATGCTCAGCATGCAAATTATCAATGATAACTTAATTCACATCTGCAAAGGATGCTGACATAAGCTACCCTTTATCCCTTCTGTCTTACTTTGACCTATTTTCAGGGTTCCCTACTTCAGCTTGTACAGGATCATTGCTCTTTTTTCCTAAGTCTCACCCAATACCTTCTGTTTCCCTCAACTGCCATATTCTACAGGCTTGAAAGGCAGCAGTTCAAGGCTGAGTAAGTTCAAACTAAGTAAGTTCCTCTAGCCTAGAGGTTCTCTTTGACATCAAGGTCAGTGAGATGTAACTGATACAATTTGTAGCCTAGTGCCAAAATTTGTAGGCACATCTAGGTGCATGGAAGAACTACATAATATGAAATCAGAGGCTACTCATGCTAGAAGCAGCATGGACTAGGAATCACGGTTGAAAGAAACATGTTTCCTCAAGAAGGAGGAAAATAAAACTTAAACTGTCTAAGTAATGCTACATGTTAACAAGAGGAGTACATTAGGTAATAAAAAGGAGTAAGATACATAAAACAAAACCTACTTGGGAAAAAAAAAATTCTGTCATGAAATTATGAAGCAGCGTAACATCAGAAGTCAGGTTCAGGCCTTCAGCATGACAAAGGAGACAAAAGGACAGTGACTGCAAGTAGCAACAGATTTCTCACCAAGTTCAGGCAGTAGCTTAGAGAACATACATTATAACATCACAGTCACTGCCTACAGTAAAGCAACCTTGAAACAAATGCACACGGCAATGATTTTGTGGTGGTTGCTTATGCAAATTCTTACACCTGTAATGAGGCCATTCTCCAGATCTCAGTAGCCAAGGACAAATGTACAAGAATAAATCAGTAGACTGCTCTAGACTGGAGAACCAATCTAACCAATAAAAATCTAATTTTTATTTTACTTTTTAATCAGATGTGATTATTCAGAGGATGCTGTCTTGATCATCAGAGCTGGTCAAAACTTTAGATCTAGATTTTATTTGCCTCTTACTGTCTCAACAATAGTGGTGAGAAATCTGTTGGCATAGCAGTCCAAAACTAAGGTGTGGCAAAACAGCTTTGTACAGCAACTAAAATTTCAACCATGTGGTAAACGACACTTTTTTTCCTCTACTTCGTTTAAACAAGTGAGAATTTTTATATTTTTGACTTCCTCTTCCTGAGAACATAAACTTCTGAAATGAGAGACTCCATTTCAGATCCAGTGAGAACAAATGCAATTCTTTTCTAGCAAAGCTACGTATTTGTTCTGTCAATTCACACTTGGTGTCAACATCTAGCAAAATATAATCCTGTATAAATTTATAACTTTAACTACCTTCAAAATATCTATATACACAAGAGATGACAGCAAGGTGATGAGAATTCAGTACCTCCTACCAGAAAGAATATTCACCCTTTGACATCTTTGTTTTCCCATCTACATATTAAACTTTTTTCTTTGTAACAGAAACCAAAATAATTTAAAGATGCTTAAACTCAATCCAAGAAAAACGAAAATATATTTTTCTGCGTAGGTATAAAAAGATGTGGCCTTTAGACATGCAAAAAATATACCTGTGTGTTTGTACCCATGTGTACACTTAGCATTTGTAAGAAATTTTCTCCTTTGCAGAATTTTTATCACTCTGGAAATCATGATTCAGAGTTTTTACAAAGAGTTGGGTAAAGAATCCTCCACATGCATATGATGAAAAAAACAAGTGCATATAAATTGTAAATACTATAATGAAATAATTGAGGTAAGCCACGTAGTGTTCAAAAATACAATATTTGAAGTAATTATAAATTAATATTTGAAACACCTGCTATTTAAAGCACTTTAAAAGCATTCATTAAGTATCTGATGAAGTATATGCAGCAAAATAAGTATACATTTTCAGACTGCTATTTGTCATCTGCAATTAAAGAAAGATATGCAACACAGCTGTATTTTTGTTAAAATTTGGAATATTCTCTGATGTAGTGAGCAGCTCTCTTATACTTGTCCTGCATCTTCATTACTGCATTTTATGGACCAAAAAGCTATCCACAAAGTAGCTGAGTTTATGTTTGAGGTTCTATCAGCAGGTTACATAGATCTGAACCCTTTTGACACACAACATCTCACACTCAGTGTTTTAAGCTTAAATTACGAAGCTACTATTTGAATATTTCTCATTAACGGGGTAGCATTCTGTGATTGTTGTACCGCGAGTCTTAAAAATATTTATTATTTGCACTTATTATTACCCTATGCCATCAACCCACTGGGAAAATGATACTTCACTGTGAGATGACTTCCACATGGAGCAACTAGGGAAATGCATTTATAATGCTTGAAAAGTAAAACAGCAGTTCAGGGAGTTATGGCTCACAGCTGAGAGTTTTGAAGAGATTATATTAATTTTCTTAGAGTAAATCACTGTAGTAGAATAATCAAATTTGTGACTCTGAGAAAAGCACAAGCAAAATAATCTCAGGAGAATTGGGAACATGAAACAATTACAGTAAAAGGCAACTTTATGGATTTCTGTTTACTGTAGTTGTGTCCCAAACCCCTTTGAATAAGGCCTATTTCTGAACAGATTTATTGAGGGAAAGCTGAAACAAAGAAAACAACATCAAAGTATATGGAATAAATATATAGAATAGTCCATTTGTATACACAGTTGGCTAAATAACAGTAACCTGGGATGGATTTTCGTGGACTTAGAATACATGTGCAAGACTAAAGCATTTCTTTCCATAATTAATATACCTGGAAATCAATGCTATGAGGAAATCAAAAAAATAATTGCATTAAGCTGATAAATAACATGGGGATATTATTTTTCCTATGTCACTTCAAAGAATAAAAATTTAACATCAGTTGGGACATTATTTTGAATTCAGAATCAAAACATATTCTATAGTTGATGGTTGACTTACCTGATGTAAAAGACACTGCTTACATCACTGTAATATCATTATAAGTTATAGTGATTAAGTTTACATATAGTCTAATGGTACTATTGATTATGAGAAGTTACTATAACTATATAGTACTGATGTCTTTTTGTCTTTTCATTGGGAAAAATGTTTATGGGAGATGACAGTGTAATTACAATCAAAGTTAATGGTCTCCTGAACAGAGTCAAAGAATAATAGTTGTAAGACTGCACTGGTGAAATGTCTTACCTTTCTTCTGCAGGAAATACTTTTAGAAATAAAGAGTTCTAAATATATTAAGATAATGTTTTGAAGGCGGCATGACTTCAGCATCAACATGCTGTTTGCCCTCTTTGAGGCATAATTGTTTCTTTCAAACCAAAAGAAGACTATCCTTTTCTTCCTACAGCACATGCAAAGCTCTTTTGCACTATAATAAATACTAGAGTATGTGCAACGTCACCACTAACAACTGTACATTAATTGGGCAGTGGGGTGAAGGGAAAGCAATAAAAACATTCTGTAGGCCTATTAGGACACATTTTAAGTGTGGAAAACCATTTTATGCCTATAACTAAGCACTTAACAAAATTTTTTGTCTATTACATATACAACACCATGTACACAATGTATATTGAAGTTGTCTTTGCAAAGTTTCAGTGGAGGTATAAATGAGATGGTAGTTATTCTACAAGACCTCCTAAAAGCAGTATAGAATAATTTAACAGCAAAAATAAATTCACCTATATGTTCAACCTTTCTAAACATCAAATAGATCAGTAAACAAATTATCCATTTGCCGGAATGTAATCCTTTTATCTCAACTCCTCTGAATCCTGAAGATTAAGTCTGGTGTTACCCAAGCAGAGAGATCACCTATACCACAAAAACGGTTCCTGTTAAGGGAATTTGAATTGCTTCTGTCATACTGCAAATGGATGAATTTGGGTAGAAAGATGTTACAAACTGACTTCAGGGTTTGGTGTTTCCAAGCCTTTCTGGAGAGTCCAAGAGGTGCCTGACTGCAGTGCTATAGTATCAGTCCCAATATCTCAGATGGGTATGGCCATCTGCCAGGGACCAGATATGTCTCACTCTCCAGGTTTCACTGAAGGCAAAACTACTCCAATGCATGCCCAGAGGCATCATAATGGTGCACTGCCACACTTCTTCCATTGCTCAGTAGCAGAGTATCAAAAGGAAACAAATGGCTACAGAGCAATCCGTCCACAGTAGTGCTTTCGTAGCTGTGGAGGAACCATAGGCAAAATTGCATCTGCAATATAATTTTTCTCAGTAATCAATAAATCTGATCTGTATGACCTCACTTAATGACATTTTTGCACATCCATAGTATCTTGAATGAATTAATTCAATGGTGCAATTATTCTTCGTAGGATAAAGTGCATTTTTGTTTTCCTTTATGTCCTCAACCTAATAACTTTTTAAATCTATCTCTATTCCTATATCAAGACAATGAGAAATATCATTGACATTTTTTTTTCACTGTCCTCTTTTACACATATCTAGTGCAAAGCAGGACTAGTTAGGTAGTTCTCAATTCTTTACTGTGAGGGTGATGAGACACTGTAGCAAAGCTGCCCAGAGAAGTTAGGCATGCCCCATCCCTGGCAGTTTTCAAGGCCAGGCTGGATGAGGCATTCAGCAACCTGAATGGGGAGGTGTCCCCATCTATGGCAGAGAGCTTGGAAACAGATGATCTTTAAGGTCCCTTCCAACCCAAACATCAACAACTCCTTACTCAGTCCTCAGTAACTCCTTCCAAAAATAACAGTGTAGATTTTGGCTTGTCAGCACCTACTGTTTCCTTCTGCAAACCATTTTTTGCTGCACTGCATTACATGCTGCAGACTCAGATTGCCCCACTATGTGGGGACTCATTCAAGTATCACCAGAGGCAAAAGCACAGCATCAGGAGGAGCACTGTGGCACAACTTTACAAAACTGGGTTGCTGAGAAAACCACCGACAAGCAAGGATGAAAGTTGCTAGAAAGGAAAATTCCTGAAAAACTAACCTGATGTGGTGGAAAGACACTGTGGTGTTAGGGACATAATGTAACTGCCTTAAGCAAATCTTCATGACTCAGGAGACTTGAATCAAAAGGAAGCATTTTTAAGAACAACAAATTATGTAGTACTACTAGTCAAACAGATTAATCATAAAGACAAAACACCCAGGCCAGCCCAGAGCAGTGGATGAAACTCACCCCACACTAAGTAAGCACCCAAAGCAATCTCTTCACCATTATTCTGAACTGAAGGAGGATGAGAATACCAGAGGGCTGGAAGAGGGCAGACATGATACCTGTCTTTATAAAATACAAGAACTACTAAGAACCTGAGAATTTACAGACTAGTCCAAATAAATTTGAACCCTAAAAAAAAAAATTAGAGCAAATTTTAAAAAAGTGCCAAACCAGAAAGAAGAGAAAAACATATAGGCACTTATAAAATAGAATGAGAAACAACCACAAGTTTTCCAATAGCAAAGTATTGCAAACAATTCAGTTTTGTTCTTAAACAAATTAACTGCCAACTGGAAGAGACACTATAAAAAGTGAATTTTAGCAAGGTTATTTGACATGATGTTCTAGGATTTCTTGTAATGAGCATTGCCTGATATCCACAAACTTTTCAGAACAATGAAGCTTTGTGATGTAGAAGTAATTTCAGTTCTTGCTTTCCCTCTATATAAAGGGATATATATATATGTATTTAAGTAAAACACAAGCATACAGCTGTAGCAACATAAAATTAAGAATAAAGGGACTGGGATTCATTCATAGTCAAGGAAGACTGGGTACTTCACAGATGTTCATGAGGAACAGCACCATAAGATTTGTAAGTATGAAAGAAAGATTTGAAGACAATGGTGAAGTACAATGTAGAACATCACAGATTAGACTGATGCTTACTAAGATTCTGCAGCAGGGAACTAGCTAGAATAAAGTTTGGGTATGAAAACTAACAAAATAGCCATAAGCAAAGATATGTGTTGAGGATGACAAAAAGAAAAAAGGAAAATACAAAATAAGGCCAGAATCACAATAAAAACATTTTGGAAAAAAGCTTCATTCCATATGTCAATATTTTAAAGGATTGCACAGGCCCTCCTAAATGTATGTACATAATCTGAGTAAGAGGCCATGCTTGAGAACTCAGTGTTAGTAAATACAACATGGTATCTGGGGCAAATGGTAGTTACATATCTGCAAGTACATGTAAGAAAACATCAAATAAGCAAACACACACTTTAAAGCTGACTTGCAGCCATGGATTTGATAATATTGTAGCAATCACTTTACTAACTTTCCCCCCGCCCCCAAATATTAGCACTCAAGAGCAGATGTAAATACTTGCAGATTCTGTTAGACACTGAAACATATTTGATCTCACCTTCAGTTTCATGTAAGAATATAGTTACAGTGAAGGCTGAAATACTAAAAATACAAGAAGGTTTAGATTATCATAGGAAAGGGATAAAGAACCAACTAAGATAAAAAATTCAAGAAAGCATACAAGAGCTTAGAAGCAAGGAGGAGAGAAAAAAAATTTGTAAAGGAATCAGAACCTCCTCATAAAGACACCAATACTACAGGAAATCTACTGTAACACATATAAAGGCTTCTACCAACAAAAGGGTGAAGATACTGCAATGAGGTATAAATTAGATAGGTTTAGTCTAATCATAGACTGGGGCTCTTGGAGACTAATCTTACAAGATTCATGCAGAGTATTAATGCAGAATGGTTTAGATCTGTCTAGAAAAGAGAAAAGGGCTAAATCTTTCTATAAAACTTTGTTTCACGTACACTTCAGAAGACAAAGCAGTATCAAGCTGCAGGCAATTAAAAGTGATAATTGAAAACCCATTAGAAATAGGGGAATAACACTTCCTGGAACATTATGCTTTTGAAGATGAAAATCCCATGGGAAAGGTGCTGTGGAGAACACAGCACCTTCTTTCGCTGTAGGCAGTGTTAGTCTGAACAGAACATCATCAGAAACAAAGACAATATAGGGCAATATGGTAACAGGCTCCCAGTGGGAGAGCCATGTGTCTGTTCTGCTTTAGCAGGACATGCATGCTCACTCCAGGGAGGAGGAAACACAGGAAAACAGCAGGACGAGCTGTCAGCTCTGACTCCACCGGGGCACAGGAGGATCTCCTCCTCAAAAGAACGTATTGTATTTTCTCATTTTCTGTAACAGAAACTGAAAACAGGCCTACCCTTGATGGCCTATGGGAAAATGCAAACTATATGGAATCTGACACACAAGTTTATTTGTGGTTTTCTACTTTTCCTCTCTCTATTGCTGAATGTTTGGATACTAGAGGTTGGCTTTCAGGGGAAGGGGAATAGCAAAAGGCTTCTGGACTGGGGCAGTTCAACACAGCAGCACACTCTAACAGCACAAATAAATATTCTATTTCTATACAGAAACTGGTTCTTATTCTTATCTCTAAGAATAAGAAGCTACCAGTGTTTTTCATATTTGCTTTAGGATTTTTTCTTCCTTTAATTTTGTAGCTACAAATTTTATTTTAGCTTCCTTAAGAGCCTCTTTTTACAGTTGGCATGGTTTTCTAGATTGTTTCCAACTTCCTTATCCCAAGAATTATTCCCAGCAGGTGGAAGTATTGATATGCCATTGTCATGGGATTCTCTTACACAGAATAGCAATACTACAGTGTTCTATGTATTTTTCTAACTCCTGGAGCATAATGAGATGGGTGAGAACATTGGATACATGTCACTAAAGACATGTGCAGTAAGTTGTGCTATGAGCACTGGTGAGTCTCCAGAGGCAGGTTTGCTGCTGCTGCTTTCTGTGTGGCCACTCAAGACCCTCCTGCAGTGGAGAAGCCACTGAGGGGGGCAGCAAACAAGCACTGCACAAGCACAAAACACATCAGACTCTCTCAGTCTCACACACTGGTAAACACACCTGTCCCACTTGGGAACAGTTCTCCCATTCCCAGTGTGTGAGCCTGATTTGCTTCTATTTACTCTCCCATAGGCAGCTTTCTTCAGACCCACCCCCATGACCTTAAAAGCACTGAGGCAAAACTAATGAAGCAAATATAATCTAAGGTAGTTTATTTTTTAAATTAAGAAACTGAAGTTAACATTCATATTCAAAAGTTTTTACCTGTTTCACTGACCTCCTTTATTTAAGAACTTCTCCATACTCACAACCATGTCACTCTCTAACAACAGTAGGTTGTTTTCTCATTTATGTTAGAATTACTTTCATAAAAAGAACAGAAGAAAAATTCTATACCTCAACTGTAAAATCTCTGGAAAAATTATATTTTCCTGTTGAATCTTAGTTGAATCTTGAAAAAACTTCAAGGTATTTCACTCACAGTTAACAGAGAATTGACCCCAATAATTAAAAAATAATGAAAAATGCAATTTTGTTCAGACACCCACAATAAAAAGGTTGAATTCCATTCTGAGTTGCAATATACCAAACATAGATGAACAACCAATGATGAAATAAGTCTAATAAAAAATGAGGACAAGACATCAGAATTGTCTTCTCTTGGAATAGAGGAACATAATTATTCAAGGCAGGCCAGAACAGCTGACCACAAGCTGACCACAAGAAAGACAAATGGAACAATGGTACAGAAATTCTCAGGAAAGGAAGAAGAGCCATTTTATAGTTTATTTAAAGCTGATCTGTAAGTACTGCTGTTACTCCACTGACTCACTAGAATTAAGTAGTGTATCAGGTGAGGACCTGCCCCTAGATAATACGGGATCACGTCAGTTGAATTTCACCCAGAAACTAGATGGTAAAGCTCCATCCACTATATTCCTAGAAAAGCCAAACTAGCAGGGGATTCAGTGAAAATAATTTAGTTCATATTTGAAAAATGCTTTAAATGAGTATAGACATACATATGCAAACACACAGAGTTGTCGGAAGAGAACACTGACAATCCACTCACAAGATACAATCATTGGTTGAGTTTTTTATTATTGCTTTGCATATGGAGATAAGACTGCCTTTGGCAACATATCAGTTTATGCATTCTGGATAAACATTTTCATATAAACATGTGAATTTGCAGAGAGCTGCACTATCTATAGTTGGAAGTTAATTCCACTTTCCACCATTCTGCTCTTCCTCATTGGAACTGTACATGTTTTCATCAAGTTTTGCACATCAGGAGTAATACCAACTGAGGAGGAGAAAGTTAGATGTAGAGAAATTGCAGACACGTTGCTGTGCTCATTTTTAAGCTACTTTTCTGTCCTGTCATAGACTGCACAGATGTACAGGCATGGACATTTCAGTTCACAAAGACTGGGTCTCCTCTAAGCCAGTGAGACCACAAAGCAGAAAAAAATTTCCTCTGTATTATTTTTACATCCTTATCTTTCCTTCCACACAGCTACTGTGTAATTCCAGAGTACCAGAGTTGAAAAACAGAACAAATTAAAGCATGCTAACCCTGCAGTGACTATGTCCCTCAATTACTCCAAACACACAGGAAGAACACATAAATTTTGTTGTTTAAACTGAGTGAAATGATGGTACACGTGTGAAAGGGATTCCTCACCTTCTCCTTGAACGTATACCACAGATGAAATCAACAAAATGGCTGAAATTTTCAAAAGACATGTAAAATGTCCCATTTCCCTGTTGAAATGTCACTGCTTTAGTCTATTAGTCCACCATCCAGTTCATTCAACAGAACTTCAGGGATGTGCACCACACTGCAGGTAGGGCAAAGCAACTCACCTCCTGAAAACAGACTAGGAATGTGCTGAAGGACCAAAAATAGAAACAAAACAACTGCAGGCTTTATCTAGTGTGACAGACGTATCAGCTAATTTTTGGCCTGTTGATCTGACCTGATGCCACCAGGATCCCTGAATCACAAGTCCCTGTCCCTTTACAAGCATATGCACTATGCAGAATTTAATTAGCACTTGTATAGCTGTTCACTAGGAATCAAGATAATTCACTGAGGTTATCTTCTGCTTGACAACACTGTAAAATGCCTAACCTTTAAGACAATGCTGACCCAATAGTTTTCACTGCCATCTAAATCAGGCTTATCAGGTGCAAAGGAAACTGAAGTTGAAAATCAAGAACTTGGCTGTGACTGATGATGCAAAGAAGTTCTGAATAGACTTGCTCATGACAAAGGTGTCTAAAAGAGTAGCTGAGCAACCAGCCTACCCCTAGGGATTCAAATCTCTAGGCTTATACCAGCTGAACAATTCCTGCCAGCCTGCATCCCAACATTTATGTATCTCAGAGGTAACTAACTCAAAGCATCAAGAAAGAAAAGATTTCAATGGTGACCATTTGAGGTATTAGCGTTATTATCACATGATGGTTTAAAAGCCATAGAAATCACATACAAGTTTATATAAATGCTTTAGCAATATTTTTCTCCTTATTTAATTCAAAATTTACTTGAGTTAAAACCAAAGATCTCACTTGAATGACTTTTAATTATATTTTTTACATTATATGAACAGCATTAATTATTAAATTCTACTGCTCTGCTTTTCTGTGGTATGCAGGCTAAATCATTAGCCCAGTATTAAAAAAAAAAATGGAATCACAGTGATTAACAAAAAACCCAAACCAACCAACCAAAAAAAAAAAAAAAAATCAAACCCAAACAATACGAAGCAAATTAATTTGGAAAGAGAAGTAGAAGGAAAAATATAGAACAAGAGCACTTACTGAGAGGAGGTGTTTACTCCTTCAATGCATTCTTCAAAGTTTTATGACTGTTGAATAGAAAATATTTACTGATTTATGTTTTCCACAGGGAACCACAAGCAGTAAAACTGACAAAACACACCATAATGTTCAGTACCCCAAATATCAACTCACCCAATAAAGGAAGAAGAACAGCCAACCTATTCAGCCAGTTCCATTAGTCTAGAGATAATGATGGTGTCATTTCTTCTCGTTGCTTCACATAAATGATGGAAGTGTGGGTCTTTCACAGTTTTCGCCTCCTACACAATTAACTTTGAGCCAAAAATGTTTACCAGTAGTATCATTTGTTCTGCAAACTGTTAAAAATTGAAAAGCAGTTTTTGCTCAGGTCAGTCCATCAATTACTCTTCTATACATTTTTCACTGAACAGGAGTCTCAGCACTGAACTGCCTCTCACCCCTCAGCATACCAGATGAAAGATCTAGTAGGTAAAGATTTTAGAAGTCTAGGATATTAGCCCAATAAGACAATAGTTCTATTCCAGCTTTGGAAGCATTGTCATGAGTAGTAACAATGTGTTCCTGGTCCTGCCAGCATTTTCACACTACCCGAATTTTTGTTTTGGTCCCTAAGACTACACATGCAACTAATAACAGATGAATGCTCACTGTGCAAAACTGAGATATCTGTGCATGAAGTCAGTGAACTCTTTTCATCCTGTCACCAAGTGAGAATCGTTTCCAATTATTTAGCACACACAGAAGTTAAAAAGTAGAATGTTTAATTGAAAGAAAAAACCCCACAACTTCCTAATTCTGAATGGTCACTGCCTGGTTCTTAGTATCCCCTATTCTCCCGTGCAGCACAGTTTAATGACTTTCTTGCTTTAAGGAAGAAAACATGCTTTCCAAGGACAATAAATGGGCTAAGAAGGTTGCACTTAATTGGAAGACTAAATTTACTCAAAGTGTCTCTCGATGTCTGCCAGATTCTTTTCAGTGACACTACAATCTTTAAGAACTAAAAAAAAAAAGAAAAAAAAATGCAGTGAAACTCCCAAAAAATTTAAAGCAACATACTCACATTTAATATACAGAAATAAATCAGCATAATTTTTTGTTGGAAGGGAAACAGCTTCCAAATTACTTTTACAAAATCTATACTGTGTTAATAGAAAGTGTACCTTTATGAAAGCACAAAAGCCAGAGAAGTAGATTTGAAAAATTCTGCCAGGCTTAAATAGCAGAAATCCAGATTAGGAAGACAGGCCAGCTAATCATTTAGTAATTCTAGACTATTGTTATAAATTCCATTGTCCAGACTATTCAATGTGAGCAATAAAAAAAAGTGCATATAAAAGTAAAAAGTGAAAACTCCTTACTTCAATCATCATTCCGCCTTATTAGTCTCTTACAGAGAAATAAAAAGGTATGATGACTACAGTGAATGGACTTGTATTTACAAAAAAAGGAAAAAAAAGGGAGCTGAGGGACTTTCTTTAAAAAGTCCTTTCTTTTACCATTGCCTGAAGCTTCATTCTTTTCTATTACAGTTCTGTGACATAAGAAAAGTGCTTATCTCATACACATCAAAATATTAAAATATAGTCAAATACAAGAAAGAGCCTGCTTCAAATACAAACACAATTTTAAGCGAAGCCTGGGATATTTACATAAATGTATAAAGCTTTTGACATTTAAGTTTTAAACAGTCTTTCAGTCACTATACTTAAACGAAGAATAAATATATATACTAAACACCAGACTGGAGTCACACTCATATCTCATTCCAAAGCAGATCAAATTTTGAGTCAGATGCAGTGACAAGTTTTTGTGTGACTCTTTGCAGTGACTAAGACTCATGAATTCACCACTTTGTCATCTTAGCAAAAAGAAATGAACAATATATATCAAAAATATATAAATAGATGAAAAAGTGTACATGGCCCCACAGGCAACAGATCTCCTCTCCTTCCTCTCCCAAAGAGTATCTTTGTACAGTGTCACAACAGACAGAACTGAAATAATACCATGAATATCTAGTTTATCTGTATTTTAAACAATGAAGTGTTTATATTTTAGAATTAGAAGATGTGTAAGTTAATTTTTTTTTGCTAACATTATGCATTCAGTAGTCTGATCTTTTCAGAAAAAGGGTTTTCAAAGACATTAGTTTCTCTAGAAGCAGAACTTGATGGACACTGATAACTATTTTTTTTGCGCGCAATGTTTCTTCTCAATGTGTCTCAATGACTTTTTGTCATCTCTGTCTCCATTATAGGTTTCAGTAAAATGATTTACAATAGGTTCTAGTGAACAGAGGGAAAAAGGAGAAAAAGAAATAATAATGAACCAGTTGCTTACATCTTTGATCATTTCACTGACCCAGAAATCCTTCAAGAACAGTTGTAATTTCAGGCACATGAACAGTACTATGACTCCAATGGAAATTGCTCCTGGAAGTGTTAGAGTAGAGGGCTTTATCTGAAATAAAGACTAAAAATCTCAAGCACTAAGCAAACTGTAAGGATTTCAGAGATTTTAAACAAAAGTATGTCCTCAGTTTTTTCTCATATACTTTTTATGCACTTCATAAATACCTTTTTTTTTAGCTAATAAAAGTCTGCAACTTCTAACTTTCACTTAGAATAGTTCCATTGAAGACTGAATAAAATACCACAAGAACTTATACTGATGAGGATTTAAACATCTAAACGAGAGTAAGGAAACAAGACATTAATCTGTATATGGCCTAATATTAAATTCAGATTAGGGGAAAAAACCCCAAACATACACAAAATCCCAACCAACAACCAAAACCCAAATTCCAAATAGAATTGGAACAAAATAGTTTTCAAATAACATCACAGTCTATAAGTAAAAATGTGTCAATGAGAGTACAAGAATATGAGGAAAAATAATTTAGCTGATACAATGCTTTGAAGGAATATCTTTGCTATAGTACTGTCAGATCTGGTACACAGTGTTTTCTTTTGAGACTGACTCTTCCCAGCAGTAGGCAGGATTTTAAATCATACATGACAAAAATCCAAACCTGAATTAACCAAGAAAAGGGTGGGTAATCATCACAGAAGGAACAGGCACACAGGAAAAAACATTCCATTCTTATAACTGAGGGCTACAAATATTATTAGGAGAATGAACACCTCTCTTATGAGGAAAAGCTGACAGAGCTGGTCCTGTTTACCTGGAGAGGAGGAGATCTTACCAGTGCACACAAGTATCTTAAGAGCAGGTGTGGAGAGACCGAGGCAGACTTTCAGCAGTGCCCAGCAACAGGATGAGGGGCAATGTGCACAGAATGAAACACAGGAATCTCTATCTCAGTATCAGGAAAATTTCTTTACTTTGAGAGTGACAGAGCATGGGACCAGGCTGCCCAAATATCCTAGGCAACCTGTTCTAGATAAACTTCCTTTCGCAGGGGTTTGGACCAGATGATCCTGAGGTCTCTTCCAACCCCCAAAATTTTGTGACTTTGTTACCGTGAATAAACAAAACATATCTTGATTCGTTAAATATATATTCACAGTATTAAGCAATTGTACCCATTGATCTTTCACACTGATGCAAAAAACACACTTGGCACAAAACAAACTTAAATATGGAGTGTCAGTTGCAGCTATCATTGACAGCTGGAGAATTTTATGGTACTCAAATATAACTACAATAACTAATTTATTTACTTTCTCATTTTAAAATCTTTATCAAACAGATGCATGTGGAAATACTCAGACCTTTGAATACACACTTCTGTTAGAAATAATCATTACAAAGGGAGAAGATCCACTGAAATGTATAGCTCAGCTTTTTCTTTATGTGCCAGAAGGACTCAGCAACAGGAACACGCTGGGCTGTCTTGTTCATAGTCCCTCCAGATTAATAGGCGTAGGGGGGGAAGCATTTGTGGAAAGCCACTCACAGCTTCAGCACTGTGGCCAAGTGCTCAGCTGTTAAGGGCTGTGTTAAGCCAGCAGGGAACCTTCAATTTCACACGTGAAAGGATGAAAGGGTAATTTCTGTGCCAAACCGAGGCCTCAAATTAAGGGTCTGGTGCATCTCTAATTCTATTTGACATGAAACACACTCTCAGAAGGGTTTGGCTGAATAAGGATATTAAACTGAGATCTATTTACTACATTATGTATGAGAAACTGGAAACACAGACCCTGTAGAAAAATAATTTTTCTTATTTGCTCCCAAAGGACTGGGAAAGAAAGAATTGCCAGAATTTAGAATTCAGGAAATTTGATTCAAATGGACTGGTTAGTTGCTATCAGATATACAGAGATCCAAAAAACAAGAACTCAGATGGCAGCATGTCATCAACAAAGGTGCATCAGATCTTTAGTTCAGAATCTGGCCCCCTGCTTCAGTTAAAGAGAATCTAGTAAATACAATGCTCAGTTAGCACATGAAGGTAATGCTATAAACCTCTACACTCTCTGAACAGGTGAGTAACAAGTAATGAAAGAGGGAACAGCATATGTGGGGAAGTTTTCACTAAATCAGTCCTGTGAAGAACCTCCCAGCATGGAAGAAATAAAGAAGCACAATACATACTGCATTAAACACTGGGTACACAAATGGCTATTAAAAAAATAAAGAAGCCTTCACTGTTTGAGAAGACCCCAAGTGTTCCCTAGTCAAGTGGTCTAGAAGTTCTGCTTGCTTTCATACTTGTGTTTGGAAAAGTATTAATGTAAGTCATCTAAAATCAAATTATTGAATAAAAGCTCCACAGTTTGTCTTTACATAATAACTAATTATCATGCACACCACATGCATGAGAATGTGTATTCTATATTTTCAGACATCCATAAAATCTTTACATTGAAAGGATTCATCTGTATGTAGGAAAATAAAAGAGATTCCTGAGAGAAACTCTTGGTATTTTAACTGGGCTTATTTACTCAGTAAATATACAATCAGAGTGCTAGAGAGAAACATCTTTTAAGCTTTCTCCATTTGCCCATGGAGGCCAAAACTACCAGTATGTAGAATGAAACCTAACAGTATCAATTCAACTAATCCAAACAGATATAAGTGAAGACTTACTTATGTGAATTGCTAAGTCTGGCATAGGAGGAAAATGGAACCCAAGATTAGTATTTTTTTAATTTTAACTTTAAACTTGCACCCTGTAAGAACTACCAAACTTTTAAGCTATACAGGGCAGGAAGTTTTCTTTGTATGGAGCAGCAAACGGCTGTCACATAAATCTACTCAAAGCACTTAGAGAGACAACTTTGCAGTTTCTGGTTGCAATTTGTTACCAACAGTGAAACAGCAGTAAGAGTTGAGGCTTCCCAACCACCAGACTTCTAAAAGTCATTATATGGTTGACTGACATGGCAAAGGGTCAAGCAAATGCTCACCTTTACAGATTTGCTATAAGAAATGAACTATTATACCCTTCTCTCTGTGGAATGCTCTTTTGTCCTCTTTCCCACCAGCTTGTCACAACCCAGCACTTCTGTCACTTTCTCTTCTGAGCTGTCTGTCATTCAAAAGACCCTAGAATGCAGAAGAAATCCAAGCTTTTAACTCTGCTCATGCCCTGCTATTTTTGCTATTCTCCAGCCCAGGCCTAGAGAAGACAATGCTAATAGAGCCAAAGCCTTTTTCTACTATAGCAATGTGAGGCAACTAAGCCCCACGCTGACTCTTGGTTGCAGTAATTAGCAGAGACAGCCTTGAGTGCATCACCATCCTGAGAAGTGGCATAATGCCTTCCTCTGCTTTCCAGCCACTCACTTCATGTGTGTTGACTCTCAAAGAAGCTGCTGAAGCACATTAGAAAGACAACTGCTAGTGCCAGAGCAAATGATTAAGAGATGAAGCTACTGCTTCCTTTTTCCCAGGAAATACTTGGAGATTATACAGTTAGTAATTTCTTTCTAAACCTTATTGCTAAATGTGCAATAGGAAAAGCTCTTTAAAGATTTACTCAAGCTCAGCGAAAGGACTAGGTATGAAAGCACTGTGAGTGTGGGGTGTGGATCTGCAGATGGACCTCAGCCCCATCTCAGGTGGTGTGAGAGTCACTGACAAGAGTGGATCCTGGATGGCAAGACAGGGACATTCACTAAACACATTGCAAAGGAAAGAAGTGGCTATTCCAAAAATGATGTTGTTTCTTTTTTCCAGGGGCCACTAATGCCAAAATAATAAAAATGAGGAATTCTTTAAAGAACATTTAGAGATACAGCAAAACACTAGGAGACTGTTTTTCAAGGTCAATAAGCAGCCTGCTGCTACTACTTATTCTACAGTTGAAAAAGCAGAATATGTACATCAATAGAAGGCAAATTTGTGAGACCTGAAATGTGCACCAAAATTCCTTTTTCATGCCAGAAAGAAGGCATATTAACTAGAATTCAAAACCAATATCATGCTGACAGGTTTCCTGGTCTCAATGCTCTCAGCTCCTTACAATGAGGTATTCTTTATTTCATAACTTAGTAAATGTTTTCAAAAGCCATGAAGAGATGTCCAGGGAAAAGTAAAGTAAAAAATATTGTAAACGTACACAACACTCCTCTCAGTGCACCTTGAGTCTAATCATTTTCGTTAAAGGTCGTTTGAATAAATTTTCCAGTCTTACTTTGAAGCATTTCCACTGTACCAAACACAGAATTGTTCACTACATAATACAGCTGCATGACTTGTGTTTCATAAAAAACTACCCTTCCTTTGGTTTGCTTAGAAACCAGCTTCTACCAGGTTTAACTGATATTCTCCAATAATATAAAATAATGTTTATTAAAGAACGGGTACTAAATATATTCACCTCATACATCCATGTGAGGATGTGCAAGTGCATTTAAACACTGGCAGGCAAGATTGGGCTTTGTGATACCTACTTATCATCAAGATATGCTTATATCCTATATAAGTAGGTTTGAAACAGAAAAATACCAAATTCTATTTCAGTACCTTAAAAAACCCCGTAAGCGATTACAAGAATTCAGTTAGAATAAGGAATAGTAGAGTTATTCAAGTTGCTCTAAAGGAGAATTCTATGCAAACATGTTGTCAGAGTATAGGAATGGCACTCCCTAATACAGTGCCCTCACCAAGACTCTCCCAAACCACATGCTGCTCTCTGGCTTCCCCTTCCTACTGGGCAGGATGGATATGAGAATTGCAGACTCTAAAAGTGAAGATCATGGGTGGAGATAAGAACAATTTAATGGAAAGAGCAATGAGGTAAGAAAACAGTTATAGCAACAACATCAATAACAAAAGGTATAAGACAAAGAAATTATTTCCACAGAAAGCCCTCACAATAAACAAACACTGACTAGGAGCCCCTTTTCCACAGAAGAGAGAGACCATGACATGAGGTGATGCAGAATAACATCAGGGCCTCAGCCATACTTCTCCCAGCTTCTGCAAAAAAATTAATCCTGTCCTGGTAGAAATCAGGATATATCGCCCTGAAATGCAAGACGTACTTTAAAAGCTTAAGTGATTTGAACAATTAAGACAAATATCAAAATCATTTGATACGATTTTGTATATATTAGCAAAAAAATTTTAAAATTCTTGCTGGTTTTGAAAAATGCCACAACCCTTCCTTTAAGTGCTGCTGCAGGAAAATAACCCTGTGAGGCTGAAGTACAAGTCTGTGCCATCACCATCTACGTTACAGCTCTATAGTAACAGTTACACCCTTTGTACTTGTTCCTTTATCTTGCTGTTGCCCGCTTGGTCAATTAAATTAAAAATTAAGACTAAAACTTAAAAAAAATGAAGCAAAAAAATAATAAATCTCAGAAACTCATTTCATGAAAGGAAAGTGTGTATATATTTATAAAAATAAAGTAAAAAATTTAAACTTTGAGTATTTTTCTTTTGATTAATTTAACATAACTATGAACTGATATCACTAAATTGTCCACCTCCAAAGTACATAGTTATAATATGAGTAGGTTTTTTGGCACACATGACTGTGACAATTATGAGGGGTGTCTGGCCAGCTCTGCTGTCCAAGAGAGATGCTACTGAACTGCCAGGGAAACTTGCCATTGAAAGTGAGACAGAAATAAAGTACTTCAGAGCATTCAATCAAAACACAGGAAAAATGCCCATAGCATTCAGTCACCTCTCCTTTGAAGAATTTAGAACAAACATAAAACTGTTTAAATACACCTAATAAGTTATATGCCATAACTATCTGGCAGTTACAGCTTAAACAATGAAAGTCAATTTATATATATATAAAAGGAGCTAAAGTTGTATAATTTTACAAGTGTCATTTATGCTAGAAAATCAGTGATATAAAAGATTCTCCATATGGTTTCCCTTCAAAAAGAAAAACAAATCCAACACACAACTGGAGGTTTTCTAACACATTTGGTTGTACAGAGGAATGAGTTTTTATTTTTTCTGAATTGTTATAAGTTAGAACTGAGTGGAGGAAAAAGTAATTTGCATCTGTTTTTCTACTATATTTTTTTTTTTTACTCACTGTCTGCTTTAGTTTCACTCTACGTCTCACATATAGGTGATACACTGAAGATACCTACATACATTTTCCGAGGCTTACATATAAGCAAGATTTCCTTATTGAATATTGATTAAGTTGAATATTTTTGTTAAAAGGAACAGGAACACATCTGTCCTTTGTGAACTGCCTTGTTGCAAAGAATTCAGTTTTTTTTCCAGGTCATTTCTCCAAACAGTCAAGATGTTTTAAAACTGAAGTTGTGCAATCAAATTTATTTAGGTTCCCTCACAGCTTTTAACTGTCACTAGAGTCAACAAGCACATATTCTAGTCCATCTTCCAATAGCAAAGTACATAATGTTATCAGAGCCAGAGCACAACCATACGAAGCCGCACACACCTTACCATTTTGAATAGTCACTGAGAATTACTCTAAGCACAGTTGCACGTACAAACAAGAGTAGCTTCATCTATGAGTTACTAATTGATGCAACTATCATTTATAGGTTTTTAAAGTGAAAACCATATCTTGACACTCAGCCAGAGTGGAAATAATTCCTATCTAAAACTCCACTAAAGTGTAACAACACAAACCATGAACTGATCTCAGCTTCAAAAATATTTAGACCAGGAGTAAAGCAGAAAAATTAAATAGCTTAATAACTTTCAAAAGAAAGTAGCATACAGAAGTCAACATTCATATCACTTACAGAAAACACACATGCTTGTTTCATCCTTAAACTCATTTTTAAAGTCTAAATATTGCAACACTATTCCACTATGGAGAGGAAGGATCAACAGCCTAAGCCACCAGCCATGCCACTGATGTACATTAATGATAAAATAGGACATATATACTAGCTGACATTCTTTCACACACAACCCTGAATTTCCTGAAAAATTATATTTGCAAAAAACAGAAGTTTGGAACTTAAATCTATTTGACACACACGAATTTCGCTAAATTGCTGCTTGCTTCCTGTTGGTGCATTTCTTTGTTCAGATATTCTACTTGTAGCAAAGTTACTCACTACTGGATCAGACATTTACTCTCCAGTTATTACCAGCCTATGTACACAGCCAAGTTACTTAATTGCACTTCCAAAATAACCTAAACAAAAACTACAACCAAGTGACTGAAGAAAGAAAAGTGATTGAAGGAGAGCCCAAACAGCAAGAGAGCTCTGCACGCTGGCACCAGTTAACATCTTACCTTTTTGTTTCTTTAAACATGACCTTTCTTACCTTTTTTTTTTTTTTGAGATCATCCCTAGCACATTGTCTTGTCAGAGGCTGAAGTGCCCATGATCTGTATCCCAATGAAATTTGCATGTGATGAATTCCCAGATCTGTAAAACTGATATAATTTTTATGATTTTAATAATAATAATGCAATTTTATTGGCTTGTACCTTTGTGAGGAAACTAATTAACTTTTAAATGTAGTGTCTCCTTGAGGGAAAATAAATGTGTTAGAAACTGAAAAAAAAATTATTGTTCAGAGCTGCCAACCATGATGAAATAGTGATGAAACTAATAAGAGTGAAGACAAACAGAAGCAACATTAAGTGAGTTTTGGCTTTAATTCTGACCATATACTTAGAGACTCTCAAAGTTCTGACAATCCTATGAATGACTAGTCCTTTTTGTAAAGGACAAATGTTATTTCACAGTACTGGATTGAAGACTCTACTAAATAGAATGTGGATAGAGCCACATACATGGACAAACACACTGAACAACACTCCAAAGGAAAAAAAAACACAAACCCAAATTTCAATACCAGTTTTCATCATGTTTCATTCATTGCATATTTAGTAACACTTAGGTCAAATATTTATTATACTCATACTACATACTACTAAAACTTTACTTATACATTTAAAAATAAAAGTCAATTTCCAACTTACATGTAGAATCAGCATGAAGAAAGAACAGCCACATTGTTCCATAAAATTAATTCTCTAAACTTAAATCCTTGAAAAATGTAGTACCAACATTGGAACGTAATAAAAGTAACAAGAGAAAAAAATTCCAAACCAGTTAGACTTACAAAACTTTTTTGCAGGATGCAAGGGTAAGGAGGGTCCACTACAGCAACACCTAAGGTGAGCTAATCAAGTAGAAGTATTATACCAGGCACTGTACAAACAGTCCCTACCCATTAACATACAATTTCAGCCAAAAGAATGTTTACTGAAGAGGTAAAATATTGCTACCAAAACATATACAGCAGGTCAGCGGCAAAAATCTCAACTGCCCAGAGCTGCTTGAATTCAAACCTGTGCTTTTTGCAGGGACCATCCTACTTGAACATCAAATGCTGCTGCAAGAACCAGCCCACAAAATCCCCAACATTTAAGCTTCCTTTATGTTTGTGTTTCATCAGCAACTACAACTTCTGTGCTAGTCAGTGGCCTTCTCTAAAGCAGATTGGCAACAATTCTACTTGCTGTATTTGAGTTAACATAAATTGTTCTAGTAATTGAGGGCAAATAAAACAATTTAGCCCTAAATACTGAAGGCAATACCATAAGTGCATACAAATGCAAAGATGTTCTGTTATTGTTGCAGATATTCCACAGATGGTAGAGATTATGCCCCTCCCCTGCAACTTATGTCACCTAGTACTACTGTTTATATTGTACCATAATCATGTCCTTTGCTGAAAAATAAGAGCAGACCTTGCAACACCCATACAAACACCTTTCAGCTATGACAAGACAGCTTGGGCTCATCAGTACAGTCAAGGTAGAAACATCTACAAAAAATGAAACAGCTCATTCCTTTTTATACTGTAAATTTTCACTACTAAAAAACTGAACCAGTTTGGAAGAGATAATAAATGTTTGTCTGCCAAATATAAAAATGAATTTATCTTTCAATCAGATTCATGACTAAGTTGCAAAAATTGGATTTGAATTATTCTACCAGTCCCATCATTTTGTGAGTTAGATGAGTCTCTTCAGGCTAATCAAGTTAGAAATATTAATCCTTTTTTTCTGGTAATTCAACCAAGGTAAAACGTGCATATGCAGTGGGTAGTAGTAAGACCATAACAGAATTATTTATAAAATATTATATTCTTTTATGATTGAGAATTAAAAAAAGGAAGGAAGTGGAACTCTAATGTAAGACTGATGATATTACTGCTGCACAGAGAATCTATCAATTCAAATGGTACTCTTAAGAGTAACACTGCCTAAGATAATTTCTCGGTAAAAACTCACATGAATTTTTATTAAGGTTCTAAAGAAGGAATTAGTGTGAAAAACTACCTGATGAGTTCTGAAATGACAAAATATGCTCAAAAGTATTGATAGGGCTGCTCAAACGTAAATTATTTCTTAATGGAAGCACAATTTCCAAATACTAACCACATCTAGTGTGGGGTTTTGCCTATTTTTAAAAATATATCTATCTATAATTTTTATCTATAAAATAAAAAATTCAGAGGCTTCTATGTGATGACAATTCAATGTTTTAAATATACCTTGTTAGTAAGTTTGTGCACTGAAATGCACTGAAAATTACAGCAGATGACACTAAGTAATTCTTTGAGACATGTTACAAAGAGACGGGCATTTAAAGAAAAAAAAGTGATGACAAAACACAAAGCAGAAAGTTTCACTTTATCAATTATATATTTTGCAAAGGTTACAACTTTTCTGTGCTGAATTAAGAGTCTAATTAAGCTGGCTGTAATACAGATGACTAAGCATCATGACAAATGGCAAATCTGTAATATCCCTTTTCATCTAACTGCAATACTAAAATCCAACAATGACAGTTTATGGGAGAAAGCACTGTTTTTATTTCCAGTTATCAATGTCTTTGAAAAGTTTTTGAAATCTGTGCCCTGCTCTTTAATTTCCTAATGCACTCTGGAATTAGACTAATAATACAGAATTGCTACTGAACTTTTTTGTATGTTAGTTTTCTGACAAATTCTGTAGTTCAAGGTCACACCTACAATTATATTTTCCTTGTGGGCAGGCACAGGTGCCTAGTTTCACTGTTCAGAAATATCATCTTTTTCTGGCCCATTAGTGTCAGCAAGTATCACAAAGTGTAAAGAGATGCTTGGTAAAACTGTCACAATGCATGACCTTTCTGTAGCTGAGATAGCAATTGCCGTATTGCACAAAATTACCATCTAAGAACATGTTTATTTGGCACCTATTAGAAATGGGCTACATGCCATCTTCACAGATGGCTCCAAGTATTCATCACTAAAATATCATGTAGCTTCAGAAACATGAGAGTCAAGGGCAGGGTTTCTCATATAAGAACATTCACATGTTGTCACATTTAAGTTATCTCCCATTATAATTCTGCCGTGAGCTAAATTAACCTTCAAAGCGTGAAACCAAATTTTGCAGACAGGTAAAGGAATACTTGTTAGAGTGACCTACAAGGAAAGAACATGAATTTAAATGCCTTGAGAATTTTCTGCCTTCTGCTCACTTTCCCTCCAAGGCCTTCAAAAGTAAATACTATCCTACTGTAGAGGTAAGAAAAAAAATTTAAATGATGTTTCCAAAGATGTAATGTAATCTATGGTGAGTCTTGGAAACATGTAATACTGACAACCAAGTACTGTTTATCTCCTGTTCTAGACAAAAATTTATCTCTCTCCAGCTGACTTGCACACAAGTTGGATGCTGCAAAGAATCGAAACTTTGCATGTTTCCAACAACTGCTTGCCAAATCTAGTCTGTTCACAGAAGTTTTTTCCTGAGACTTTTAAATGGGAATTTCCTAAAGCTCCAGTGAACAGAGCTGCATGATAACAGGCACTCAGTAGGACTGGCAAATGGAAAAACACCTTGCCTAACACACATATATTAAAATAATGTAGCATTTGAGTTCACTTGGATATAAAGGCCAACTTAATTCTAACACTAAAGAAAATATTAAATTACGTTCACTAATGGTAAAAAACTAAATTAGAAATTTCACTTTTTTCCTTTTTTTAACATACTATTGTATCTGAAGAAAGCAAAGGAAGATAGGAAGATCTATTATTGGTAGGAAGAGTTTGCCTGTGCTGTAGAACGAGATATCAAGACTTTCAAGCCACCAGTTTGCAACAAGAGGATTCAAAACAATGCAATCTGTAAAAAAATCTTTTGTAAGTTTCAAGAACTATGAGAATCAGGGTTCTATTCTTTCTCCTGTTGCTGATATTTAGCAATCTCAGACAAACTATGACTGTGCCTCCAGTCCAAATCTGTAGAATTCAAGTAATGCTGGCCTTCCCAAGGAAGCACTTCTTACCAGCAGTTTGAAGAACACTGTGTTAGAGACAAGTGTTACAAGCATAAGACGAAAAGGGTGTGCAAATGCAAACCAGTCCTGGGATCTCTTGGACCACACCACCACCACCAAGAGAAAAATAGAAAATTGATTTCCATTTCAGCAGCATGTAGCATATTAACTTCTTCAAAATAAACATTTAGGTAGTACTGCATTGAATTCCTGTTGAATTGATGTTTGCCAGAAAAAGCGTTTTGCCCATGATCTGATTCGGGTGTTGTTTGATGAAAAACTGAGACGTGGTGGCATAAAGTCAGACTTCAAGGTTATACCGAATGACTGAAAATACTAGAGGGCAATAAATATATTTTAAAATATTGGCAATTGAATTTTAGAACGTTTGAGAGCAGTATCTCTGTAATTAAGAAATGTGGTACTTTTGCATGGCTGGAGATACCATTTATTGTTTTTACATATGCCACCAAACAAACATCAAAAATGTTCTGAAAGGTTGCTACTAATCTGTTATTTCCCTCTAGTATTTGTGAACTAATCAAAGGTTCCAGTGTATGACTTTCTAGTAACAACGGGCCAATTAACCTAGACAAGAAATTTCTGTTTGGTAACAGGTTCACTGAAATATTCAAAGTCAAAAATTACAAGCTTCAAATCTGTAATGGTACAAGCTTATAGTTTTCCCAAAGCTTATAGTTTCCCCAAAATTATAGTTTAAGATGATTTTAAAAAGACAAATCAAGCAATTTTTAAAAATAATTTTATCAGTAAACAAACTTACTAGAAAATACATGAAAAGCATGCTCAAAATAGATTCCACATGATTCAGACAGTTTCTTATTGAAGTTTAGATATGTTTTAGTATTTATGCTCTGGAGTCAGCATTGAAAACACTGCAAAACTGCATCAGATATTTAAAAACATGGAATTGCAACTGAAGAGTATCCTCTTTCTAACACTTGCAACCCATTGTAGTGTTTGCCATATCAGTCACAAGTCCTCAATACAAATCCTATAATTAATTATCATTCAATTGAAAAAATGCAAACCAGCATCTTCTAGTTGATATTTTCCTACGTGTATACCATAATTTCAATAGCAATTCACTCCAAGAGAAAATGAGAGTTTGACAACAACTGCCTTTTTTCTCCTCTCAGATATTAAGAGAAGAAACTGATACATAGGACCTGTGGGCATGACTACATAATTTT
Source organism: Argya squamiceps (assembly GCA_037834095.1). Taxonomy (NCBI): domain Eukaryota; kingdom Metazoa; phylum Chordata; class Aves; order Passeriformes; family Leiothrichidae; genus Argya; species Argya squamiceps. Next base: position 35,172,309 of record JBBMKD010000170.1, on the reverse strand, counting down.
TATTCATGTTTCAGAATAGCAACATATTTACATCCCAACACTCCAGCTGTATTATTTTTAAAGCTTTTGTAAAATTCATGCTCAGAATGTCTCACTTGCAGCTCTAATTTTTTTTTAAATGCTTATCTGTTCCCTTTCACTTGTATGCAATTTTCAGTTTTACTTCCTAAAGGGTGGACCAACAGCTCACCCAAAAAGTTCTGGGCTCCTTTGGCCCAACTCTATCCTTATGATACTTGTAACACCACAAAAACTTGAAAGTGACACTACAGACAAGTGAGAGTTTCTGCTCCTTACTTGAATTCTGCTTGTAAATATTAAATTTCCTTGGAGAATTCATTCCATTGCAGCTGCAGCACAAACTGATAATGAAGCACCTAATCTCCTCTTATTTCTCCTTTCTTCTCTTTGTCAGTACTAGTTTTCACTAACTATGAAATCCTAAGTTTCCTAAACTGTGCAAATGAGACACTTTCAGATTGCTTTCAGCTGTTCATTTCAGCAATGGTTTTCAGCTGAGACATTTTGGTGTGAGTGATCCATTACTATTTCTGGAATGGGAAGAAAGCTTTAATACAACTACAATACACATTTTGTGGAAAAAAAAAAAAAAACAAAAAACCACCCCAACTGCAAATGACTATCAGGATATCAAAACTCATGGGCTTGCTCTATGAAGCTAATTATTATTTTTATACTTAAAAATTTCCATCTGAAGTAATCTCAAAACCTGCTCTTTTTCACATTAGGAAGAAAAAAAACTCAGATTCCAGGCAAAGGAAAAGCCTTTATGATGGACATTTCTATCATTTTCAACTAGGCACAAATATAAATAACTTTGTCTTCTAAGAGGTTGAATGAACATAGTAACAGTTCCAATTTTTCTTAACATTCACCTATAGAGTTCTAGACAGAGAAAATATAGGGGCACTTTTAAAGAAATGAGGATGAGAAACAGCCTCTTGTCAGGCTATTGCCCCATCTGTGAAGGATGGGGGCATGTGGAGGAAAATCCAGTCAGTGTTTCTTTTGAAGATGGCAACTTGAGTGACAAGCCATTTGTACTTCAGTGGTGTTTCTAGTACTTCAATAACACCAAAGTGCTAATAGGATATTTGCAATACCACAAAAGAGTCTCAAAGTACAGCAGCTCCTCAAATAAAGTAAAATTTTCTCCTTCAAGGGAGACCAGTACAGGTTTTGGTGAATGAAACAGGTCAGTCTTTTAATGACAAAGTCATTACATTAGATCACTTATTCGAAGTGTTTTCAGGTAAGTTTTAAAACTTCAGCACTTGCTGAAATAAGCTGAACTGAAGAGCTGGTACTGCATGCTAAAATAATGTTTGCTTTAACACAACTGTTGGAACTTTCTCCTCTTGTCCTTAATCTGCACTGTCTACAACCCCAGTTAATAGATGTCCTCTACTACTGTCTTCAAGAGCTGTTTAAAACATGATTGTAAAAGGCTACAAGAGAACTGCTGCACAAGTGTAAATATACTGCTAAAAAATACTACCTGAATTCAGATGCACCAAACTGAGACTGCTATTTTATTACGAATTCCCAGAAAAATGATTCAGCTAATAATATGGAATAGCAGTAAGTGCTACTGGAACAGGACACTAATAGCATGAAATAAGTGTAAATGGAATGATTTGGATAAAATTAAGTGGGTTTAAAGAGGCAATAAACTGAAATAACTTGTTAATCCCTATCCTTTAATATATCAGTTATCAAATACACAATTAAAGAATGGACACAGACTTGAAAACATGTAGGTAACACTCAAGTACAGCTGGCTTCAGGAGACCTCAAACCAAACAGTCCCACAAAAGGATCATGAGTGCAAGATGACTTCAGTCAGAATGATTAGCAACCTGTTAACCAAAATGAGAGACTTCTTCAAGTGAAGATCACTGTTTAAATGAAATCACTAAGCAAGATAGCTATTTGAATTCTTATAAAGACAGCTGGAAATAAATGGTATTATTCAATCTAGAATGTGTATCATACAAATGCATGCGTCATCTGCGCATATGTTTATGTCCATATGCAAACCATATCCAAACATAAAAACTTCTACAATCAGAGTAGAAGTCATATCTTCTACTTCTTATATCTTAGATACATTTCAAAATCTCTTGGAAAATCTCTCTCATGTTATTTCAAGAAACAAAAAAAACATTTAATTCCCTGATGGCAAACATCAGACATAACTGAATTTGTGAAGTGCTACAACAAAAAATAGTATCAGCCTTCTCTAAAGAAAATCTGTAATTATCTATAATCTACATCAATACTTTTAGAATGCTATAGCTGCCCCAGAAATATGCACAAATAATTCTGGAGCTTGCATCTGTTCATCATCTGTAGTCAACTGACTTGCCATGACTTTGGAACAAATTAATCCTGCTCTGTGGGCCAAATCATTAATCAACCCTGTGATGTCACTCCATTTTTCCTTCAGGAGCAAACCAAACTGTAGACACCATGTGTGTGAAGTATATCCAGGAGGGTATCATTAGCATAAAAAATTAAGGCTTTTTTAAAGCAAGCAATATAAAATAGCAAAGTAAGATATGGTACAGATAAGGCATATGGAAACTAAAGTACCATAATAATTCTTCTGAATCTCAACAATATTTTCGCCCTAACTTCTGCAAGATCACATTTATCTCAGCTGCTTCACATGAGAATTTCAGGATGAAAGTATTTTCTGTTTTTTCCCTATAAAATACCATCTCATCCTATTTAATGATTTTTCACACAGTTCTTAAAGCTACAGGCTTGCATTTGAATTTGTTTTACATTTGCTCTAACTCAAACCAGTTTTTAATAAATTTAAATAGGCAACAAACTTCTATTTGTTGCGGGAATGTGATTTTTTTTTTGTGTATGTGTTTTGTGGTTTGCGTTTGGTTTTGTTGGGTTTGTTTGGGTCTTTTCTGTTTTGCTTTAAAAAAACAAACAAGCCAGAAAAAGAAAGCCAACAAAACCCTAAGGAAGCTAAAAAGAGAGAGCGTGATAGAGAGATAGCTGTCCTTTTAATTTTCCAAAACCAGAAATCTCCAAGATTCTTTCCTCAGAGGAAATATGATCTAGAGTTCATATAACACAATAAGAAAAAGTGATAAATGCAAATACCAGAGGGAACAAAGTGATGATACTTTTCCTTTATGAGAAACTGGACAAAAATTCATGCAGATTCCTAAGGCATCAGCCCATTTTGAAGTAGTTTGCTCTTCTGTTTCATTCTCCTACCCCACTCAAAGGAATGATTTGTTTTGAACTTAACTTTAAAATCCATATTAATGGGAAATCAAAGTAAGAGAATAATTTATGGGAGGTCTCTCTAACACAAATCTTGTTTAGGAAGATCAAGGGAAGAAGTAGACAAATAATGTGCTCTTTGAAACTGTGGATAAGGAAACTAGCTTGCAAATTAACAAGCAAAAGAGAGAACTGGAAGTCACCACTATGTTAGAGACCAGTCTTCACCCAAAATGCAAACTTCTCCCAGTATGACAGGGTTCTGTGAAAATTATTTTGTATATTAGCCTGAAAACTGGGACAACAACTGTGGAAAATAATTTTTCACCAAATCTTTCTGACCTTCTCTTCCCCTATTCTCTAGAGAACAAACAACTAAGGAAATACAAAATAAAGTGTTCTCCATGTCTAATAAATGAACAGTTAGATGAAATTTGCATGTATTCATTTCCTTCCTGGAATTTCAAAATATGCATGCCCATAGCAATAACTACCAGTGACTAGTGTACTATTCCTGCTAGCCTTTTTATAATTTCTCCACAAATTCACTACTGACCAAAAGATGTTGATCTAGAAATTTAGTCTGGACTGTCTTCATGTTACATACAGGCTTCAAAACTAGCCAAAGCTCAAAGCTTTCTGAGCAAACAGCCCCTTTGGTTCATGTGGAGGGGAAAAAAAAATATCACTATTTTGGACTTAAATATGAAATATTTTTCAAGGAAGTCTCCTTCCTATAAACTCAAGTCCATTGCTGTTGATCTAATGAATCTGTATTTCTGTATTTAGGGTGGTTGTCCAGTTCAAACCATTCATTAAGTGCCACGTGTAACTAAACAGAATTAGAGACAAAATAAAAAGAGGCCACAATTTCATTTCTCTGTGTTACATGAGAAAGAAGCCAGATGGAGATATAAAGGAAGAAATTTATTCTGTGCTATTCTGTCAAGAGAAAAAGTAATTCAGACAATTTCATAGGAAATCAGTCCCAGTGCACCATTTAATAGATTAGAAGCCTTTGTGTAAAACAGCATTCAATCTACTGTGGGTGTCAGGCTTAAAATCGAACAGGCAATTACACACATCTAATTCAGAAATAAATTATTCCAATTGCTTCAAAGTACCTATAAGAATGTATGCTTCATGGAAATCAAAGAAATTAATAAAACCCAAAAGATAATAGAAACTTCAGAAGGACTACAGGACTTATACTGTGCTGCAAATTTTTACAATGACCAGTTCATCTTTCCACTTGAGTTGGCTGATCTGACAGTAAACATAATTTAGGATTAAATAAAAGATGTATCAGGCCACGACTAATTGTAATTTAAACAGAAAAACTATTAAATTGAGGATATCTAAAAGTCTTAATTTATTTAATAAATCTTTCATCAGAGGGCTAACACAAAAATAATTCTCTCTCAGAAATTTTCTTTCAGCCTTGAGACTACCAAAACAATCCTTGACTTCATGCAGCAAAAGTACAAGGGAAGAAGAGAAATTGCAAAAGCACAAACTAGGCCTCCACCTGTCACTGATGCACAGGCTCTAGCCAAATAACATTTTCCAAGTCTACATGCCTTTAATGCTAGGAAAAACTCTTTCCAAGTCATTCTGTCCTACAGTGGACTCTTCAAGAAACGCTATAAAATTCCCTTCAAGAAGGAGTGCCAACAGTGTGGTGCTTTTGTTTGTTCTTTGAAGTAGTAACAATGGAAGGGAGAGAGTTAATAACTCTCATCTCCTGAAATAGGGAACAGTTGCTGTGCTTTGGGCAGAATTCCACTGTTGCTTTTGTAAATGTACTAATGAGCCATTGTCATAGTGGTGCCAACCTGGCATTAGCAGTCACCATAAATTTACTGCAAGAACACTGCTGTTTGTAATTAGCTCTTCATTACACAATCAGGCTGATTTAGAGAAGCTCTCATATGATTTGCTCAGCAAATGAAGCAATATAATTACACCTCAGTTGAAATCAACAAATTAGACTGCTGTTTGCAATTGGCTGTATTATATGCTGTTAGCATGCTAGCAATTGCAGGCCTGCTGTGGCCTTTAGCACTTAAATAAAGTAAGCATAATTAAAGTACTGAATGTTTTTGAATTTGCAAGATCAGCTGTGTAATAGTCAAAATTCTTTGCAATTAAAAAAGGAGCCAAGATTTATATGCCTCAAACCCTCCATAACCTTAAGCTTCCATGTAGAGAACACCTAATGATACATATAAAATTCACTTAAAATTGCCGTGAGGATATAGTCAAGGGGGTCATCCTTTGCTTCATTGTGATTTATTCTGCAGTCAGCACTGAAGACTTAAGCCTATTCAGTCCAAAAGGAGCAGGGAGATATTAACTATGCCTTTGTTTTTGCACATCATTAATAAAAGCAAACATAATTTTTACTTCTTACATTTCATAAAACATTTTAGAAATGTCTCCTTTCCAGGTACATGACTTCATGTCAATCTCTTGGATGAGTAAAAGCAACAGAAGACAAACTCCACCGTTTCAATACAAATTCAACTGTTTAAATGTCATAAAAACTCCTAAATGGAGAGGTTAATCAACAGTGGTTCTTTCATACCATGATCACTTGGGGCTGAGCTGTAATAGGATACAGGAAAATGCAGTGCTCGGTTTACATTCAGTTGTTTGTAAAACACGCACTAACATGAAGAAACAAAACCATTCAACAAACATTAGAGATGCAAACAGATGATAACGTGCAGAAAAAACCCTGAATATAGCATGCTTAGGAGGAAAAGTCTAGTGTAATTATTTATATTACACTACTCTAATGGGTCAGTTAGAAATTGGAATGTCTGGAAGATACTATATTGACAGACACTAAGGAGGCAAACCCCAAAACAAGTCCAATATTTGCTATTATGAACCAGCTTGGTACACAAACATTTGTCAGACAGTAAATAAGGAATTATATTTGTGGTTTTGAACTATGTGGTTTCCTATATTCTATATTTTTGCATAGGATTTCAGTAAGACAGACAAATAAGAAATACATCAACACAAAAATTCAGTAAGAGAATGTTACAAGGAGCATCTGAAAGGAAAAAAAGTAAAAAATCCCTAAAGCATTGAGGGATTTTTGGGTTTAGCAGTCCTAGCATTGTCTGAAATGATCTACACTTGTCTCCAAGCAATAAATGCACAATGATTTAGAAAAAGAGACAACGAGAGAAGTTCACCTGGTCAAACAGCAAGGCATCAACACCTATTTAAAATATGGTCAAAACTAAACTATTCAAAAAACCCTCATGACTAGAAAATCAAGTGTCCTACCTCACATGGGTAGGACAAAAAAAAAAAAAGAAATGTTGTGGAACAGCTTTCAAAATTATATGTGTCTGATAGTAAACTCTCTTCTAAAGAGGGAAGGTTGCCAAAAAGTAAGACTACTGTATAAAACCAATCAGATATGGAAAGAGTAGAAATCTTTGCATGTTCAGTGGCATCTGCATTCACTATAAAAAAGTTTGTGGTAATTTTCACATTACAACTCCCACTTAGCACAGATATGGTGGAAGATCTGTCTTAAAATTAATCACTAGTAGAAGAAGCTATAAAACAGTCATAATACAATCAGTATAATAATGTCAGAAGCAGAGGCTATCCTACATGGAATTTAAGGGAACACTAACACAAAATGGCTGAATTGCAACTCCAGCACACAACTATCAATCAGCATTTGAACACTAGAAAAAAAATAGGTAGCAAATAGAGCCTCGGTATTTGAAGAGTGTGGTTGCAGGATCTGGGCAACTACCCAGATATCAAGAAAACTGACAGAAAGTGGAATAAAAAACAGAATCAATGCACATATGGATAACAGTATGGATAATATCATACTATAGCATCTATACCGTGTTTTTACCCAACATAAAAATAGAAAGCAATTAAAATGTCACGGAGGGAAAATTCCTTTCATGAAAGGATTATTACCTAATCACAAGATTGATAGGCAAATGCTAGTTTTCACATCAGAGCAAAGACAACACAAATTCCACTGCTTTTCAACTTACACATATGATTCAGAAAGGAGTTAATAGTGAAATGATAATCCTTTTGCTGACATGAAGCCTAGCAAAAAAAGACTAAATACTTTCATCAATAACTGCATGGCAGCTGTATTTCAATGCAGATCAACAAAATAAGTCACATGGGAAAGGAAAGGCTAACTTCAAATATGTGTTGAACTGAGCTGAATACTATACAGAAAAAATATTGACAATTGCTATAAATAGACATCTCAGTGGATAAAACGTCTTAACATTCACTAGGATTCAAAACAAAAATCAGAATGCAAAGAATGCATAAATCCACTCAAATCTGTTGTGTGCCCAAATCCTTAGTAGTATCTACAGCACTTTCTCTACTGGCACCCAAGATATAAGACAGATAAAAACAGCAAAAGGGAAAAAAAAGAAATATTAGAAGTAAGTATTTCTGAAACAAGGAATGATAGGAATGGTAAGAAGACCAACACTTTTCAGTGTAGAAAAGAAATGACTGGAGACTGAAGCCTTATGTGTGAAATCATGAATGACAGACAAAAGGTAAAGTGATAACCCTGCTTTGGTCTACTGAATCTCATTTTGGAAGAACTGGCATGTAGGAAAGCAGAAGCAACTGAACTGAACGGGTACTTGTTTTGTACCACATGTATTTAAAAAAACAAAACTCAGTGCTACAAAGTATTGTTCAAAATAATGACACAAATTTCTACAAGGAAAAGGTACCAAGTTCAATAAATAAAGAAACTAGTACTTCAGCCTCAAAAATTTACTAAGCCACAGACTTGAACAAGTATTTCATTTAAACATCGTTCCTTTTTTGACCTGTTTTACTCTCTCAAGGATGTATTATGAGCCTTGTGGGAAGGGCATGCAGCATGCAGAGCATTGCTTTGATGGTAACACCTATATTCCATCAGAATTAAGAAATAACTGTGCTCCACATATCCAGTACCACTTTAATGATAAATAACTATTATTTTTGGCCAATGGTATCCAGTCACCTGAAGAGCAAAAAAAAAGAAAAAGAAAGTGTATGAAGATTGCTGATTTTCTGTGGATACTCAGAAGGGGAAAGCATAGATTTTTTTGGTTTTCCACTTATTTCAGAATAAGTGAAAAATCACCTACAAGTAAAAATACTTTTTGTTACCTATAAATTTGGTTAGTGCTCTTGTTTTTATAATTTTTAGATTAGATAATCACAATAAAGTCAAATTGAGTACTGCATCTAGCACTGAAGAGAGCCTCATTTCTACAAGCCTCAGGATACAAGCAAGTGGAAAAGTGAAGTCACCAATTATTTTAATGTGTTCATTTAAGGTCTGATGTGTTTGACAACACATTTCGGGCAAAATTCAAGTTCTGGTTATACTGTTCAGATGAGTACAAAGGATATGGAACAGCTGATCTTGAGTGTGTGATAAAAATACCACTTTTGGTGGGACAAATATTTTACAAAATTCAAAAAGAGTAATGATGATGACAATATAAACTTACACTGTTAATTTTACACTGGCCGGTGACTATTACACCATTGAAAAAATCACTCTCCTTTTCATCTCAGCATTTAGACATTTGATTCTAGGTCATTTTAGAGACACTAATATTTCTTTACTAAATGATTTATACAACTTAAAAATCTGTATTTGCATTTGCTATTTTTGTGCGTTTCTCACAAATATAACAGCTCATGATAAATTCACATCACCACAAGAAGCTTTTACAACATTTCTCAGGCAAAAAGCTAACACTTCAGAACCTTTTAAAAACCCAGTATGAAAAAGAATCAATTTAATACCTTTGTAAGAATATGCTTTCTTTAAAAGCCATCTGTAATAATACTGAGTTTCTGACAAAACTTGTTTTAAAAAGATCCTAAGCATTTCATACAAGCAGTGTGCTACAAAAGTTGTTTTGTAGAAGTACAGTCTAGAGACTTTCGCAAGCAACTTCGTTATTAAACCACCAATACATCAGAATATCCACAGTAGAAAATATTCAGCTGTGTTTAGGCATTCCAACCAGACCTGGCAGATCCTAAATTTGCATAATCAAGATTTACAAAAGATAAAAAATTACAAGGGGGGTGTGTAGGGCAAAGGGGTTGTTTATTTTGTTTTCCACTAGAACCTAATGCACGCAGGGATGAAAAAGTACTTTAAAATCAATTAATGAGAGATAATAAACTTAATATACACTAAGACATACATAAATTAAGAAATAAAATAATTATGAATATCAATAAAGATATTGCTACTTTCACAATCAAAAATACTTTTAAGAACAGCAAAAAGAACCTATGAAATCCTAACACAAATATTAGAAGAGAACAATTTGCTGCCCACAGATTTGGTTTATGTCTCAATAAATATGAGGTCAAGTAGAAACAAACTTCTAAGTGGACCTAGGGACACACAAAAGGCTGAGAAAAATGTTACAGACCTAAGAGCTTAATATAATATAAAAAATGTGTGTATATTGTGTAGTTATCATGAAAATGCTGTCTCTATGCAAGGACAGATGTAAAAGTAGTAGAAAAAAATATAAACACACACAACATGTTAAAATTCTATTTTTATTTTGCACTGTATTATTTATCAATTAAAATTAATACTAAGTTATAACTGCATTTCCTACTGCTTTTGGTTTTGTTTTAATGCATTTGTAGTTCAGTTTTGAAGAGAGCTGCCTGCTTTCTTCCAGTTTTTCCTTTTCGGGTAAGTTCACCCAGAAGGTTTAAGCTGCTTTTATTTTTCAAGCATACAGAAGTTTCTCTGAGGTCTCTTGCAAAATGTCACCAATGTGATACTATGCTTCCACTCTTTATCTTTCACAGTTTCATGTCAGAAACAAAGTAATTCTCTCCCAGTTTCATATCATAAGGAAAGTAATTTGCATTAGCACTTTTGGTTGTCATCTTCACAGTGCAAACAAAACTGCTAACTAGGGAAGGAGGTGGCATGATGCATTGATATACACTACTGATTTTCACCTCCAAAAATTAAGTTTGACCCATATTTCATAACTGGAATAAATTTGGTTGCCTGGGTCATGATGATTTATCCTAGGAAATGACAAGACAAAATGAGCAAAACTCACTGATTTAAGGAGTCCAGGCATTAATGTCTGTACATAGCTGAAAAAGGAATTAATTGAAATTAAATGAAGTTTCCAAACCATGATCCAATTCTAACAAAAGTGCTCTAAGAAGTACTGACACTGACAGCATAAACATTGATATTCATGCTCTAGAAGGAAACTTGAGGAACCCACACAAGACTGTGGGATTAATAGTGCACATTAGCATGAAACAGGAATAGTTTACTGCTTTAACTGATCATTTTCTACTTGGAATACCATAGTTTCAGGAATACATAATGTTAGAAAATTTTGCAAGCTATTTCCATAGAAAACTATAATCATCTCCAACAAGGTACCACCTGTTAAACAAAATGAGAAAGGAATGAAATAACTCATGAAGAGAAAAGCATACCTGCCTTACATAATGGCAATCTTCATTCAGACTGAGGCATTGTTTAATATTTGAGGTACTAGTTACCTTTAAAAGACACAATTAATATTAATTGTTTATGAAACAATCCATTTCTTTTTATTTTCAATGTGTATTGTAGTAATTCCTACATGCATCAGTTGAGACAGGAACCATACTAGACATACACAGAAACATATCTCAAAATAGTTCTTGCTTCAGAGAGCCTGCAGCTGACTGCAAAATCATATGACAGGATAAAATGATAACTGAAGAAACTGAGCCCTAAAGGGGCCATTGGCATTTCTTTCTTTTATTTTACCTTGCTGCTGCAGGATGTGCATCTGTTCACTTGGTAGGTACTTGAGTGCATCTAAAAACATTCTGAAGAAATATTTAAAATGTAATCTCAGCAATAGTTTAATAGCATGTTTAGAAAAAAAAAGGTTTTCCTTGCATCATAATTTCTGCCTTTTCTGGAGGAACTGAGAGGATTTTGCTGCTGTTATTAATGGGCAGTTAAGAACTACCTAGAATACAAAATGTCTCAAAAATTTAAGATGAATACAGATACTGTGCTCTACCTTCCATCAGGTAATTTCTTTAAAAACATTAATGACTAGAATAAGAATCAATTCTGAGATACAAGAGCATTAGGCTTACGTAAGTCAGAGGATAGGCAAGACAACTATGACCATACATCTGCTGAATACAGACTTCTGCTAAAATTATCCATTTTAATTTTGCCTACACACCCTGCTTAGTTGTCACAACACCTATGCAAACACATAGAAGTTAAAGACTGCCTCAATCTCTAGCATTATTGAAGCAGTGGTTAAGGAGCAGACAGGAGTGGAAAGGAATAAAACCTGTATTTTATTCAAAGAACTACTTTCTTCTCCTCTAACTGGGTCAGAAGCCTTTAGCACTCCATTTCCACATGCACGGTTGTAACATCATTACCAATGAAATTAAAAACAAGCAACTGAAAAAGCAAAAACCAACAGAAAACCAAAATAAGGATACTCTTAGATAAAAGGACAAAGCTTTAGAAGAAACTATACACTTTCAAGAAAGGAAGGCAAAACAGGTTAACAGCAAAGGACTCCAGTGTCTAAAAAGCTACAACCAACATTCACCTCCCAAGGCAGAATGGTCGTTCAATGCCATAGCCGTATACTCCAGACATGATGACATTTAATGCTGAAATTATACTTTATCTGCATCTTAGAAGTCTGGTAGATGCTGTATAGTTTCTTGCTCAGTGTTCAGAAGAGCAGCCCATTACAAATTACAGTATAATATGAAGATTGAAATATAATATGAATACAAAATATACCATGTCATCCAATAAATATAATTAATTGCAAAAAAGTATGTGCTTTAAAAGTTAAGAAGATGTTTTAAGTAACCATAATGGTCTGAGATGAAAGTTAAGCAATGCCAAGAATTTTTTATGCCTTTTTCTCCTTTACTTTTTCACTTTCTTGCTTCAGTTATAACATACAGTCAGCTTAAATCACCCCTGACAATACTGAGGAAAGGCTGCAAAAGCAGCAATTAGGAACACTGAAAACACACAAATAATTTACTGTCACCCTGGGAACAATTTGTGCCCGATACTAAAAATAATAGAGTCCATCATACCACAAGACAGTCCCAGACTGTCAGCATCAAGAAACAAAACTGGGGAAGCTGGCAAGAAAGAGAGAAGTTAGCAGAGCCTGTGGTGAAGTCTTCATTGAGCCATTGGGAACTAGGAGAGCATTCTGAATAACTGGTTCTCTTTTTCCTACCACAGATAGTTCCTTCCTGTTAATCTCCTCCATTTTACATTCTAGCTGCAACGCACAACGTTTTAGCAAAAAAAACAAACAAGATTTAAAGGGATTTTCATAGTGAGAAAACATTGAAAAAGTTATGACTGAGTTTAACGATCAAGTGCACCAAATGGAAGTCTGCTTATTTACTTTCTTTCATTATAATCTAATTTATGCTATGATGCAATCCTGGTACATTTACCAGTATTGTCAATGTGTCCTGAAGTGTAAGTCCTGGTAGCATCTTTCAATTTATGGAAAAATTAAGCAGTTGAATAATATAGCTGAATAATTCTATTAAAACCAAAGTAGGTGGTCAACTACAGTTCTGTGACCAAAATACCATTTTAACACTTCAGTCACAGTCTACTATTTTAATGATTTATCAAATTCTTTTCAAGCCTAACTTTTATGCTGAGGCTAGACATAATCTGACATAAATCACTAATATAATGCTAATAACAGCAGCCAGGTTAGGGAAGCAACTTGCTCTACAAAGCTTCTGACCTTCCACTTCATGTTAGGATTGTTGACCTTCCACTGATTCACCCCAGTGTTTATCCTGCATTAAACAGTTACGGAAAGCCATTTAGAAGATTGTTTCTCTTCAGTGTGGGAAGTTTTATCAGTATAAAAGCATTTATACTGTTAATTTTTTCCAAAACATGGGACTTATATAGCTACTGTAAGAGCAGTACTGTGACCCCCAAGATACTATAAACGGCAGGGAAAATATCCCTTAACACCTTAATTGTGCTCAGTGTAGGCTTGACAAAAATGTATGTCTTGCCTTAGTTCCTGTAGTGACCTATCTGAGGCATGCCCACCCAAAATACTTCTCTAAAGGCTTGCAACATCCACAGAACAGAAGTTAAAATTGCAGTGGCCATTAAAATATAGGGAACAGAGGAATACTTGGTCATTTGCCTAAGTGCTGCATTCCCACAACAGTGGGTATTCAGCAGTAATAGAATACAAGCATAAGGAGAAAACACTAAACTGTTACAACAAATTGTGCAAAAACAATTTAAACTTTGCTCATTATTCATTGTTTGTGTTGTACCACTAGAGTATACCACACGTCTTGCTTTGCTTGCCATCCCACAGCCAACAAACATTTGTCTTACTGTTCAAACATCGGAGTGGTTAACACGTGCTTTGAGACACTACAAACTGAACGTATTCAATTGCTGAGTGATAATCTGCTGGCAAGGCAAGAGATCTGATCAGAGCACCAGGGAACCGTGTACAAGTTTAAAACACAAAACAAGCATAAATGTATGCAAATCTTGAGGCCCACCTGAGAACGCTCCCACAGCAAATCTCTTTTCCCAGCTCATATTATGTTAACAATAAGATGTTAATGTAAGATGTTCTGTGCCTGTGGAATATCAACAGATACCAACAGCAGTGATACTGGCTTGGCATGAAGCTTCTCAAATGTATAATCTTATCTGCTGGGTTAGCATTCCAGCTGGCTAGAGGTACTTCTGAGCAAACTAGTGCATGAGATGCTTTCTTTGGTATGAGACTTTCACATAAATCAACAGGAATTTTAAGGAGGCTAGGTTCATTCTGCTCAATTAGATAAGATATTGTTGGCTTCCTGGTTGAAAAATTATTTGAAACAGACAAAATAAAGTTAGTTTATTACACTGGCAAATTTACTGCATTATATCAAAACACCATACAGACAAAAATGACTTTGGAGTTGAATATGCTCACAGATGTCCAACATTGAGAGAAGAAAGGAAGACAGATCTTAGAGACAATTAAAAAAACTGGAAACAGGATTAAGGTATAAAAATCCTCCTTGCCTCTAAGACATGACCCAATTAAAAATAAGTTTCTTATACCAGATTGCTCAACAGAAAAAGGAAAACTTCTAAATCTGTTTCCCAGAAATCAATTACATTTAATTCTTTCTTCTACTTTATTTTTTGCTCAATTCTATCATTCCTAAACTAGCAGAAGCCACAGTGCCTAGCTATAATGATCAGACAGCAAATACAATTTATCAAAAGTAGCCATCACTCACTAGCTTTCAGCATAAAATTAAGATGCCTTTTCTAACAGAAGCCCACTGACATAAATAGAAAGAAACAATGTAATCAACATAGGAATCAATGAGATACATTAATCTCTATTTTTTTTTCAAATACCAAGTTTTTCTTTTTTTTTTTTTTTAGCTCCCAACAGCCAACTAGCCCTATGAACTCAACACAGGATGAAAATCCTGATGTTGTGTTAGATGTCTTTGCATATATCCAGGATATATTCCATATAAATTATGAAATTAGAATTAAAATGGTAAAATACACAACATGAAAGTAACAATACTACCTTGATGCTTTTTTCTAGATGCCATCTTATCTAATAGAGTTCCCCTACAAGTTGCCCAACAGAAGAGACAAGCATTAGATAGATCTATATATCACTGGAAACACATTCCTACTGCAATGATTACGAAGACAATTTATTTCTTCTTGTTTCCACACAATAAATTCCTTACTTATGTTTCACCCTAAGGTTATTTGCTTTTCATTATCATCACTTGCACAGATTTTTTGTTCAATTTAAGAAGGCAACTGTCTAGATGAATACTATACTCTTGGCTAATTCTTCTAGCTTACTCTTTCTCATACATAATCAATCTACTTTAGCCTTTCCCTGTAAAACAGGCAATACACCACAGAAAAACATGCCTTCTGGGACAAAGATTACATCACTGACTTTATACCTTAACCCATCAATCACTCCACTTCAATTCTCCTTGACAACTTTTAGTCCCCTAAAGCCAAGCAGAAAAACAGTGAAGAATAGCATTTTATATCATCCCAGAGCTCCTTCATGAGAGATCCAGAAATGAGCCACTTTGCATCACTTTGATTTCTCATGGATAAATCTAAGTATTTTAATTAGCCTCTGCTCTTTCTGAGTCTTATACAAAGAAGGAAAACCAGATATCCAGGTCATTATTATGAATCGCATTACTCCATTTCTTTCTGCATTCACTATGCTTGGCTACTTTTGGGTGCCAGCCAGGCAACCATTGCTTTTGTGACACATGGCAAACTGTTAAACTCCTCATCAGAAATACTGACCTTGGTCCTGAAGCAACTCAGTTCAATTTAAACAATAGCAGGTTGACCCTGGCTGGACACCAGGTGCCCATCAAAGCCTCTGTCACTGCCCTCCTCAGCTGAGAAAACATAATGAAAAGCTCATGGGTCAAGGTAAGGACCAGGAGAAGTCACTCAGCAATTACTGTCACAAGGAAAATATTCAATTTGAATAAATTAGTTTAATTTCACCACAGTGGGATAATGAGAAAATAAAACCAAAAATTAGAACACCTTCTCCCCACTCCTTCCTTCGCAAATTCAACTTCAGTCTGGATTTTCTCTACCTCTTCCCCCTATATGGTACAGGGAGAGAGAGAATGGAGGCTGCATAGTCAGCTTTGTCTCCGCCACTTACTCCTTCCTGCTCATGGGGAGGACTTCTCACACTCTTCCCCTATTCCACTGTGGGGTCCCTCCAATGGGAGATAATCCTCTAGTAATTTCCCCAACCTAAGTCCTTCTCATAGAATTCAATTCTTCAGAAACTGCTCTAGCATGGGTCACTTCCATGGGATGCAATTCTTCAGGAACAGACTACCAGTGTGGGCCCCCCACAGGGTCTCAAGTCCTGCCAGAAAACCTGCCCCAGTGTGGCTTCCTCTCTCCATGAGTCCATAGGACCAAGCTTCCCACTGTGTTACAGCATCCTTTGCATTCCCCTACTTTATGGTGGGCCTCCTTTTGGTACAACTCTGTTCCCCCACAGACCTCCATGGGCTGCAGAGGCTCAGCTGCCTCACCATGATCTGCACCATGGGCTGCAAGGGAATGTCAGCTCTGGCACCTGGAACACCTCCTGCCCTTCCTTCTTCCCTGACCTTGATGTCTGCAGAAATGTTTCTCTCACATATTCTCACTTCTTTTTTCCCTGGCTGAAATTGCTCTTGCAGTTACTTGAATCTGTTAATCCCAAGGGTGCTACAACGAAAAATGATGGGCCAGGCCTTGGCCAGTGGCGTGTCCATCTCGGAGCTGGCTGGCATTGGCTCTGTTGAATCTGGGGGGAATTTTTGGCAGTTTTTTCCAGAAGATGCACCTGTAGCCACTCCCACTACCAAAATCTTGCCACTCAAACCCAAATACAAATATGAAAGAGAACACAAGTGCCAATTCACTACTTTTCAGTAATATTTCTCATGAAAAAAACAAGTGCTGAGACGGTTGGGCTCGGTCAGACTCAAGAAGGACAGCTGAGGGGGCACATCATCAACATCTGTCAGTATCTGATGGGAGGGTGTCAAGAGGATGGAGCCAGGCTCTGCTCAGTGGTGCCAAACAATAGGACAAAAGGCAATAGGCAGAGACTGATGCACAAGAAGTTCCATCTGAACTTGAGGAAGAACTTCTTTACTGTGTGGGTGACCGAGCACTGGAACAGACTGTCCAGAGAGCTTGTGAACTTTCCCTCACTGGAGATATTTAAGAGCTGCCTGGATGCAATCCTGTGCCATGTGCTCTAGGATGACCCTGCTTGCACAGGGAGATTGGACCAGATGACCCACTGTGGTCCCATTCCATTCTGTGATTCTGTGAATTGTGTTGCTCAAAGCCTTAATTTCTTCAAACAGTACATTTCTGTAACTAATTTAAAGGTGAGAACTGGCATGCCACCGAAGAGGCATGCTCATTTTAGCAATTTTAGAACAATTCATTCTCTCAAAAAATACAAAAAAACACGTTAAACATCTTATTTTATACATTGACAAACAAATAGAAGAGTAGTTCAATTCAAGAAAAATTTCCAAAAACCTACTATTACTGATTTCCTTGTGTAATAATTCTCAAAGTAACAGAGATAAATAGCACATATATCTGACAGCAATCTACAATGTTGGATTTGAACATTGAATAGTAATCTTTTTATGGCAAGAATGATTCAAAAGGCATTACATAATACTTTTCACAAAATGGCTTGAATAAAACAGTCAATTAAATAACTAAGCATGCTACTGTCAGACAACCAACATTGCTCGGAATTCTGGACTTGTTTCTCTGAAATATGTCTCTGACAGGGAATACTAAAGTTACTACATTGTCTATATTTATATCTAATACTTAAGTAATTCCATTTACACTCAGTATGTATATATTTCTAACAATATGTTAGAAATATTGTATCAACATGTATACACCACATACTAATTAGAAAACTAGTATAACTGTATCATTCCAAAGCACTGTCCAGCTATCTAAGGCAGACAAAAAACTCTAGTTAGACATTGTATTTGTATAAAACTATACTCAGAAAAAATGCTTTTACCTTTACAGCAGACGGGAACTAGCTTTTACATATGTGATTGATATTTGACTAATAATAGTCAAGTTTGGGCTGGAAGGGACCTTAAGGATCATTCAGTTCCAACTCTACTGCCACGGGCAGTGACACCTTCCAGTAGACCAGGCTGCTCCAAGCCCCATCGAACCTGGCCTTCAACATTTCCAGAAATGGGGCATTCACAGCTTTCGGGCAACATGTTCCAGTGCCTCATCACCCTCCCAGAAGGAATTTCTTCCCAATAGAACATCTAACTCTGCCCTCTTTCAATTTAAAGCTATTCCCCTTTGTCCTATCACTATCTACCCAGGTAGAAGTCCTTTTTCAACTCTCTTGTAGGCCCCTTTTAGGTACCAGAAAGCTGTTCTAAGGTGTCCCCAGAGCCTCCTCTTCTTCAGGCTGAACAACCCCTCTAAGCCGGTCTTCATAAGAGAGGTGTCCCAGCCCTCTGATTCTATAGTGAGGAATTAAGAAAAATACTGCTGATTCATCTTAAAACACAACCGTATGCAGCAAGATAAAACTTGAGAAGCAAATGCACCCCAAAGTTTAAAATATGTATCAATTATGTTTCTGGTCTCGATTTTTTCTGTCAATCATCCTTTTCTGCTATGATCCCTCTCTGTGTTTCCTGTAAAACAAATTCTCATTCTTGTCTCCCAGGTCCTGCAGATTGTACTGATCAAGATCCCATCAACAGACATTTTTCCAAGAATAACTTCACCATCACCCCTCTTCTTTTTTCTCAGCTACAGACGCCTGGAATCATTCAGGCTCCCTGGCATTTGGTATCACATTCCATAGCTGTGAAGGGGTTTACAGCTTCAAGGACACTCTGTTTTGGACAAAAATCTAAAAGAAGAGAGAAAATCATGATGTTAAGAACACAGCCCGAAGGAGAGGACTGAGAACAGGAAACAGAAAAACTCTGGTTATGCTCCAATACTTGTCTCTTGTATGCAAGCAGGAATGTAACTCTGCTTACAGGATTCTACCTATTTTGTACTTATCGTTTAACAGCAAGAATGCATATGCATTTAGGCAGCTTTACAGAAACACTGCAACGATGCATTACCAAAACCCACACATGCATCTGCAGCACAACTTACAATAGCAATATAGGTTACACTGACACCCTAGAGTTGAGAATTATTTTATATCAAATAGTGTGCAGCTATGTCATTGTACCCCGAGTTGTCTCACAGCTCATGCTGCTGCTTCAGTAATGCAGGAGTGCCACACAAGTTACAATTTTCACACCACAGAGAAACCACATATTCTATTCCAATATGTTGGAATAGAAGGTGACTCTATCCTGGAATAAAATATCTGTTTAAAGAAAAATTGTTTGGGGAATAAACTGAAAGTGCTGTATCTTTTCAAAGATTTCAAGTTATGGAACACAGATCTTTGGGGTGAGGTGGGGAACAAGTGGGCTTGTTGAGGGGGCAACTGTTTTTTTTTTTTAACCTAAAGTATGTTGCTAAAATTCAACTCAGTATATGCCAACTTAATTGGACAGTCTAAAAAAGACACAAGTAACTCAATCACAGATCTTTTTCTGCCAACATAATTGATTTATATAGGACAAGCGCATCCCTCCTACTACATGAACTCTAAAAGTACTCAAGGACAAAGCAAGCCCACTACAGCAGAGCAAAATGCAAGTGACTGTCCATATAAAAATGAAGATGACCATAACCAACAAGTGTGCTAGAATAGTTTACCATTTAATTACTGCATACACTTTCCAGAATTTCAAACTTCTTTGAAGGGTTCCCAAACTCTACCCTACTCAAATACAGGAAATTTGCTTTTAATTGAATTTTTATAACCATTATTTTGTTCATAATCAAGGCATAGCATTTAAAAAAATACGGCATTTATTAGGTACAACTTAACTCCATGGCCACTCCATGAAAAAAACGAAGCTGAAATACATAGCACTTCAAAGAACTAAAATGAACATGGGACATAAGAAAAAAAGGAATTATCTCACAGTTCTTGCTGAAGCTCTAAATTCAGTTAAATTATTTGAACTAGCAACACTTACAAGACTCTACAGAAATAATCAATTCAGTTCAGAAGTAATAATCATCAATTTTCTTCAAAATTTAATCACCTCTACTTCAGGAGTACACCCAAAAAAAAAGGGCTCCATAACTGGCATCAGCAGCAGCATAACTGGCATCAGCAACCTATTTTACATTTCACACCCTTACATTCACAGCTGGCACACAGATTGTCACTCACTGACAAAGAACATGTTTAATTTTCCTCAAAGAAAACAAACCACACAACCAGGAACTATGTTTAAAAAGTACATGTAAGGTCTTGTAATTACCACACTGACTAGATCCATGTATCTGAATTTGGCCCACTGTACACTTCAATGCCGTGTTCATGTAATATTACAGATCGTAGCACAAAGCTTGTTCTTTATAATTAATATCAAACTGCCAATACAAAAACACAAGAATGAGGTCTGCAGATAAGAAGCTAGTGTTTTCAAACACATTCAAGAACTGCAATAGTTTTAGACTCAAATGTAGTAAGGATTATTTTCATTTTTTTCCATTCATTAGCATAATCTGTCATTGCTTTCCACAGTTAAAAACTGCAATAGGTACACCACTCAAGAACAAGACTAACATCTGCTCTGTATTGCTTTGTAGTGTTAAAGGATACTGATTTCAAATATATTACATTTGCTTGCACACAGTACATGTTTCTTTCCTCACACCAGGAATTGATTTATGCAAGACTATGGGAGTAAGACTTAATATTTTTTTTCAAATTCTCATAAATGGATCTTCATACTTGAAATATGTTTTAAAGCATCATCACTTTCCACTAGAACTATAGAACAATTAAAAAAAAAACTTTACAAAGTTAGAGTATTTACAAACATGAGTTAATTTCCTTGTTGACTAGAAATGGCATACCACAAATAAAGAACAATTAATCTCTGTCTCTTCTGTGATTAAATGAGGCAGGAATGGAGTAAGACAGCTAACTCATGTTATCCTGCTAAATCTACAGCAGTAGGTTTGTGATTTGACATATGCGCATAAACAGCACTTTTTACGAAGAATGTCATTTCTGTTTTCTAAATTCAGTTGCCCTTCAAATGAACGGGAAGAAGAGACCTGAGGCAGAAATCATCTTCAACATTTGTTGAGAGATTTCTACCTATTAAAGAATTATTAGGTCCCCATTAAAAAAAATAAAACTAGCAGATATTGTAGAAAAATATTCTGACATAACAGTAGGAGAAATTAAATTACTTATGGTAAAAAACCCAAACAAATAAAAGCAAAATCTCGTCAACCGCTCCTCCACCCCTCACGACTCTGACAATAGCAACACTCAACTTTGAAAGCCAGAAGTCAGCACAGACTGGAAAGCCTCCATCCCTGAATGTTGTGCACGTATTTGCAGCACATTTTACCAGTGTGATTAGAAAGGTTTTCTATACCATATAAAAGCAAAATCCCCAGCAATCACCTGTCCTAAATCGTTAGGAATTTCCATATTGTGTAGTGCATTCTGCTTCCATGAAGCACTTTTCCATTTATTCTAATGCATATTTCCTTGAATTTGTGAGGAGGGCAGATATGAGGGTTCCTACAGCAGGTGAACAAAGGTTGCTAAGTCACTGATCATAAACGGGACCAACATATTGGTTTGCCTCTGTGTGCTGGGTGTCTCAATTATGCAACAGCCCTGCAAAGCTGCAAAACCCAAAGTGTGTACTTACTCTCAATAATGCATAAACATACAACAGGATAAAAAGGGGGAAAAAAAATCACCACCCCAAGTAAAATGAGTTTATACCTGTAACCTGAGAAGGCAGAGGAGAATGCTGAAACCTCTCTGGATGTAGCAAATCATGCTTTGCTTCTGTCATTCTTCTTCACTGAAATTTTACACTGCATACAGAACCTATTCTAATTTAGAAAACATGGTGGGACCCAGTCCTATTAAAATAAATCCTTTATAACTGCACAATACAAGTTATTAACTGTTTTTTTCACAAATCAGTAGCATTTAAAAAATAAACTGCGCATGACAGAGTTGTTAAAGCTTTCAGCCATTTATAAGCTTCATAAAATTGCCCATCTGTCTGAAAGATGCATGAGCTCAATTTGGGAAATCAGCACACACAAAAAAGCCCCCAAAGTTGACTGAACGTCTGGATAGCAATTTCTGAGAGCAACAACATTCCTTTTCAAGTTAATCAAAATTATGATTGCATTTTTGTACAAGAAGATTTGTAACTAGACAATTCCATATGTCACAAATGCTTCCTAGGAGACTGAAGATACACAGTACAATGAACAAACATGCGTAAGTAGACTTTTGATTTTTGACTGCACAAAACAAAAATCTGCATAAATATATACAACACTAAACAAATAGATTCTTTTGGCAACAGGGCCTCCATTTATTCAGAATAAATAAATAAAATAAATAAAAATGATGGGGGAACTGTTTGCCATTATCCAGGAAAGAATCATCAGAAACAAATGCTGTCAAATTATGCATTGGGTTATCTCAAAAGAAAAGCATCAAGATTAAATTAATATAGATGAATTTCAGCTCTCAATACTCTAAGAAAATACTCTGTAGGCTTTTTTGTTGTTTATTAATTTGTTTTCACAGAAATAGAATACACCAGAACTTGGATGGAAATTATTAACTGTTTTACTCCATCAGTGAAGCAAGGTCAGAATACCTATCAGAACTCTTTAAATGTGTCTGATTTTGTCAGAGTTACTGAAAATGATAGGGGTGGACAAACCTTTGTTCTTCATGTATAAAGCGTTGAAGGCATTCATCTGCTAACCTCATTACAGGAATTTTCTTCTTTCTTTAGGATTTGTTAAGATTTGTAAACTAAACACTTGCTAGCAATCCTACATATAAGAATCAGTCTAGAAAAGACAAAGGCATGTAGTTTGGGAAAAAAACCCAACCAACAAAAAGGCATTTAGTTGGCAACCAAATCAATATTCTCCCACTCATCTCCCAGGGAAATTATTAGAAACTATTTATACTCCATATCTAACTGCAAGGACTTTTACGGATCTTTTACTAAAACACAGTGTTTTACTACCAGAATTCTGGGTTTTAAACTCTTACGAGTGACAATCATAATTTCCTGCTTTGATCATTTCACAGCTTTCCTTGTATTACACCACACACACTCTTTTTTCCTCTTACTTTATGTAAAGCTCAGTACCAGTGAATGAACAGGAAAATGACTTCTCTTATGTTATGGATAATATATTTGAAATACTAGCAGGTTTCAGGCTCACCCATGATTTGCAAACATGAAAAAAGGACAAAACAAAATACATTTATAATACAGCAAAATGAAATAAAAGGTTTTCTGAAATTATTTTCTTTAAGATGCATAAATGGCAGCTAGAGACAATACTATTACTTATTCTTTCAGGATGTTTTTTTCCTTGATGATTCCAAGCTTACTTGAAAGTCTACAGTCAGGAAAGGTGAAATGTATTTTTAAAGTCTACTTAAGTGAATTCAAATGTTGCAATTAAGGCAACCTTGACTGTAACAAACTACCATTTTTGGAAAGACTAACAGGATGCCAATTCAAAAGCTTGCCAGGTTTTATTAAACCGCAATGAACTTTGAAAACTGAAAGTTGCTATCTCTGTGTACAATATGAAGATAATGAGTTAAAGATAACACTGAAACAACACTCATGGATGAAAAGGATCATGAATCAACTTCAATTTTTAATTGAAGGAAATTTTCTAAATAACAGACAACTAATATTTGGCAAGAGTCCTTTCTCTTGATACTACAGCAAAATCTAGTTGATTACCTTATGAAAAACAATGCTTTGTAAGATCTCAGGCCTGTTATCCTGATTTCCAATAAAAAAGCAGCACCCAGAAAAGAAAAACTGATCACTTTGGATTTGATCAGATGAAATGTTTGCAAAAAGTCCAAAGCAACAGACTTCAGCTTCCATCCTACATCACCTGTCTACAGGTTTTAATTGTGAATATTCAGGGGATATATAATTTGAAGATACAAAAATTAGTTAACATCTCCATTACAATACTCAGTGAAGTTGCAGAAGCAATACATTTGGAATACTAGTTAAGAATTGCTTAATGCAAATAAGACAAAAAAGTTCTTAAAGTTTATAAAAAGAAATAAAAAGAAGAAATTTAGACAAGAAATGTAGGAAAATGTGTAAGAACAACATCTTTTCAAATTTTTCCAAAAGTAACGTGCGTATTTTCCTAGTTCATCAACTGTAGCTGAAGAAGATAATTGTGAGCTAATTGTTCAAGTCTCTTGTCAAGTTGTTTGGTCTATTACTGCAATGTAATAATGCTTTTTCAAGTGGAAAGTGGAAAAAGCATTATTTTTCAAAAAAGCTCACGTTTCAGAGAAAAGCTAATGTAGAAACCAATGTTTATGCAGAGTTAGAAATTTTTCTTCCTGTTTACAAGATCAAACTTGAGTATTCCACATGAGGAATTTTTAAATTATGTAATTTCAGCCATAATTCAATTTAACCCTAAGGAAATGTATACCAAGGCTGAGATGCATAGTAGAAAAATTTGCCACATGAACAAACATGTTTATATTATTTCAAAATTACTCAGAGTAACTATACTGTTTTAAATCCAGATTTACTTCAGGTATCTCATGAACCACACTCGAATCGAGCACGAGTGTGTTTGTTTTTTTTGCTCCCTTTTGTGTTCCCTGCGTGTCAACTTCTAACATTTTTAGAAGTTGACACGCAGGGAACACAATCTTGCTAAGCACAGGTTGCTCATTGGTTCCCATCTGAAGAATTCCTCACATGTTCACACACAAAAGGGATGCAGTGTGGAGGCATTATGCACACCTAGCAAGCATTTCATAGGATGGGCAGCTAAAGATAGACTGACCAATATAGAGCTTGTGGAAACACAAGCTTTGTATTCTGACTCCACTCGTACTCAAAAGCGAAATTACTTACCTATTATGACCAATTTGATCAACTATGTGAAAAGTAAGAATTTGTTTTCATTTTAATATTTCATCACTGAAGTTTTCATTTTTACAGCCAAGTTGTAGTTGAGTTTCCTGAAGTAAGGCATTTATCCCAATTCTGTCCAGGTAAAGTGTAAAACTTCAGTTATTTGAAATTCTTCCTACCTCTCACTTTCTCACATGACAATTCTTTTACTCCAGCAAATGAAATGCATTTTGAGATGAGATGCAGTTCCCTTCATAACGACCATTATTCTTCTGAGCTGAACTCTCACCAACCTTAGGCCAACCCTTTCTTTTACCACTGGTAAAGCCATTGTGTCAAGTCAAAATGCCTTCAATTATGAAATTGCTATTGCAAGGTACATTAAGGAGCTGAAGGTAAAATTTTGTACTCTGTAATTTCAGAAGAAAAACTCCACAACAGAACTTATAATGTTAAATTATCAAAATTGAGAATGTAGAGTGAAGAACAGAAAACCTGGTATTATAGATTCAAATCAGTTTATTCCAACCTATGCACAGATACCTTTTAAGTTGTACTTTTTCAATGATAATATTTTGACCAGAAGCAAGCCCAAGTTTCATGAAATTCAAGTAACTGAGTGTATTGTAGAGGAAATGAAAGAGGCATTTTATAGCTCAATATCACAAGTATAAAAGTGGAAATCCTGCATTAAGTTAGATCTCTAGTCAACATAGACATCTTGAAACTGAATTTGTTTCATTTTCTATTTGGCCTTTTCCTTTTTTTGAATAGCTTTAAAATATGAGACTGACCTTCATATAAGGCTAAAAGTAAAGATTTTTTTTTTTCTGATGCAGTACACATGATGCAGTAATAGGTTAATATTAAGGTCAACATTACTTAAAAAGTTTGCTATATTAAACTCTGTTCCAGTTTTGCTTATGCTACCAGTGAAATGAACAGTGCAACTCAAGTTGCTGGGATCACTCTGGGTTCCAGGATTAAGTGAAAAAAAGTGCATTAAGCAAGAGCAAAGCCACTAAAAATTCTTTAGTAAGCAGAAAACATCTCTCTTTACCTTTGTGTAATTACTTGAGTGCAACAACAGGTTCCCAGCCTGTTTCTGTTATACCTGTGTTTCAGGTTAAATTATTTGTCTACAAACCTAACAGATTAATATGTTGATTCACCCTTTCTTTCTCTGAAATAATGTCTTACATGAGCTATGCCTAGCATTGCAATTTTTGGAGACATGAGCTCTCATCATACTGAGACTTTTGTCAATAGCAGAGCTTTCCTATGACAAGACACTCCTTCATACAATGTAATTTTCACTTTCGTTGCATCAGAAAGTTACATCTAGCCATGATCTGAAGCCAAGCATCCATATGTTTGAATTTCAATGATGTTACATAAACTGTTTACAAACAAAATACAAGAAACGTCAACTTCATGCAATAGCATGTATTCCTTCAGTGGAAAGTGGTGCAATCTTACAGTCTGACAGAGTTGCTTTGCTTTTAGCACAAATTCTCTTCCCTTACTCTACCCTCATTGTATAATATGACCAATGTAGTTTACAGAGCTACAGTTTAAAAAACCCCAGTCACACGTCAGGTCATCTTCCATGTCACAGAAGTGCACATTACTGGCACTGAAGTTCACTGAGCAACTACAGCTCTGATGAAGTAGTCACAGGTTGCTTCTGCACACTGACTTCCATGTTAGTAATCTGGGCTATTCAGATGTCTGACACAAACCACGTGGTACCTGATAGGGGACACCATGATACTCTCAAATGAATGATGCAGAAAACAGACCTAAGCAAGAGGACAGATACAGGAGAACATAACAGACAGCAAAATGAGAAGGGACTGGCTTATCAACATGAAGGAAAACCTCCTAGTTTGCCACGTTATACCAACTAAACAGTTCATTGCCAGTGACAGGAACCAGTTGAAGAAGAAGTTGGCTACTAAGTTTTCAAATTCTTTTTTTCCCTTGGCAAATCTGAGGGGTTCCTTCCAAAGTAAAATAATGCCAAAGAATTGTTACTGCTAATAAATTTATTGTTGGCTGTGGCATTGTTTATTTTTTCTTATAATATGTGCTGTACTGGTTCAAGAACTATAAAGTAAAGTCAAAATGCAAAATGGGGGAAGTCAAGTTTACATTCATAGGCATATACTATGTTAGTAACAGTTTACATGTCTGACTATGCTAATAAAGTAATTAAACACAAAAAGAAATAGAAGCTGATGTACAAATCTATCATATGTTGGCAACCTACATGAACTGTTTGACTAATGAATTATGCAAATCTATGTTTCCCCAAAGTTTTAAAACATTAACTAGAATTTTTAGTATTCCTCTGTAAATGCAAGCTGTTCCATAACTGAACCAACGAAAACTTGTTTTCTTTTTCACTTTGCCCTTTCCCTTAGAACTGTTGCCCATATTCTGCTTCATGCTCCTTTTTCAGAGATCTGTCTGCTGACAGACTGACTTCAGAGCAAACTATGTCAAGAAACATGCAATCTTGGAAGTCAAACTGGCAAACCAATCCTCCCCACCTTCCATCTCAAGCAACCTTCACACAAAACCTAAAACCTTCCCAGAAAAAAAAGCCAATTCCCACAAGGCTCATTTTCCCAGAAACCAGGAACACAAAACTAGAGCTGCACACAAAGTCACTGCAGATAATGACACAGAGGTGTGTTGGTATCTCCAATATAAAGATTCATTTTCTATGCTAGGTTACACTGAAACTGATAGGTCTTTGAGTTTGAAATACATTAATATTATGTATTTCATGGCTTATATGAATCAGGTACTGGATTTGCAACCCCAAATCCATCAGAAAATCAAACACTTGGCAACACTTGGCATGTGTTAGTATGCAAATTATGTACATCATTAAAATGCACCCTGATTGCATCCATAGCTTTCTAAGGCAAACTAAGGAGAAGCCTATTGTTTTCTCCTCTTTTATAGTGTTTGTTAAGTGACAATGTATTAATTTTACATTTATTAGAGCACCTACAAACTCTAGATTCAGTTCCCCCTTCATCTCACCAGTACACCAACATTCAGCCATTTGTGTTTACAATATAAATCAAAGCTGTTATTTTTGCTGCAATGGAGATCCACAAAATCAGACATTTTTCTCCTACCTGTTGCTTCATCATTTTTAAGTACCCTCTCTATAAATTACGTGAATAAAGAAATCTTGCAACTGTGTACCTATATTTAAATATACATTTCCTTCTGTCACTGATAACTTCTAATATTCATGTAGTCTTTTATATTAAATCTGTCCATAACCAAATATTGCACTTTCAAGTTTCATAACATTTACTTACGTCCCTCATGATACCAAGCCTTTAGTCTGCATTATATTGATATTTAAAGATGTGCAGCTGTCCTTTTAGTTTTATAACACCTAAATGTCATAATTTCTGCTGAATATTATGCATGAACTACCTAAAGATTTTGGTTTTGATCATAAAAGCCAAAGGCATGCATATGAATAAAATAAAAGCGTGTAAGTATTTCTGCAGACAAACCACCAAACTCCTGGTATCTAGCTGTTCACAAAAACATTTTTGTCATTTGTTATCAAAATTTTTTTTCAGTGCATTTCAGTTATTTATCTTTGCATTAGTTAAAAAGAAGGAAAAATGCTGGAGCCTTTTTTTTTAAATCTTTTATACAGCTTTAGAATTTCTTTTTTTCTCATTTACTGCTTCTAATAGGAACTGACTTTTCGTAACTTCCTAGATGTATGTAAAAAGGAACAGCAGAATTAATAGAAAACTTTAGAGAAAAGCATTTGTCATTTAATCACTACTTTTAAAATACCATTGTTACTGAAATACCTCATTTTCACTTTTGACTACATGTGATGTTCGGATCGCTAACAGAAAACTCTCCCCTTATAATATGAAGTTATGGAACAAGAATTAGTAACATATAACTGATTTTGCATTTGTCAGCTGTATGGCATATGCAGCTTCATGAAGAAATTACACAAAAAGGAAAAAAAAAAAGAATTTATCACTAATCACTACTCTGCCTCAACACAGCGGTAAACTTTGCTTGCAATGATTCTAGGACAGCAACTGAACACACAAACTTATTTTTTTGCTTAATCAGGCTCCAATATCTTTTATACTGCTTTACTCCTCTCACTCTCAGAAAGGCAAATAAAGGGTAAAAGAATCTGCCACTTCTTAAAAACAAATTATTTTATGAACTGGGAGGGGACAGAAACAGATATCAGTCACCATTTTTTTAACATAAAATAATCCAACTCTATTACGTGTGACCACCTCATGAAAGAGAAAAAAGAGCACAAGAAAACACAATATAGTCACAGTTTAGAGGATCACAAATACAAGAATTAAACTGACTTCAGGTGTACCAAAATGATAATCTGACCTCAATGTTACTGAATTCAGAGTAGAGACCGCAGCAGATTTTTGTGTTATCTGTCTTCTTAAAACATATGGTACCAAATATGCTCAAAACTGGAGACCATTCACAAGCACATTCCTGAACTTTATTTTAATAACACCAATAAACAGAAGTAAATAATTTTACTGGTACCACACTTTTAGGTCCAGCTTCATTTAAGTCTGCTTTGTAGATTTTTTTCAGCTTTTCAAACTTATGTTAAACAACTTGTTAAACATTTCTATGCTATATGAACCACTTCCAGCCGAAAACTGTTCCACTGAAAAGTCAGATAGCTTTATATAACTGGAAATGAAGAAGACTTTGGAGATTTTTATGGTGTTATAGCAATAACATTACTTTCAGCAATCAGCGGAAACTAAGTTAGAGCATGCAAGAAAGAGCAAGAGACTGTTTACTGGCATTAATTCCTTTTCTAATAACCTGGAAGTAGATAAGCTTTACAAACATATTTTAAAATGCATCAACAATAGTAATTATGATCTTCATTGAAAAAATGCTAGTATTACCATAGTGTAATACCATAAAGTATTACATAGTGTTTACCATAAAGTATTACCACATTGAGCAAGCTTTGTCTCAATAGCTGCTATTTCAGCCAAAAAGAAAATAAAAAGGGGGGGAAAAAAAGAAAAAAGCTTTTTTTACTTGTCAGATACCTCATAAAACCAACTCACAGACTTCCCCAGGAGTTGTTTACTGCTGGGAAATTGTGAGCCTGCAGAAACAGCCTCGTCATGCTGTTTTACAGGTCTGATTTCAAAAACCTTCATCTTTGGTCTAGATTTCATAAACAGAATAGTCAGAATGTACTCACTTCACAATTTCACTTAAATTGCATTACAGATCGAGAGGCAGTTCATCAAAAGATATATTGCCAGTAAACCAGCAGTATGAGAGGGCAAGATAGATGTGTGCAGCATTTATCTTTCTAAACCCTGAAATATCAAGTTAAAAAAAAAAAAAAAACTTAAAAAAATGGTTCTGCTACTGCAGTGTTCTACTAATATGTCTTTCACTCACCCAGGGGCTTCTTAAAACAGTAGGTCAGAAATCTGCTCCTCTAAGTTCCTAGCTGAGACAAAGGGTTTAAGTAAAACATTAGCAAAGGGTACAGCTCTCTTTTGCTATCAGTCTACTCAGAACAAAGCTCACATACACCAGCAACTATGTTTCAATAGAAACAGAAAAACCACCCTGTGAAACAAAAGGTCTTCATGCTTAAACCTCTAAGGGATGAACTGAAATTTGAAGACAAACCAACCTATTTCTTAGTTCCGTATCTTTATCATGGAAGAATTTTATCTAAAAAACTGTAAAAATTCATTTAAGGAACTTGAGGCATTCATTTTTTTGTTCTGCATTCAAGAAGTGATGGTAGTGCAAGATATTAAGTGACTGAAGTTTTCTTAATTTTACTTTATATAAACAATGTAAATTTTGATCAACTATTCCAAAGCATTTTTTTTACATTCCATTCAAAAGAGTCTCATTTCTCTGCATGGCTGTTTTGTACTAGTATGCGAATCTGCCTAGCTCAGTAAAATTCCAGGATCAAAACCTAATGAGTTCAATCCAAAATGGTCAGAGTTGATATATTTTCAGAGTAAAAGAGAAGCAAAGGGAAAAGATGAGGAAATACTAAAATTTGCAGTATTTCAGTAATAACATTCCACATACAACATTAATAAAGGCTAATTAACAGTTGACAGTCTTCCCTTTGACATGAATTTCAGTATTCATGCCAAGTAACACAAAAGCATCCTATAAGTGTTCGTTCCTGCTAACAATCAAAGAGTACTTCAAGACTGTTTTTGCATCCCTTTAGTTTCTTTCCAGACCACTCAGCAGTATAAATTTCAAGTTAAAACAGAACCAGCTGGGGCTTACCTCTGTCACTGAAGTCATCCACCAGGATGATCTCTGCGATCAGGCTGTCTGGAGTGCGGTTGATGATGCTGTGGATCGTGCGCAGGAGCGAGGTCCAGCCCTCGTTATGGAACGGGATGATGATGCTGGTGTTTGGTAGCATTTCCAAGTACACCTTGTGCTTACAGCTGTGGAGGCAAGAAAAGAATTGTATAAGCATACTGAAAATCTGAGTTGGCATATCCTGTCATCCATTTGGGCCATTCAACCAACATGTTTTCTGGCATAAAATTCAACAGTGCAATCAAGCAGTACTTTCATGTTAAGATAGCTGGATTGTTTCAAACACATTGCTCACAACACTGAATAAATTGGAACAATGACAAAATTTAACTTGAATGAGTGAAAAAAATCTAACTGCCTGGAATTATTTCCCTTCACTGAAAACTTTTTCCTGCAATATGGCAGATGACATATCTTCTATGACATCATTTCCAAAAACCAAATCCTCTTATCAAAAAGAATTCTGAAGCACAATATGAAGCTAATCTGAAATGATAGGATAATCACAAAGAGATAAACTCTAGAAAACAATTTAGTATTATCCTAGGTGATATGTGCTTACAATATGAAAAACAACAACATCCACACATACAAATTCAACTCCACACCTACAGATGCAAAATGATTGCTCCTATTGAGTACAGAGATAAAACAACACACAATTCAGGAAATGCAGTCTTATAAACAAGGAAATGTAAACAAGCTTTCATCTCTGCAAGGAAAGCACTGGATGTTCAACATCTTAATTGCACAGCAGCTATGGAATATCAGTGTTTAACCTGACTGTTTTCAATACTGAGTTGTTTACACATTTCAGAAAGAAAAAAACATAATACTCAAAAATAAATAATAGCCATCCAAATCAGTGTCTCCTAATACCTAAAAATATTTTATGACAAATTTTTAGATTACTGCAACTGATAGGATTGCATGTCTCATGTTTTGTTGAAAAAAAGAAAAAAGGGACACATTCCTCTGTTGTTAACAAAGCCTGGCATTTTCACCTCTGGGGAAAAAGTAACTGAATGATTTCTCATTCCTCTAAAGGAAGTCACATCCTGATAAAGGTATCCCTAGAGCAGAAACCTGTCAGCTCCGCATTAAACAAACAAAATTAAATTTTAGCCCTGCAAATTCTAGGGTTAAAAAAAAGGTATAGACATATTTTCTCCATGTCAGAAAGCATAACTATGCATATAAAAAACTGCTATAGGATATAATTTTGATTTACATATATTTGCAGCTTAGTTTGTATTTCCTCTTTATAAATGTCACTTAGAAATCAATTCACCATACAGCTAACCACACTGATGAAATGTTCCAAAAAATAATAAAAACTCATAGCTACCGTAGTTGTATTTGCAAAGTATTAACTGCTATGTAGCTATAAATAAACAAACTAGTTTTTAGATACTTTATTAAAAAAAAAGATTTGAACTTGCAGTTCAGCCTTTTCTCCCTAAAACACAGTGAGAATTAATTTAATGACAAGCCATTTTCTGAAATAATCACTGTGGAAACATTTTAGTAAGCAGCTTGCTGGTAAAACATATATGCACACCGGAAAAAGGACAGATGTTTTGCAATAATGTGGAGTTCTGGAGAAAACAGTACTCATTATCTAGTGACAGAAAAACTATGCGTGTATATTTAAATGTTTTGTGAGAAGAAGAAAATCTACTGCAACAAAAGAATTTAGTAGAATATTTTTCTTCTTATCTGCAGGAAGAAGTACAACAAATAAAGCCCATTAATACATAGGTGTTTCAGTGGGCAAATTAAGAAAGACACCGACCAAATCCAACACCTACTGTTGCCAGCTGTTTGTCAACAGTGATGCTTCTTGGACTAGAACAAATGCAACTAACAGACATGAAACTCTCATGCTATTTTTGAAAGCAAAAGTTTTTCCTTCAGCATTTTTGGCTCCCAGTAAATATTATTTCAAAACTAGCAAATTTCCACCTCCATAAAACCCCAAGCCAAAAAAATAAGCAAAAGAAACTCACATATGTCAGACTAAAAACTTCTAAAGGGTAACATGAAAAAAATACCAAAGACATCCAAACACATCAGAATGCCACTTATTTTTTAAAAAGTCACCTCTCCAGTTAACAAGATACCTTTTGAAAGCAGTTGCATTAAAATTTGCATGGTTAATATTGTAACCTTATTATGCATGTAAGGACGGGGCAGGTCATTGGATTTGGATATTCTCATTCACAGTTTCAGATTAATTCAATATGCTAAAGTGTTGAGAAGGAGAAGCAACATGGATGTAGATTTAGTTTGCAACTATTCCATTCTTCCTTTTGAACAGATTTATCTGAAAAAGAGGCACACTTAGAAGAGGAAAGCATCTTACACTTTCTTAACATTTCTCCACCATTCAGCTTTGACTTTTAATTCTCATTTACATTTACCTTTGACTGCCATTGCAAAGGTATCTGACTATATGTGAATTGTTTCTAGTAAGAGCCACAAACCACCAAAATGTCCTCTTTCTGCTTTAAAAAAACCCTAATCTAACAAAAAACCAAAAAAACCCCAAAGAAAACAAAATAAAACAAACAAACCCCAACAACAAAAAAACACCAACAAACTGGCCAAATTTCAAGTTCTTAGAAATGAAACCTTAAATTTCATCATTTTCTGCTAGGTTTCATAGTAGTGCTTTACTTGCCTTTTTCCAGCAAGTGGAATTCTGCTTATTTTTAGCCCCCTCTTCTCCTGACATGAGATTCTAATTGCAACAGAAGATCACTGTTTTAAAAAGGGTAACATGAAATCCACTTTATTCGAAGTTCTATTCAACACTGTCTGTAGCAGTGGGCTCTGTGCTGTGATGGGCTGCAGGATAGACCTGACAAACAGCTGCAAGGCTCAGAGAAAGCCCATGAACTACAACAAAGACGCAGTTAGACCTCCACAGCTGAGACACTGGATGTACCATGAGAATAAAGCAATATATTTTCATGAGAATAAGCATATATAATGGATGCACCATTTGTTCCAAGTCCAAAATTTTGCTTCTTTATATCCTCAGTTTTACAAGTGATACCAAATACACTGGCTGTAAAAAGACTACTTAGAAGCTACAGACAGACATTGCTTCTTGTTTCAAAAAGAAAATTCTTGAGTCTCCAAAGAAACGAGAAATTGCAATTGAAGATTCTTTAATACTTCCTGGAGAATGCAATCTTAACAAAAAGTACTAAAAATAAAAAACAAAAGCTTGGTGTAGAAAGGAAAAATGCTATGTATAAAAGACTACCATAACCTCATATATATTAGGTAAAACTGTCTAAATTATGGTGTACATGTTAAATGAAACTGACTACCTACAGAAATACTTAAAATACTACTGAGCAAATTAATAGTTTTCCCAGAGCCTAAAAATTTTGGTGGAAAATTAAGTTAAATTTGTGTCACTTTAGCAAACTATAGTACTTGCACACACCAACTCCAATTGTCATCCTCCACATAAAGACATAGCAAATTACTTGCACCACACTAAATGAATGTAGACTTTATGTGGACAGTAAGTATCATTCAGGTAGTCTGAATAGCAGAATAAAGTGTCCAAAGAGCACACTGATTTTCACTGAGGCTTGAAATAGTAGAAAATCCATGGAGGCCTGGAAATAAATCCTAAAATCAATACTCAAAAGAGGTTAGTAGATTAAAGATGGACAGATAGGCTGTTCAGCCAGTTTCAGTGAAGTAGGGGTTTGCTCCAAGACATAACTCAGTGTAGAAAAAACTGCAACATAGCTGATGCCAATCAACATTACTTTAAGCTCTCCTCTTAATTATGAAATCATAGCTCAACTGATAAAGGCACATATACCACTGTAGAGCGTTAGTGTCACATCATACTCTGATTAAGGAATTAAAAAAAAATCAGTGGGGAATTGAAAAATCGATACAAATACTAGGTTTTTCAAAAGAATTTACTAGGAATGAATTATTTACTACTTTTAGCTTGTTTCTATCAGGACTAGTTTTTGCCTTAGTGGCACTTTAAACTGGACTAACTTTTAAAATAACATATGAGAACTCTGCACTAACAAGACCGATTAAAATAGCAAATGAAGATGAAGACAGGTTATTTGACTCTGTTAACTCATTATATATGTATATATATAACGGCTTGTTTGAATGAGATATATATTAGTATAAACACACACAGTTTCAGAAGAAAAACTTGCCATGATATTTTATAATTTTGGGATTGAGGGCAGAAAACTAAATCAGTCTACCTGAAATTAGTATATTGAACTGATTTTTCACTTTGCCTTTGATCACTATAATTTCCATGAAAGTGTTTTCTGTAATCAGCCCTAGCTATGTATGCATGCTCATCATTCCCATACTGATAAGAGGATAAATACTTAAGGATGCTAAGAGCACGTTATTTGACTAGTCTTCCACTGTTTTCATTACATTTTTCCTCACTTTTATCCTTACCTCCATACTTGTGTTTCTTCAGATAACCAAATAGCTCAGTCCAGCAGTATTTTTAATGTTTCATGTTTCAGGTACCACTCATTCACTTTGCTCAGAAGCCTCACACTATGTCTTCCTCAGCTTATCTTGTTCAGCCACAGGACTAATGCAGTCTCCTCATGAGTGGCTGGTAAGTGACCATTTACAGAACTGAAGGCTTAAGTGCTGAAGGTTTGATGCGGTCTTCCACAAATTATTCCAAGAAATCCTGATCAGTCAGCTTAGCTCACATCTATGCTTGTATCTCTAGGCATGTGCCATGCCAAACCATCAGCACAAGTGCGGTGTAGCAGCAAACACCTGCACATCCTGTGGCTCATCCT
This sequence comes from Argya squamiceps, assembly GCA_037834095.1. Lineage (NCBI taxonomy): Eukaryota > Metazoa > Chordata > Aves > Passeriformes > Leiothrichidae > Argya > Argya squamiceps. The sequence continues at coordinate 35,136,052 of JBBMKD010000170.1, read as the reverse complement.
AACTAAACAGATCCAGGCCTCCAGACTTCTCCAGAGGGTGAATTTGGGATTCCTCCTAGCTCTACAGACTGCCAGACTAGACTGGTGAATTTAAACAGCCTGCCCATTTCACAGTCAGGATTGGAATCCAGCAGCGTATGGGTGTGTTCTCTCTCTTGTCCTTTCACCACGCAGTCTCATCGTAAGCAAGTAACTTGCCAACTCTTCTCTCAAGAGCTTTAAAAGACAGTGGCCTTCAGTGTTTAGGACTATCCTGCCTGTACTACTGATCATCCTCATCTTATGGAATCCCTTAGCAATACTTTCCTTATTGGAGACTGGGAATCCATCTTATTGCTGAGTTCCACAGTGACACATTTCACCACACAAAACAAGGGAAAAAATTACTAGCTCAACATTATTCCCTACAGCAAGTTATTAAACCAAAATAATTTGCTTCTGTAGTATAATCCTATTACATGTTGGTCTTGTTATACAGGCAAACTGGGAAGAGGATGTCGTTGGGTTCTCTAGGTGAACTCTTTTTTAATTTAAAGAAAGTGTATGGTTTAAATTTTTATATTTTTACACAATGCACTCATCCTAGACACTTAGAAATGTAGACCTCTTCAGTAAGAGTTCAGTCAAGTAACTACTCACCTTTTGGCTGTACTTTTCAAAACAAATAAATGGCTGCCACCAAAAGATATTACTTTAAGCCCTTTCAAAAGCAAGGCCATCTATTTCTAGAGGGCAGTATCCAAATGCCTGAATCAACAAGTTGGGAGGGGAAAAGGAGATGAAGAAGCAACAGTTTATATCTAGGATTCATGGCAGGAATGCTATTCAAGGGGTGAAGAACCTGACAACTGAAACTAGAAAAGGGCTCCTCTCCTACTCAGCAGAAGCCTTTTCTGAATAACCTTAACAGAATACAGATTGGCCTTAGTAATGTACAACAGAGGTTTTCCTGAAAATGCCTCTTTTATTGCACTTAAACATAGCATATTTTAGTGCAGCACACTAGCACTTATTCATGGAACAACAATGAATAATAGGTTCAGTACCCAAGGTTGAAAAATTGAAAATTTCTTGGCATAAATAATAGATTTCTTCAAGTTTATTCACTGAAGTCTTAAGTCTCAGAATAATTTCTGTATTACATCTGAAATGTCTTGGTAGATACTTCGCAAGAAAACAGCCATGATAAGCCACAGTCATGCTGCTAGTTAAGTAGCTCACACCTGTATTTTCTTACTGAAGGCATGACATTGCCATTCAGAACAATGTGAGTTCAGAAGAGGAAATGCAAGGGGCATTAGGCATTGCCACTGCACAAATACTCAGAATTATTAAATAACACCAGTAATGTGGACTTTGCCAAAAATATTTTATAAATGCCAGCACTTCTGTAAAAAAAAGGCCAAAAAACCAAAAACTGGTAAAAAATGATGAATATTCTGATGAGTCAGATATAATGTCATTTTCTAGATTATAACGAACCAAAAGTTATGAGCCCTGAATTACATTTTCAAATATTGCTATCCTCGATCAATTTAGTCGCTCTTTCCATGATATTTCAGAATTTAATATCTGGTATTTCCTATCAAAAAATATCCCTACATCATTAAATTAGTCCCTCAGGGACTTCTGGATGAGATTTTTACAATCAGAGGCCAAATCTACCAGTCCAAAAGCTGCTTCCACATTGTGAAGTTGTACTTAGTGCTTTGAAAATCAACCCCTGTCCAAAAAATCTCCTTCCTCTCTCCCTTCTATTAGAAACATAATTAAGCACTAATCATGTGTATGATTCAATTTCGTAATTTTTTACTGTTTTGAAAAACTGAATTCAGAAAGCTGCACAATACCGTTTATTAGGCACACCTGCCACAGAGTCACCAGAAGATGGCTGCTTATGAAACCCAATTTCTCTACCAAAAAAAAAAAAAAAAAATTAAATACATATAATTGACAAAGTAGAACTTTTCACCAGCTTTGCATGCTGCTCCTACAATTTGGTTTTGGAGCTGGGCACTTGGCTCCAGGAGTTCAAGGCTTATTCACAGAAACACTACACAGTCATACCCTTTAACTTGCTTTAAAACACTCAGTATTGACTTAATTTTGCCTTTGAAATAGAGAATTCTTCTGTGGGGTTGAAACAAGAATCAAAACCACATTTCTGAACAAAACAATTTTAGACCTGGCTTTAAAAGTTGCAGGGCAACTTTTAGAAGGTTAAGAAAATAGCAAGAGGCTCCTCTATTCCTGAAATATTAACCTGCCCGAGGAAGAAAAAAACCTGTCTCAGAAACACCATGAAGCTATCTGCAGCAGACACCTTTAAAATACAACCTGAAAAGACAACTATTCATAGAAAGAGAAGTGGTGAAAAGGAACTATAATTACACTTCTTTCTTATTCACTAGTAAGAATCCTAAGACTATTACGATTTCATTTTGAAGGTTAGCCTACTCTACTAGGCACAAATAATAGCATTTTTTTACTTCAAGGAATAAGAATAGTCGTCCTCATCACATGAGCTTAAGAAAAGATACAGAACTTCCAAATCCTCACTCTTTACGGCTTCACAGTTAATAGAAACCTGCAGAAATATACTGTCTCTGTAGAAGACAAAATGAAAGAATACAGGCTTCTAAAATGATGAGAAAAGAGGGCAGTGCTGGCACCGTTCCAGCCACTTGACAGCAAAAGCTGATTCATAAAACCAGCAATTTGCTTGACTCTGTAGAGATATCAAAAATGTTTTATGCACCTTAAGGGATACCACTAGCAATGTTGTGGTCAGTTACCAGGCTCTGTGCCTTCCACACACATCAACAACCTTGAAAATTGCCCTGATAGATAATAGCATAGGAGAAGTTCAGTGTCTCACAAACATCCCTTTGCTGGATTTAGGAAACAAGGTAGCAGCCTACTACTGCAGTTTCTGCATCATAAAAGTAGCCCACCTCTAATTTTCTCCTCTTACAGAAGTGCCAGAGAAAGCTAAAGCAAAACAGAAAGATTTTCAACCTTTTTTTCCCCACTGGCTTTGTCAGCTCTCGCTCTCTTAACTAAGCTGCTTTTCCAGATCTGACCTTTACTTTCCCTTTATTAAAAGAAACTACAGCACCCACTGGGCCCCCAGGTACTGACAAGACCTCTATAAGCTACCAGAAAAAAACATTTCCCAGTGAAATTTACATAGTAATTGTCTTAGCATGTCAAAGTATTCAATTTACAGCAACAAGCTTCAGTCACACCATGTTTCTGTTCCAATCTAGTCTTGTCAGCTGAGCCTGATTAAGTAGTGATAACTAGTAATTTCACCTGCTATTTGACAAGGCTGTAAAATTAGCTTGGGTGTGAGCTGATGGCAGGGAAAGTAATCTTTATTTTCACAGTGACTCACAGCTGGGAAGCAAGCAGGCATTACTGGGTATGGGCCTCAATAAATGTCACAACATTTTACTAGAATAAACTTTCTCCATTAGTATTATTTTCACGTAAAAGAAGAAAAATAAATCATACAAGTAGAAATTGTTTGTGAAATTGCTATTAAACGCATTATCAACATGTCTTGGGAGCTAAGGAGGTAAAGTCTTGTACTCTATGACTTCCCTCAGCATGGAATTCATCAGAACTGATTCATCCAAGCTGAATTAGGTGCTTGTTACCTTATGTCAAATTGCCCCATTTTGGTCATGTACAGTCTCTTCAGCAGCACACTCTGTTTCTGAAGAAATCAAAGTCTGTGAATTTGCCTCACTTTGTCCTTCAAACCAAAAAGCTACTCTAACCAAGGGAAGAGTTTAAGAGTCAGATAAACTATATTGTCATAAAGCACATTTATGTTTAAAAAGTTTTTTTTACAATACAGTGACTTACAAAATCATCATTTATCAAAAGAGGTTATAAATTAAAAATAATCATTTATATGTTTTAAGAAACTTATCTACTCACCCATATGCATTAAATCTAGGAGGCTTGGGAAATAATACATGTAGTCATTTTATACTATCTCAACATTCCTCATTAGCAAGTGCACATAAGAAGGCATCCTAGTACTCTAATTATATTTCAGCTGAAACCTTGCACTTCATTACCTATGAATTCAAAAATAACATCAGACCAATTTATTTAATACATACACAAGCAAATCCCCTCAAAACCACCTTTTTAAAGAGAAGATCAGAGAAATAACAATCTAGTTAAAATTCATTCATTCAACTCTAGCATACTTACCTGATTGTCTCTCTCAAGTAAGGCAGACCTCAACATGATCAATAAAAAGTCCCTGTTTTGAGTCTAAGGTCATTTTCCTGGCTGAAGAAGAAACAGGACTAGAATTCAGGTTTTTGTCACTTCAAAGTGCATTTTATAGCACACTACTTCGGGAACAAACCAACCTGTGACATTCAATTACCCTTTAACTTCTGTTTCAGAAATCCAAGTTATCTTATTACCATTTGCCCTTATATTCCCAAGGTACCCCACAGGCTTCTAGGATCCCTCTAGAAGCTCAGCCACTCCTCCCAGTTTTGCATCAGTTCTCAAGTACTTCTCTCAGCTGCTGTGATCAAAGACCATTGAGAGGAGCCTCAAACAGACACCAGTTTCCTCAGTATTCATGCCTACATCCCATCAGGCCCATGGACTTATGATGTACAGTTTGCTTAAGCATACAGGACTTCATTTTCAGAGACAGTCTTTCTGTGATCTACCTACACCTCCTCACCTCTCCTTTTCACTGTGGTCAGGCTTACACCTCTCAACACCATCACCTCCACACAATAATGAGACAATGGGCAAGATAGTACTAGGTCTGACTAATGTTTATAACACAGAAATCACAGTTGCTAAACAAGGGAGCAAATCTGTGAGAAAAGCTGTTTGGGCCACGTGTCAAAAAGATCAGTAAATTCTCATGCCTACTACCACATCCTGTGGCCAGCACAGCCTTCAGAAAACTGGAGTTCAAGAAGCTTACTCACAAACAAATCAAGCAAAATAGAAGTTGTTTTTCCTTTGCAGCATTGCTGCACATCTGCTGTCCTTATCACATGAGGTGCAACAGCTCAGTATGTTGCCATTGAGAAGGCACTACCTTACTGAGGTAAGGTATACTGAAGCTCTTCATAAAACTACTATATTAACAACATATATAATCACTTTCCCCTATGAACTTCAAAGATACAAAACCCCAGAATATCCCACATTCCACACAATCTTAGCAAAGCTGGATGCACTGCCCAACTTTACTATTGTATTATTTGACAGTTAAAAGTTCAAGTTTTAACCATTGCCAAATGCTAATAGACTTGGCTATCCCAGATGTAAAGAACTGGCTGGAGGGCAAATACTCTTCAAAATTCCTGTCCCCATTAAGCTGAAATTTTACCGTTATGTTTACTGCAGCTTGCTATTTTCTCACCAGCATGGGAGGATTTACTGGAGTCTAAGCAACATGCAAGGCATCTAAACACACAAGAACTACTTTTCACATGTGTATAAACAGATTATTTCTTTTATCAAATAATTTTGAGTAAACAGAAACAGACCCATCAGGCTTGGACTCTCCTCACTGGCCTATTTAACACTGCAGCCTATTTCTCAATAAAAGGAGGGAACAGGAATCATCAATCTTCAGCCACATTTTTGCTGTTGCTGCCCTAAAAAAAAAGACACACAAGCATCCAGAAAGCACTTGAGAATTATTCCATGTTATTTGTTCCTATCAATACATACCCTGCAGAGAAAGAGACAGCAGGCATGACAGAGACAGAAAGCCATAGGTTTTCTAAGGTATAAAATATTCCTGATCCTGTTTTGAGGAGCTGCACTTCAAATGGGATGCCCTGAAGCAATTGCAGAGAACAATCTGGTCAGGTTTGGAAATGGGGACATTGCCCATCGTATTTTGGACCACATGAATTTTCATTTTCGCTACATTATTCAACAACTACACAAAAGAGTTTGAGAAGCACAGTAATAATCTCTAGCTTTTCCAGTACTCACTAAAAGCACACCTTGAACTTAAACAGGTTGCTCTGTGGCCAGATAAATTAAGCTAATACTAGTAATCAGTGGTATGAAGCAATGCAATGTATATGTGTGTCTGAAAACATTTCTGATTCCCCAAAATTATTGAGAACTAGAAAAAGCCTTCTACTATCTTTGTTTCTTCCACCATATGATCAAAAATTCAACAGAAGATCAATACAAACAACCAATTACTTCCATAAGACTTATTAAATATTTTTAAGCTCAGCATACTTAAATGATTTAGTCCAATTTTTTTATTTTTTTCTTTCTTAACAAGGAGGGACAACCCAAGCCTGTCTTTAAGATCATAGACTGCAGAGGGAATTAACTGGAATTTATCTTGGAGCACTGGATGAAAGGCAAACTTACATTTTAGTTTCAGGGACCAATTACATAGGCTAGACTGTGACAAATGTGCAGTATTTATAAAAAGAAAGTAACTAAATATAATGCAATAACTGCTTTTTTTAGGGGATTCAGATATATAATACTGCCTGCCTGTGCATCTAATTATATCCCGTTCCCATGATTTTATTAATATTAGAATTTTTGAAAAGTGTACTAAACCACAGAAATTAAGAGCAAGTCCAACCCTGTTAATGCTGCAACTACTCCAAAGAAACGCAAAAATGGAGTCAATCAAAAAACATACTGCCTGGAGAAATCCCATTACATATTCATTTTGGCCTCTTTTAAAAATACAATGGAAAGCAACTGCACTGCATTCAAATGTTTTGAGAGAGAACCATTTGGGCATTGTTTCAGCTTCTGCTATTGAAAAGATAGTTTCAGTTATGCAGAGCCTATGGAATGAAATTTGGTTTCATTATTAGAAAGAAATAAAACCTCATTAGTGTTCAGGACACAGAAGATGTAACCAGCCCTTAGCTAAATGCTCTTATTTATTTGATTATGAAAATGCATTTCATCTGAGGGTTGTGAAAAATTTAATACCTAAGAAAAATGAGCATATTTCAGACTTCTAAAAAGGAATACTGCTGGGAGTGATAGTGAAAGACCAGCACTCCAACACCAAAGACCACCAGAAAAGTGTTGGAAACACTGACTCCAACCCATACAGGCTAAAAAGCAGACATTACAAGAATCAGGTTGGACATTTTTAATGCACAACAAGAATGCTAAGAATTTCATTACCAAATGATTCTATCTATGCCTAGGGAAACCTTAAAAGGACCAGGTTTCTTGTGATAGATTAGTCAGGCAAGCCGGGGAATATTTGCACAAGACACAGAATCATAGAACAGCTTGAGCTGGAAGGGATTCACAAGGATCATCAAGGCCCTGCACCAGACAACTCCAAGGATCACACCACTTGCCTTAGAGCATTTCCCAAACATTTCTTGAACTCTCAGGCTTGGTGTTGGAACCACTTTCCTGGGGAGCCCAATCCAGTGCCTGATCACCCTCTGAGTAAAAGACACCTTTGCTCTAACATCCAAGCTAAACCTCCCCTGAATGCAGCTTCATGCCATTCCTTAGAGCCCTGTCACTGGTAACCACAGAAGAGAGATCAGTGCCTGCCTTTCTTCTTTCCCTCAAGAGGCAGACTGCAATGAGGTCTCCACTCTGTCTCCTCCAGGCTGAATAGGTCAAGTGACCTCAGCCACGCTTCATATGACTTCACTACTAGATCCTTCATCTTCATGATACTCCTCCTCTGGAAGCTCTCCAATACCTTTTTTATCCCTCTTACATTGTGGTACACAAAACTGTATGCAGGACTCAAAGTGAGGCTGCACCAGCACAGAGCAGGACAAGCCCCTCCCTTGCCTGGCTCGCAAGGCTGCACTTGATGCACTTCAGGATATGGTTATCACCAATTAATCTACAAATTCTAGATAAAAGGAGACATGTTGAAATTAAGATATACAAACATACAAAACAAAATATTTTAAATTATAAAGCTCACAAATGCACTGGTATATAACTGGGACTAACTTGAATTCTTGATTTAATAATGAAAAGCTTAAAAAATTGATTGTCTAGTACAAAAAGACTTTGCAGCTAGAAACAGGATAGGTCACAAAATTTATATTCACTGTTCAGACTAGATGATTGTAATCCTTCCCCAAAGCCTCATTAAAATCACATTTAGAACGCTATTCAAAATGCGAGTCAGATTCAGTTTTGTTTGTTTAAACAAAGCTGGTATGAATAGCAGAATATTTGATAATGTGGAGAAGATAAGAACTAATTTCAACTGGTACATTCAATATTAGAATAAGTACCATTTCTCTTTCTACAATAGAAAATAATACGGCCAACTTTTTCCCTAGCATTAACAGGTTTGTTTATTCCAGACTACACTAAGTGGCACAAAGCAGGTGAAAAGAGAAGTGAATGAAAATACTCTTCTTGTGGGTTTTGAAATATTTTTTATATTGGTACAGAATTTCTAACCCCTAAATATTAATTCCATTACTTTGTCTCAATACTACCCAAAACTCAATGTTGCCTTTCACTTTGGGTGACCAGAACTCTCATTTTCACTACATCATTCCTAAAACCAAACAAACTGAGGTGATAAGCCTCTTTCAGACTGTTATTTAGAATTAAGGAAAAAAAAAAGTTGTTTTGTTTGATTGTTTCTTTGTTTAAACTTAAAGACACGGGTGATTGTGGGCAGGGAACAGAGAATTAGCTAATGGAGCTTGGCACTCACTGTGCCAAGCCACTCTTTCACACAAGAGTGGAACAGAAATAAGACATCAAAGACCACTCAGAAATGGAAAAAATATTCTTTGAGCACAGCCATGAGCGAAAAAAAAGCATGGGAGATGCAATAAAAACATACTAAAGATGCAGAAAATGTCAAGTCAACCTTAAAATAGAAGTTAACTGTTTCATTTCGCTACAGATTTTTTTTTTTTACAGAACATGTTTTGCTGTCTTAAAAAGGAAAGAAGAACTAATCGTAACATCTTGCTGAAGTGTTTCAAATATCACAGGAAAAACTAGAGTATTATTAAACAGATTAGAAAATCTGAATTTCTCAAGAGCTCAATCATCTAAGCATTTGTTTAGTTCTAACCATCTCCTTGCAGAAAATGTTATTTGCAAATCCTGAGCCCAATTTTCAAAGAAACTCAGAGAAAAAAAGTTTATTTGGATTAAAAAGCACAAGGTTTTTCTGCTGTCTTTACATACTTCCCAGAAAATGAAACACTTGGAAATGGTTCCTAAAGTTTCTTGGTGTTTGACTTTAGAATAAAAGATTTTTGAAGTTATTTTAGAAAAACGTAGAAACCACTGCAGCTTCTCTTTTGATTTAAGTAAGTTTTTATTCAAATTACAGGATTTACCACTCAGTTTTGTTGCATTTGAAGATAAATTTTGTGAATTTTCTCTCCTGATGGCAGTAAAACCACTCTATTTGGTTCTATGAAACATATCAAAGACAGTGTTTTAAGGAAATACACCTTAAGCAAAAGACAACCGTTTTCCGTGTGCAAATGGCTAAATACTAGAGACAGAGGATCAAAACTCAAAGTTTATAATGCTAGCTAGCATCTCCCATAAATTTGCATAAGATGACAGCTAAAGGCCTCAAAGCAGTTAGAAGCTCCACAAACCAAACCCTTTATAAGGTTCAAAAGCTGGCCAAACTAGACATGCCTGCTATACCACACCTGATATATCCATTATAACATTACTGAAGAGCACCCTTTTCTCTTAGCCAGAAACTACATAGTTTTCCAATAGTTTGTCTGAAAGCAACTCTCTTAGTGCCATGGTTTAACCCCAGCCTCTAGTATGGATGACATGGAAATTTGTGAAGAAAATTCACTGTACCCCAGCCAAAACCAGCACAACGACACGTGAACTACTGCACATTTCAGAAACACTTCTGAAGAGAGGAGACATTTCCAAAAGTGAAGTGCAGTTTGAGACCAGCCATACTTAACACACAGGCAAGAGATGTGTTTTTTCTAACAGTAGGTCAGAAAGCATTGTCAGACTTCTGTGTCACTTGGAAGTTCAAGAAATACACGTGCTTCAAGGTATAGCCATCAGAAGTATTGAGCCCAGCTTTGTCACCTTAATTGATGCACAGCTTAGTAAGCAATTATAGCACAAGAACATTTTTTCTCTTTACCTTTAGATGGTAAGTGATACACTCAATTAACTAATGGGCTACTTGTGTTAGCAGTGTTTAACATAAGGAAGGTTAGAAGGCCATGAGTCAGTTCAGTAAGGACGCTACTAAAACATCCACCATGAGATTTCTCTGAATGCCACAGGAACCTAGCTGAATCAAAACACGGAAACAATGGCGACACCTAAAGATACAAGCTTCCCAAATACAACACTTAGGTGCAAGTCAGAAAAAGATTTGTGCTGGGGAAAAGAGGGCAGAGAAAGGCTGGTGTGGCACTGACTCGCTCCTAATGTGTTACTTCTGACAACACATCGCTTCTGGGGACATGCATGGAAATGTCAGGGACTGTGAGGACAGCAGCAGGTGAGAAAGAAGCTGCCAAAAGACCAATTTACAAAGCCACAAAGGGATGATAAACCTGACAGCTTCCTTTTGTGTTCAGTCATTATCCTCTGCAGTTTTGCTGACAGAGGAGATTGCTTGATGAACATATTTATTATACCAACAATGTAACCTACCACAGCTTCAATGCTATACAGCTGTATGTGAGAACTCAAACTTCTTGGAAGCACTCATTATATAATTTCAGGTAATTTGTCAAAGCAGGAAGCAAAGAATGTATATAAAATAGCTTGTTATAACAATATATTTCTTTTTACTTAATTCTATGCAAACAATACTGATACTGTTTACAAATTAAGAGAGAGTTTTTTTCTCAAAACAATGCAACAATTAAATCAGACAATTAACAATTAAAATTAAACTAGAAACATCTCTAACAAAAGGTTAATTCCCCTGCTGTGAATTTCTTTTTTTAAACTCTTACTATGCAAATATTTACATACTATTCATTTTTTGAAAAAGACAGTTGCACATTTGACAGAAAAGTAAGTGTTAGTTGCCATGATGTTTCTCTTCTCCCTGCACTGAGAACTTCTGTCAAGCTCTGAAGTTCAGCTCTGCATTCTGACAACTTTTCATATCAAAATAAGTTAAGAAGTGGGATGATATCTTAACATTAATCTTTGTATAATAGAGAGAATTGTATCTCAGGAAAATACAAACAGTCGTGGAGACAATTAATTTTGCCTCACTTCTGTACCTTTCCCCCATACACTAGTTGCATAACATCCAATTAAAAGAGCAGGAAAAGGAGACAAACCAAATCAGCTCCCTCTTCAGAGTTCAGCTTCCAAATGACTCCAGAGGACAAGAGCCTGGAGCCTACAAAGGCAATAGTGCTCCTTTTCCTGCCATAGATAGAAGTTCTACTCTTTGTATAAAGGAGCCAAAAATTAAAGAACATAAAAAGCAAGTTAGGTTTGCTGTATAACGATATTTAGTTCAGTGGTTGTTTTCCAGAATTACCTTAATCTGATTTTTCTGTGTTATATTAATGCTTTAGGGAACAATACCATCATCCAGTGCCCCAAATTCTGCCTGCGCATCATGCACATTCTGTTTTTACATAATTCTAAGCTGATAAATCAGCTGATTTATCAGCACTCGGCAGCTATTGGATTGTTTAAATTTTTATGTAACAAAACAGAAGAAACACTTTGCAATCACAGCCAAAAACTATGTGACAATACAAGTTGTCACTCTCCTCCCCAAAGATCTGCAGCTATTAACCAAATGAGACCATGAGAAACTATGTGAATGCTTTTTAGCCCAATTCACTACAAAGAAATTTAATAAAAATCATTCTGTAATAAACAGAAGCCTTTTATAATCTTAATGTGTAACTAATCAGATAAGAAATCCCTTTAAAAGACAGTGCAATTAATTAACATCAGCAGTAAATTTTCCACTTCCTATAAAATGAAATCATTGGTTTTTGTTGACTGTTTATGTTTTACCTTCCTGGAAAACAACTTATTTAGAGGTACAGAAAGATAAAATCTCAAAAATTAAACAGTCCAGGAAACAGCTTACATACTTAGGGTGTCGGATGTCTGGCAGAGATCGTTCCAGTGCTATGTTGTTGCTAACAAATATGTTGAAGCCATTTTCCCTATAAGCAGAATCATCATGGTCTTCCTCTGTAAGAGGGTACGGTTTCCCATGTTCACCTTTCCCTACAACAAAACAAAATAATTATTTGCCTCAAACTGACAGCAAAAAATGTACTACAAAGACAAAAAAAAAGTTACACCAAACTTCAATTATTACACTGTGTCTGAAACACCTCAAAGAAATTTCTTGCAATGTCTTTAGCAATACTCCAGTTATTTCCAAGACAAAACCAGAAAGTAAGTACAGACAACAAGACTCAAAAGCCTCTCTGAAGACACCCAATTCATCTAACTTTCCTCTATCCAGACACAAAATCAGGTTAAAGCCATTTTACATAGAAAAATTTCAATCGTAAATTAAGACAAGACCTTTCTTTTCCATTACAAAATTATGAACAAATGGATCAGTTCCAGCAATATGCCTTTCAATAACTATGAGGAACCTGGTTACTGAGTTACTTTACATTACAGCACCCCTCACACCCACTCATATTTTCAGAATGCAACTTCAGCATTGAAGTTTAGGGTGCCCAGCTTTCCAGAAGAAACAATAAGGAAACCAGATGTTTTGCTCTAGGCTCCTTGAATATCCTTGCACTCCTAGGGACAAGAGAGATGTATTCAGTGTTTGTAACATCACAACACTGTGGAGTCGGTTTCAGAAAGTGGTCACTTTGTGCTTCTCCAAAGAAATTATCTGCTTGTTCCCTGGCAAAGCACAGAATTTCTTTCCAGCCTTTTATTCCCAAGTTAGTCCTCATTGTCAGTCACTTGGCTTGCTTAGTACCTACCTCAGGCTACTACTATTCCTCTGTCTCTTCCAGAATGAGAGCAGAGAACAAATAAAAGCACTTCAAAGAAAATCAGAAAATAAAAGCCTTCAATTCTTCTCCACTACTTTTATTCTTCCCATTCTTGCAGAGGATGTACTCTTCAGAGTTTCAAAACCCTATAAGCCTACCCAGGAACATATATTTTCCTTTACATCTAATTGATCAGATAATAACATCTGTGTCCTTCTTACCACCAGGCTCCCTCTTAAGAAAATATCTCCTTTTACCTGGGCTCTTATAGAGAAATTAATCAGCTGGATTCAATAAGTGATCAAGGGCACATGACCCTCAGCTAATCAGGAGCAGCTACAGGAGTGGATGAAGAGGAAAGCAACCAGAAACTGAGAGAAAGAGCCAGTGGTATTCTTGAAGCTCACAAGTCTCTGTCAGTGCCCTATTTCACACTGCACAAGCACAAGACATTAAAAACACAGAATATGCAATTAAAGGTGCTGTAGTGACTCAATTTTAGACTTTTTTCAGCTAAAATAATATTTTTTATTCCAAAATTTGTGCATATATTTACAATTTCATTTCAATTCTTAACAAAGACAATTAGTGTTACTTACAAGGGGGGAGAAACTAATTCCTATCATGAAACCCTTTCTGTTTATGCTATTTCATTACTAAAAGGTATTTTTTCATTTTTATCCCCAAATGCATGCAACATACTAACATAACAAAAAATCTGAGACTAAGCTTCTATGCAAATTTTTAGATTTCATACTAATAATGGGGAGAAACTATGATTCTAAAAAAGCAGCTCAGTCAAAGTACTATTCCAAATTCAATGGTACAATTGTATCAAATATAATTCATAATAAAGCAACACTAAGATAATGTCATTCTACCAAAGACATAGAAATTTTAGCCCCTCTCTTTCAGCATATATTCTACATAGATCAAAAGTAAATATTTTAACTGGCTATTAATAAGAGATTTATCCAGATAGTTACTAATATTGTGAACATTCTGAAATAAATGACCTACATGATTAAAACATACTATTGCAAATATTTTTTTTTTAACTACAAAATTTCTCGTATATTCCAGCTATTCACCCTGTATTAAGAGAGGTGAATTCTTGCTTTGCTTTTCTTAAATGAGTCCATTTGGTTCTTCAGGAGATGAATATTTGTCCTAATAGTTTTCTTCACAATTTCCCTTGCTAGCGAAACTGAAGGCAAGCATTTTTAAAATAGTCTTCCATTCTTCCCCATCAAATATGGAGCAATATCACTGTGCACAAGCCAAAAGTATAGATATCACGGCTGTTATCTAGAGCAACTCAGAAATGGGCAGGACATTCCCCTATCATGCTGTGCAAGTATTTGACCAAATTGCTTTTGCACTTGTGCAAAGTATAGCTCAGCCATGAGGTGCACTAGAAGGTGTGAAGCATGACTCTCTCCTAACACTTTATTAAAATATGCATGTAGAGCATAAGCAGAGGCTTATGCACTTTTTTGAATGTCATGACTATTTCTCCCAGCTTTTTGTTTGCTTGCTCTCTCACCCTCCAGTTCCTCCTGATTAGCTAGGGATCATTAACTAGGGGAGCCATCTATCAGATCCAGCTGGAAGCAGTTTGCTAATTTCTCTAACAGAGCTTTGATAAAAAGTGACCATTCCTTATGAATGACCTTGGAAGGAGAGAAATAGAGAGCTCAGGAGATAAGCATTAAAAAAAATTACATACAACTTTTGGGTGATCTTTAGGCTTGAAGGATTCCCTATGTAGAAGAAAGTGACATGTATGAGCCTATTCAGTATTAAAAAAACATCATGAGCACAGAAAACTCTCACTGATTCACCTTCCCAGATGTCTGACAGTAATTTCTATCACTGCACAATGGCTATGCCAGGATAAAAAGGGGAAAATTCACAGTGCAAGAAGAGTAAAATTCTGGTAAAAAGGACCCTGAAAAGGACTGGCTACAGACAACTACTTTAAATCTATTGATAGGCAGATGTAAGCCCTCTTATACTGTCTCTTCTGTCTGAAGGCAAAACAGCAATACAGAAAGTGCAACAAGGTATAAAGTACTGTAGAAACTGAGAGTAAAAAACCCAATGGTGATTTTTCTTTACATCTAAATGGGGACTCATCCAAATGTGATGGATAAAACCAACCCAACACTAAGAGTTGATACTAACTCTCTGAGGCTGGTTTAAAATTGCAGTAAAAATAACCTCATAAACAAAGGACAATAAAAATTTCAGTTCAGGATTTTGATTTGTCAGGGATGGGAAAAACCCAATAGCACAAGAATGACACATATATTCAACCTGGGCCCAAATCCCATCAGAATGCTGGGAAGCCTTACAGCAATGTTTAATTCATACAGTACTGTCTTACCTTTGTGATTACAGAATTATTAGTCTGATTTTTATCTCAGTAATCAACATAAGCAAGTACAAAAATATGCTAGGTTTTCCTCTTAATGCACTATGATGGTTTTGGAGTTAACATCTCTACATTGCTTAGTACTGTGTCATTTTAACGGTTTTAATACACCACCTTAAAATGCTTCTCCATAGATATTCACATTAAAAAAAAGGTAAAGACATTTAAGGCATCAAGATAAAGTACTGCCTTGGCCAAGTATTAGGTTTTTAGCCCTATTCAGAGATGTTACAGTCTCCTAGGAAACCATACACTGTATACCTAGCCCTAAAAATTTTCAGTTCTATGCCTGACAACTTGTGATACCTGATAGTTCAAGGACACCTTAGTTAGGCATCTCTTCCTTATGTAAATGCAGATACAGTAGGTGGAGAATAAGCCCTCTTGTTCAACAGATGGCTCAAAGGGAAGACAATTAAGGTGAAACACTAAAATTTAAAAAAAACATTCTGTATACTCAGTACAAAAGTCTAATTGCAGAATAATGGCTCTGGATCACCCACATTAGTATAGTTGCCAGGCACTATAATTATAAAGAGAACAGGGATATTGTTGGCAAAATAGATCAACTGTAAATCAGTTTGAAAATGCAACAGGAGTTCTGCAGTACTTCCATATGCAATAGATAGTGGACCTTGCTTAAAACTATAAACAGCAAATCAAATGGCAACAGGTTCTCATTTCAGGATGTTTTGGGTCTTCTTTTGGGGCTTTGTTTTTATAATTCACATGATTATTTATAATTCAGCAGGCATGGCAAAAAAGATTGGCTTTGCCATATAAGTTCAACAAGTTAAGCAATTGCTTGACATCTTAACACAGAAAACCAAGTGGATAAAGAACATAAGCTATTCAGTGTCTGTGGGGAAGAACTGTGTAAAAATCTGAATTATTTACTGTTTATACTCACTGCTATTAGTTTACTTAGGCATGACCACACAGCCATACCAAGCCAAGACTATAATTCACGTAAGTATTTAAGCACAGCCTTTAATTCAAGCATTCAAGCATCCTTTAACTCTAAACCAGTAGTAGGGAATAAGAATTCTCCATGTGCTAAATGATTTAGTACTTACGAGGACTTTATTTTAATATGCAAACCTACAAATAATTAAGTCTTCTTACTTATAGTGCATTTTATTATTTTAGATAAGTTAATTCTGCCATTCCTTAAAATATGTATTAGGAAATATCTCTAAATAGTCCACTGAGAATCTAGCACAGCGCGGCTGTGTTCACCACACATAAATTCCAAGCCCATCCTCTTTCATGGAAGTTCTCACAGTGAGAACAGATGTCTACGCTTGTCCTACAGCAATCTTTCAATACAGAATTGAAGTTCCATGAGGAGAGAGTGATTTAATTTCTTAGCAAAGGTAGACAGAGAAACACAAATTCCAAATGAATGCAGTCACACATCAGCCTCTAAGAAAGAAGTGTGAGAATTAAAATGGGAAATAAAGATCAACAGCAGAATAAAAATATTTGAGTCAGAAATCTTACGTAATTTTGACACATAAATTTTCACAAAACAAACCTTTTTGATCCCTGATATGGCAACTGGCCAAGTCAGAGGGCAAAAACTCTATTTAAATCAATCTGTGGTAACTTTTACATAATTTCTGAAGTTTTCCTAGTGTACGGCTCCAAATAAGTCTCCCATCTTTTACTGCGGCGATCAACTTCATATTATTTAGAAAAGTAAAACAGATTAGCAACTTAAGCTGCCAGCACATTCTGCTTTTTTGGAAGTGAACTTGCATTTTAGTACAAACAAAATAATTGTATTCGTTATTTTTCCATTTCCTCACAGTCAGGAGGGTGGGATGCAGAAATCACCTTCTCCTTTCACACTAGGAAAGGAATTGCTTGTTTTGACCAAATGCCTTTTGTGATTTGCACATTTATGTTCATTTCCAATAAAATGGATGAAAATTTTAATTTAATAAATGCATGAATGATCTTTGACAATTTGTTATGGAGACAGAAAATTAGAACTGCATGTCTCACATTAAAGTAATTCCCTTCATATCAAACGGACCTACCCAAGTTGCAAAAAAATGTGTAGGTGTATATTTATATATACATTAAATGGCTTTTCAGATTAAAAGTAAAGAACATTTTTCTAACTGTATGAACAGTAAAACAATCTAATAGGCAATCCAGGGAACTGTGGGATCCATGTATAGTCATGCAAGAAATGATAACGTCTCAGAGAGAGGATTGATACAACTCTGGTCATCTATTAAGGTGGATCCCAACCTTTAGTTTCTATGAATGCTATGAGAAATAGGAGGAGAACTGACTATAGGTTCCTTCAGAGTCCATAAAACTCAAATCAGAAACTGAAGTATATTTATCTCAAGTTTATTCAACTTTTCCTAAACTTCTCAGAGTATCTCACTCAGTTGCACAATTTCATTACCCTAATTTATATTATAGGGAAAGGAATTTAATTGATTTTACATCAATGGAAATAAGATCAAAAGTATCTTTTAAAAATCATTTTATCAGTACTCTACCTTGTAGTAGCTTAAAAAGGCACTACAGTAAGATTCACAACACTTCTAATTATTAATTACGTAACTCTGTCAAGGTCTGAGGCAAAATAAAATGCTTTTTCTCAACATTACAGAAGCAATCAAATCTTACGCAAAAACCTTGTCAAGGAAATCCTCAACAATAAATTTTCAAGAAAGAATATATGATTTATTTTAAATATTTAAAAAATTTACTGACTACAATTTCAATACCGAAAACAATCAAAAATTCACTCAGTTTTCTGTTAGAAAGCATTGAAGTCCCTACTATTTTATCTATCTTCAGATGACAGTAGTACATGCAGGTTTTCTTTTCCAAGGAACATGCCATCCTTGGTAAGCGGTATAGAGATGTTATTGGGAGCAAATATGAGGCTTTGTCCTCTCCGGATTGCTGCTACAGTAATATGATGTCAGCAGGAGAAATACAAACTAAATTGCTTCTCTCTTCAGGAATAGCTTTACAAATAGCATAGGTTGGGAGAAAAAGGGAGAAAAACATATAACTTTAAATTTTGTTATTTGATTGCCTGTTCACATCCAGAACTAAACAAAAACACCTCAACAAAACAATCAAACCACAAGAACAAGAATCCAAGAAAACCTCCAATCAACCAAACAAGAAAACCAATAAAGAAGAACATGCTCCTCAAAAAAATTTAGAAGAGTACATTCAAATTGTTTCATAGTTGGATCTTGGGAGTATTGTTTGCTTATCATTCACCTGAGATAAAAATGAAAGGAACCTGTTACTAACACAAAATGAAATCCCTACCTACAGCAGTGATGTGTTCTGCTGTTCCTCAACCCAGAGTGGATAGGAAGTAGGTAAAGGAAGAGCATTTCCCAGAGAGGAAATGAAAGGGACAAAGAGGAACCGCTGAAAAGTACTTATTTTACAGATGTTTGAGAAGCATTTCTATAAAAAGAATATCCAACGGGAAAAAAAAGGTAAATTTTAGCTTTGTAACTGTACTAAATATAATTTCCAGATTTCCAGAGACTTAACAGGCCTAGGCCAACTCTTCATGGTAATTTAAGATCTAACCACTGTGTCAGACTGCAAAGAAAAAATGGCACAAGTTTTGGGGATTTTTAAGACTTGACAAAGCAGGAGAAACTGATTACCAATATTCTGTATACATCAAGGACATCTTAGCATTTTACCTGCATTTCTTTATGATGGAAACAAGAGAAAATTATACAAAATAACATTGGATCAGGCTGAGCAGCACAAAAACGATGAGCAGTAGTGGCTGTGAGCAGCAGACTGAATGAGTGCACCAAGTGGAGCAAGCAACAGCAACATCTGGCAAAGTGTCAAAAGCCCCAGGTCACAGCACAAAGTTCTGGAAACTTCAGCTGGGGCTTGTTGCCTCTCAGGACTCCACAGTTCCCAAGAGTAAGGCTGGCTTTGGCTCAGGAATGGGGAACAAACAGCTGGCCTAGCTGTTGCCTTGACAAAGTGGATTGAAAAACTATTGCTATACTTTAGGAATTAGCTCTTATATGTTACCTGTTTATCTGTAATAAAATACTGTTTGCTGAGTTAATTAATTTGCAAGAAGAAAAAATTACCTCAGTGCTCTTGAGATTAAGTCTTGAAGGTATCTAGGCATTTTACTAGATGTCACTTTAAAATGCCTTTACTGTTGGCAGTGGTGTCCTAGCGGAAAAGGGGCATATACAGGAAACCACTGGAAAAATCCAAGTCTGTATCCTTCAAATAACCAATATGAAGTCATTGATATAGAAAAAAGTTTATCTCAATATATTAGGAAGGTTTCTCTTAAATATGTGCATTTTTTCAGTTAGTGATTTTCAGTTAATTAATCAATAATTAATTTCTAAATCTTACACCCTGTGCTTTATGGAATACTAGAGTAAACTCCCCCTCCACTTTTTCATTCATTTGAAACATTAAAAATGCAGCCTCTGAATTTCCAACATAGACATTGCAGAGTAAAAATAGAGTGTGTATGTGTCTGAGGAAAGTGATTGCTTTAAAATACATCATGAGGTAAACCAGTGGGATTGTTTCATTTTAGCAGAAGAATGACAGCATATGAACCCAGAAAAGTGAACCAAAGGCTTGAATAAACATTTCACAAAAAAAAGCAATAGAATTTCTCTTAAAAGACATGGCTTTTAATATTTACTGCAAGTACTACAATGGCTTGCTGGGTGGAAGACTCATTCCAACCCCCTATTTCCACTTTAATAAATCTAGCAAAAATAAAAGAAAAAAAACAGACCACACTATTTGGTTTGTCCAGTGTATTTAGAATGCTGCAGTGTACAATGCAAGATAAGCAGTAACACATGCTGTTTTGATATGAGTTGTTCTATCACTGCAGCAGAGAAGCAATATCCTCAGTAGTATTCTGCAGGCTGAGCTGAATCTAATCATAACTCTGTAGCCAAGGGATGCACAGTACATCTTCTATTTAGTCTAACTACTTATCACCAAATGCCACAGCCACCAGAATGTTTTTTTCATTTAACATTAGAACAGACTGGCTGTAGAGCATTAATCAGAGCCAAACTCTGAATGAGCAATTCAACCATAAAAAAGGCTTCACAGTTTCATTTAGTAACTGAAGGACCTGCTAGGATAAAAAGTATCTATTACAGAACAAGACCTGAAAATCATCTACTAATAATGGTAAGGTATTTGTTTCAGCGCTTAAATGAATTAATTCATACAAAATGCCTCAAGAATGGCATTCTACTAGTCTCTAATACCAGAAAGTCTTATCTAATCAATGTGTATGGTCAAGGTGATATCCTTAAAAATTTCAAACTGAAGTGTTCATAACAGGGTTAGGTACAGGAACCAAACTGATCTACAAAATTAATGCAAAATTACATTTGCACAAGTAGTGTTTCAGAAAACCCCAAAATACAAAATGATAGGGTTGTAACAGCTGTAATTAATGTAAGAGTTATTTATCCTTGCTCCTCTATTTTTCATCCTTCTAAGACATTTTATAACCATGTGCTGTTTACCATATACTATCACAGGCAAACAAACAGGATGTTGCATGGAACAAATTTCTTATTATGGAATCTTCTTTTTTTCCTTTTTTTTTTCTTCCCATGAATTCAACCTAAACTAGCTCCAGAAGCTGGCTTTGTGGCTGCCACATGAAGAAGATGGAATAACCTGTAAAAAACGAGTGTGAGTCAACAGTGTCCAACAATGTAGTCACTCTGGTACATGAAGCATTATTCCATGATGTATATCCTCCAGAGAACACATGAGCTGTCACAGCTCCCAGTAAATTTGGATTTAACCTGCATGACCCCTACAAAAAAATCCCAAAATAAAATTAATGACACCCCCCCAAGAAACAAGAACAACAAATATATAAATATACATACACACATACATACATATATATACACACAAAAAAATAACCATTCTTACATATGGAGATAGTAAATATTCACAGTTAAAGTTTGAGACAGACCCAAGAAGCAGAACTAAGCCATCTGATTCCCCACATGGTGACTCAGTGACAAGGACAAACTTATACCTTCTGTAAATCTGAGAAGAATGCCAATAAGCAAGTAGCGTTTGCTCACTTGGGGCAAGTTTCTCAGGTAGTACAGAAATAGTTTATTTCTTTTTCAGGTCTGTTCAGATTTATACATTATAAACTGAGTATGAAAATAATTACCAGGGATAATATAAAAAACAGGCACCCCTACAAATTCAGAGATACAAGAATTATCATCAAGGCAAGCAATATAAACCCAGATGAACAACTGAGACGTGGAATGCCATGTTCTTGGGAGAGGCCTGAGTAAGTCCTTGTGCTTCACTTAGAACAAAATGCATTTTATTCTATCACACCCAAAGCAACACTTTGAATCTCAATGCTCTTCTCTTTTTCATGCTTTCTTTTGGCAAATCAGACACATTACTCTTGTGAAAACTTTTGATACTGCATATACTGCTCCATATACTCACTATTACTGCACTTCCCAGCCACTGCCTTTCCTTCTCCTTATAAAAGATAATAATGCTGCACTCATTAGTATTGCCTTTTATCACTTATTTTTAAATGCCTGGTTTTTAAAATGGTTTAAAATGCATTCTTTATTTTAAAGAGCCTTACAAATGACTGACATTCCTGTGGCAAGGAGAGCTAAACTTAATGTTTGATCTGCTCTGAGCACAGCAGTTTTCCACAGCCCTTTTCCTCCCTTGCCATTGATTCACATAGTTCTGAACAATACAAGTCTAATTAATGTCAACTATTTTTCAAATGCCTGACACAAATTTGAGCAAGTTTCCTGTACTAAAGTCAATTGAAATTTCCAGTCAATATATGCTGTTGAATCAGGCAGAGGCAGAAGGGGAGATTTCATGAGCCACCTTCAGCCAGGATCTGAACAGATTTTCAACTAATTAGTTTAAAATATCTTCTGTTCAAAAGGACAACTCAACACTTACAGAACACAACTAAACATTTATCCCAAGGCCACATTTATGCATAATTCAGTTGGAACCCAATATGTCCATTGGGAACTTCTTTGAAAAAGCTAACTTATTGAAAAACTGGTGTCTGGATTCAGCCAAAAGTATTTCCTGATTTTTTTTAAAAAAAATGTTGATATCTGGGTTAAGATAAGCAAATAAAAACATATTTTGAAAGTCAAAATTTTAAAGTTGAAGTCTTTTTTCTTTTTTCCCCAAATCTTATATAAATGACAGAACTTAACTAATATTAACAAAGGATAGACATTCAAGTAAAAAATTTTGGTTGTGAACCAAAACAATACTTTCTAATCTTATAACAGACAGAAAAAAGTGTGAAGTACCAGCCCAAAGTCTCATATGTTCACAGCTTGAAATTTTAGGTTTATATAAAGAAAGTCCCTAAAACTTTCTTTCTCACTGAGAAAAAAAAAAAAAATTACATTCCATTATGCAGATTTTTGATGACATATAGTAACTCTGAATTCTACTTATGGCTGTATGATCAAAAGCCCCTCAATAAATCGATTTTTTGAGGAGAAAGATCTTTAGCAACCATGTTAAGAGAGCAAGCATACACAGCCATCCATAACCACAGGTAACACAGGAATAGGATGCAAATCAGAGACTTATTTTAATTATAGATTTTGTTTCAAATGTTTTACCAGAAATTACACCATTTAATTGTTAAGTATATTAAAAACTAGAAAAGCAGAAAGAAAAAAAACCATCACACCTCACATTTTCCAGACAGGAATAAAAACCCACTCAGTTTGTCTATTTTCCCACTATTAATTCATCTCTGCATGTCATATGATTTAACTTAGAGAAAGTGTTTCTGCATATATTTAATTTAATTTAATTTTTCCTGTAGTTGCTTAAATAGTAAACCAACATCTTTATAATAGTGAGCAAAATTATGACAAAGGACTTGGACTGGATTAAGTACTGGTGCTCTACCATGGTGATTTGACCCTGGCTGGAAGGCAGGTGCTCACCAAAGCCAGTCCATCACTCCCCTTCCCAGCTGGACAGGGGACACAAAATATAATAAAAGGCTTGTGGGTTGAGATAAGGGCAGGGAGAGACCACTCACTAACTGCTGTCATGGGCAAAACAGACTCAAATTAGGAAAAAACTAACTTTTTGCCAAGAAATGTTCAGGGTCTCAAAACTTCTATGCATGACTTTAGAAACTTTCAAAAAAGAAGAAAAGAAGATGAAAACATGATCTTAATCACAGTTTATTACAGGTTTTGAAAAGTTGTTTGTTGTATAAACTGGGGGGAAAAAAGTCATTTCAATACCATTTCAATACTGAAGTGGCAGTATGTTAGTAACTTGCTTAATTTACTCATTAACAGCAGCTAATTAAAATGTCAGTCCTCCAAAACTTTAACTACTCACAGCTTAACTCTTTTTATGAAGCATGTGAAGCTTGGCTTCTTTCCAGTCTAACCATTTTAGTAAAAGCTGGGAAAAAATATATAGAAAAAAAATCCAAATAAACTAATGTTATTTATTTAGAGGCTTCCTTTCTTTTTGTGTGACAATATTAGAAATAGATTAGTCTCTCAATGAAAAAATCTGGTATTCAATAACCAGAATTGCTCAGAAAGGAGATCTGGGAGGACAACAGAATCAGTATCCTTTTAGAAAGTCTGCAACTTGTCCTCTGGAGACTATTCCTTCCCCACTTCACACACCAGTACTCACTGTGTTTCAGATCAGTCTCACCTTTTGTAAACTGGCGTGGAATAAAAATGCAAATAAAACTACCAGTAACCACATATATATTAACAGTACTTTCCAAAACACACACCAGCTATCCAATTACTTAGCATGTAAAATAGAAGTAATAGCGAGGGTAACCTGAAATTACTTCAGCTGTCTTTTAAAAACATAAAAATGTAAACCATTTCATGGGACATTTCAAGAGAAAGACTGTTTCCATGTTTTAAGAACACCTATAATAAAACTTAAATATGCACCTTGATTTCTTTTTTTTTTAAATCTGAGCATTTTTCCACTGAAACTCCTGGCAAGTCCTACTGTTCACATTTCAGTATCACCTGCAGAAGTTTTAATCAAGATTGCCTAAAAAAAAAAGTTTAAAAGTTTACTTCTACCTTGTAACCAGCAGAATTGTCACACAGGTTGGCAGAACAAAATGTCACTCCTAGAAATGTGGTTTCTTTTTCTACTTTCTTTATATTAGGAGGAGGACAGATTCCCCCAGACACTTCACTGCAAGCAGGCAGGGCAGACAACTTTGTGTTACACAATCCCATCCAAAAGGTAGCTCTGTTCCTTGAGAAGCAGTGATTACAGGGCATAATTTGATGAGCTAGTGCCTATAAAGCAAATTATAGCAAAACAATCATACATCTCTGCCTTTTCACACATATTCCCTGGATGTCAGACAAATGGTATCACCAGTCCAATAATTTTCCTCTGTCAGCTTATTTAATGAAAACAGGAAGAAAAAGAAAAAGTCACCTTACACATATTTCACTCATCAACTGCATTGAGATAACTATACTAGACTTTTGTACTTGGAAACTTAATTCATATTCTCAAAAGAAAAAAGCTGTGACTGGAAAGTGGGCACTATTTATTGGTTTGGGGTTTTTTATTTTATTTTTTGTTTGGGTTTGTTTGTTTGGTAGGTTGGTTGGTTTAGTTTGTTTTTTTTTTTAAAGGAATCCAAGCATCTTGTTGGCTTTTTGGAAGACCAGAAGGCAAAAACAATACTCCAAAATGTTTTTATGAATGTAACCATTTTCTCTGCTTCTCTCCTTCTTCTTTGTTTTTGAGTTTTCACAGCAAACTAAATGACATTTCTTTGTTCCACTGAGTCAACTAATAATTGCCCTGAACTGACAAACTTAATAATTTTACACCCATCACAAGAGCTAATGAAGATCAATTTGGATGGTCTATAGACCTCTCCTCCTCCTTACACACATACAGGTCTAGCCTGAAGGTCTTTAAGCTGTTTGGTTGTTTCAAACTCTCTCTGCGAATGAGCCCCATGTTTTTGACGACTATGCAGATAAAATCCCTTTTCCAGAATTACTACAAAAAATCCCTCTCATTAAAAAACCAACCAAACATAGAACCAAACCAGCCAAGTATCTACAAAGAACTCTTACTAAATATTACTTAGATAGCCCTGAAAATGGTTAAGCACAAAGAGAAAGATGCCCAACAGAGCCAAAAACCGAACCGTCATTATAGAGTGCAACTGCCAAATTAAAAGATCCACTTTAGACGGGACGTCCTCTCATACCCCTCACTCCCAAAAAAAAAACCCCAAACACAAAACTTCTAAAGTCAAGTTTCCTCCTTTTTTAGGCAGCAACAAATAAATCCCCAAGTATTGCCCGTTAAATACATTCACCAATATCAGCTCTTGATTACTAATACTGATTTAAGTCCATGAAGACAGGTCTTCACCACTATACAGAACAGGTAATGCTTGGGACTACCACAAGCAGATGGCATCTGCTGCTTTTTTTTAATTTTTTTTTTTCTTTTTTTTTAAAAAAATTATTTTATGCTTGCTTTGGCTTGTTTCTTTCTTTCCTTCTTTTTAGAATTGTGTGAGCACTCAAATCAACATTCAAATACAATGGGAGAAGGTACTGGAGAGTAAACTTTGGTTTGTTAAGCATTTGAAACCACATATCCCTGCACAGATGAAAATACAGAGAAAGATGAAAACCTAACAACTTCAATCATTTTTCTAGGAGAGCACTTTTTGAACTTTGGATACCAGTTTCATTCAAGAATATATATCACTGATACAGTGAGAGTCAACAGATATTTCTTGCCAAGTTTCTGGAAATATAATTTTCTTCCTGTCTATCAAGGTAAAAATCAACATGCAATTCCTAGCACAGAAAAGCATGCAGAAGATAATTTTCAGTGCTCTAAATGGCAGGAGTCATATTATGAACTCTGCTTCCCCCTCCTCTGTCACCCTGGTAGCTCTTAAAAATTAGCTTTCCAATTACATTTAAATGCTTTAACTGATGAGTTTCCAAAGTGCATTTGTGTGGCAGGGGGTGGGGACAGGGAAGAACAGGGAAAGAATCACATTTACTTCAACCACAAAAAGGGCCTGATATCTGGCCAAGGCAATAGAGGCACTGTGATTTAAAATAGAAGCTTGGCTCTGACTTACAGTCACCTATAAACTGGTTTTATGCATAGATTCAAACCACAAGTGTTAGTTCTATCATGTACACAGTCTTCTGACAGAGAAATTCTACACAGCTGCAGCCTCAACTTTATACTTCCTAGCTTCTTCTGCAGCAGTGTAATATGAAGTTGTAACTTGAGATCCAGTGAAAATGTGTCCCCAAGCTACCTCTTAAATAATACTGTGATTATGCCATTTCACAATGTGAGGAAGCCAGTCTGTAGTTACCCAAAGAAAACCTTAAGGCCTTGTGACAAAAAACCAAAACACCAAATGGAATTTTCTAGTTATCAGGGCTTAAACTTCTAAAGAAGGCACCACTGAAAAAAAAATTCACTTCCCAAATCAGTATTTAAGAGCATAATAGCTTTATCTTGGCACCCAGCTCCAGGCTGATCTCACCGTTTTCAATAGGAAATCCAGACCATTAAGAGTGGTAGGATCAGATCACAGTCTGCAGCACTTTATTTATGGAGCAAATGCATTTTAATACGTGAAACACTTCATGTAACCGCAGTAGATTGCATCCATCTTTCATATTACACATCCTTTATGTGCTGTCTCCTTGACAAGCCACGATTAACATTACCGTTTAAAAATTTTTAATCATGTAAGACTTGCATTAAGATAAATAGACAAACATTTTTCTCTTTTACAAACAATACATTGTAAACTGCATGAAGCATATTCATGATTAATGCTATGAACAATTAAATTATGACTGTTTATTGAGACCTTGGCTACACTACAGTTCCAATTATACTGCAAATTCTCAAATTCTTTTTAAAGGAATTGCAAGTTCAAAGACCTAAATTAAATTTAGAAAACTTGTTTAATATGTAATTCTGACAAAATTCCCAGTGTATAATTCCATATGAAATATGGCATAAGTAAACCAGTATTTTATTATACACTTCTTTTCCTTCACAAATTTTATTACATTTATCTGTGTAAGTATCACAGAGCTAATTTTTTTCATAGTCAATAGGGAATTACAATTAATGTTATTTTCTGTATCATACTGCCTCATATGTTCTAGAAGCACTCTGGCACTAGGCTTGGCAATTTCTTCTGAATTTAAGAATGGGCAACATTCAGAATTGTTATAAGGATTAACCAAATATTTGAGTATTTGAGCAGAAAAGGATCACTAGTGCACAATTTCTTTAAGTGACACTGAGTTAAATTTCAAATGTTCAATACTTGCTATTGCTGTAGAAAAGTGCTCATGTCTTTTGCCTTCTTTCGACATTCTACCCAAGAATACAGAGCTCCAATCTATTTCCACTGTCATCACAAACATGTACAGGTCACTTGGTTTTCAATATCTCTGCTTAGCTTGTTTATAAAACTAATCTGTATGAATGTTTGTTTGTAGAACTATAGAACATACTGTCTGTTTGTTTATAGAACTAATCTCTATGAAATGCCTGCACTGAGGCATGTAAAGGTCAAGATTTTTAGAATTCCCTTCTTCCAGTCAAGGTAACATTTTGAAGAAGCAGAAAGGTAAAGACAATACTGAATACAGGAAAGAATTATAACCTTCATTCCTTCCCTCCCCATAAGGCTTCCACATGCTATTTAAATATACAAATAGGAGGAACAAAGACTGCAAATGGCTCAGTAACTGCTGGAATAGACACTAGGTACATTCTAAAAGGTTTTTCCTTTGAGACCTTATTAGCAGACAAGACCAAAATGGCTCAACAGTCAAACATAAAAGTATTGACAGCCATATCTCTGAAGTCACTTACTCTATTCCTTAGCCAAATTGTTTTGAAGAAAAAGGTTTTTATAAATTTATATTAACCCAGCTTCTTATATTTTACCATGCTCTCAGAAATTAGTTTATGACACTAAATTTTCAATCCACCTCACAGAATGCAATCATTTCAGCATGCACAGACAAAAATTACCTCAAAAGCATTATAAAGGAAAAAAATAAAAGACTGTATTTAAAGAATAAAAATTTAAAACAAAAAATACTTGCAGTCTATAGTCTTTCTAAGTGTATTTTATTGGCTATTAATATCACTGTTAAAACTGATTACATGCTTTCAGATATAAGACCTTATGTTTTTCCCTTTTTCTAGTCAATCTGTTACCCTTTTGTAGTACTTCACATTGGAAAGGTTATCAGTTGTAGTTAGAAATAGGTTGTCATGATCAGAAAGAGAATCATATTTGAATATAAACATTCAATCTGCACTTCTTTAAAAGCCCAGGAATCACACAAATGAATCCGTCCTCTTGCCTGAGAAGGGCTGTAATTTATCATTACTGCTACTACTCGTAATTGATGATGAAGCTGAGAATCTCTTGTGTGAAATAAATAAAACAACTTTCAGAAGTGGAGGAACACTGACATTGATTGGTTCTTGAGGACTTTTAGTCTCACTACCCAGGACATAAAGATAGAGGTGAAAGCAACATGATGTCTTCTCATGGATGCTTCTGAATTACTACCTTAGGCTTTCATAGCTCTCTCCTGTGAATCTCATCCCCCATGGGAGCACTGAGGGATCCCAGACTCCTAGTTCTGCACAGAAACCATGATAAAGCAGTGCTATCAGAGCCACAGAAGTTGCCATGCCCCTCAAATGAATGTCTTGGCAGAAATGCCCTCAGAGTCCTTCCTATACAACTGAAGTAGGGAAGTCTTTGATAAAACAAAGAAATGGCAATACAGTAAGTGATTCATGGCAAAACCAGGGGCCTCAGCATCCAGATCTCTACTCTCTGTAGAGACACAGGTAGATTTACAGTGCCCTGACACAACAGGCATTGCTGCAGCTGGGCTAAGACACACACCAGGAGCTACTTTGGACATTGATATGCAGGCTGCATTCATGTAGGGTGCACCCACCACTCTGAAATCCAGCACAAGAGCACTCTTCTGATATACAGAAAACATTGTTTATTACTTATCAAAACAAAAGTTGACAGATGTAGGATTTGCATTTGTTTACAGTTCTCATACTTTTAATGCAAATTAAGCATATTATTCATCAAGGCATGTCATCAGTTGTATTCCCAATGGAAAAGAAATTAATAGAAACAGGTCTTATTTTAAATTCTGATTTCTTGTCAAAAAGTTGGCATAACTTATCAACTCCAATGAAGTCAGTTTCTCTGATTAACTTATTTTGTTCCCTCCCAATCCATTGTAATATCTGATTGACTTAATGGCTCACTTTAGAAAATGGAAGCAATTAAACTTCTTTTTTTTCCTTCCTTCCAAAGTATCTATCACAACTGCTTAGTTAGGAATTAGTTTTTTTTTTTTAAGGTCAACTTTTGCTTTCCTTTTCTGATATTTCAGTCACTGGTTTTGAGCTAATGACAGAGTAATATTCAGAGAAGAATGGAAATGATTGGGTTTACTGAATAACTTAATTTTCATTTCACTACATCTATTCTGTACTGATAAGATGATAAGAAGTATATTTAAGTCACTATATATTCCTTTCTGACATTGTGTAAATCAGGGCTTGGAAAACTGGCAACTAAATGGGTAAGTTCCCTGCTCCACCAAGAGTATAACAATTAGAACTTCTGCAACCCAGCAGCACTTCCCTATCTTCTTGAATTCTTCTATCAAGATTAACCCACCAATATTGGTAGAACTGGTTTGGAAGTCCTTACAGGTGCTTTTAAATTAAGTTCTGCCTATGTGTAAAGCCTTGCTTTTCCATCCTTCACTTCAAGCACCTTCTCAAGTAGCATCACCATGCAAACAAAATGTGATGTAATGATAGAAACAACATAAACACACATTTGAACCTCAGGTGTTCCAACAAAGTCCTGCAAAATCTAAAGCAACACAAGCTCATTTCAGGATTTATATGCAAGATCATTTGTCATTTTAGAGACGAAAAAAGATGAGCTAAAACACTTAAAATAAATAAAAATAATTAGAAATAACCTTTTTCTTCTGCATATCTTGCAAAAAGCTTTATTCTTTACTTCCAGAGGAGAGACCACTCAAATTCAGAAACATACATTTTGATTGGTGGAATGAAAAGGGATCAAAATATTTGGCCATGAAACAGTAGTAATCATGAAGAAACTAGTATCTCTACATAATTAGAAATTATGAAATTCACATTCTCAGTGCTTAGGAAACCATAAGCTTTACAGATAAAACAGCCAGACTGAATTTAAAAAATACTTCACTCCTTTCTTCTTTTCTGTACAACAAACAATGACTTCCTTTTCTGAAATGTCCCAAGAAGCCCTTTCACATCACGCTTTCAGATAGATTTTTAACTAACAGTGTATTTCAGCTAACGTTATTAGGAAGAGAAATTACATCCCAAAAGGGTGCATTGAGATGCTCTAGCTTTGCATTTGTATTACCGTATTGTGATTTTCAAAGAAAACAGCATTAAAAGGTATTTTAATCTATTGAATAATGACGGCAAATATAATTTTTGAAAGATATCTCTAAAACATCAAACTTAGCAAATGGTAAAAAAAAAGTTTTATTAAAAAATGTAAATTAGTCAAAATATCTTAATATTCATATGCTACTACATGTTAGGTTATCATGTTAGGTTTAGGACTGGGAAATTACAAAACTACACAACATGTTTTTTCAGTTTCTCAGCCAACTCCATGCAATGGCTTGCATTACATTGGCAATGCTTTAAGTTATCCATCAGACAATCATAAGTACTACTGTTATTGTCCAAACCATATGGGGTCCACATTACACCTTCAGAAATTAAAAGTACATTGCCAGAGCATCCATGCATGCCCATTCCAACCAGCAAATATGATATTCCTCACATATATTCAAGTTTCCACATACATGCTGCTTTTACTTTGTACATTCTTACATATTTGCCATTTTACATTTAGCCATTTGGAACACAGCAATTACTGATATGACAACTACCACATTATCTAGAATAATTTCCTTTCCCTCCCCACCCTTTTTTACCTCCTAAGCACATGTGGGAGGAAAGGATAATTTCTTTAGTTAGTGATCAAGATTCAAAAGAGGGAAAAATAGCTTACAAAATTAACATACCCTTGCAATATTTTACTAGTTCAGGCTCCTGCAAAATCAAGTACTTACCAAGTCTTAGGAATCTGTCAACGGGATTCAGTTATAGAGATATTTTGGGGGAGGTTCTGGCTGTCTCAAGACAGTGGGATCACGACAGCATAATTTGTTTTACAATAGTAGATTGGCCTTTGTAAAATAATGACTTTCAGACGCTGATTAAAGTGTAATTCAACTGCTGTTTCTCTTCCTTCCTTCTAATTTAATTCATCCTGTGTAGTATAGCTGTACATTATGTTGTAAACTAATTCAAATCTGATCATGCTCTGATGACAAAGAGGAACACTAAGCATACTCTCTGCACGTATGGGATGCAGCATGTGAAGGTACATTAAAATTACATTCCTCACTGTAACAAAGTGTCCTCCAGTCTATTTGCAAACACATTTTTCTCCCATTTTCAAATAATTGCAGACTGTCAGAATGAGATGAAGTTGCTTTAGCAAGACTAAAGGATCAGAGCTTGACAATGGTAAAAATGTCAAAGGTTCTTGGCAGCTATAGGTACTGAACTCAGGTTTTGTTCATTGATTTAAGGACACTTTGACTTTATTTGTAAAATATGTCCTTTTGCAAACCAGCACTCAATTTGGTCACAGCCTGACAACTGACTTCAACATGAAAAATAATTTGTTGGAAACATTTTTGCTGATTGTACAATCATTACATAGTTACTAGCAGGAAATACATTGTCACTTGGTTACTTTCAGAGATAAGGTATTCCTGGTTGGTCTGACCTCTCAATTCAGAACATGATGTCCTTGTGACATTGCTGCAATCAAAGAAAAGTTGTTAGGAATGCCTCTTAAAGGACTCAAAAGAACAAACAGTCATAGAGAGAAAGAATGAGTAAACAAACCACTTTAATTTGTTCTGAACTCATGTATACCTGAACGCATAGCATCTTTTTGAATGCTTTCATAATCATGCCAGTCCTTCCTTTTTAGGCCATCAGTCCAGGTAAAGAGCTGTCCATCTCCCAGCCCCAAAGGAAGTGTCTGTGAAAAGAGTAAATAAACAAACAAATAAATATATGCATACATACATATGTGGTTAATGTTATTACAGAGGAACACTCATAAAATGGCAGTAGCCATATTCAGTTTATTCAGTGCAAATATTGAAACTTTACTGTGGTGAATGAAGCTATTTTTCTAAATACTGTGAGGAAACAGTGAATTTAGTTCTTGACAAGCAATTATTTGAAGTATATCAAACATCTGGAACTTAACATTTCTCTTTTCAGCAGTGTTCTGATATGACTGCTTGACGAGAAGCTCATGGAGATTAAACGGACCACTTAAACTGAACAGGTTTCAAAAATGCCTTATCCTTCAACACATGAAGGACTTTGATTTTTTCCTTAAAGTATCACTTGTGCAAAATTGGAGTTACAGTTACTTTGCACTTCACAATGTTCCCCTTTAATTTTTTTATAAGTTTGGGGTTTTTTTAATAGCTGCTACTAAGTTATTGTTATTCACACAAGGTCAAAGGACTGCATCAAAGGCAGGGAGCAAAGAAATTCTCGAAGTGCTTTCAAATCCTGTAGATCTTCACAATAAGCAATAAGGGGAAAACACACCACCAACACTACTACCCCTACAGAATACCCATAAAAGAAACACCCCCATACAATGTGTAGTTGGTAAGCTGACTTCCCCTTTCAAAACTCCAAATTCCTGGGTAAAGGTAAAAAACTTCTTTTTGCTTCTAAGAAACATTATCTTCCTAGAGGGTTTTCTTTGCTTTTTTTTTTTTTTTTTCCTTTGTTTTGTTTTGGTTTTTGTTTTGGGGGGGTTTTGTTTGTTTGGTTTTTTCCCCCTCTCTTGATGCTTTCTGCCAAAAGCTAGGATTTTTATGAAAATTAGGAATCAAAATGTACCATTAGAAGTCCCTGAAACGTAGATTCATTGCTAATAGGAATAACATGGAAACTCTAGTTTTGCTAATTACAAGTTTGAATCTACTGATTTAAATCTACTGTCATCCAGAACAAAAGGCATATATGAAGTGCATGCTAGAAATGTTCTCAAAGTTATGAGAAAACGCATTTGAAAAGCAGTTCCAGGGACACAACATGTGATCAGCCTTCTAGTAGGAAACACTGAAAGCCCTACAAAAATCTCCTGCCTCTGTAACAGTGAAGCTTGCACTTCATGTTTGAAGGTTGTAAACTCAATGAACACTGGACTCACCCATATTCTCTTCCTGCACTCCTGGCTGCACAGAACTGGATGACACTCACTGACTCCATGTGAAATTGTCCTAGCATGCTCAGTTAGGGTTTCTTTTTGCTAGGACAGACAAATATTAGCCAAGCTACATGATGCAGATCTGGTTGCTAAGTCATCCTTAAAACTGGTTTTCAAAGGCTTTTGGATTTGTACACAAGAAGTGAAGAATGCCAGGCATAACTGGTTACCTTCAAGAAAAGGATGCTAGAAATCTTGGCTGATAAAGATTTATGCTGAAAATATCTGCTTTGGGTCAGCTGAGAATGCTGGATATTCCAGGCAAAGTGTCGCGAGCTCAGTGCTCTCCAACAAATCCCTGAATACTGAGGAAAATGCATCACACTGCTAGCATGGCCTACATTTCTAAGTTTTAGTATTAAAGGTAACCTATGTTACATAATGCCAAACTGCAATCTAGTTTGTTTATTCTTCTATTACCACTTTTGCAGACATATTCCAAGAAAACACTGTTGTCATATTTTAATATGATACAAGTCAGAGGTTCACACGTAAAAGAACTGAAGAACTTAATACATCCTGATAAAAATATGTCACGTTATCAAAATATCTAACCTTTCATGTCATTAAAATAAACTCATTCAGCAATTCTTAAGTTCAAACAAGGCTAATGTTCTAACAGTAATATTAAATTGCTTGGGTTTTAAAGCCAGAAGCATAAAGTAGAACACAGGCTGCAACAGTATTAATCATGATTCTTAAGCACAAATTTCTAAAATAATCTACTCTGAAGCAGTAACTGGTTCTTTAAAAGTCAGACCCAGACAGATTCACTTCAATTAAATTTATACTCTTCTCAGTGTGGATACAGCTGGTGTGAATCACTTGGCTCCAAAAATGCGAAACTATTGAAACTATCGAAAGCCAGATAAAGTTTACTTTTGTGACCTTTTATTCCTGTGCTTGTTTCTTTCCCTTGAAGTAGTTAAACGGCAAGTTTGCAGGACACTGAAAGAAAGCCGAGTAGAAGAGTTTACAGCTGGTTTCCTGTTATCTATTTGCATTTTGATGCCACTACTCTTTAAAAATATTAATTACATATAGTTATGTTACCTGATAGCATTTACAAGTCTAATGTACCAGAAGACTCTCTTGCAAGCATAATATAGTTAAATAAATATATCCACTAAAATTAATGTAGCAAAAGGATAAACAAAAATCCAAATATGATAGACAAAAACTAATGGAAGTCTTGCTGTGCTTTGGAATGGTAACATTGCCATAAGAGGAAACAAGAAACAAATCGTTGTATTGGTGCCATTAAAAGTTCCTGTTTAACAACTGAGAGTATTGTTTGGATTGTTGGGATTTTTTTAATAAATCCCTTAACTCCCTCATATTGTACCACAGGAATTTTTCAGCTCTAACATCCTTTCAGTGTAAGGGGAATTCAATAAAATAGTCTTTTGTGCCACTTTGTAAAACCAGTATTCAGACAGCACCACCTCAATGCTGACTGAACATTGTGACCTCTGCAGGGACTGGACTTCATGAAATTCATTCTGTGTACACACCAGTTTCACCTGTGCAGTGAGCATGAAACAGGCTTAGAAAGGGATGTCAAGTTGCACAGACAAACTCTCTGGGAAGGGCAAGAGTTTTGCAGTGCAAGTTCTTTAGCTCTGAAGCAGTTTGAGCTGCCTACAGTCCCTCAACTAAATGTCTCCCTTGTCAGCAACTGAAGGATTTTTTTTTCCTTTTTTTAAAGTTGCTATATTGTTTAACAAGATACAAAATCACTTGAAAAAATGTGTTTCTCCATTTCACTTCTACCTAAGGATAAACAAATTGCATTTTGAAAGACCTTAAAACACAGTTCCTGGAATTTTTTAAAACTGCTAAAAGGATCCACTGTAAAACTCTAAGTATGCTCACATGCGTATTTTATCCAGATGATAATGACTGGAAGAGCTCCCATTTCTAAAGCATTTCTAGCTGTGGAAGAAGGTAAAGAAAAAGAAAAAAAAAGAAAAGTAATGTAGTATTCTTATTCTATCATTTGTCTTCTCCCTACATACTTTTTGTTCTCAGTTCTCCATCTTTTTTGCTACCTTGACAATTTAAACTGTTTTGCATCAACCTAGAAACAGCTCTGGTTCAGTTAGACACAGCCTGACTCTCTGATGTAATGGCTGGATAACAACCACCAAGTGTTCCTACTTTTAAGTACCTACAAGAAATCCCATACAATTCTCCATTCCATCTCAGAATGACAAGCTCTGAGTAGGTGAATATGACATCACAAGATGGAGTGTGCTAATGAATCTGGATTCTGATTTTTTGCTGAACACTTACATAGCCATAAACTGATGGACTGAAGTGAAATAAAATTAACCACAACACATAAGTACAAATGCTAAAGAAGGCAACAAAAGAAATTCATTTAGGGGTAATGTATAAACAGCCAGACCAAAATTATTAAATTTATGCTATAAAAAGCTTAATGAATTCAGCATAAAAATAGGTTTAGGTGTTTAAACAATAACCAAATGAGGTTGGGTTCCAACCCATAAAAGGAAAAATTGTATCAAGGATTATTATTCTCTGTGTAAGCAAATTACTGAACCATACATCATAAGAGACATGGTATTCTGGAAATACACATTTGCTATTTGCACATCCTGGGTTTTTATGTACTTAAATGGCAGCAACACTCCAGGGACAGTGTGAGGTGTTAGCTCTGTATGTGCCTGTAAAAGCACTAGTAGTCTTTTGGTATACATAAGGGCCTTAGAAATGGAAAGCACAACTTCAGAACATTATGGTTCCTTCCAACATATTAAGTAAGGCTTCTGTCTGGTGGAAACCAAGATATGAGAAAAGAGAAGACTCAGGCACACCTGCCCCTGCTTCCCCCCAGTACCTCATCCTGACACAAAAGTAAAGCTTACATGTATTCTTTACTGCCATATCAATACATATGGGTGAGAAACCAGCTCAGCTGAGTAGCTGAAACATACTCAGGGTTTTCCCCTCCAAAACATTTCTGTAAGCCACCCACAAATAGTGCAGTCTGCCCCCAACAGCCCTTAGCCTCAAACTCATGAACTATTTTCATCAGTGCAGAACTATTACAGTAGCAAATATCCCATTGCATACAAAGTGTTGAATTTTGACTGACTGTCAAAAAAATTCTACAACAATTTATCATGCAACCATTTGTTACGTGTAGTATGCACCTCTGAGTTACACATTTTTAAGTGTTTCAGTCCAAAGGAATTACCCACCTACAGCAACATTACATACAGCATCTGCCTTACTATTTCATTTTCACATTAACCTCAAATCTTTTGGGATGCAAGACTGATACAGTACTACATAAACTGAGAAGACTTTTCTCCTCCAGAGAAGACTTAACATCTGCTTCAATTACAGAGAATATGATAAGCACAAAAAATAGCGCAATTACCAAAAACTCACTCACAGACTATTAGATTCCTCAGAGAGAAAAAAAAAGCTCCTCTACTTTGACATTTGAAAGCTTGAACTAAGAAACAAGTGCCTTCATTGAATAATTCATTTATTTTTAATTTCACTCTGTAGAGGCAGACAATTAGAGGGGACTCAGGCAAGGGAAGAGGATATATCAGTTGAAATGCACCTTTTTTTTTTTTTAAAGAAGAAAAGATATTACAGAAATTACAGATTTACTTTGAGCCTGAAGATTTGCTCACCGGCTCTAGGGACATTTTACTAAACACCAATATATAATTGAATACTGCACTAACAAAACATCATATAATGATCAGCATAACCACTTCCAATTTTTTAATGAATTTTAGGAAATAATATTTAGACATAAGCACTTGTTCACACTCAGGAAAAGATACACACAGGAAATAAAGGCAGTGAAGAAGTACTTAGACATCTTTGGGGGTATTTCAGGAGAAGAATAAAAATAACTACTTTTTGTTTCCTCTTTGTTCTTGGAATAAAAGCTTCTGTATAGTGTTTGTAAACAGTGTTGTGTAAAACACATAGTTCACTACTTTTTTTGTAACTTCTAACACAGATCATTCTCAGGATTATAAGCTCTGAGCAACTACTCTGATCAAAAAAGACAATAAAAAGAAAATCAAAACTCACTGGGCAATTAAATTCATTCCTTCATCAAAATAAAATTAAGGATAACTTTTTAAAGAATGGTGTCACTGCATATAACACCATATGTTCATTATAAATCAGTTGCAAAATCACAATATGTTTGTTTACCAATTTTCTCTTCTGGTATTATCAAAAGTATATGAAGACAGACATTCTCATGAAGCTTCATCCCCAGCAGTTGGAAGAGTCATGAAAAAATTTATTTTGAAAGATTTCCCCTTTTTCTGATTATGTTACATTTTAGCACAAGATCATCAAAGTGAAATCTTAGCACTACGGCAGCCAAATCTGAAGTCAAGTGCTCAAGCAATATCTATTCTGGTGCAGTGACTGGGTGAGGATATTAAAGATCAAAACCAAAATATTATTTCCCCTAACTATCTGCTTGATGTAAGGTGGCCTGATCTATGGAAAAGATATAAAATTCAAGCATCACACTATCTCATCTCTACACCTTTATGCTTAAGCTCTAGACACTGCCTGTGTGGCTCTTCTTTCCTGCATCTCTTCAGGACTGAAAAACAAAAAAGGCCCCACATCTGAACTGAGATCTAAGTATGAGTACCATGCACAGGGAACAGGTATAATAACAGCCCTTAAGTGCTGTGAAGCTCCCACCACCATAAAATGGAAGTATTACATGTAGCAATTTGGATCCACCATGAATATCCCCTAAAGATAGCAGGAGCAGGCATTGCATGGCCTAAAAATATCAGCTGACAGTTTGAAGCTCCAGGCTACATGTTTCCTGTCTGGATCCTTCTCTGGGATTGTGTCCCTCCAGGTGGGGAGCAGTTGGTACAGTACATGCAGTGGCAGGCTTTGGGGTGGGCAGCCGCTGCCCTGCACAAGGGGGAAGCCACATCTCAATGCCATCCATGGAGCTCCCATTGGTCCTGCACCCCTGCTGGGCAGCCACTGCCTGCCAAATCTGCTGCCCATCAGAAAGACACTGATGGTGAAGTCAAGGTTGGCCAGTAAAATGCAGAGAACTACCATTTGCTATCAAGAGAAGGTGGTAAAGGGTCTAAATCTAGAACATTTCAAAAATAACAAAAAAATAAAAATACATTCAAATATAATTACTGCCTTTTATTTTTATTCCATTTTTATGTACTTTTAAAACATTTTAAAAAATGTGAATCTGAATTGTTTTCCATATCCTTGGCTTAAAGCCATATAATATAGACTTTAGGACATGATGAATTTCTTCATATGCTCAGAATTCCTGTGCCACTTATTTGTTATGCCACAGCAAATAAGTGTTCATTGCACTGACATTTACATTAGTAGAAATAATTAGCCTAGCACATCAAAAAAAGGGCAGCACTTGATTTAGTCTGCGACATCTGAATGACTCAAGGTTATTTCATTTTTGAAACACTTATATCACAATTTTTGTGCTTGTAGATTCCAGATTATCATGGACAATCCAGTAGCATCATGCCATCAATTCCAAATCAAAGCTGTTAATAATGTTATGTAGAAAATGCCAAGCTCCCCAAGCATTTCATTACAGAGACTTTCATAGACAGGTATAAAAAGCTGTTATTGCTGCACTATAGTTATATATTTCGGGTCACAAAACTTCAGAAAAAAAGATCAAGTTAAAACACGAGCACTTCAGAGGAGTTTGTACTCCATATCTGTTGAATGTGAAACATCATGAATTGCCAAAGATGTCCTACAAAGTCTGGCAGTGAACCCAGACTTTCCAAATGACACAATTTGAACTGACTGTAGGACAAGAGGTAGAGTCTAGACTTAAGGGATAATAAAGAAAAAACAAATAATAACAAAAAAAAAAATCCCTCAGACCATGCAACTCCTATCTCTTTCTACCTGGTGACCTAAGCTGGTAATAGATCAG
Organism: Argya squamiceps; assembly: GCA_037834095.1. Taxonomy (NCBI): domain Eukaryota; kingdom Metazoa; phylum Chordata; class Aves; order Passeriformes; family Leiothrichidae; genus Argya; species Argya squamiceps. Next base: position 35,096,111 of record JBBMKD010000170.1, on the reverse strand, counting down.
CTCAATAACTAAAGCACCTAAAATTATCTTCTCTTCTTTTATTTTCACTCATCTCGTTTCCAATTCAAGGAAAAGAAACCAAACTCAAGTAACATGAGTGTTTATGATGGATTTAAATGAACACATGCTGACCATGCTGACCTTGTGCTGCTTCTCCAGGTCTTCATTTTGAACTGAAGAAAGTGCTGTACTTCGACAGCAAAACAGGGTCAGCTTGCAGAAGAGCCTGCATCCATATTGGACTATTTGTTCTCAGGAAGTTTAAAAATCATACTTGAAATAGTGTTAATGCTGAATTTTTTTAATAACTACCTTTTTCAGAAATTATTTTTAACATAAAAAGACCTGAAAGGCATTTGAGGAGACTCAGCAGGATTTTTACCAGTACTGGCTGGTTTTGAACCAAAAAAGATCTGTAAGACCGTTCTAACGAACAATATAAACAATGGCTTTGAGTGACTCCTGGAAGAGTTTATTATATGCTAGGTTTCTGTGGTGTTTGTATGCCACATGGATACAGAAAATTTTAAGTATGTCTTTATATAAGCAGCCTTTTTCTCCTTAAAAAAAAACAAAACAAAACCAAAAACCAACACAACACCAAATCACAAAAATCAAAACAGAACCCTATGTTCATGGAAAGAACCACATTGTTAGTAATTCTGTAATTTCTAAAAGGTGGAATAATAAAAATATAATTGTGCTTTTTCGTAATAGACTCATCATATACATATTTTTCCTGAAGTTTAGAAAAATGTCTTTAGATTTTTACTGTGCTAAGTGTCATGCTGTTTTGCATTGGCTATGGCACTAACTTAACACAAAAAGTGCTTTTGCAGGATTCAAGTGTCAGGTGTTTTAAGCAGGAATACATTTCTTGCTTTATCTGTTCAGTGGTGATTAAAAATCTTATTTTGTTTTGACAATTTCTGATATAATTTGCCTTTGCATTTCTTTTACTAGAAGAGCATTCTCTCTTAGAAACAGATTTTATAAACACTAAAGAATGTTCACTACAGTTAGATTATCCCTAAGGAGTAAAATTCAAATTATGTGTTGCCTCATGAGGTAACAAGAATAATTTCAGAAACATTTTATTTTTTTTTTTCTCCTCTGCTGCACCTCTTACAAAAATACAAGCTGCATCATAACTGGGACACTGTTCCAATCTCTGTGGTAGAACTGATAACAGCTTTGCAGCAAACCTGAAACCACTGATCCAGCAGACATAGTTATACTAGAAAAAAGACATCTACCAATTATTGTCACTAATCAATGTTTTCAATAGAAATGGCTATTAATATTAGAAATGGCATTAATAAGCAATTTTGTAATTTGCAGTTTACGTTACACAGGATTTAAGAAAAAAAAGGCCAATGTTTAGTTAACTAAAGTAATGAACCCATGCTGGAAAAGAATGATCATCTTGTACTTTAAGGAAGACCTTAAACTAATCTGCCCAAATGAGAGAAAACACTCTTATCAGCAGGCTTCTGATGCTGCAGCACATGCATTATTACCTGATCTCTCAGAATTCTTTTCTTATGTGGGCACTGGGTAGTAATTTCCATTGTCTGAGAGATCTTCAAAGTCCAGAGGCTGCTGCAGAAAACAAGCCGATTAAACATGACTGACAGGTTTACATTCTTGTTCAGTCATCTTAACACGAGGCTGATAAGGAGACCTCTTGCAAGGTCTTTGGAAGCATGACAATTTCTGTGCTTTGCATGAACTCAATGCAGATTTACTGAGACCAAAGACTGTCTTCCTCGTGTGTCCAGCATAATGAAGTTTGCACCGAAAGGAACTAAGATTTTTGGTGGTTGTACATGTTCACAGATGATCATGGAAGTCTGAGACTCGTCTGCTTAAAACAGTTCCTAAGCTCTGAGCTGAAGACATTGTTTCACTGTTTCACTTCCCTATGTAAAGTCAGACTGCATGTACACTGCTTTTTTTTTTTTTCAGCCTGCACCATACCTCTTTTTACTACTATAAATAGTTTTTAGGTTTTTGGGATTTTCACTTTATTTTTTGTTTAGGTCTAATCATGCTTTCTCAATCTGACTTAGCTCCATACTTGTTTCATACTCAGTCCCCCAATCATTACCTTTCTTGTAGTAGTTTTTAAGTCAAGCTGTTCCCACATTTAATCCTTTATATAGGTAATTTTCTAAAAATTAAGTAAAATGAGGGAGATTTTACAAAATAGCACTGTTTAATATACTCCTTTCATGCAATAAAAAGTTTTTCACTCTTACTTTCTAGCAATAGAACATGAACAAAATTATATAAGAAGTATCTTAACATATTAAACCAGATTAGATTTGGCTCACCTTTAAATGAATCCAGTTAATTGCAAGAATAAGTAAATTAAAAACACCAAAATAAATCTACTACTACAGAAAATTTAAAGGATTTTTTGTGTGAAGTTCAACAATGAGTTATCTGGCAGTTCCTTTGAGGTATAATCTTATCCCACCTCAAATCTGGACTGGCTATGCCTAAATCCCATCCGCCCTTGCCAGTTTCCAATAGCACAGATTGCATAAGCACTCAAGGCAATTTCTTGCAATACTTCATTATTCTTGCAATTAGGAAATTTCCCCTTTCATGTAACCTGCGTTACTTCCCATAATTTAGGCCTTTCATTTCATTGTTCTTTTCACCAGGGACAGCAATAACATATTTCCTTTCTAGCAGCTACATTTTAATGGATATGAAAATAATTTTCTCTCTCAGATTAAATGTCCTTGTTTTTTCAACTTCTTCTTTGCTCTTGTTGCTGACCCTGAAATACATGAAACTTTGAGAACAGCATTACTTTGTCAGTAATTGGATAAGGCTAAGAACAGCACATATAAAATGCTTATTAAAAACCTCCAAACAAACCAACAAGAAACATGATTACTAAATGAACGAAGAACTAAGACAAGTACCAGGAGGCTACATTCCCTAAAAATGAGCAAGATTAAGTTATTTACTGTAACATGTTTTTTCCCTGTCTGAGAATCAAATAGCCTTGCATACTATGTTGTGCTTCATGAATACTTCATACTTCCAACCCAACCTAACTCTATTTTATGAAGGAGCAGTAAATTCTCTTAATTAAAGTGGACAAATGACTGAAATGTTTATAAATAATTAAGACAGTCAAGATTAATTATATTATAAACCTAAAAAGACACTGAAGTTCAACAGGACTCACACACTTAAAATTATCAAACTACTAACAATTTTGATCAAACACGTCTTGTACTTCCAGTCGTGCCTGAATGAATGCTGAATTTTCCCTTAGCAGTGAGAGCATGTTTGAAGAATTCACATATGCAAAGAAATCCACGCCCATGTGGGAAAATAAGAGCAAGAGTGTAAGGAGAAAAGACTTGTAAGAGATTAAAATTCAAACAATGACCTCTTTTTTTTCCTCTGAACCAAAAATTTTGACACTGGACAAACAGATGATCTCGTCTGCCTAATGCCATTTAAGATGACCTTTCCATTTTAGGCCAATAGTTTTCAATTAAAAAACCAATCACAGAGTATTTCACTAAAAGGAGTACTGTGATTAGTTAAACCTAATTTTATCAACAGCCAGAATGTGAAAAGCATATTGAAGTAAGGTGAGCAACTTTGATTGATACACTGAGTTTTAATTTCTAATTCCTCGTCTCCCACTCTTCTGGTAGGAAATGAAGGTTACACATCATTGAGCAGGGTAAGCTACTGTAACTCAAACATAGCTTCAAAGATTTGGCCTTCAATTTTTCTCACACTTTTTTTTCTCCCCCTGTACTATACAGACCCCAAATTGATAGGTCTGGAGCTATGAATAAAGTTTTTAAAGACAAAATCCTTTTTAAAAAAAAAACCACAATAAATGAAGATGAGCATTAAATTTAACTATCATAGTTCTTTTGGAAGAAGAATTCTATAAACACCTTTGCTATGGACTATTTTTATAGATTTTGAAAAAGTCTTCCTTAAAACGCAAAATAATTCTTTTCCAATGTGAGTTTACTTCCTGAGTTAATTAAGACATGCAGTTCTCTAAGAGCCAGGATCTATCCCATGTCCAAAGCTAGGTATTTAAATTTGTGTTAACCTAAATGAATACAGTCATCCTAATTTTCACTGGTACACACAATTCCTACAGATGTTCTCTTTTAAGTCTGAGAACACTAATGTTTACTATATCTAAACATCTACTTCAGACCATCCTGTGGCATTGCACCAAGGAATTCACGCAAAGTCTGTGCTCCAGAGCCATTAAATGCTGCAGCCAGAGGAACGTTACTCCCCTGTCTGCCTTGAGAGCAGGTGCAGCGAGGTGTGACAGACCCTTTTGGTGACCCCCTGTCCGAGGGCCAGCTTCCAGCACACTCCAGGCAGCAGACCCTGCTGCAGCCTCTGCTGGGTCACAGCTGCGGCTCCAGTTAACCCCAGCCCCGCGGAAGCTTTCATCCCAGCAGGCTCACGTCTGCCGGCAGGCTGGCTTTCACCAGGCCTGCCTGAGTGCTTAGGAGAGTCTCCCTTCTGTCTTTGCAAAGTCTCTATGCATCAACATAAAACACTTTTATTCCCTTCACACTACCTTGGCTGAACTCAGTGTCCTTATGTTCCCCAGCAGAGCTGATACCCAGCTATGCTTCAGTGGCTCTAAGGTAAACTCCAGGGCTCCCTAAAAGACCAATTCCCTCTACAAGCAGGGCCATTATTACCATGTAGACACAGAGGAAAAATTATATTATGACAGCTACCACCATGAAGTAGCTGTTCTTTAAAAACTGACTTTTTACTGATGACTGTTACAATTACAGGGATTAATATTATTAGTCCCCCTTTTCTCTTAGCTGGATATTTCAATACCCAAAAAAATCTGAACTTTAAAATTTATCAGATCTGGGGAGGAGTCAAAAATGAAACACATTAAATTGTCAGTTTAATATATATTAGAATCCATGGAGACATTAAATTTCACTTTTCATCAATGAATATTAAACATTAATGAGGTTTCAGGTACAGAGATATTAAAGTGAAGCATCAGAGAGCTATGACTTAGCTCAGATACAGAGAAAGAAAGTTCACAAGGGAGGCTAATAAAGGTCAAAACCACAGAACTACTATAAACCAAAACATACAATAGAAGAAAAAGAGTAATTCAAACAAACTTGATTTTAAAGGGGCTATTAAGAACTGTATACACATTTTCACAAGCAGAATTTTCATGTAAAACACAAAGAAATGGGAAGTAATAAATAAATAGTTCTATTCATGTACAATACTCAAACTGAGAAATGACAAATATTTCTTGAGTGACTTGAGAACAACTTGTAGAGAAAGATGTCTAACCTTAAACTGAAGAATTCATAAGTACAAACAAAATCATAGTAATAGCTGCATCCAAATCTCCCTTGTTCCTCCCATGACTCCTGTTCTGGAGACATCAATGTCTATAGATATAAATATAATAATGCAAAAACCAAGACACATAGTGATTACACAGAAAGGTTAAGTAATATGCCCTGATTGCATGACAGCACATACAAAATGCAAGGAAAGAAATATCTAAGAATAAACAGGAAAGCAAAAGAACATAAGTCAACCAAGTGACAGCTTATTTTTTGTACATTTATAATTTATCTTTCTTCCTCTATCATTTATTCATACACACAACCCCTCCCCACAGGTAAAAAAGCAAATATTCCTTTCCTCCACCCCTAATATAAAAAAATTCTAGTTACAAAATAAAAAACAACGGGGAAATATTTAGAGGCATTGTGTTGCACATTTGACAGAAATATAGTGAGGTAAAATTCAACACTAGATGTTCCATAGACAAAAAAACCCCAAAACCTGAAAGTCACAGATCTCCTTAACTTTATACAGCATCTAGAACTGTTTCCAAGTTGTATTTGTGGATGTAATTCTGTAAAATCAGTTACAAGCATATGATGCCTAGCACAGAACATTCTGAACGCTATCAATAGTACCAATTTAACTGAAAATTTTCACTTTTAAATATTCTATTATCAGTCTGATAGACATCTTTTCTATTATCAGTCAGATACACAGTTTCTTGGCACACATACCACACAATAAAATATGAGCAGCTCAATAGTAACTTGTAAAATACTTCAGAATTATATTTAGAGAGATATATAGATATATAGCTATAGATAGATATACAACAAGGTATTTTTATTATGTTACAGCATCTATCCCTGTATTTACAGTAACCAGTATATGTACCTTCAAAAGATAGGTATAGGTATCTGTACCTTTAGATTTTAGATAAGGCCATTTGAAGAAGCCCATCACTTACACAAAGTTGATCAGGTCACCATGAATCCTAAATGAAACAAAGCTCTGACAGAAAATGACAGAAGTGATTTTCTGAGCAGCAAAATCTGAGCCCCCAGAAACACCTGTGCACAGTTATGTGCCTCCCTGAGTTTAGACTGGTGAAGCCTGTTAAACCTCTTATTGCATGTGAATTGTCAAACCCACTCAAGGTGAAGGAGAAGGAAAAAACTGAAATTGTGCTCTTAACTGTGCTCAGCATGAACCATGTTAACAGAGGGAAAACAAAAGGATTTAGTTCTGTTACTAAATTAAACACCATCACCCCTGCATTCATACTAACTGCAAATCTACTGAACAGAAGATTCCTTTTTAAACAAAACTTTTCAGTGTAAGCAAATCTTAATAAGCTTTTACAATGATCAAACTGTCAAAAGTACTATCACCAACAGTTGCAATTAAGGTTTTATTGCAGATACTTCACTAGGACAGTGTCTAACATCCCTAGTTAAGAAACATAAGCCTACAGTGCTCAGCAGCAAAACCTAGTTTTTGCCCGGATGTGTTTACAATTAAAGCAAATGAGGAGAGAAATATAAGCAACGAGACAATATTATTCAGCACAGAAAACTATGTTTTCAATGCACTATGAACCTGACTAGTGCCAAATTCAAGAATCCATCATCACAAAAAAGGATTTCCTTTTTAATTTAGGAGCAGTTACACTATTTCATAGAACTGTACCTTCTGCTCCTCTGAGGCACCACAAAAGACCAGGGTTTAGACTGAGATCCATGGACTAATGAGAATTGGTATTTGAGGATCTAATAAAAGAGCTGGGGTAATCTCCAAACCATCTGGGGATTAAAATCAGAATATTTATTGCTTTTGATTAGAGACAACAATGAGACACAATCAAGTCTTTTCCTTGCTCTGTGTCAGCTCTAAGGAGAATGAGACCACAGGGATTGGGATCCTAAGGCTTGAACAAATACTCAGCTTTGTGATCAATAGAAGAGGTTGCATGTCCCTGAAATAATGGGGAAAAAACCTTAATTTTTTGATTTGTCTCCAAACAAGATCTCATACACTTAAATCAGAAATAACTCTTTAGCTTGCTGATTTTTCTTGTAATTGGTCTGGAAATCTTTTAAGACACCATTTTCTTCATACAAATCATTAAGCACGCCTCTTGGGTTTACACAGTTAACCAAACACATGGATTCCTGCCCCTCAGTACCTCTTCATCTCATTCATATGGACATGGCCTTGATGACAGAGGTGATGGCACCAAACTGCACTGTCAGAAAAGGCCTCATGTCACTCTGCTCTTCCTGGAGAATATGCGCATGCCACAGCCCTTTGCCAGGTCTGTATTTCACTGACTGCCTGTTATCAGGCCCATACTGCACATGCAAACTCAAGGGAAAGTGCATCACTTGGGCACTGCAACATATTCCCCATGACACGTCCTGACTTGAAGAAGTCCTCCATCCATTCTTTTTTGGAATGTAAACATGCAGCAGTCCTGTGCCCACAGTTTCATTTGCATAAGCTGCTCTGTATTCACTACTATTCATTACTGATTAAGGCAGTACTTGCCATTTATCTATGCTCAGGTATTCATCTGTCAGATGATCTGTGTTTAGTACCACACATAAATAATTTAAGAACAGTTTCTTTTAATGTTTCTGCCACCCAATTCCAGTTCAACACACAGTTCTCGCTTAGTGTGAGAATAACTCTCCTTAAGCTGTCCTGAAGAGGAATTAAGAGCTTTAGGAGAACTTATAACTTAGTTGTTCTCATACCACAGGGGGCAAAATGCCCTGCAGTTATTGCTAACAGTTTCTTCTGAGATGAAAAATAATCTCTATCTAGTATCAGTCTCTGCAGCAAGTGAAACTTAAGGAATTTTCCTTCAGTAAGAAATTAAAAAAAACCAATTCGTTCAACTCAAGACTCATTCAATTTCTGCAGCAACTGGCTTTTTCATCCAATTATGTTTTCTACATCTCTTTAAAGGATGGGCTCATCCTTTGATTGATCACCAAGTTCCCACAGCTAACGCACATGTGGAAAGGGAAAACTCTCTGCAGAGAAATCTTTTGGAAGAATTTATTCTGAATTTTTATTTACATATAGCTTTTATCTTTTTCAATTAATTTACATTACATGAAAAACTGTGGTTCTCGAAACAGAAATCAGACAATCATAATGTGACTGTTATGAATGCTATATTGAAATATTTTTCACAAACACTGTATCTTAGTTACTACGGCAGCAAATAATCACATTACAGTCACTTTTATATGTTTCACAGCTGTTAGAATGAAATGATTTATTAGGAAATTGCATTATGAAAGGTACTTTTAATGCTGAATAATTTTGTTGGACTGCCACATCTTCCCCTGTAGGGCCTTGTTAGGGAGGCCCAGACCTCACCCAAGTGACCACAGTGGCCAAACCATTCCCCAGCCCACAGGCATCCTGCTCATCCCTGTGTTCCTGCCTGGCCATCCAGGCTCCATCTCAGCTTGGCTCTCCTCAGATCCTGACCATCACACCTGTGTGCTGGTGGCCTGGCTTGGCCATGCCACCAGGACCCTGAAGAGTGGCCTGGGCCCACAGCTGGGCACTTGCTGCTCCTGACCATTTCTACATCAACAATATCGCTTGCTTTCCCAAGTTCAAAAGGCCTGAGAGTACCTTAAAAATACATAATTGACCAGAAAGCTGGAGGTACATTATCCACAGAAATATAAATCATGAAATGGGTTGTTATATAGTGGTAATTAACACCTAGCACAATAATGACTGAATTAATGAATTGTTACGTAATGTGAAGTAAAGTCAGCTAAAAAGTTAACAGCTGCGGCCACCCAACCACCACCACAGGATCATCCTGGTGACTGGAAACTACGGAAGGTCACAAGTTCTGTCCAGAAAGCTGTTCTTGAGGCCTGGGAGTCATCCATGCACACAGGGCTCTCTGCAGGATAAACCCCACACCCAGCAGGGCCCAGAGCAGACCATCTGCTCAAGTGGCTCATTCAAGGTTACCTCAGGGATGCGCTGAGCCTGGCCTGAACTAAAGCAGGGGAACAACAGATGGAGGTCCATTTTCTGTGGCTTGTGAGGCACCTGAGCTTATGTGACCCAGAGGCTTCCTCAAAGCACCTCTGGTGAAACCACACAGGCAAGCTGACTTCCAGACCTAAAATGAGTCATTTAAAAGAGAAACACCCCACCACTCCAGCAATAATGCACTCGATTAAATTAACATACCTGAAAAGAAATGCCATAAACAGCAGTCTTTCTTTGAGGAAATACAAGGCTACACTCAAGCAGTACTATGTACTAAAAAGCAAAAGAAACACCAGGCATCACAGAATAAGCTTGCCATAACACATCTCAGTCACAAAAAGGGGGAAAAAGAGTTAAAAAAAAAAGGAAGGGAAAATCATGAAGAAAAATTATTTGCACCTCATATAAGTCTGAAAATCAGGACTTCAAAAAAAATGTCATCTATGAGAAAGGTCCAGATAACGAAGATATTTATTCACTACATGAAAGCACTGATAAATGATGTAATTTGTTGCTTTTAAAAGGGTAATAGTCTGACAGAGTGGTCTGCAGATAATGGAAAGTGACAGGCTATACCTGCAGTAACAATTTTAAAAGTGCTTGGGAGTACTTTTGGGCAAAGGAACATGGCATTTTATAAGAGAACCATTAAACAATCCTTGTCATGCTTTTGTCCCTTACCAGCTAGCCCACATACATTTCTGCAGCAATTATATCTTAATTAGCAATTCACATCTAGTGTTTTCCATCTAGATGTCTTGTTGTGGAAACCAGGAGCTGCACAGTTAGGATGCTGGCTACTCTGTAGCAGTTGGTCATGATTCATGGAAGTGTCAATAATTTGGGATATTACATGCAATAAAACCAGTGCTTGGACAAAGTGTTAATGCAAACCAGTCAAACAGCTGTCAAATTGCATCATCCAATTTCTCACTTCCAAAATTTACATGTTAGAAAAAAGCTAAAAACATAGAAAAATATAAAACTCTTCCATATCTGCAAAATATAGTGGACTGACTTAATGAAAAAAATAAATAAAAACATTACCTGTAACTCTCCTACATTTCATTTTGAATCTCACAATCAAACCCTCAAAATGCCTGCTGAAGAGACTAGAGGTATTATCACAGTGTACAGCAGAGCACTGAGCAGCACACAAACAAATTTTCATTACTGCAGTTAGTTCACAAGGTTTGAACCATCAGTTGGTATATTCCAGCTCTGGTACAGTAAATACACATCAGACACAGCAATATTATCTAAAACGGTAAAAAGAATTAAATCTATAAAACAGTCTTTACAGACATAAGAATAAGGCCTGCATTGTCGATCATTTATACATAATTACATAGCTTGGATGCTTATTTACTGAAAGGAGAGAGAATTTAATTCAAGTGCCGAAGGTGTTTCCTTCACCTTCCTCTTACTTGTCACACCCAATACCAGCACTACAAATATGACAATTCAATCACAAATACTGATACTACAGATACTATACAGTCAAAAATGTTTGCAGACAGAATAAAATTTTCATGGTCTCTACCAGATTCTAAATACCATCTTACTGTTTTCTACGTAATTCTCACAGCTTAGTGTAATAGAGACATGTCTATCCACATCTGCATCAAAGTTGTGAGCTTAATTTGACATTACAGTTGCCTTTGGAAAAATGTGACCTATGTTTCATGAACATATAACCCGTGAGTAGCTGCCATAGGTAAGGTGTTGACAGGTTATTGGAATGCCTGTCACCTTCCTGGATGGCTTACACAAGTGTCAACAGTGGTGAATGTCATCTCAACAGAAGGACTTGACCCTTAAAAGCAGGTTTTGCTAAAGAGCATTTCTGAAGTGATGCTATGTAGTGTGTGTCATAAGAATCAAGAAAAGTTTATTAAATGAAGGTTTTTTTCTTGCTTAACCACCGTTATCAAAGAGGATCTGGACATGCAAGAAAAGACGTGCTTTTGAGGGCATCTGGTCTAAGGAAGTGAGGACAGAGGACAGACAGAAGACCTTGCTGTGTGTTCTCACTTCTTGTGATGATCTAAAACTTTCACATGCCCTGAGCCCCTGATCTTTTTTTGCAAAGCCATGTTCCTGGTTTTATAGAAAAATAAAGCCATCTGCTCCAAAAACTGTGGAAGTTTATTCCACTGAAAAAGTAAATGCATTTTCTTCTACAAAAGAAAATACATTTTCTTAATGTTTTAAATTTAATACTTAAGCCAAACTCAGAAGATGTAGACGTTTATCTTAAAACATCCTTATAGTTGCGATAAGAAAGACTAAATCTTCTCTTGACAACAGCAGTACTGGAACACAGGTACTGATGACTCACATACTGTTGAAAGTTTTTTCATGTTTCCCTTGTGGCTCGTCTAAATAGCAAATTTCAATCAAGTTTCACAGCAAAGCTCTCACAAAAACTTCAACTGCACCCAAGGGACAAATGTTACATCTGTGATACCATCCACATGCTTTTCTTACACATTTGCTCCTAGGACTTTTGACTCTATGCTGGTTCAACAAGCTGAAAAGGACTCGGAGTCCTTTGAGTCACAAATCTCTCTTGAAACTAATTACTGCTCGGTGAACACTGAGCTTTCTGAGACTGCAAATATTTTTAAAGTCAAATTGCAAGGGATGGATTTTTTATTTTTAGAACAGTTGTCAACTTGCTTTTCGAGAGCAGATACATAATTAAAAAACAAAACTAAGGAAAACTATGACCAGAAACATAGGTATGGCATTAAGGCAGATATTACGAAATTTCAACTGCATCCAGAAAGAGAAATTCTTGTAGGCCAGAATGAAGCCTAATTAATAGCACTGAGAACTCCACTTTTGTCCTTATATGCTGAGTATCTAATAAACTTGCATAACAGTCCTGGCTACCTTACACTGCAGAAACGTACCCTACTCAAGGAATGTGACTAATCCAGAACATGGAGCCCACAGCACAACAAAGTAGAGCCACTGACTCCATCTGTTCCCTAGAGCAGTACATTTTCTTTGCACAGATGGGATGAGTGGGACTAAGGAGAGAGTTGAATTTCCAGCTGAACTCATGGAAACAGATTCATTTTAAAAGAAAAGGATGTTTTCTACTGACACCATATGTCATGCATTGATGACATACATTGAAAAATAATGGGCAAACTGTCCTCTCTGCCCAATCCAAATACACAGCTTGAACTGTAAGGGTATTTTTTAAGTGTCTTTCCCCAAGTTATTTAAAACTGGCTCTTGCTGTAAGGTTCCTCTGCTGTCCCTACATTGTTTGCTGTCAGTTGTATCCATGAATGGGTTAAGCTTGATGCCTGAGTGCATTTGATAAATGCTGAGGCTATGTCTGGATGAGTGACAATGGGGCAGAGACACTGGGAGACCCAAGCCATGTATTTCACAGTTTAAGCATGCCAGTCAGATTGTTTAAAGGAAACATGTTGGATCAGAGTTCCGAGACCACAAAAGTGGCCAGAAACTCGAAGCAGAAACAGCTAATGCTTCTCTCCTTAGCCTGAGGATTTTGGAACAGTTCAGACCAACAGCCCTGTGATCACATGGTTGTAGGCCAGCCTTTAATATGTATGGAGTTGTTTTGAATGACGAATTTGAAACTGCCATATATTATTGCTGTTTCCCTCACATAGCCTCTGGAGTTCTCATCAAAGTTTGATTTTTTTATCACTTTTGTCCTCCCTCAAGTCAGGTTAACTTTCACCTATGACAGTATGTTTCTTTCACTTAAAATTGGGCAACACTACATCACCATCATATTGGGGAATCCTCTCTTTCTGTTTGAATTAAATTAGAGTAACAAGAATTTATTTACAGTTACTTTTCAGACGTGCAAAGAAAGTGAGTAAGTAATAGAGTGGATTTGGAGCTTTTAAACAGGAGCCATGTAAATAGCTTAGCTGCTAATACCACTTCGGGCTGTGACAATCATAATTATCAGGTCTCAACCTCTCCACCTGCTCTTCATCCAAATTGTCTGGAACACCTCTGAGTGTCTTACAGAACACAGGGTTCCTGTGCAGGTATCAGGACAGCTCAACTTGTGCTCTCACTTCCACAGGATCTGGTGAGACAAAGAGCAGAATTCAGAGAATGTGCACTGAAATATGACAGTTATAATCAAAAGCTTTATTTGACATGACCACTGTGTTTTTTTCTTAAAACATCTTTTTACTTGTTAAAAGTGCATCAATTATGTAACAGACCTATATAACCCTAATGCAACAAATTATTTCAGATTGCTGCATAGATATATTATATCCATGTATAATATACCTATGTAAGATATATATAGTGTATATATAATATTTTTCAAGTTATGTCTGACCTTTGTTTATGGTGAATTACTTATTATAGAGTATTGCATTGCATCTAGGTAGATTTTTTTAAAGGGGTGCATATTTAACTGTAAACTAACAAAAAGCTACACATGCTCAGTGCTTATGGAACTGTAACATACACATTACAGTTCTGCAAGAATAGATGATGAACCACTGCATTTTAAAACTGAAGCAGGGCAGCTTTCTTGTGTTGCTGAAAATCTTATACATTGTGACAAGTACATGACCTTTCAAAGATCATAGAATGTTTTGTGTTGGAAAGGATTTAAACACTATCTCATTCCAACTCCCCTGCCACGGGCAAGAACACCTTCCACTAGACCAGGTTGTTCAAAGTCCCACTCAATCTGGCCTCCAACACTTCCAGGGATGAGGCAACCACAACTTCTGTGGGCAATCTGTTCCAGTGCCTCACCACCCCCACAAGAAGGTATTTCTTCCTAAAACCTTATCTACTGTAAAGTCATTACACCTTCCTGTCATTACAAGCCCTTGCAAAAAGTCTTGGAGTGGAAAGATAATAAAATGCTAATATTGCTGAAGCAAAAATTGTGTATTTCTAGAATAGCAAGCACTCATAAATCTACTCTTTGGGTATAATGTATATTAATTGCACTACCAGTTTCCACATACATCCATATTGCATTTCTGTGTACTTTTGTCTAAACAGACAGGCTAAGGAACATATTCCTTCATTGTGTCAGATTTTTAGTTTTAATTTGATACAGTGTCAACAGGACACAGTGAACTATTACTGCCAATACGTTAAAATCATGCTGCAGAATGCAGTTCACTGGACATGCTCAGGTCTCAGGACTGCCATGTCAGGTTCTCAGCCACACCAGGACCTAGCAGCCAATTGTGTGACAGAAAGTGAAGGGACACCTTCAGCAATTGCCCTCCTGCTCAGGAGCATTAACTCCTGTAATATAGTGATAAAAGTAGCAAGCAGATCAGGTACCAGGGTGGAGACCAAATGTAGTGGATGCTCCAGAAATCAAAGTGAAAATAAAAGGGAGAAAAAAAAAAGAGGATATGCCCTACACACATTAACAGTACAGAAGAGAGAACATACGGAAATGTTATTTCCAATTGAAATTTTCCTGTCATTGACCTAGAAACTGTTATTCCTACTCCAGCCATCATCCTTATGAATATTCCCACTAATGTGTGAAAATACATGACTATGCATGCAGACATGGTGATCATTTTTTCCTCCATTCAGTGCCCAAAATAACACAAAAGAAATTCCAGATTGCTTGAAAAAAAGGAAAAAAAAATTACAACACCAAACACTTTGAGGTCAGGAGTGCCAAAATGAACCATTTTAACCTTTCAAAACCAATTTTGTTTTTAAGATAAATACTTAACAAGAGAAATGTATCATGTCTGGCTGATAGAATTTGACCTGTCTGATACAACCTCTAGTATATTTTGAACTGAAAACTTACCAGCTTCATACATCACAATACTGATATTATTATTTGCATACCCATTAATGTAAATAATACACACTAGCAGTTGTAACAAGAACTGTAGACAGAGCAAATACAAATGGTGAGTGAGTCATTAGTGTCTGGGCAGTAATTTTTTTTTTTATAGCGTCTGAAGAATTATAGGAGGAGATAAAATGCACTTGAGGTTTTTTGGTTTAGGTCTCTCGGTCATAATCGCTGTACCAAAAACCCGGTGATGCTGAGACTGAAGCATGTGATATAGAGTACATCCATAATCCTTTAATAAAATTCCTGAAAGATAGGGAACTGAATAGGCTGTAGAGCACATAGGTCAACCTTTCAATAATGAGTTCAGCTGCTTTAGTGGCTGTTGAGATAGATTAGACAAGCTTTTTCCACAGACTTAAAATCATCAATATATACCACATTCTTTATCAGAATTCTGCAGGTGCCTTATTTCCTTCTCTGATAGAATTACTATACTCCCACAAGAAAATACTTCTAGTTGTAGCTGTCAAATTTCTGAATTACCTATACCATTCCATTTAATGCAGATTTTTTTAATGAAAACAAATAATGCCTTTCTGTAATTATTGCGGAAGCTCTACATTAGCACTTTGGAGTATGTTCATTTAAAAATTTCATTTGTTTATCTCAAAGTGATTTTATGATCAAGATGTTTTTCACATCTCAATCTAAAAACTTTATATTAAAAATTCAAGCCTAGTCTGAAAAGTTACATTTGTTAAACAAATGAGAAAAACAATGAGAACTGCCAAATGGATCAAGATCTCTATATTGGAAAAGAATTCCTTATATAAATATTAGAAGTTCATTATAGTTTCTTTCACTAGTTATCCTCCCTGATCATTTCAGCCCTGTCCAAGATAGTGGATAAAACACTAGTTTAAACTCTAATACTTAATTCCTACTAACATTAGCAGCATCAGTCTACTAAACTGACGAAAAAAGACAACAATTTTTAGGGATTATTTGCTACGTAAAATTTAAGACAAGGATACCATAAAACTACTGAAAATGGATACTGCAGTAGGTTTTCTGAGAGGTTTCAAATATTTCCTTAATTGTAAACCTTGTTGTTTACAGGGGCTACTGGTCCTGTAATTTACTGGTGCAATTCTTTAAACCTTTCAAAGTAAGGCTCAACTCTAAAAATTTCTCATGCTACAACATCTTACATCTCATGCTACAGCTTCTGACAACAAAATATACCTTTTGGATTATAATTAGAACTGTAATTACTTACTGCAATAGTGATAATTATAACTTCCAAGAACATTACTTGCAAGATCTTATGAACAATAAAGTATTTATATTATGTTTTCTGTAGAAATAACAAAATTACTTAAAATCAGTTATAAATGCCTTGATGAACAACTGAGAATTGGTACAAACAGTTCATCATGATAGACAATAAGAAGAAAAGAGGATAACATCAGTATTACAAATGTTTTAGCATTTGTAGTGAACTTGATACAACAGAATGCAAGAGCTGCCCTAGAAGCCTTCATTATTCTACCTACAACAGAAAGATATGCTTCAAGAATGGGATTTCTCTGCACTATGGCAAGCCTAAAATAATAATTTAAAAAAAATCGAACCCACAAACTATGATAGAAATTACTTTGCCTGTGGCAACCATTTAACTGAGTTCTAAAAACTTCATTTCTTTAATTTAAAGAAGGAAAATCTCCATAGGAGTTTTCAAGACACCCTGTTTCAAGTTATGAATTTGATTTTAATACATGAGAGCTATTTATGACCAAAACCCTCTTTGCGAATTATAGCACCCATCTTGTATCAGAAGCCTGATTCTCTGTCTGGGAATCTGTGACAGAGGAATTAAGAGCTTTTTACACTGAACAGTTTCACTGTACAGGAGTATTATGTGTCCTACTAGCATGGCCATTAACTTGGAACATCCAGTTACTCAGGAACTGATGACAGGGAACAGGGTAAATGTCAGCAGCAGAACAGCAACAGGGACATATCCCATTTTCCTTTTTAAATGGTGTGGCTTTTTGCAGAATGGAGTCAAAATGGATCACCAGGAGTAAAACAAGACCAATAAGGCCAGAAGACACTGTGAAAAGTGACCAAACGCAAAGACTGAGGTGTAGAGAGATAAATCTGCTGTTACAATGAAGTCTAACATTCAAAAGCTGGATTTCAGGGTTCTTGAAACACAACATCTGTAGACAACAGTCCAAAGCATCTCTACAAAACAGAGGTTCAGCCTCTATTCAGCATTCTTATTTAATTTTAAAAAAGTAAAATTCACAACAGCATGAAGTGCTTGTCAGTAGAATACTCAATTGCTAAGTCTGTGCTCTACTTTGTTTTATTAACATGGAGATTTTAAAGAATGGAAGTAGTTCACAGCTGTGGACACAGATAAGAATACAGGTATTGGACAAACACTAGCAGAGACTCCAGTGACAAAGTAATTTACTTGTTAAATGTGCACAATGTCTATTACACACGTGACTCCACCAAAAGGCTATCTTGAAAGGCAGATCAGAAATACTCGCAATGAAAGCAGAAAAAAGAGACATGAGGCACTTGGTAGGTGAACTGTGTGCAACTATGCTCAGGTAAATGTTAAGGGCAGAAGTGGTCCTCATAATTTTGATACCCATTATAATATTTTATTCTAGTGTTCATTAGTGAATTACATTATCTTATCAAAGAAAAGGTATATACTGCTGGATGAATGTTTCTTTACAGGTGATTTTATCATTCAGACTTACTTTTCACTTTACACTGTTTTCATTTTGCAGCTTGGAGGCTGTACATAAAAAAATCTGTGACGCAGCTGCACTGTGATTGTGTATACATAAAAGTAATATAAAAGGAGTTATATCTCAGAGCTGCTTCTCTGCCTCCCACAGCCTGGTTCCCCATAGCACAATCTGCATCTCTCAATAGTAATCTCACTATTACTCACCCTATTCCCACTACCACAAAAACCTGTCTTGCTTTTCATCCTCCCCTGCTTCTGACATTGATTAGGAGAGGACTGTCTGTATGTGTGGGCTTACATAAGTGTGGGGTTTATGTCTAAAAGTATAGTAACTGCCTTATCTTAATTATGTACTCTTAGTGATCACTGATACAGAATATTGATTTTAAATTATATAGCAAAGAAATGCCACCAAAATAACTTTCAAAGGTTTTTTCCTTTTTTACTGAATAGAAAATTGTGAGTAGACAGACACCCAGATTTACATGAAGGTGGATGAAGTGGTACTGCCACTTTTCAGTTAGTCTTCTCTTCAAATCCAATAGTAGAGTAATAACAAGACAATTAAAGCTATCTGGAATGGATTTCACTTCAATGACCCTTTTACAGACATTATTTTGCTGGGTACTGCAACATAAATGAAGCTTACCTGGAGAACACATTTCCAAATAGCAATTCCCAGAGACTACTGTAGCCTAGTCAGGCAAAGAAGACACTTAGTTTTTCTCAGGAACCTTTTAGCTCTTCATTCTGCATGGCATTGACTTTCTCTTTCCAAATCTCAACAATTGTAACATTGTCACACATCGAGGACTTAAAAGAAAAGCCTTTTCTTTCCAGAGAAATGAACAAACCCTTGAAGAAAATTAAGACCACCACCTTTTTTTTCAGATCTACAATGACTGAATCACAAATATCATACAATATGAGCTGCAACTTAACTCACAAAAAAAATAATTCCTGAGTAGTTTGCCTTAAATAATCCTTATTTCACTCCTACACACTATATTCAAAATCTGGATAATCATAGCTGGATAATAGCAGTCAGGAGACAGACTACTAGACAGAGAAGTGGATTAATGTCTCTTGCTATGTTGTTACAGACTCGAACTATTGTAATTCACTTGAGCTCTGCGTATAAAGACTTACATGTTTTGGCAGGTATGTGTGATTCCTTCCTTCTATCCCGAAAACGTAGAACATATATCATGGTTGCTGTAATTATTGCATAAACATAAGTCTTCTTCAGTAAAGATATTGAGGCAACTTGAACAGACAAAAGTGCTCTGGAGCTGAGGATCCCACCAAGGGAGGGAGGAGAGCTTTCCTAGCCAGCAAGACCATGACACTAGAACAGAGAGATGGGCACAACCCCCTGTTCTTGAGGTGGCAGTGGGGAAGCTGTACCTCAGAGGCAGCTCTGACCCAGCAGCCTGGATGCCGCCAGCAGGGACAATGCCTACCCTCATCTGGAAATAAGTCACCCCCATGGAGTGTGAGCGACCAAGCGCAGGAAATTCACACACGCAGAATATGGATAACCTACCCGCTCCAGGGCTCAGTTGGTGTCACTGCCCTCTGGGGAGGAGCTCTGGTATGATATCCACTCAGTGGGAAGCCAAAAAGGATGTACTGCCCCAGTCAGAGCTCCCAAAAACACATGCAGCCATCCCAGTATCAGGCTGCAGGGAGTGCCTATTTCTTTTACTGGGTTGTAGCAGAGAAAGCAGTTGTGTCAGCAACCAAGTTGGATGACCTGCCTAACCTAGTAGCAGAGTTATGGGATGAGTTAGAAAGGTTAAAGAGTACTAGAGAATAAAGGGAGATAGACTGCTGGAACCAAGCTCTAGCCTACATGAGACAGGAGCAGCCACTAGAAATAATTCAAGATCAAGGGGATCCTCTATCCTTCCCTCAGCAAGGAAAAGGCAGCAGTTGTAAAGAAACGAGCAAAAGGAGGGCAGTCCATGCTCACAGTGGCAAGTGCAATCCTTCACTCAGCTCACTTCCCACAGATGACTATGCACAACAATCAAGAGGCTGAGTAGGCTGAGTAGGGAAGTGCTGGTCTAACTGAAGGGAAAGAAGTAAACACTCGGGCAGAGCACACATGCACAGGTGACCTGGAAATAGTGTAGAGATGAAGCTAGGTTGTTTAGGGGTGAGGAAGGCCAAGGAGAAGCTGGGTTTCTATGGGTTTGTTAGCCAGAAAAGGAAGGTCAAGGAACCCCTCAATAAACAAGGATGGTAAACAGGTAGCAGTGGATGATGAGAAGACAACTCTTCCTACACCTCTTAAGAGAATGAAGGAGTCTGGAGGAGCAAAGTGCTTCCCACTGTAAGGAAAAATCAGTTACTGCTACAAATGTTTAAAAAATGTCACCATTTTGTTTTCTACAATGGCTGGCAGCAAGGAAGCAGTACAAGCTGGTACTTTAGACCCTGGCAAGTAAAAATTAAATTTATGTCTTCTCTGTTGATGAATTATTAGATGGTGTGGGAGAACTCAGGCAGATTTGATCCAGTAAGCTGCTACAGTTATGCCTCACATCAGTCTTCACAGTATGTATTACTTCATCAGCCTCATAGTGCATATGGAGGATTTATTATTTTTAACACATCTCAAAATTCTAAGGAAAACCATGTTCATTCACACCCTGTAATTAAGAAATGTTTCCATCCTTTTTTGATATCTATTAATTCAAGGGTTTACTATCCCAAAATTTTTGACAGGATCTAATTATTAAAAAAAGAAAATTTAATACCTCCAAAAATCTTTGAAAGAGCAGAAGAAAAAGCAGAAAAGCTCAGAATATCAATCAGCTTTATGTGTGCAATTAAACATTGCTAACAACGCAGTTGCAACTAAATTGTTTCAAAGTGAATTGATTTGTTATAATAGAAAAAAAATAAGATATTATTAAAAATTATACATATTTGCTTAAAATTAGTAACACACATATTTCTAAAACCAAACACCAGAAACATCTAATTTGGTGGCCATGAAGCAAACACCTTTATATAGATACAGTATCAAGCAGCATCAAAACATACTTATGTTACACATGCAACTCTTCTCTCAAATAGACCAACTGCGTAAGTTCTTGATCTTTCTCTGGAAACTGTCAGCAAAAGCTGATGTTTCCTGAGGTAAAAAATCAAAATTGAAACTCTGTGAACTGGACTGAGACCAATCTCATTTCACAAAGCTATTCAGTGACCCAGTGGAATGCCAAAAAAGCTGTGATCACTAATCATGGTGATCTTATTTACACTGGTTATGTCATGGTGATAGATTATATATCCCATTACCACTCGAGCTATACAATTTCCCAAAATAAATAAATTGCAAAGTAAACTAAACCTTTTTTAAATTTTTTTTTTAAATAAGGCCAAGGTCTAGCTACAGCTGCATTTGTTTCACTTGCAGGACACAGAAAATCAAGATTAATCAGAGTAGAGAGATTAATTCCTGATGTGGAATTAGATTCACCTGTGCTCCAAACTCTTGCAAAAGGAAATAAAAGCCATGAATATTGGTTAAGGAGGATCATTAAAAATAAACAAAACGAAATGTGGTGGGTTTTTGCACCTGTTGTTTTCACTTCCAAGGACCTTATCCAGTTAAAAATGTAGCCTCTAAGCAATACAAGCTTACCACAGGTTTATCACAGATTCACACAAGGGCTAATGTTGAAAGGGACCTCTGGAAGTCATCTGGACCAAACCCTTACTCAAGAAGGGCCACTGAGAGCAGGATGCCCAGGACAGTGTCCAAAGAGCTTTTCAGTATCTCCAGAGGTGGGTATTTCACAGTCTCCCTGGGAAACCTGTAATCCATGCAGTTTTCCTTCAGAAACTCCATTTTTCTCATCCTTAGCATAATTTATTTGTAAATTGTCTTCCAGAACCTGAGTTAATGTTCACTGATATACTGTCCCACCTTTATTGATTTGTGCTGTAAAAATCTCTTTAATTTTGTCTCTTAAAAAAACTCTATGACTTATTAAAAAATTATTTGTGCCAACTGTGAAATGCTTCCTTCACATTAAAAAAAAAATTCTATCTCATGTTCAAAAGCTCATTTATAAAATGTTTCTAGTTTTCAGGACCCAAACAATGCAGAAAAAGAGAATATGTCTAAATGTGTAAATTGCAAACCAAAGCACTATTATAATTCCTAATGATGAAGTAATTGAAAATTAGCAGTTTAGCATAATTTATCTTTACAGTAGATCTTATGTTACATTATGTTACAATGCAAGAGGTACCAAACTTGGCCTAATTTTCTACATATGCAAAATTAGTATCTTCCAAAGACTTACAGGGAAGGGACAGAAACAGTGAAAAGAAACCATTCTTACCTCTTCTATGGAAAAGAAACTTCTACGGAAAAAAAAAACCTTTTCCAAACTAAGAAGCAAGACTATACTCTAAACATTCAAAGGTGATTGTGATGCCTTGGCAGGAAACATTACTTAGGGTATTGTAACAAGTCAGTAGTGCTAATTATCAATCATGGTTAAGCCTCCTCATTAAAAAACTAGATTTTTATGAAAATATATTTAGTATATTTCTTTTAGTACAATATGTACCATTTGAAATGTACAAACCTTATTGAGAATGGTTTCAAACACACAGCAAATAAAAACAACTTCACCCCTTAAGCTAGGAGGAGGACAAGGTAATGAGGACCAATACACACACCTCTTCATAGCAAGGGAATGTGCAGTTTTGCTTCCAGGTGATGGCAGCATGGGTTTATCAAGGTATTGCTTACCCTCTATCAGGTAAAAGTCATGGGAATGAGCATTCCCAAGTGAAGAAGAAAGATGAACTCACTCACCCTCTGAATCCTGTATTTCGAGGAAATCTTTTGGGACCAGAGTGCCTAAGTTTGAAATATGCAGATTAGATGTGAAATTGGTTGTCAAAGCCTTCACTAGATTTAATGACAATGAATAATTATTATTGATGGACACAGAATTTTGCTAGACCTTATCACTGAAACTAGGCAAGAAAAAGAGATGGTTTCCTCTGGGAACTCATAGACACTGACAGATATTATTTCCTATTTTAAACTACTTTGAGGTTCCCATAGCATTAACATTCCAAATAATCAATTTCAATTGTGTAACTCTATTCCAGAATCAAATAAGAAAATAGATATTTTATCTCTATGAAATTAAAATTCATGATGAAAGAACTATACCTTGTAGCCATTATCTCTGCCATACAAATACATTTACAGCCTCATCTGCAATCAAATAAGCCATCAGCCAATAAGGTACCATCCACACATTTGAATATATACCTAATATTAATGGACCCTAACTGCTCCAGATACAATGGCAGGACTGGCAGGACTGATGATAAATTTCATCAACTTAAAGTCATTTCCCTTCTCTTTCCCTTCGATGTCTACTGTTGACCTGCTTATGAGGCAACATTATTCTTAAACTTAAAACGTGTTTTTTCATATTGTTTGGAATGTAAATGATCTTCAGTGCCTAATGACTGTATTTTGGATCAGGTCTTCTAAGGAAAAAAAAGGAATTAACTCATAATGCCTTCTAATTGAATCTCCAGCAATGTAGGTGAAAAAGATTCCATGAAGTAATTTGCCTCATTTATATACTAAATCCTTCTTCCACTGTCCTGTTTCCAAAATACTTTTCCTAGCCCAATGATCACCACCAGATCAAACTGTACAGATTCGCTTCCCATTCTTTCTTCTGTTGCCTTTCCTTCATAAACCCAATCCTAGATTCTTTCCTCCATATTTATCTCCTAATCTTATAAGGCTTTGTACCCAATTTTCTCCCTTTCTATTCCTATGTCACATATGACACAGACTTTGTGTGCCATCTATTCAATTTTAAGCTTCCCCCTGCAGACACCATATGTTTCCAACCTGCTAGTTCACAGGATTCTGCTCTGATATTCCACAGAATGGCCAACATTAATAATGCAAAGTGAAAAGCAGATCTAGGTACCTAGGAAGAACTGAAACATTTTCATTGAGAATGAAAAAAAAAGTGATACTACTGAAAGTTTTAAAACTTGTCCAACTATGGGCCTACGAAGCAGACAATAAGGATGGATTTAATAAAATCCCCTTCTCCAAGTAATTTCACCTTCGTGCTTCAAAGAAGGAGAGTAAGTCTATTTAAAGTAAAATAATATGTACAAATAAGCAAAATACCTTTTTCTCTACTTGAGGTTTCTGAAATAGGCATTTTGCCTCAAAAATCTCTAAATATTCAGCCTGATGCAGATATTTTACATTAGGAATTCCAACCATTATGCCTTCTGCTCAATAGTGTCGTAAGCCACTTAAGAATCAAAAATTCAATTGAGAAATACAGAACAAACCTAACAGGCATTTCATCAGTTCTACTTACAGTATTTGAGTGCAAAATTCTACAATGTATTAGAGTATAAACTGTTTGACTTAAATCACAGGAGTCCCTAGATTGCTCTATTACAATATTAATTGTCAAGCTGACAAAAGGAACTTTCTGTCAAAAATACTAAAAATCAAGTAGAGATTTAAAAGTATTTGGCACAAGAACTGCAATTATTTTAACAAAGCAGCACACACTTATGCCATACAAATCACTTCCAATTATCATTATTTCACTTAATTAATTTGTTGGTTTTAATGATAGCAAAAGTTACATAAAAGTTGGGGTTTTTTTTAATGTGGTATTTCAAAACTTGAAGTTTATATAGAAATAATGCATAAATTTTCTTTAAAAAATTATCACTGAATGCACGATTACACCTGTTTTTAGAGAAGGTTACAAATTTATGTATATGGATATGTGTATATATACATAGATATGAAGTGCAGGCCTAGGAAAGTAGTTTACTACAGTCAGAATACTCAGCAAATACACTACCAAAGGCTGTCAAGAAAACTGAGTTCTTTCCCTTCCACAGGCAGCTCACTTGTGGCAGAAAACAGCAGATATTCCCCTTATATGTAACTTCAACATTTTCTGAAACGGGGTCCTGAGCTTTCTTCTGAAAACTAAGCAGCATTGATTCTTTCAAAAGACATTTGATGGAGTTGCTGCTTTACCCAGTCATACACTGGTTACAATGCACACATGAGATAACAGAAAGCACAGGTTCAAAACCCCTTCAAACAAAGGGGTGTCTATTCTGATGCCCACTTGATCTCCACTTTCAGAAGACTGACACAGCCAGCTCATGCTAACAGACTCTGCACTCATCCTCATGCTCACATAGAACACCTCCCTTGCACCACAAGAAATCCCAAGATTCCCTCTGGATCACAGTGAGCACACAGGAATTGCCATAGCTCCATGATTAGGTTATTCATTTGGGAGCATGGAGGACTGAGTTCAAGACCCTGCCATTATGAATGCTTAATTTAGAATACTGAAATGCTGATTGTTGTGGAACCTGAAAGGCTGCTTTCCCATCCCAAAGGGCTGTTTTAATCCCTAGGTTACAGAGTTCTTCTCACTGGCTTAAAAGACATTTAAGTACTTAATTCTAAATAGAAATGAAAGTCTCTGAAAAGACTAGTTAATTGTTTAAGATGAAAACCTGAATGTAAAACACTTGGAAAAAGGGAAGAAGTGTGACTCCAGTTCCTTTAATATTTAAGCAAAGTACTTCAAGCAAAACCATTTTTCAACATCTTTTCTGGAAGCTCATCAGTGCATTTTAGGACATCATCTGCATATCACCATGGAAAATGAGTCGTTAGCATCCATGCTACATATCCACTGTTTTCACAAATAAGGCCACTGGTGCTAAGGTTCCTGGCAGTTCAACTCGCTGGTCACATTTTGTAAGCCATGAAAATGCTGAGGAGCAGCAAATTATCAACTTATACAGATACAGAATTTGAAACTAAAAATCCAAAGGAGTTTTCATCTCAGTACTTGACAGGTGAGGTATGAATACATTGACATTTAAATGCTTGATTTAGATGCCTGCAGGGACATTTAGGCACCAGCATCCCTCTTGCAAATTTGTCTCTTAAACACTTTAAGATTTGCAGACAAACAATACTTGTAATAATGAATTTGAAGAGTTTAATAATAATGTCATCAACTAATCTGCTTAAATCATCTCAGTTCCTTCAGCTAAATTGAATAAAAATCTTGCTTTGATTTCTCAAAGTATCACAAAATCATAGAATGTTGAGGGATTGGAATGTACCTTAAAGATCATGTAGTCCCAACACCCCTGCTATGGGCAGGGAAACCTCCACTAGACCAGGTTGCTCAAAGCCTTATCCAACCTGCCCTTGAACACTGCAACCTGTTTTAGTGGCTTACCCACCCTCAAAGTACAGAATTTTTTCCTAATATCTAATCTAAATTTCCCCTCTTTCAATTTGTACCCAGTACTCCTTGTCCTACCACTACAGCTCCTGATGAGGAGTCTCCCTCTGGCTTCCTTCAGATACTGGGAGGTTGCTATGAGGTCTCCACCCAACCTTCTCTTCTCCAGGCTGAGCAGCCCCAACTCTTCCTGCATTCATAGTGAAGATGCTCCAGCCCCCTTATCAACTTTGTGGCCCTCCTCTAGATTTGCTCCAACAGCTCCATGTCCTTCTTATGTTGGGGACCCCAGAGCTGGACACAGCACTCCAGATGGAGTCCAACAAGAACAGAGCAGAGGGGCAGAATCCCCTATAACTTGCTGATCACACTGCTTTGCATGCAGCCCAGGATACAGCTGGTTATAAGATAAACATAAACAAAACCCCAAAATGCTTAACTCAAACATCTAGTGAAGATCACTAGGAGCCATAAATGTTCCTGTTGTATCATTCTGAAATTCACAGTACTGGAAACAAAGGGAGAAAATAATTCACTAAGTCTATCATGTCTTATACTGTTTGCGTACAATAAACATTAAAAAAAATTTTACCAGGTATAAGCAATTGCTTTTTTTTGTCACAGGTAAGATTTACTACCTTTCATTTCAGTCTGGAGTTATGTAATACATAATGTAATAGCACACTATAAGCACTCATGCTTTTATATGCGGAAAACAAAACAAAACAAAAATAAAGAAACTCAACCCCCCAAAAAAAAAAACTTCAAAGAAGAAAAAGAACCCTACAGAAGTCCCCATGTAAGATGTTCTGACAGAGTTCAGAACAATGTCTGTTTGAGTGACTGGGCAAACTTCCAATGTACTAATCCAGCAGCTTCTAGTGATTACTGCTATTGCTCTGCAAGCAGAGTTTTAATAAAATTGCTTTATTAATGATTTCCATTCTATTTCTCATAGATTTTTAGGAACAAATAGGCTCACACTGCCTTAAAGTGAAGTACTTTATTTTTCAGCATGATATGGGTGGGTGGGTGAGTTTAGGGAGTAAAAATGTAACTATCAATGTCTTGTCCCTGCAAGAGCACCGTGGTAGTCACATGCTGGGATTCAGTCACTGTGCTTCCCTAATAAGAGACTACAAATAGCACTCATCTGTAACATTTCCTAGATTAAAAACATCATAAGAAGCTGATGAGAAATTATAAGTGTGTGGTTTAACTAGCAAATGATTCTACTATTTCTCATATTACAAGTAAAGACTAACTTCAGGACATCTTTAGTTTGGATGCCATGCCTGGAACTCCAACTTCTTAGCAAAAAATAATCAGTTGACTCTTCAAAGCATTACGAATATGCTCTTTCATGATGTCTTTCACTATCTCACTTCTGTAACATTTCACATGATTAAATAACCACTTCTTTGCATTTCTTCACTTTGAGAATTTACGTAACATTCCCACTGCTACAAGCATTTTCACAAGACATGGCAGTAAACAGCTTAACTGTTCCTCTATTCATGTTCATGATTCATGTGACTTTTGGAGAACGGAGACATCACTAAAAGGCTCAAAAAATCCTGTACATCCTTCTTAAAATGGATTTTATGTGAATCTTTGATTTGCATTCTACGACACATATGTTTTAAGAATGCAGGCTGGAACTTATGAACATAAAAACAAATCACAAGGTGTAGAGATTTCAGCATAAGAACCTTACTCCCAATATTGGGCACTTACATCAGGTCACTGAACAGGCACCAGCATCTTTGGAGATCAGCACACTGACAAATAAATGGCAATTAGGATCACTGTGTGAGGCAACTATTAATAAATTATAAAAACAAGAAAAAAAAATTGCCTTTGCTTGTTATGTAATTACATTGCTTAAATACTTGTTTGCCACTTACTAATTAATCATATTTTTGAAATAAATAACTATAGATGGGAAAAAATCACATATAGTGCAGAAGCTAAATCTTTTACATAGATTTAGGCACTGTCATCTTATGGAAAGTGGAGAACTTGTACGAAATTACTATAAGAAATAATTAAAAGTATAATACAATTTAAAGAAATTGAACAGGACACTAAAAGGCATTTCATAACACTTAGGTTAATTAAATTGTAATATAATTTTCTAATGGAAGTGATGACATTTTATTAAAACACCATGAAAAGCAAGGAAGAAAAATGTAGTATACGTCTATACCTACAGAGTAGTATTCTTCTCCTGGGCTTCTAGGCTACATCTATACAGATTTTGGGGGAGAAACAGGAACTAACTGCCCAAAACTCATAGAACTGAGTTCTTCCAGGTCTTCTACTGGCTCACAGCTAGTCCATGGGACCAGTCTAGCACTACTTCACCCTCTGGAGCACAGTAAACTAGGTACTGAGTGCTCAGCAACAATCTACTGTGCTATCAACCCTGTTTGGTGATGTAAGCTTAGCCACCACTGGGCACCCATAAAGGCCAAAACTAAAACATGGCATCCACCAGCTTGCATTTAGCACTCTGCAA
The DNA here is from genome assembly GCA_037834095.1 of Argya squamiceps. Taxonomy (NCBI): domain Eukaryota; kingdom Metazoa; phylum Chordata; class Aves; order Passeriformes; family Leiothrichidae; genus Argya; species Argya squamiceps. Next base: position 35,067,288 of record JBBMKD010000170.1, on the reverse strand, counting down.
ACACAGCCCAAGAGTTTCCAGTTATTCCCAGCAGCAAAGTCATTCACATCAGTGTAGATGATTGACAGAGTCAGCTCACATCGATCTGCAAAAGGTTACTGTGGTTTCTTTCAGCAGAGTTTGAGCTATCAGCTCTAAAGGCTGCTTTAGCTGCTGAAGTCAGCCAGCTGCCATGGGCTTTCCCAGTTATGGTGCCTCAGCCCCAGACTGCCTTCCCTGGCTGTGATGCTGTGGCATAACATGGCACATCAAAGAGACAGCGAACCCAAAGCAGACACAGCCTCAGAGTGGTTCAGTCACTCCAGCACAGTGCTCAGGACTGACTGGTAAGCTCAGTCAGCCACCACAGTTTTATGTTATCCAATTTACGGAAATCTTCAAGGACAGCTGTGAACACATTCATGCTCCAAAACAGTATTATAGCACCTGAAATAAGAAGCTTACTTAAATTTTAAACTCAGCATTCATAACAATAAACTTCACCAGAATATAAAGAATAGAATACCCTATCCTTCACACTACTTTACTATAGTCACATCTATTTCAAAGCAGTTTGGAGGGAATCCAAAGAGCTACCAGATGCTGTTTGCTGTTCCCCAAAGAGAACCACAGATTATATCATAATAACAGACTGCAAATTAGAATTAGAAGTGATACATCATAAATCTCTTTCTTTGGTTCCACTCTGTGCTTTGAGCCTTCTAAATATGATCTTTGTATTTTTTAATAAGTGCTTATATTTTCTTTTGTTTTCTACAGCTGGTTTCTTTGGCTACCATTCGTGCTGCCCTAATTGCAAACAGATATTATTCCACATATTGGGCTGTGCAGCACTACTTGCTGAGAGCATATTTTAATTTCGATTTCCAATACTGGCACAGAAAATTGTGCAAGGCTTCTTGCATTCATATTAGTGGCAGGTGCCAATAAGCACTCCTGAGATGTGACATTAGACACATGCAGGCCTAGTACAAGTCAAAACGAAGATAATTAATCTCAGTCCCATCCCAAAAGAGACAATGAACATTTCCATCTGATCTACAGACAACCATGTTTTGAGTAGGACAAATGTCCATATTCTGATTGTGGCAGCAGAAAATTGTAATCCTAATCCTAAAGTATCCTGGTGATACTTTACTGAAAATATTTTTCCATTCATCATATATTTTCTCATCAATTAAGAGATATAATAAAACTTTCCAAATTTATGTCTACTTGGAGGTTTTTCCCAAATGACACAGAAGACCAGACTCTTTGAGTGCTGAGATGATCCTTTCCATATTATTCACATGACCCAAACTACTCTTTTCTCTCAATATATATTTCTCCTCGTTACACTTCCTAGGTAAATATACAGAAGCACTGAAACCATATCCAATACCATGTTATTCACCAAAAGCATCAGACAGCACTTCTGACGCAGATAAATTTGAAAAGCATCCAGAACAACTTTGAAGCTAGTGGGTCATTTTGCCTCTCCTCGGAAATAACAGAAATAATATTCCTTATCGTTAAAGGATAATTCCTTATTTAAGAAGATAAGATCTTTTTTTGCTGTTTGAATTGTGACCCACTGCTCACCTCAAAGCATGATACAAGTAGCCCATGCCATTTATAGTTTCTGGTCTTATTTAGTGTATCTGTTCACAGAAGAAAAGGTACATAATTAGCAAATGGCACAACTTCTGCACCTCACGTATCAGGAGGGCTGTGATGTTGCACTCCTACCATTATTTCAAATACCAGCTTCTGTAAGGCTGATATGATAATAACACACTTTCAATTCACCAGCAGTAATAGGAGCACTGAGTCCTTTGTACAGCAAAATCACAAATGAAACAAAGGAAAACTATGAATGTATTAAGATTAGGGAAGACTCAGATTTAACTTAAATGTCATGATTTTTTTTTTTTCCTGAATGCTAATACTGGAAGACAATACTTAATAATAGCTTTTCTGCCACCCTAGGAGTAAATGCAGATAAATTGGACAAGTACTGAACTTTTAATAAACCAGCCTGTTAAGTACTCAGGAACTCTTCTGTATTTATGTTACAGCTTTCTTTCCACTTTCTTTGCATCCGAGAACACAAGGAAGACTTGCATTTAAATTTATCATCCAAATGCAAAGCTGACAAAAAATTAAGAGTAAAGTACAAAATCACGCTTTCAAGATGACAGTTTCAAAAGTGCCTCCCTTAGTCATTCTATTTTATTACTACTTTACTACCATTTTCTACTGCATTACACCCTATCCCCTACATTATGTCTTCACCATCTTCTGTATAAAAACTATTTGGCCTTCATATTCAAAGTTTTCTATGACATCAAATTGTGCTTCATTCCAGTGGCCAGTTAACTCCTGCTGTGAAATCTCCCTAAAAGCTTACTTTTAGATCTAGTGTTTCAGGACACCTTTATATCTTGCTTTGGGGAGACAGGATCATAGTGGTTTGGATGGCTTTTTTCAGGGGGATGGTGTCGGTCTTCCATGTTATTATTGTAATTTTACACTTCATCATCATATGCTGCATTAAAGCAAATATGCCCATTTACTATAAATATTTCCAGCATACTCATTAAAAAACAAACAAAGAAAAAAACCCACCAAAAAACCCGCAAATCCCCACACTAGAATCAAGAGATTTGAAAGTTTAGTTTGTCAGTTCAAGTGAAAGATACAGATTACTCTCAAATTCATTAACCTGTCATTTTCAAACCATCAGAACCTGTTTCTTTGAAAATGTTATGTTTTATGATTTGAACCAATGATTCATAAGTAGTTAAATGTGCCTTTTGCACAAGTGCATCATCTATTTCTGGAAAACAAAGAGCCAGATATCAGATTAAGACAGAGGACTAATATTATTGGAAGACTGATATAGGAAGGGATTAGTGATAGGATGACAGACTTGCTCTTTATAAAAATAAATGTGAGATGATATTTGCTAATGGAAATTTCTATAGTATGCTAGAAAAATCACAGTACAAATCCTTTTGCTTTATCACAAATACAATAATATTGTGACAGGAAACGTCTATGACAGATTTCTTGCAAAAATAACCCATTAGCTCCTTATGGTTGGTTACTTTTTTCAGCATTTTCCTTCAAATATGTTACTAGGGCTGCCAGTTGTCATGACATATTATTTATGAGGCATATGTCTTTTGTTAAGCACTGTTCTTTTTATCGATTTTTTGACAGGTTTTACTTACTGCCAGATAATATACTAGAACATTTTACTGGCACTGGTCATGTTAGAAACTCTAAATTAAAGCATTGTGATAAGGAACTGGAGCTCATTAATTCAAATTGAAAGTTAGACAACAGGAAAGTTGTAATATTTGATTTATTAGGAAAATACAACTTCCTGTATCACAAAACATAGCTGACTATCTGAGGCAAGACATGCCAAAGTAGTAATGACAAAATGATTCATCTGCATCAAGGAGAGTATCTTCTTGTAAAACAATATAGGATGGCACTAATTATATCATTATTAGACAATTTTTTATTTCATTGCTCCCAATACTTCAATTTTAAACGCATTTACTTAACAGGACACTAAGAACTTATATTAACCGAGAGATATAAAAGAGGGAAATTTTATTTAATCTTTTCTGCTTTATTTAATTATCTGCACTACAAGCAGAGTGATATATACCCAGGTGGAGTACTGTGTTAGCTGCTAACTTGCAGCTGTATGCAATTATGTTCTGCTGTCTGAAAGTAGTTCAGCACACTTCAGTATCTCTGCTTTGTTGTGTTACACAGACCTAAACAAATATTATTCAAGAAGCTTCTCATTTTTCAGAGTGTGAATAGGACATGCTATTAACACATTAAATATCTGTTAGAAATCTCCAGATCAAATCAACATACCAATAATTCCTCAGTGGGGGTTTTATCTAATTACTTCACTAATACATGAGTGGTATCATAGGAATATGAAGAGCAATAGCAGTGAATACATACAAATTGACCTACAAGGTCTAATAAGGATGGTATAATTCATGTAGGAATCTGTTAAGTCATGACTTTAACAATGATTCAGGTCAGCTGAATTCAAGGCAGAACAGGCGAGCCAAACTAATCTGATAGTCATACATTCTGACCACAGTACAATGATACAACAGTCAGGAAAATCTAGGTGATATTTTAACTGTTTTCATAAAGCTACACCAGTCTCACTCACTGAAAAAAAAACTCCAAACAAGCCAAAAAACAAAAAAAGGTAGACTTATCTAGTATTTTATTATCATTCAATTTATCTTTTTTTTTAATCTTTTTGAGTCTGGTGGATACAATTAGGCCAGATTTCATTAGATGGAAGAACTGAAGGGATAATAAATCTCTTCACAGTTCTAGCGCAATTACTCCAGTTTCGGAAGTAGTCTAAGCAGAAGGTTGCGCTAGCTCAAATTCAGTCAAATTCAATTTAAGAGGCCCTACAAGGCCATAAACTGGCTCAATGTCAAGACACTTGTCCTGGCTTTTGGAAGCTCAGTACTGCTTAAAAGCTCTTCATAGCCTAGAAACAGCTCACCTCAGAGGTTTCTCTGAGGAGCTCATTCACTTGTATACATATGTTGTATGTATATGAAATCGCATATGTTCAGCAAACAAATACCTACCAAGCAGAAAACGACCTATAATTATTACATCAATTTACAGACTTCCTGACTTTCAATTTCAATTAATGCAACCATAACACAATTTCAAGGCAAATCAACAAAATCCCCACACCAACACTACAGCTTCTGCTAGCTACAAAGCAGCAGCTGTGGAAGTCCCGAGATGAGTTCTCTGGTTGCAGCTTGGCAGTTGCTCTTTATGGGATCTCAGGAAAGACACTTCCCTTCAGGAAAGTAATACTTATGATTGTGCTGCATAAGTTTTAGCTTTCATGTTTTTCAGATTCTGTGCTGCCTAAGGGTGTAGTTCAGAGCCAGTAAGCTCTGTTCACAGAGTCAGGAGACAAATCCTTTTACTGCTGAAGACCAAGGACAACTTTCAGGCCCAGAAGCATAAACAGCTGTGAACTGAAGGGAGGAACAAGAAGGATGAGATCTCCCAACCTGAATCTGTAATTGGACAATTAAACCCCAATATGCAAATGATAAAAAGGTAAGACCTCATGACTGGTCGTCCATTTTGTGACCATTTTAAGTCCATCTTGGGTGTAGCCCTGGTCAGGCTCTTGTCCTGCCCAAGGTGTACCCTTAAAGGCCTTTTAATAAATATCTATTTTATTCTGTAGCTCTGTTCAGTCTCTGTTTCAAATCAGTCTTCCCAAGGCATCACTGCTGCCTCTGCATCTCTTGAAGCGACTGCCTTTGAAAGATGTACATGGAGGGGATGGCATGCCTCTCAGGCTTTGCAAGGTACACCTTGGTAACAACCAGGAATTTGTAGATTGATGAGTTCCTTTAAACAGCCTCTTTCAATCTGCTTCTGGTCTTCCTCCATGCATTTAGTCTAACACCTATGAAATTCTCTTGTGATTTCCTTGTTTCTTGTGAGGCCTGTTTTCATACCTTATATTCTGTTAAAAATAATTGTAAGCATTTGTTTTCCTGCTCCTCAACAATAAGTCTGGAGTTATAGAAAAAAGAGACCAAAATGAGTCATTTCTGCTAAAATTACAGACCTTTCCAAACTGGCATAACTAGGGCAACTTTTCATACACATTCTGATTTCCTATTTTGATACCTACCTTAGCATGATGATAAATAATCAGTAGTTATTAACCAAGCTCCTGGCTTATTCAAAGGAGAGCAATAAACTCCTCCAGAGGACGATTCAGCACCTTAAATTAGGCTTTTGCCAAAGAATTGCTCTCTGGAGAAGCCATGTTCTCTCATACACTTTGAAGAGATTCTAGGGAGATTAGTGAGGTAATTTAGCCTGCTAAATTAGATACAAACAGTCATGCCATATTGATATCTTCTCCTAAGTCTGAATATAGTGCAACTCCACTTACATATTTCAAATGCGAGTAGGTTGTGTTGCTCATCTGCATTTAAACTGTTCTCCAAGGCAAATAAAATTGTACACACATTACCTTTACATGGACATCTTGTTAAACATAATGATTATCATTAGTATCTCTTACAATACTGGTACTTTTAAAATGGCTCATAGCTCCATAGTAATCTCATATATCATGTTTGGCGACATACTCAAAGATTCAAATTTTCTTAGGACTGAAAAAAAAAAGATAAAAGACCTGAATAACTGTTCTTATTTCATACTCATTCAACTGACTCACAGCTACAGAATTAAAAACAAGAAAGGCTCTTCTTCAAAAGTGAAAAAATACAAGCTACATCCTAAAGCAAAAACCTTGCTTTTTGGTCAAAATATCTAAATCTAAAGATAACCTGTAATGTCATATAAGACCTTGAACCTCAAAAGGGGTAGAGGAAAGAGAAAGAAAATTAGTTAACAACTATGTGAGAAAGAAACCACTTTGTCAGTCAAACAACTAGCAAAACACAAACAATTAGCAAAAAAAATTGGGTAATTGGACCTAAAGTATTTTTTATTTACTGTTTGCAGCTTCTTGGCAAACTACAAATCCATAATTTATTAATAAAAATATTTTTATAATAAAAGTTATTTCGTAAGACATGTGACTCCAGGTTTGGACTTTCCCTGTCCCAGACAAGAACACTGGCAATAAACTCAAGTCACTTTCTAAGGCCTCACTCTTACAATGTCAAAAACCATGAGAGAAGCACAGGTGCAATTACCTCAGAAAATGAGTCTGCCTCTTTATCCTTGGCCATCTTTCTTTCTGCTGCAGCTGTATCATTATTCTAAAATGGTATGTCAGTTTTTCAATTTACATCCTGATCTTGGCCATAAAATGTTTCAAAGCCCATCTAAGGATGCATATGATTTATTGGCCTACTGTAATCTATGTCACATTAAATTAAGTAGTAATATAGTTCATTACATTTTTAAGACTAAATACTACTTCATAGATTATTCTATTGGAAATAACAGGGATAATTGAATCCTTCACATAAACTCTACAAGAAACATGAATTTGCATCTATATTCTTTACACTTAGCAAATACAGAAGGAGGCCTACTTTTACATTTACTTCTGTGTCGTACAGTGTTTGACACATCAGATGTGATAGAACAAGGGTGAATAGTTTTAAACTAAAAGAAGGGAGATTTAGATCAGATATTAGGAAGTAATTCTTCACTCTGTAGTGGGACAATGAAACAAGTTGTCCAGAGAAGCTGTGGATGCCCCACCCCTGGAATTGATCAGGCCAGGCTGGATGGGGCACCAGGCAACCTGATCCAACGGGTGGCATCCCTGACCACAAAACTAGATGATCTTTAAGGCTGCATCCAGTCCAAACCATTCTATGTTGACTCTATAATGTAACCATCCAAGGAGAGCTGTTACATTCCCAAATTTTAAAAGAGAAAAAAAAATAGTCAGTTAGAGGTCAATTCTGCACTGATAATGTACTATAAAAATGTAATATTTTATTTTTATTCCAAGATAAATTAAATATTCTGAAGCTTTTCAGTAGTTTACCTTTTCAAGTTCATGTTATATATCACAACTGTCAATTAACGATCCAAGAAAAAATATCTAATACAAAAAAAATACAGAAATTGGGTCTTCTGCATACCACCTCGAAGTGTTTTACAATACAATGAATCTCTTACTGGCATGCTCTTACACTATTATTCAGTTCTGTTTGCCTCACTATTTTGCTATCTAACTGACTTCAGCTGGGCTATATTTGGTTCTTTCCAGGGGCTGTTGTAAAAACTGTACATTTGTGTTGGTAAGGCTGAGAAAAATGTTAAGCACTGAATGTGTGTAGAACAGAGCAGCACTTCCTACCATATCCAGTTATGACACTGTAGCTGCAGACATTAAACAGCCTTATGATTATGCTCATGGACTTCCATTTCCTCCTTTAGAAGATAAACAACTGTATCTGTTTCTATTGTATCTACAATTGAAATATGTCACTGATTACTAGCAAGAGTGCCCAAATTATATTCTTAAACAGACTCAAGAGCTCTCTTACACTGTACTGAAGAGTTGCTGAAGAACAAATAGAGTGACATGAAACAGGTGCCAACAGTGCCAGACATCTAACCCAGCTCCAAGGCACAGTGCAGGTGAAGAGAAGAGCACACAGATTCAATGTCAAGTGTCAAAGCAGAGTGAAAGCAAGAGATCTTATTTAAATGTTCAGCCCACAAGATCACTGCAGCTTGGAACACCTCTCCATGTGCTGTACACCCTTATCCTAATTAGACTGGCTACTTCAGGATGCCAGCAGCTCCTTCCTTTCCCTTCTACATTAAGAGCTTCTATTAATAGGAAGGTTTACAAAGGCATTACAGAGATAAAATGTTTTGCAAATCCATACTCAGTACTCTGTTTTAGTAAGACCCTAAGAAGTGCTTGCATAACCAAAATCATAGCCACAGAAATCAACAATTGCTACATTTGTGGCAATATATATAGCCATGATCACATGTCACACAACCAGAGGAAGCAGGAATCCCTGCATTTGAAAACCAGTACAAAAGAACATCTGAAAAATGCAAAGGATTACATTAAAGAGGAGACAAAAAGCAAGACTATGTCTTAACCAGTGCTCTGTCAAATAAGAAGGTTGAGTATGCAAGGATAAGGTACAATCAGAATTTTTTCAAGATTAGGAAGAGAAAACACTTTAAAGTGGTTAACATGTTGACTAAAGACAATATTACTGGATAAATGCTACAATGATTTGAGTGAGACTTTATTGAGAAACACTTAGAGAGGAAAAGCTCTACAGGACCACATATAAACAACAGAAAATACTAACTACAGAATAGTATTGCAGGAAAATATACAAGAAATAAAATATAATATACTGAATGTGAAGCGAGTTACAAAACTAGTACTAAATGCTAGAGATCATTCATGGAGAGTCTGTAGCAGCAGTTTTAGTGGGGCAATTAACTTTCTGATGTATTGATACAGATAAACACAGAATACTGTAAATATGCTGCTAATCTGTATGGTTGAGCTAGTGTGATAGCAAGAATGCAGAATAGTAAAGAGTTATTCTGTAATGCAAGAGTAATAAGCATGATCAAAATTAGAAGGTGTTAATGTGCACTAGAAAAAACTGAAGAGTATAGTAATTTTTACATGTACATAAGGAGAGCTAATGAAAACAAAGAAAAGTAGTTTCTGTCAGCACATGAAGAAATGGCCCTTGAAGTATGAAAAGAAAAACAAACCTAAATAAATGCAAGCACATTTAGTGAGGCTAATTGGGTTGTTCTGCTGAAAGAAAGGCACCCAGGTCACCATCTTGGAAAGTGTTCACAGAAGACCTGGAGAGAGGCAGAGGGCTAGTCTAATGAGCATTCTGTAGAAAGCTATAAATAACTTCAAAGCCATTGGAACTGAGTCATTCAACGAGACCTTCCTTAAAACCCTATCATCCACAAACACAAGTACTGAATTATGGAGGGTGCAACTATTAAGAAAAAAAGGGCTCTTCTAAGACAGGTGAAGTTGTTGGAAACACAGGAGAAAACAAAACATGGAAAATAATGAAATGCAGTGTATTATGCAGGGTCAGTCCTGTTTCTATGGAATACAGCAGTATGACAAAACGACACACAGTAACATTGATCATGCAACTGTTCTCCTTAATGTGAAATGAAGTAACAAGCTCTATCTAGAAATAAATGTAAATACTCATGTTGATTCTTTTAATTGAATTATAGTAATTTTCACAGCCAAATGTCTGTGACTATTTAAGGTAAAAAAGGCATTGGTTAGGAGGTTAGCTGGACTCTTCATGTGGCCTTAATTAATTTTTTGGCACTGGTCATAGTTTGACTAGGAATTTCAGGATCATAGTTCAATCCAGAAAGCAGGCGACTAAAGAAAAAAATATATTTATTTTTTATTTTAATTTTTTTTTATTTTAATAATTTTTTTTTTTTTTAAATTCAAAAAAATATTTTGAAGTATCTTTGAGGATCTAGTCCCTCCTCCAAGTCTTTTTGCTCCAACTTGAAATTAAGAATGAGGAAAATGGTGTCATGGACCATAGTCACTATGACATTACCTCATGCTGATTTGTATACATGTTTTCTGGAAACAGACACTATTGCATAGTTACAAATCTTGTCTTGCAGCTTTTTCCACAATATAGACATCAAATATCATATGGGACATTCCATGCATCCTGTGCCACAATGCTTCTTTTCATGAAAAAAAGAAATTCAGAAACTCTAAACCCATAAAAAAGAAATTGTGAACTCTACCAAGAAATGTAAGCTATGTAAGAATAACAAAAAAGAACTTCAAGACCACTTACAAAATGAAAAATTTTTAAAAAAGCCCCACATATTTTTTTGTACTTGTCATACAGACAAATAACAACAACAAAAAGCCTAACTCTCTGTAGTTTAAATAACTTAAAAACAAGGAATGGAAATAACCTTATAAAAACTGCTGAGGCATTCAAGGCAATGTTCTAGCTAAAGATTATTTAGCATTTTTCTTAGTTACATTTACCAACAGTCACAAACTTAAAATCTGAAACAAGTCAGTTTGCCAATCAAGGCAAGTGGTTTTGGAGTGGATTTATAAGGCAGAAGTGCATGAAATTACTGTATTGACAGAGCATGAATCACAAAGAAACTGCATCTCTCAGGATGGTTATTGCAGAATGTGCTGTCAGTGCTATTTGAGTCTCACTTAGCAAACTTACAGTGCAGTTACCACTTCAGTAGTGGAAAGAATATAACCTCTCGCGTTTTTGTTTGCTTGTTTTTAATTACTTTCACAGTCCATGCACGCCAAACATTTTCTACAATACTAAGTCAGACCACAGAAAGATATTCACTTTATAGATAACATGAAACTAAAGGTTTACATCAGCCTCTAGAATTTCAGCCCATTTCCTTGAGACAGCCTGATAACATCTTAGAAGCACAACTAGAAATTTAAGTAATTGCTGCACAGATAATACTAGCAGTAATTTTCTTTTTTTTTTTCTCAAGTACTGATTTAACTTTTCAATAGAAACTTTTCAAGCTACAATTAAAACTTAGAGAAAGTCAATTTGATATATAGCAAAGAGCACTGCAGAATTATCTAGCAAAAATCATGCATACTAAAGTAAGTATTTTTATGGCCCTTAAATATCAGAAGTTGAAAAGTAATTTTTTAAAACTCTCTTTGCAATGTCAAGTGGTAACATTAGAATCTGCTTTTTAGAAGTCCTATTTACACAGTCCTAGCAATCTCAGAATTCTAATCTAGGCTTTGTTACTATTCCTGTTCATCTCTCAGAGCTCCTCTGCTAGTTAGAAAATATCAGAAACTGCTTAATATTTTGAAAATCCTCCTACTTGGTGGGACAGAAATTCAATGCAAAACAACAACAAACAATTAAAAAAAAATCCCCAACCCTAATTGTGATAATCATTCATTTATGAGTCCTTGAATAATAAAACATGAATAAGGAAATAACAAGGACACTTGGTATAGAAAAAAAAACCCCAAACCGTGGTGTGAAGTACAAAGGAGATGTTCCAGGTGAAAATGGTATTCTTTCCTCTTACATTTGAAACAAAGAGAGACAGAGAGACATTTCTAGAATTCTATGCTTACAGCAAGGTTCTATTCAAAAATGTGGAGTTAATTTATAACTTCTTTTTTAATTTGTGTCAGAATATAATTGTGGAATGACTCTTGTTCTTTACAGACTGTTATTCATTTTGATATTTACTTATATTTCTTTTTTACTCCACTGAGTAATAAATTAATGTGTTTTCCTAGTTTTCTAACCAAAAAATAATGTTTTCTATTTAGTCATCAAGATTTCACTTGAATATAAACGTTCTCTTGATTTTCAGAATTACAGTAAATTACCTGCGTAAGGGTTTTATTTGTTTTGTTTTCTTTGTTTATTATTAGTCTAACTTGATGTCAATGACACTAAATCTAGGTACCGGTTTTCAAGGATTCATCAAAGAAAGGGAAGGGCACCAAGGAATTTATCATGTTGGCAAGCTCAGCATCTTTCAGTTCTGCACAAAACAAATAAAAATTAATGTCTCCTTAAATTTGCTGGGAGGCAGTTACGTGTGTAACTGTAAATGTGGTGTAAACCCAGCTGGCCACTGAGCCCCACACAGCCACCTGCTGGCTCCCCCTGCTCAGTGGGACGGGGGAGAGAATCAAAGGGCAAAAGGGAGAAAACACATGCATTGAAATAAGAATTTTGATAACTGAAAAAAATGATAACAATAATAGTACATGGCAATGATAGTAAATGATCATGATGATGAAGATAAAAATTCAAATGAAAAGGAAAATTGCAGGGGAAAAGAAGAAAAAAAGAGAGATATAAACCCCAAGATAGACACATGATATAAATGAAGAACAACTGTATACCACCAACTGACCAATGCAGGATATGCCATACAGTACGGACTCTCCCTCTGGCCAGTTGAGGTCAGCTGTCCCCTCTGTCCCCATTCCAGCTCCTTGTGCACCCACAGTCTTCTCGCTTGTGGCATGGAGTGACCAGAAAAGGCCTTGATTCTATGTAAGCCCTGCTCAGCAATAACTAAAACATCCTGAATTATCAAGACTGTTTCCAGCATAAATCCAAACCATAGTCCCACACTAGCTACTAGGAAGAAAATTATCCCAGACAAAACCAGCACAATCTAGAAAATAAACTTTTCCAAGCTAAGTAAATTTATTTTCTTCTGTTTCCCTTTTACAACTGTTTAAGCTGAAGCTGCTTATATATGACAAAAAAATGATACCATTTCATTTATGGTTAAAAGGTAAAAAAATTGATAAAACAACTGACTGGGCAGTGACTGACTTGAAGTACAAGAGAAATATTCAATACAGATGAATTCATGCATTCCTTTGGTATATCTAAGCCATTCACACATAATTCATTTGGAAACCTGACATTTGCACAAACCCATCAGAAAACTGAATTCACAAACCAGACATAAAAAATAACAGTTTTATAAAAAGCAATATTGCTGATCCTACAAATCAAAAAGTAATTATTTGCCTCTCCATTCAATCACAGATATGGCAAAGAAATACAACTTTCTAAAATAAACAAACAAAAAATTGATTTATATTTTCTTTATATTTGAAATACTATTTCAAATGAATGCCTTCTGTCTTTGTGGATCACAGGCTTTGTTTGTTCCTCCTATGAAGCTAAAAACACAGATTCCCAAGTGAGGACAGAAAAATGTCTTTCCTCCTCTCCCACTTTACTCCAGCTCTTCCCTACAGAAGCATACAGAAGCTTCCCACAAGCATACTAAATAGTAAAGCACTTCAAAAGCACTACAAGAGCTGCCAGAACCAAAAGTATTACCACTTTAGAGGAATATTCACAGAAGAAGATTTCTACTGGGGCAGTGCAACAATAGTTAGCAGTAATTATAGCTCTAGTAGAGTTTGTAGTGTACACTGGCTCTGTACATTGTCTAACTTGCTCCACTGCCTGTTTAAAAGTAAAGAAAGATGCAGAACAAATATTGGTTCTTTACTTCCAAAAATAAACTATAATTGCACAGAAGTAAGAAAACAGAACAGAACAGAAAGTATAGCTTCTCCCTGTGAATCAGCTATTTTTTGAAGAAGCCTTCTTCAGATGATACAATTCTCATATATATGACTTTTTTTGAGGAGTGGATATGCCAATGCTGAATGGCTCCATCTAATCATTATGTTGTGTGAGATTTTCTGATTTGCCAAAACTAAGACTTGTAAGTGATTGTACAAATTACTTTACAACAATAAAGAACACAAGCACAATTTCTTTCTCCTTCTTTTAAAAGATCATTTTTGAAGAGACTTGGATGAATACTATAAATTTTAAAAGGATATTTTCTGCCTTCTTTTCCCAACATGATCAGCATTCAAAACAAAGACAAAAACTTGCTCAAAAACTGCATGCCATATATTTGGTTTTCAGCAAGTGATTGAAGGTACAGAGGGATACCAAAGATACAATTAATAGATTTGCCTTAAGTACTAGCACTGAATGTGAGTAGAGAGCACTATTTCTTACATTCTCTATTTTCAATATACATTAATATTTTAGTCTTTGTAGTGTCAGATGTCTGTGCTTCCACTTGATAGTCACTTAGTGAGGTGTAAAGTATTATATCTAACTGTCAGAAAGACTTTAAGTTGGAGTTGAGAGATTAATTGTTCTCTTTCTTTTCAGACTTCTAAATCTTATGGTCAAGCAAATAGCTCAGCTTACAGACATGCCCAGGAAAAAGTAACAGAGCAAAGTATAAATTCCAGATCTGTTAAAACATCAAGAAAAGGTACAGATACGTAAATTTCTAAGCTATCGTGCAATGTAGTAAGTGAATAAAGCATATTAATTTCTGAATTCAAAAGATCCTACTATTCTAATATGTGCTTTTTTTCTGATCACCAACAAGCACATATATTTTTCCTCATGATGCTTTAACCTGTTACCTTTTCTCTTCTACTGAGACATCACAGTTAGCAACTCCTTTGTACTAATTACACTACATTAATACTATATTAATACAGTATAACCTAATTTGAAGTAATATAATGAATAATGCAACTGCATAATTTAGAGAATTTCCAAATTAATTTCCACCTTCTAATATTTAAAATATTCAATGTCATAACATCAAGTCTGGAACATTGTCAAAATGAGTTTCCAGTGATGTCACTAGCAGTGAAGCATGAAGGTACCTTGGTCTAAATTTTCTATTTCTGACTATAACTCTTCAGAAGAAAATTCCGTTGCGATTGATAATTTTTGTTTACAAAATTGGAAAACAGGGCAAATGCTGTTCCAGTTCAGAGTAAGGAAAAAGGATAAGGAGATTTCAGTTTTCAACTTCAATCAGAAATTAAATTTGAATGATCTTTCCTCCTGCAGATAACAGAGATGGTGTCTTATAGGTATGTATATTGGATATAGGTACATACATTGGTGAGCAGGATGGACAGAGGACCCGGCTACATTTCAGAACTTGAAAAATTCCTTACCTTTGACCCACTGAAGAACTCTACATACAGACCACCCCCAAAAAAGCAATGTTCAGGAGAAAATATGTAATGCAAGACACCCCTTTCAGTTTTAAAAGAAGGAATAATATCCTTTTCAGCTCACACACACTGAGGTTGGAATACTATGGATTACACACTTTAAATGCAGTACTTTGCTGCATGTAATGACTTGAGAATGTTGTAAAAAGCATGTAGCAAGAAATTAGTAAAAGGGAATCCTCCTTAGCACTAATTATCTTCTAATTTTTAGAATGTAATTATAGAAAAAAAAAAAAGATTATAGTACTTATAATTACGTATTTTTTACCCAGAACAAATTTAAACCCAGTGCTGCTCCTAAACTTTCCCATTATTTTCATTAATCTTTTCATATTCATTTCACACTTACACTTATCACACAGAATTGCTTTCTAGCTGTGAGCAGTGTACACTTCAGATATCAGGGCTTTTTTCTCTGTTGAGCCAGTAATTTAAAAATATCTAGCTAATTTTTTCAATATTTTCACATGTGGTAGAGGCCAGGGAGTCTCCAATCTAAAATTCTGTAGATAATAAAGAATCTTACAAATGCTTAACCTCAACTTTGAATCTCTAGAAGAGCAGCTTTAAAATCACTCTGCAAAAAAGAAGCAACTTTGTGCATTACTATTCACAGAATAAAATTTCTGAAATGAAAATCAAAAGTCCAAGCTTCCTGCCCTTACTATAGGTTACAGATGTAGCTTATTGCTTATTGCTGCCGTGCATTAATTGTTTTCCAAGAGGCTGTTCAAAAAACAAGGGCTGATAAACGTGGCACGGAAACAAGAGGCCCAGGGCAATCCTAGCAACACAGCAAGGATTGACTGCCACATATACGATGCTAATATGTAAAATATAGATCATGTCTCCATTTCCAGCTGACAGCAGTATGCTGTGCAGCAGCTGGAGGGCAGGATCAGAGCTCTTCCTTCCAGCAGCAAAGATGATGAAAGAAGATTATTTTGTAACATCCTAATTCTTTTGGATTTTGACTTTTACCTTCAACATATTCAGAAATAGGCTACTGGGAGAAACAGATGGGGTTGCAATTAATCAATGTGGAACTCTGTAAAAGAATTTATTTGAGCATCATTTAACCCAAGACCATGCCTAGCTCTCCTGTGACAGCCTGCCACCAAGGGTGAGATTGCTTTACCAGACCACAGTGCGGTAAGGAGAAAAAAGGAAAAGACTGCCAGTGTGATCAAGGGCACTGAAGTTGCAAGTACTCCCGGGACTGGAACTCAGATGAGGCTGGGAGCCCAAAAGTCCAAATTTCAGTCTGCCAGTGAGCTGGTATTTATATCCACTAAAGAGCCCACAGCACCCACCGCTGATGACTAAACCGGCTTTAAACACATGATAACATAATACAGTGGCTTAGTTTACAAGCACTGAAGTATCAAAAAAAAAACCCAACATAACACAAAACAAAATAAACAAATAAACTGAAAAAAAGGATAATCATCATCTGTTAGTATTCTGTTTCTCTCCCCATCCAATCTACTACATTTTAAATTAGTATGACACGCGACTTTTTAAAATCAAAACAGAATTCGTAGCAGGCAGTACACAACTGAGAGACAAGGAATTCTTCAGTCTAGAATCACTCCCAATGCCAATGGGACAAATCTTGTCACACGCTCTCTTGTTAAGAGAAATCTCTTCACTAGACTCCATCCCTTTATTCAAACAAATACTTCAGTTGCTGCATTTTGTTCTGTTCATTTATTTTGAAATATTACAAACAGCATGTAGTTTTAGAGTTTCAGATAAAATAATTCTGTCCTGTTCCTCAGAGCTTTATGCTTGAGAAAGACCAAACTGTTTGACAGGCTTCATAAACTTGTATCTTTGAAACAATCAAGTGTTTTACATACAGCTACTCTACTAATGTAAGATTACTGTTTGCTTTTATATGCAATTATAGTACTACTGCACCCCATACACACACGAAAAACTCAGGCACCAATAAATAATATTCCCGTAGGTAGAACTAAAAGACATTTAAGGTCCGTATCAGCTGTCAGCGGTAACGTGATGCTGTCACAATTCTCCTGTTCTTTTCCAAGCCATGCTCTCTCCAAATGTCTCTACTAAACCTAATTGAATGTGTCCTGATTTAATTTAATCTGGGTTGCCCTCTATCAGTAACTCTGCTGCCCTGCTCAGACTCTCTATTGATCCAAAGGCCTAGATACACAACTGATTTCACACCAGGAGAGAAGTTGCAATGATGGTTTGAGAGATCATGTGTTCCAATCCCGACTAGAATAAAGTGCATGTGAGATGGTAGAGGAAGGTTTTCTACAGATTTGGACTTTTTCAAAGCAGAGGTGCTAGGTATCTGCAAATGGAGGTAAGTACAGAGCCAAAGTTACCCATGCACTCTTCCATTCCATGTAGAGATTAAGAGTTGAATCACTTAACTAATCAAATTAAATCCAACTGTTCAAAATGTTTTTATTTCCTAAAAATAATACTATTAATGTTTAGAACTTCCTTTACCAATTTACAAATTAATGAAATATATAATTTCATTTTTGGTTATAAAACCATCAGGCTTCAATCTAAAAATGAACAAAAATCGATCTATTTATTCTTATGAAAACAACATGTTTTTTATGTAATTCATTAAACAATTCATTCAACAGTTGCTTTGCTTTAGACATTTGGAATTTCTTTTACAGGCTACAGAGTAAGGAAAAAAGCTAAATAAAATTCCATTAACACATCTTTTTGACACATTTGTTATTTACCCTGTGGTATGCACCTTCCTAATGTTTATATAATAAATGTATACTCTGTCTCAATCTGAATTTTAATGAATATTTTAAGCCTACATAAGTGTTTCATACATATACATAATATACATACACGCACACACACACACACACACACATATATATATCCCTTGACAGAGAAGACCACAGACTTGTCTTGTTTAAACAAATTTACATTAATTGAAAGCAAAGTCCGAAACTTAAAAGACCAAGCTAGACTCAAGCGCAGCTGTCTCAGTGAACTTTTTTTACCAGAAAATCAATAGAGAGGTGCAGGGAACACAGCAACTGAGGAAGAGATGCTGATGGGTCAGTCAATTAAACAATGACAGTGAGTAGCAGTGGAGGACAGCAGGCACCCTTTCCACACTTAAGCTCAGAGTAATGATGTTCTGAAACACTGTGCCTAGTAAGGGTTTTAAAATCACACAAAACCTGTGAGTCATCTTCCCCTCCAGAACTCTCTGAGTACACTTTCTATTGGAACTGTTAAAAACAATGGACTGTCTTCCGCCACTTCAGATAAAAACAGCCTCTGACAAAGACTGAGAGACTAAAATATGGGAGATGAGTTTAGTATGCACATTAGTAAAGTCCTGACATTTAATAGCCTATGTGATAAGGCAAAGAGAATATTAAAGTATTGACCTTTCAGTTTAATTCTTCAGCATAATGACAGGACCTGGGCTTTATGATAAATTTCTAAATTATATCTCTATTTCTAACTTACTTCTTGCATATCTCTTTACTTATTACTTATATGCTTAACTTTTGCCCTGCTAACAAGTACAGCCACTTAATTATCATGAACAGTCTAGCTGAATTAACTGAAAACACAGACATACAAACAGGCAAGTAGGTAGATAGGTAGTGGGTTTTTCTACAGATTTACTGTTCAACCAGCTACAATGTTAGGATACAACCTGAAAGAAGCAAATTAAGTCAGAACATACTAGAAACTTTTCATACTGCAGTAATTAAAAAACAGTCATGCAGGTATGTCAAGAAAGAAGAGATGCTGTAAGATAACAGCTTGTTGGGGTTTTGGGTTTTTTTTTTTATTTTCTACTTGCCGATTGCTATGAATTTAATTTGATGACAGCCACATAAAAACATCTCGGCATGTAGGTGACAGAGAGTGTCCTCGCAATAGGGATGACACATCTGCAGTAATGGGGATGCCCCAACAGTTTCAGGGAGATCTGAAATAGCTAGGAAAGGCCAGTGCAAGTTTTGGGAAACTAAGATTAGAAAAAAGGGAGAAGCTCGCAGACTGCTTTTGATGACTGTGCCAGAGACCCACAGCAATTAACGGGAATTGAAAAGCAGTGAATAATCAAAGGGGAAGCTCTGAAGGGATGCAGGACATCAGAGAGGGTGTACAGTGGGGACCAGAGATGGCTGATGTGGAGATAACTTCAGAGCAGGTGAAATAAGAGCCAAGAGATGCAACTTTGAGGAGTCCATCAAGATTGAGGACCACAATAAATAATTGAAATGGTGTAGTATTTTACTGAGTCACAGCACATGTAAACCTGTGCCACATCTTTGTAAAGAAGGATAGGCACATACTTCAGATGTGGGGAAATTACCACCATAGGCAAAGTATATACAACCAATACTATTATTTCAACTCCAAATTTGGAAATCAAAATTCTCTTCTGAGTCTTCAGCACAGCTTTCTCAAACATCATAAACTGAAACGTTTATTATTTTTGTGCAATTCTGTTAGAGTCTCTCAACACAATTGATACATTGCCCAATAAAATTGTTGGCTTGGATTTACATGTTCAGCCCACTTCCTAAAGTCCATTTTCTCATCTTCATGGACTTCACACCTACTAACATTTTAGATACTTTCAAAGAACCCTTCCTGATGCTGCCAAGGAATAGAGAAGGAACACATGCAAACTGCAATTTTCCCTTTGTAATCTCACATTCATACAATTTTAAGAAACTCAGCATTATACAAAAGGTCAAAAACGGCCCCTGGTGAAGGCTCTACCTGATGACTTGTCTCACTGTAATGTTAGTGCTCCATTCAATAGCATGACTCATTATCTATCATTGCTTGCTAATATTCACACTAATACATTCACACAAATGTCTTTTTTTCTTAATAATATGGAAGATTCTTAGTAAGATGGACGAATAGTATGAAAAATATATATCTGCCTGTGGTATATGTTCCTAAAATCTCATGTTTCACTGCCTTATTCTTAACTAAAATTAATAATATTATACATTCTTATTTATATAAAACAACACAAAACCCCAAAAATAGCTACACAACGAATTAAGCCTGTCACTGAAAAAATCAAGCCCCTCCTTCCATGAGTTCTACTTCACTATAAACAAGGCTAAAAATTTAAGATCTGTTCAAAATCCTAAAATATGAGACTTGACCAAGTCTATGATGCAGTAATATAAAGAAAGACAGAAGCTTGATAGAAAATTGCAGAGCCATATGGGCAATGTACATCACTGAAAATGTTATTGCTGTGATTACTGCTCTCAAAATACAGCTTTTTGATATTTTTGTTTCAGAGCTAGCTAGTGCAGCCTTTTTTCCCCCTTTAATTCATGACTACCGTAACTGATTGTAGTTGTACTAGAATCAGCAAGTGAAAATGAGCAAAAGTCCAGTGCATTTTACACTTTCATAGCTTTTTAGTGCATGCATCACGTAACAGCAGCAAGTTGCATCTTTCCTTCACTCACTTTTGTGCTGTTTTCTGAACATGTACTAAGTACAACATCCTGTAAATGGAACATGCTAGATTATAATTTAAACTTCAAGAGTTTCCACTGAAGTATACTACTTCCTTTAACAAGATCACTTGTAAATTCACAAAAAATTCCCACAGTTTGCTAATTTTATTCACAGGGGAAGTAAATAAGATGAATTACATCAAGGACAATATGTGTCAATAAGATGCAGGCATTTTCATCACATGTTATTGTAATTTGCATTTAACACTCTTTTTGACAAAAAAATCAAATTCTTCCTGTTCTGAAGGCCAGGGGTGAAATAATGTGTGGCTCAATCAATAAATACAATGAAGGATTTATGGACTGACACCTGAGAAAAGGGACCTTTACGGATGTAACTGACAGACTCATGGCAGATTTACTAGCTGTGCTGGAATACAATAAATTTGACTACGACTATGGGCAAATTAGGTTATGAAATACTGCCATGTCAAAGAATTTCTCAGAGATGTCCCTGTTGTATAACAGCAGGTCTCCTGAGAATCTTATATTCTCTAGTGACCTATTCCTCATCCAGATGACGAAAGAGCCCAAACAGTATTCTTACTCAGGCCCCACAGCACTGAAAAATGTCTTGATTATCTCACATCAAACAACAGCAACTACAGAATTGCAATATTAAGAAAAAAAGGTACTCTGGTACACGAAATATTACTTATGTAACAAGAAGCTGTGTTACGTGACAAAGGTGGGGTACTTGCGTACTTGGGTTGCCAAGATAAACACAGCCACCTCAGTAGCTGTATAATCTCCTTGAATTCCCATCTCTGCATGAGGCAAAGCTGACCTGGAATACTGCTAATAGTGACTGACTAAATCCAAAATTTTATAATCATCAAATCTAAAGACTTTTAAGAAAAAAAAAAATCCAGTGACACAAGTCACTTCAGTATCATGGAAATCTATGGCTTTATTTCAGCTAATGCCAGGTGGAAGTTAATTCTCTGGTTTCTATCTAGAATATTAATAATCTGAAATGCCACTTCTGCAAAGCTTATGAATATATAATTTTATGAGAACTCTTTTGAAGTTAATGGAAGTTCATTTGAATTTATACACACATGAACAAAAGTATATAGAGGATCAGTATTTAAGTCCAGAAAAAGCCAATAATTATTGATGAATGGAAAGAGTAATTCAGCATAGTAACAGATCATGGCTACCCTCATCATTATTTATCAAACTTCATGTTAATTTCTAAATGAAAACAATTAATCCCCTGCTGTCCTTCTCTCTCAAGATTTAATTATCTGTAGCACCGACAACAATGCACGCATTCAAGTAAGAGTTCTCTAATGGTAAAACAGGTGCAACAAATCAAACGTCTTTCTTCAGAGAGACATTTTTACAGGGATTAAGCATAATAAAAAGCCAAAACATTTCCAGAAGCTACAAAAACATGTATTAGACTCCTAAAGTAATTAAAAGGGAAATAAATAATTGTGGAGTAACCCTGACAACCCTGAATTACTGCACAGATTAATGTCCACTGCCACAGATTTCACTGCTGATATAATAAAAAGATCAGATTTTTGTTTTGCAGATTTTGCCACTGAAGAGAAAGCTCATGACTGATTCTCTCTCATATCAAGCCTAAACCTTGTGTTCAGAATCCAAGACTTAATTCAGAGGCACTACCTTTTCAGTGACTGCTAAGAAAGCTGAGTGTTTTAAATAATTTGTTAAGTGCTTCCCTGACTGCAGCTGGATTTGAAGAAGATGCTGTTTATTTTTCAGAAATGAGTCTTGCATAAAGTCAGCTCTACAAAGCTCTCAGTGTGGCAAAGCAATCACTCATGAGCATGCCTAACTCCACTGCTCAGGATCTATCATCAAATAAAAATACCTACACAGGACAAGAAATTATGAAGAATTCTCTATATAATAAAAATTTCATTGTCAATTTAATGCAGAAAATATTTTTGGTCAAGAACTGATAAGGATGCCCCATTTTGCAATTTGCCTGCAGTGTACAGCATATGCAGTTTATATACGTGATTTCATAGAATTCCTGAAGTGGGAATCCACAAGTGATATGAGGACCAATTAAGCACTCAATAAAATGCAGAGAGAAAAAGCCACCTCTGTACAGCACACTATTAGAGGCACCAGTGAAATAGAATCACAGCCTGGGTTGAGAACACCTTGAAAATGTATACATCTCATTGTGCAATTTGGGTCACAAAATCTGCACTGACTTGGGATCTTAATTCTTATTGAGACCTAAAGCTGAAAAAAATTCCTCTAACTTGCGGTTCAGATATAGGGAAGAAATTTCATTAATTGCAAGTTTAAAGTAGTTAGCTGTTGGTCTGAGCTAGACAGTGGAACTCATGAAATTCTAGTGATAAATCTCTAAATCCTGTTTATGTTTGAATCTAACCTGTAAATTAAAACTAAACTAAGATCTAATTAAAAAAAACAACCCAACAAAAAAACATCTTTTCAGTTTGCCTAAAGTTTTGATAGAACCAGAGCTCAAAGCGCAAAAAAATCCATATAGAATTCAAACATGGAATTTTTTGTTTCATTGAAAGAGAGTTAGGTTATACTAATGATAGAGACTATGCTTTTCCATCTGGCTGTATACTTTTAAATAAAGTTATATGAGAGACCCTAAAGTCATGTCATTCCACTTACGTACCCATGAAACTCAGCATCCTTCTTAAAATATTTTGTGCCAGAAATAAAAAAAGGTTCCTGACTCTTTTTTATAGTGTTGTTTACAAAACATACTATTTCTGACTTTATCTGATCACTTAATGTTTTCCTTGAAGATGCTCAGATCCTTAACTTCCTACATTTTCATGCTTAATTTATATCTAGTACTTCTGGGTGACCCAAACAATGCATTTTCAACACAAATGTTCACACCTCACTTTTAGTGAGTACTTGACAAACTAGAAGGAGTTAATATTATACATACTCTCTAAGTTTTCATACTGACATCCTTTTTCTTATTCTTGAAAGTGAGTGTGAAGCTATAAAAAATCCAAACTGCTCAGGGCTTCATCCACTAGGGTAAGTCTTAGGTCCACTCTGCTTCCTCCTCTAAGAACAACATGTTCTGCCACAAATCTACATTTGATTTTTCTTACATGCTAGTCCAATTAATTTCTGAACCTTTGTTTAGTTTATGCTCTCCTGCTGTTAACAATACATTATGAAGACAATCACCCACCAGAATTTCTGTTGTTTCAAAACACTCTGACTTCCTCTTTCACCTCTTCAAAAATCTGTTTCTTACACAAATAACTCAGTTTTCTGGAAAATGGCTGCCTGTAGTTTAGCTTTCTATTTGCCTCTTGATAACATAAATTAATGATAATGCTATTTTAGTCATATTTACAGTTTTAAATCATCAGTTTCAGTGCTGATCAGGATTTTTTACCCCCTGGGTTATAGTTTATTTTCCTCTAAGGGATTATTCCAGCAATTATATTAAATGAAAATGCATTTTCAATCAACATAGTCAAGTGTGATGGTAAAAGAACGCTCTCATTTGTGAATTTTATTTTCTGTAGAAGACAAATGTTGAGTTGTATGTTGCATGTTTGTGTATGTGGCTGAGTATGAAGAAGAAATCACAAGTCATACTCCTCCTAATTAAGCCATTTTTCTAGCTGACAACTGTCAAACCCATCCCAGAAATCCATGAATATTAAAGTGCTGTTCACTGGCACATTTGGCATTTTGAAGCTGGGCAAATAAAAGTCATGAAATATGAAAGGAGTGCCCCATGTCATTTTCTAGAAAATGTTGCCATTAAGATGATGTATGGGAAAATTCACACCTTCATCTTCTGGGAGTACTATACTATATTTTCTGTATTACTTTGCTTCAAAAGCATTACTAGTGGCTTACAGACTTCCACCTTTGGCAGAAAGAAATTTATGAAACATATTAAAGTCAAGATTTTAAATGCCTGTTAATATTGATATATATACTTACCTAAGCCAAGTGCATATTTTTATTTATAATGGAATTCTCTGCTGAGAGAGCATTCTAGTGCAGCTCTTTTTCATACTTTCTAACCATGACACTTTAGTCATTAAACTAGTTCTGAAAAAATCTACTGGTTTCTCACAATTAAAATCCACCACAGAACACAATAGGATGAGGTGGCTTTTTTTTAATTTATAGTTCAGACTCTTCCAAACTTTATCTATGTCTTGGTTTTCCCATTTTGGATGACCAAAATTCTCAGAGAATTCAATTCTCATTACAGAACATACTTGCTGGCCTCAATCTGCAAAGTATTTCAGGAACACTAGATTTCTCCCCCAACTTTAACAATATAAAAAATATATATTAATTGAGCCCACCTGGTACTTAAACAAATCACCTAATTTATATTAAGACCTAAATACAACAAGAGGACCTGTAATACAGTTATCTGATCTATATACTAACATACGATTCACTAACAATCTGGATGTCTGCTTTGTCACTCACACATTTAACACCTTTTAAATCCCTGCCAAATTCCCATTCAAAAGTATGAAACGCATGTGCCTGGCCCTGAAAGCAGTAGTGCTCTGCTGGTCATGCCCATGCAGGCCCAGCAGCATCTGTGGTGTACATTTACTTACTTAAACATGAAATACTAAGTAAGACTGACATTATTCTCCAGAATTCTCTGGACATTATTCACACACACCTGGAAGCACCCTGGAAAACAGGAATCCTTCCAAAAGTCCTCAGACCATCCCACCAACGGCCCAAGAGTAGGCTTCAAAGTACTATCTCTAATCACTGTCACCATCTTTGTGCTACTGTTGGTTGTTTTGGATATCTTCATCAGTACTTTATTCTCATACCCAAACTAATGCTCTCATATACAAATAAAAGCTGAGTTGCAGATCAAAAGCCATTATAAAACATGTAAAGGAAAATCATATCTGATGAACAGGTCAAGAAGAAATAGCTTTAAACTGCTGCAAGATGCATGGTTAGACCACGAGAAAAATCTAATAAAGCTCTGGAGTAGGCTACACACTGTTGCAAGCTCTCAAACTTAGTGTATTTATACTCCTTTGAAAGAGGGGCTCCTAAACTAATACTGTCTGAAAAATGAAAGTTCTCTAATGTTCCTTTGTTTTTTTCCCTATGAAAAACAGCATTCTCATGTTTCATCCAATACTGTGTAGAGTCCTCATTTAGTAAAAGGATTCTAAGCCTATAAAAGGATTGAAAGCCTACAAAAACTGTAAAAGCTAAAATACTGAACAATTGTAAAAATCCAGTTTAAAATATTACAGATGTATAAAATCATTATACTCTCCTTTCAATGTCTGTATTGCAATGTTTCATTTCATTCCTCTTTCTAGGTACAAATATTTTTTTTCCTGAGTTTTCTTCTCAGAGGAAGGTATGGAATAATTTAAATCATGTTTCTCCATAAGAGGGTTTAGCAGCTTATCTCAGCAATGCTTAAATGGGTTTTCAGATTAAGAGAAAATCTGCAAGTTATTATATGCAATATAAGTATCTGTTTATAGCACCTTATGCATAAATTATCACCTTGAAAAGAAAAATAAGTTTTTCACTTGTTCCAGGGAGAAAAAAACAAATGCTGTTCTTGAAAGCATATTTTCCTTTAGTAGCAATATTCCAGAAAAGTAAGCTATGATTTCACATTGACAGCATGAAAAAAACCTTCCTAAGTTAGCCAAATACAGAGAGTAAAGACACCTTAAAAAAGGGAACTGAACTTATGAAAGACACTGCGCACAAAACAAAAACAAACTTTTCAAACTCAAGTTCTACACAAAGAAAGCAAAGAGCATCTATGCCTTAGCAGCCACTGTACTGCTAAGTACTATGAATATTCTAATACTGTATTTTCACAGTTCATTTCAAAGATGAGATACCTTCTTACTTGCAATCCTCTTACAGACCCAAGCACTGAATTTCAGATGGCTGAATAAAGCTGGTAACTGTGGCACAAAAATTTTTAAAACTTAATTTGCCATGCTATAAGAGTACATCTTGGTAGTATCTTTGTCTGTCAGGTCACATCATTGGTGCATCCTTGTAAAAACATAATCTGCAAGTCACTATGCAATTGTTTATCATATATGGTAAGTTTAAAACCTTTCTGGTTTGACATTGACAAAAAGGGCATTATAAACATGTTTTGGGGAACATTTGCATCCCTAGACTGATAACAAGGACTGACTAACAAAAATAGCATCTAATTGTGGAACTGATGGCATTCAACCAACTAACACCGAAGAAAACAGATACGAATAATATAACATATACCTATCTATATTTATGTTTTTATGCACATATAAATATAAAATATCACTCATAGGCCATCTGAACATGTTCAATGGGTGCACAAGAGAACAATGTAGTTAGCACTTGCACTCATTTGCCTCTTGACTCTTAAAGCTCAAAGAAACAGAAACTGTTTGAGTAGTGATGGGTTTCAAGGTTTCTCCAGTCTTGTCTGTAGGAATCAATTCACCTCTGTGGTTCCACTCTGTTTTGGAACTTTCTGAAGGAACTTGTCTTCCCTCTGCCCCACAATTTACTTTTACTCAAGTCTTATCTGAAGTACCTGAGGCTGAATAGGCAAATATTCCTCTTTAGACGTACACAAAACAAACTGGTGTTTCACAGGAACTCCTGCTGGTCAATCTCAAATTACAGCACTTCATTCTGAATGGCAATAGACACTGGATGCATCAATTAGTATTTCCAGTTAATTGAATTCTGAAAATCTACTGGAAATTCTTAACTGGTGCATCCTAGTACAGCATCCAGCATTCTCATGAATACCTTCCCCAGGAAAATCCTATCCATCTGCTCAGTGACTTGGGCAGGCATCATTAAGGGGCCACAGTTTGACTGTCTCAGCAGTTCTTCACTATCTATATTTATCTCCACAGAAATGATGTATTTCTTATGACTGCTGATTATACTTTTTTTTTTCTTCTGGCTTTGGTTTAACTAATTAAACCCAACAGAAAGAGAACAATGAGCTTTTTGGGAAAGTAATATTGCTATTCAATTTTCATTTTGTTTTAAAAAAGTATTTTTAGTATTTCAATTTAAAACCTCAAGATCTTGGCATGTCTATGAGCTATAAATCAGTACATCAGTCCCTGAATGACAATTTAATTGAGATTAAAAGGCAGCCAAGTATTTGTTTCTTTATGTAACAAATAGCCTCTAGGAGTTTATGATGACATCCTGTATGCTTCCAAAAATACAGAGGAATAGAAGAACTGCTTAAATATGCAAGGAGTTTCAGACGACATGGATTGGAACAAAGGACCATGAAGATACTTCTCTGAATGAAGACACTAATATTTAGCAATTGGTTTATCAAATCCTCCTTTAATAGCAAACTGAATTTAAGCTGACATATTCTAAAAGCACTTAGTTGGAGGCCTACTGTAAATGAAGACAGAGAAAACACCCCTTTTGCTGTAGTCTGTACAAACGACTCCTGCCCTTTTGGCTTGATAAAATGATCTGCAATAAATACTCCTCATGTTCCTATATCTTTAATAATTCACTTGGAAAAGGCAACAATAGCTGTAGGCACAGTCTGTTATGATTAATGGCAAAAGCAGTGGCCTTTGTGTAACAAAGCCCTACTGGTTCTAGAAGTTTTCAAGGTCAAAACTTCATCTAGAAAAGTTCTACTTATGTTCTACATACTTCAAATATGTCCAAATTTTCATGTGTATTATATTACAGGAAGGATCATGTAAAAAAGATGTCATGAAACTTCAGATTAATAACATTCACATGCACTTCAAGGAAAACTGCAGTGAGAAGGCAAAGCTTTTGTCACCCCTCTCTCAATATGTGGCAGAAATACAATCCACAGCTCAGATAATTTTTCCACGTTACCATTTTTTTTTTGCCACACTAATGATCTCCACATAAGGCTGAAGCTAGATAAACTACCTTCAGCATAAGTCTATTCAGAAAATGAAATACTAATAAAATAATCATGCTGTGAAACTTCAGATGTCATTATAAAGAAAGACTTATTTTTCAGGCTACCTTAACAAATAGCTTTAACAGAAGAGAATGACAGCTTTTGATGCAAAAGTTTTGCTCTTAGCCTTTATAAAACCTGAGAGATTTATCACTTAGAAATTGCTATCACTTACATCCTCAAACATTCATCACGCAGTATGAGAGATAATTATCACCAAACTTTTTGCTATAAATATATGTTCCTGGTGGTTTATGCTCCCATATTATTTTTAATAGCCATGGCCATACATTAAAACAATTTACTACACTTAACAGGATGTCTTCACAAACTTAAAGGGAACAATAAAATTTAATACAATATTACATCTTTCACAAAGAGCATATGCTAAAATACTTCACAAAATTAAAGTTTATAGCAGTGGTAAAAGGAATACGAAGAAATGTAGATCATGTAACAAAGAAATCCCCTTCTTTTATATTGTAAGATGATGAAGAGAAGTATGACTACGCATAAATAGCTAAGATTAAGCTTAAAACGGAACAAAAACTACTGAAAATAAAAGCTACATGCAGACTCCATCAGAAGTGATGGAAAAGGTTCGTAAGTAAGGAAACGGCATAGAAAATTACTAAAATAGTGACGATTCTTATTTCCAAGGAATCTAAGAGAGTTTTTCTGTTAGTTTCTGGTTCCTACAATCACCCAATTTTATGAAAAAACTTATCTTTTTAGAACTTACTTTGCTAAATAAATTTATAATTTCTTGACATTTCTTAAAACAGACAAAACAAAACAAACCACTACACCACTTACTAAACTGTGGTCTGTGGAAACCTAAAAGCTTTAAACTCTGTGTTTGAACATAGTTTAGAAGAGAACACACTATTTTCACAATCTCAGGAAACTGTGAGGAAAACATCTTTAGTACAACTAAGTTATATACAGCAAAGAAATCCCAAAATTTAGGTAATTTAGATATAAAAGAGGATTTAAAACTGCATTTGGGAAAACTGAATTCTTTGGGGAAATTTTCATGACATTTTGAGCAGTTTAATACACAAACAGCCTCAGAACAGGAGAGGGTAAAGCAGGAAATGGGGCAGAGGCAGGACTCCATGTCCTGGTCATCAATATGCTATAGTACCTGGTACTGACAGGGAGCAGCAAGGAATTTGTGATCTTCCAATGATCAATTATTGCTGTGTTTTGCTCGCAGTGTTGCTGTGGGTGTGGATGACACAGGAACTAGGACAGAACCATTGCTTGTCAGCAGAACTGGTCGGTTGCAGTCTTCAGTGCTGCTGATGCCTCTTCTAAAAGAACCTAATGCAATTCCCAGTGCCTGTGACAACTCAATTTGCAAGAGTTAATGTAAAACTAACAGAATCAAGTAAAATATATTTACAACAGAGCGGAACAATAGAAACAACCAGCAAACCATCACCATAAAGATCATATACAACACTGTAAGAAAGATATCTTTGGTAGACTGTATCCAGACATTTATTTAAACAACTTAGATCAACAGGGTCTAGACAGGGGGAAGAAAAAAAAAATCACATTTCAATCATCTATGAGGAAGATAGAATTGAAGTAAAAAATTATAAAAGAAAAACTGAGTTTGTATTCTTATAGTGAGATCAGCTTTAAGCTTAACGTTTCAGTCAAAATGAAAGTGAGGAATCACAAAATCATCACATTTAGAGGCAGAAAAACAAAATAAGGGAATAAATGCCCATTTTATAGCAGCAAAAATAAACTCCAGCTAGCAGAACCAAGCCTGGCTCATGACCTGGTCTATTAAATCAGGCAGTACATCATTTTGGATTAGTGCAAAAAACCAGAAAGATACAGTCTTTGTCTTATAGTTGAGTGTCATAAAATAAATTGTAAAGCAGCTCATAATGACAAGGTGCAATATAAAGGTCTACAAGTGAAATAAAAATGGACAAGTAACAGTTGACTATGATTGCTTAAAAGAAACAAGATGTTTAAAAGTGTTCAAAGGTGAGCACATCCGTAAGACATATTGACAGACAAGAGGATGTAAAATGTTCCAAAGCACATGACAACCAATTTAATCACATTTCAAGTATATTTTTGTACGTTAAAACTACAGGTACTGTGGGCAAGATTTAGTATGGACATCAAGACGTAATAGCAACTGATCTGAAGTATCAAATGTACCATGGCACAGGTATCTTACATACTCTGTAGTACAACTACTGAGTGTACTGTGTACGTCCATATAGACTGTTTAGAATTCAACTGTCACAAAATTTTACACTCCTATTGACTTTGATTAAAAGAAAAAAACCACATTAGCTCTCTCCCTGTACATTTTGATACCTGTTGGATTTTTGTATACAAATGCAATTTAAGAAAGGAGAGCTATGAATGTTAAATTCACTTTCATGGATTGAAGGATGGAGGCTCCTAGTCCCCAAAGACCAGGACACTCATTCGGTAATGTTTCTATTTGTTCACACAAAATATTTAATGTGATCTTCAATAGGGCAGTGACTAAGATACCACATTATGCATCTTACCCATTTTTAACAGTCTAAACGCAAAAGTCAGTTTAATGAATAACTTCTGTATAAGAATAAAACAATGTTCAAATTTTTAGTTTTCCAGTGTAAGTCCTCACAGATATCATCTGGAGCCTTTAGAGCTTTGTAAAAATAGTGCAAGTTTGTTTTGCAATATAAGTCTCAATGAAAATTGGTATTTTCGTGTGTCAGCGAAGGGAGCTGGTAAAACTGACTGTGTAAACTGCCTTCTTTCTACTTAAAACCTGCTGCGTGTGGAATGATGGGCAGGGACAGAGTGTCTGTACACACAAGAGCTGTGCAGTAAGACTGCATACTTCTGTCACCTTCAAGAGGCACAGGGGAAGGTGGGACACTGAACTCCATGATCTATTCGTATTACCAATGCAGTGATTTTTCCAAGTAATTTATTAAGTGTTACACTGAGTCCATGTCCTCCAATATCCTACTGGTGACCACTGTGAAAAACAGAACTTTTAAACTGGTTTTACTGGCATAAAGGGACACTTAAAACGTAGATGATCATCAGCCCAAGTTCTATTTCCCACGCCCATGTATGCTGATGAGCAGGGCCTGTTAGAAATATCTCAACATATGCATACAAAGGAGGACAAACTGAAATTTACTCAAGAGAAATGCATGACGATCCCTCCAAGTTTTCTAATATATTTTACAGTGGCAAAGATCCACTGCCAACTGTTAAGCAGTTATACACTGCTAACTGTTAAGCTGCTGTTAGCTTGGATGCTCCATTTCTGCTTGACATGTTTGCACTTGTCCCAGCACCAAGTGACACCCAGGAAATTAATGAGATCAAGTTCCTCTCTTCCCATCCACGACAACTGGTGATAATGCTGATAACCTTCTGTTATCACGAAGCTGCACTTCAGCAATGGGGAAACACATGTTCATTACTGCAGATGCTTCTGTGGCCAGGGTAGAATGCAGAGACAGGGAGGGTGGTAATCTCTTCTTTGATATTAGGTCCCCCACCATCTTAAGTATGTCAGTGGCAGGACAGGACTGATAATATACTGTTTTGTTTCATAGACTGTATTTTTTTCCTCCATTTTTTTTGCTCAAGACATGAAAACATTCAAAGTTTTAATGCTTCTTTCTTTTTACATTGCATAGGTTTTTTTTAACCTCGACTAGTAAAGATATGGGCAGATGGAAGTGCAAGAGGGAAGTCTACAGCTCCATAGAACTTTTTAAAAAAAATTAAGTTAAAAACCAATCAAATAAAGACACGCTAGTTAACTAATTTATATTGTTAAACAGTATAGCGTTCTATTTAAAAATAATTTCTTTGCCTTTAAAAAACAATCTAGAGGACTATACAGCATCTTGCAGATTCAAAATCTGAATTTAGGAAAACAGAAATTCCCACAATACAGAGAGACAGAATTCAATCAAGAACTGAGATCCCTCTTGTTAATAAGAAAAGACAACCCACAGCAGCAAAGACATTTGGAAAAGAATTGACAAAAAATAGTAAATTCACTTCCACTGTGCCTTCTCATCAGAAGAAATAGAAAGAAAATGCACACAAACTGTAGGTGAATAAAAAATAAAAAGAGTCTTCAGATAAAAGCTAAATATTTGGAGAATAGACAAAAATAGCCTAAGCACCTTTCTCCCAGAAAAGAGGTCTGTATTATAGCACAGTAATTCACCATCAGTAAAACTATTTTATAAAATAAAAGGAACACAACTATTCATATCTCATGGGATATGAAGCTGTTAAGATAATTTGATAATCTATATTTAAAACACTTAGAATAAAGGTTTCACCAGGTCAATATTTCATTGGCATTTTAATTAAATAATTGCTCTAAATTCTAAACTGGGAAGTGAATTTATGATTCTATTTAAACAGAATAACTGAGGTCATCAAATGACTTTTAATTAAATTGTTAATTGATTTTTCTTTAATTCTTTAGGATGATTGATGGCCACACACAGTCCCTACATTTGTTAATTACCACCATGAGTCAATTCCATGCAATGCACTTTGATACTACTGCTCTAGTAATCTCTGTATTTAAAAAAAAAAGAATTTCATGGTTTTGCTATACCATTTCGAATTACTCATGCATGCTTCCTGAGGCAGTTTATTTTTTTAAAAATTGGCAAGGTAGATCAATCATCTGCATAGAATGTAGTATACAAAATTAACCTGCAGGTGAATTAGTAGTCCAATCATTTTTTCTAGCAAATCCTATACTGATTGACTGAATACTCTTTCTTACAACTTCCTTATGTTCATTTTTTGAAAATTATGCAAGACAAGCTACCTTAAACTTCCTTTAACAGTTGGTGTAGAGACGGCAATTTTTTTACATGTTCTCTAGCTTCATTTACAGACTTCTGTAATCTCCTTACAACAGACCTTCTGTGATTATGCACTAAATAAAGACCTAGAGAAATGACAGCTTGTTTTCACACCTAAGTACTGCTATCTGTCCTTAGTGTGTTGACAGCATAATTCCTATTACCAACAGCAGCGCAAAAAGTAGCGTAACTACTTCACCTCATTTCAATGTAAGATTTAGATTCAAACTTTGGGTTGAGATAAGCAATTATGGCATTTCGTAACACAGTAGGAATAAATAAATAAGTAGTCTCTGCTTTTTTCTTAAGTTCTGTACTCATGAAAATATTGCCAGAAAGATATGAACTTCCAATGAGCTTTTCTGAATGTGTATCTAAACAATTTATGAGCAGTAGTCCTTCTTTCATTTACAAAGTTGATAAAAAGAACCCAAACCCAAACCAAAAAACAACCCCAAACCACAAAAACAAGTGAGTCCGCCACAGCTGACTGAAGCAGCTATCTCAGCCTATCTCAGTAAAAGGATAGTCATTTCACTATCTCATGACCACCAGGGAAGGTAGAAAATTATAATTCATATTTTCAACATTAATGCTAGAAAATTCACAAAGGCTGTATGGAGAACCTGTACTACTACATTTCTGGTGATGTGTTTTACCACTGTATACTCAAGACCCAAACAGAAATTACAAGATCCATTCTATTACTTTACCTGTGATTAATGTGCCAAAGACAAATCTTTGACACCCATCATCATGCAGAAAACACCACGTGTTCAGAAGAAATGTGACTAGCTAGGCCACAAATTAAATAAAAAACAAATTGTTTCAAAATAGAGATAAATTTAGGTCTGAAAAAACACAATGGGCACACATTAAAAAAAACCCAAACAAATGAAAACCCCCCAAACCACAGACAAATGCATAGGAAGCTTATTTTCTACAGAGTTCATTTTGACCACAATTACTTTCTTATTGATTTCTTTGGTGTTTTTTGCTGAAAGGCAGAAAGTTTCATTTCTCTTATCAAGTGATTATTAACACCCTGACGAAGTCTAGTGTTTTACTTGAGTCTCCATTTGTTCAGAACTGGAACGCATATATCTAGTAATTTTTTCCCATTTATCCACTGTGTTCGAGCAGAGGAATGGTTAGTTAGCACCTGTCTCTACTTTGGACTTCATCTGATATTAAGGTTTGCTAAACCAAGATGTTTGAATAAGATGGAGTTTTAAATCAGGCACTCCATCTGTAGCGCATGTAATTCTAGGGGTTTTTTTATAAAAATAAACGTCCTCTGTTGTTCCAGCATATCCAGGAAATTTTAAAATCAGGAATAAGTTGATAAAAAGAATAGTTCTAGAAAGAAGAAATGCAAGAAAATTCAGGACAGTAAGTGACGCAAGCAATAGATTTTCTTCCTTTTAAACTTTGACACAAGCATGGGTATGTGAACAGATTTTTTGCTTCATGTGGGCAAGAAAGGGGAAGAAATGGAAACCTTAGAATTATTTGCTGGGTGCAAACAAGCCTTCAAGAGCCAGCAGAGAAACTACAGAGATTCTATTTAAGAAGAAAATCTTATTGTAGGTCAAAGGAATGTGAGAAGAAGTTGAATAAAACAGAACTAGATTCAGTGTACTGGATTTAAAACTGTGACTTCATGAAAAGTTTTTGCTTCCATTTTAAAACGTATTTCATCAATCTTCAAATGTATTTCATCAGTATTAAAACATATATGTCATAAGTCTGCTTATGAATAGAGTGGCCATTTCTCCTGCAAGTAGCACTTCTTAAGAACTGCAAATAGCCAGCTTTCATGAAAATGTCTTCAGACATAAGTTTTATGCTTGTGTTAGTGAAATAGGTCCTATTTCCTTATTTTCTACATTAGTATTTCACTAGCAGGGGAACTAATTGAAGACTCACAGTTTGTCTTGTTACAATGATTTTCAGCATTACAATGTACTCACTTATGCTCATTTAGCAAAATATTTTAAGTCTTTACAAGAGACAGCAAACACAGAATCCCCCTTTTTTTAAACTGTCAGGACAGCTAAGCTTGGTGGTTAGCATGGACAGGATGACACAATCCTAACATTTATACAGCGTGGTAAGCAAAATGTATTGCCTCTCCTTCATTTTTTACTTTCCTACTTAAAATTATGACCAAAGAAGGCAATGGAAGCAGTACCACAGCTTACAGGCAAAGGTTGGGAACTCATGTAGGGCACCTAGAAATCAGGAAAATACAACAGAGGGTTTGGCACAGGAATATCACAATCCTGCAGTTCGTTGTGATTCTGTTATCTTCCTTCCAGCTCTTTTTTTTTTTTCCCTCTATTTATCTTCGTGTAACCTAAACACTTACACAAAAGCCTGATATCTATGACCCAAGGAAACTTTAACTACAAACTATGAATTGCAGGGCTTTTTTTCTCCATTTACATTCCTGCTTAGCCAGAGGCAGCAATTAACCCTTACAAGCTGTTTTACAACATGGACCATGTCTTCCTATTTTGTATTATGTTGTCAGCACTTAACAAATTATCCTAATAGCCATGTTTATACTTCTTGCAATCTGCAATTCACAAACCACATTTTGACCCTTTCAGTACAAAATGTGACTCCAGGTATTTTCACTGCTATTTAAAAAACTGTATTCGATCTCAACAAAGCAAAACTGGATAGATGGAATCATGAAATAAAAATCCTTACAGTTAGATAACAATGAAAAAGAGAAAATTATGAAGATGACTGCAGATGAAATTTTAGGGAAATAATGCCTGGGAAGTATGCAAATGAATTAGTCTACATTGCCTACAGAAATATATTTAAAAGACAGTGTCACACTACAGGTTCTGATCCCTAAGCTCTGTAATTGGTATTTACTATTTTAAGCCAAAAAACAACTTATTTGTGGCATATTGTGGGATGATCATTATACAACTTACCAGTAAAGATACTCCACATGAAAAATTCATACTTCTAGATTTTGGTGTCAAGATTATTTAGGGTTTTCTGTTAGCAAAACACCGTCCTTGACGAAAGTGCTCTTGGCTTTAAGTAATTGCAAAATCAAATGTCATCTATTTCTGTACAACGAAAGAAAAGGAAAAATACTAAGAAACTCCTCTTGCTAAATACCCGTTGCACACCAACTATGGTTATGCTAATGGACCCTGTCCTCAGGTCATCTGTTCAAATTAAAGAAACTGTCTCACAGCAAGAAATCTGCATAGATTGCCAATTGTTCTAGTTCATTACCTGTTAGCAAATGTGAAGAGCCAAAGCCAATTCTGACATCTATGTGTAATGAATTCATTACAATGCCTGGCACATTTAGCTTTGGGAGAAAAAACAAAGGACAACAGAAAGGAACAATGTAGATTAGATTTTTATTAAGAACATTTGTTGAAAGAATAGTTGCTGGAATAAATTCTCATAATCTTATTTCAGCTTTTGAGACTTTTCTGAAGTCTCATTTTTTTAGTAGTTCATTACATAATTTTTTCAGTTTTAAGATATATAATATTTTTAGCAACGTGGGTTAAATAAAACAATGTCTTATCATCAAACCAACATGTGGCTTTCCATTTAACAGAATATTCTAATACACAACTTCTGATTTGCCTGAATTTCAGGAAATGTGACTGTTACTTGAATCCCCGCTACAATATAAAGATACATGTTTAAATTAAGTCTTACAAAGAAATAAAAAGCATTAGATAAAAACTTTATTGGGGGATAATTTGTAGTGAAAACCACATTGTTTATAACTTTTTTCAGTATTTAGTCTCCAGATGGAACATTCTTTAAATATTCAGAATTTTAAATTTTCTACTTTCAGCAAACTAGTGTTTTTAAAATGTAATCTCCAAAGAGCATATAAAATCAAAATTACAATAATCAGAAAAATAAACTTTGCCTGTCCTACAGATTACATGTTCGGCTTTTTTTAATCAAGGCAATTTAATTGCCCATATATAAGTATATACATTCAATCCATAATAAGGTTCTAATATGGATCATCTACAAAGGCAGTATGGGTTAGTGCTTTGTTTGACATGATTAAACAGAAGCATGCAAAATTCCAGACTTCGTATGAATTGGAAGCTTCAGTTACCTAAGTATGTATTTGATAAGGGACAGGGCTGAAAATAGCTGCCCAGCAAGTCTTGAGATGTGTTGGGAAAAACCTTTAGAAAATGAGGTAGGCAATTAATTAACAAAGTCTTTCAATGTGGGAACTCATTGCAAATGGTTCCTTACAAAACCAACGGAATGTTATTCAGTGCTTTTATTTATGACTCATTACAATTTGAAGGTAATGTCAAGGCACTTTTACGGGAGCACTGCTTTGTGATCCAACAGAAGAATATAGAGTATTTTTAAAGAAATCAAAAAAATTAATTAGATGGGATATTAGATCAGTAATGACAACTGCAAGATTTTTCACAGCCTCCACTTTTCAATAAATGGGAGAAGGACTACCCTGGCAGTCCTTAGTAAATAGCCTCCTACTCTACTTTGTAGACTATTTCTCCTTGAGAGCTAAGAGTTCCTGAACTGAAACACCACGTATGACCTATCATGAAGCATTAAAATCAACGGACCCTTGGAGCTTCCTGCACAAGATATTCTGAAATATCTTTGCCTGGAGCATCCCAAGTATCTCAGCATTTGCATCGGGTTGATGAGCAACACACACCACCACTGTTCCATCTCTCCTCTTCAAATCCTCTTGCACAGGTAGCTTGTTCGATTTTTGTAGCATGGCCATATCTATGCTGCAGTATCAGAGTGCCTGTCCACACGGGGGATGCTTGTCTCTTTGATACAGGAATCCCACATTGCCTGCCCAAAGAGCACCACGGGAGCCAGTCAAATCCTAATAAATGCCTGTCACGGTCACTGGAGCGCTACACATGTGCATCAGCATGACAATCACACCCACCATCATGAAAATGTATAGGCAAGAGGGTTGTTGATGTAGCTTTTCAAAAGGATTGAATTGTTACTAGATTTCAGTCTTTCAGTTGTACCAATAACATCATTTGGAAAAAAGGGAGGGAGGGAGATCCATGACTGCACGTCATTACCTACTCAGATTATTTACCTGTAGTGGTTTTTGTCTTGGTTTTTTGGGGTTTTTTTCCTTTGTTTTGTAAGATAACGGTATCTCTTAGCTTGAAGAATACAGTAACAGATTTTTAGTCCCTTTAGTTCAACTTCTGACATAATTAAAGTAAAATATGAACAAACCAGCATTACTGCCCTGTTACAGACTATATACGTCTTCACATAAAAGGAGGAAAGGTACAGATGTCTCTCTGTACACATGCAGAGCCTACCAAAGTAAGGAAACATCAGATTTCACAAGTCTAAGATTAAAAAGTGCCCTGAAAGCTTTCTTGCATCTACTCTAGGGTAGATTTTAAAACCTTTCTGACTCAACTTGTGGTGCAAGTCACTGAGCTTAATGCGTGTTTATTGCGCTGAGATGACTGCAAATGTTCTCCACTTTAGGAATGCAAGTGACAATCTGTTGGTGAAATAAATTAAAAGTTAATGCTAAAAGATAAAAAAAAAAGTAGTGCACATTTTTCCTTTTCCTACAGCTGTATGAAACAGATATTTAATCAGGTGATAAAAGGTTAACATAATCCCTGCAGAAAAACTACAGTCACTGACTAATTGGTTTTCACTTTTGTTTAGCTGTATCATTTTGATAAGCTTTTATCCCCGGGTAAAGCCAAAACGATGCTGCTGTTCTTATCATTACGCTTGATCAATCTTCCCTGCTTCTGAGGGGGAATCCTGTAAACCTTCTCTTTTCAGCACATCCATCAGGCAGAAAAAACAAAAGGTAAACCTGGCAAATACTGCTTGCTCCAGGTAAGCATTAATCTTAATAGCTGGCTGTAATTAGGAACTAGATGTATAAACTGACAAAAAGCAATAAATAACTTGAAACCAAAAATGTGGTAAGATTTAAACTCAAAGACTCCACTTGGGTTTAATCTAGCTTTGTCATTTCACTGGTATTCCTCCATGCAGTAGCATTTAAGCCAAAATAATTTTAGAATAAGAACTAATATATAGAA
This sequence comes from Argya squamiceps, assembly GCA_037834095.1. Lineage (NCBI taxonomy): Eukaryota > Metazoa > Chordata > Aves > Passeriformes > Leiothrichidae > Argya > Argya squamiceps. The sequence continues at coordinate 35,027,638 of JBBMKD010000170.1, read as the reverse complement.
CTTTAACGTTTCGCATTACCAGTTACTGAGAAGTCAGTTCAGGATTTCACATGCTGCACAGCATGGTGGCCCTGCTCATTCAGTAAACACTCTCTCAGCCTTCAAGATCTATCTACCGAGACCCAAACTAACACCTGAAATGCTCTTCTGGGAATCCTGCTGACCACTCCAGGCTCCTTTCTTACCTTTCTCTCCCACATCTTTGGTTACAGTAAGAACTTCCAGTACATTTAATATAGTTCCTGTACACGAAGTATCTTATTCATTACCACTCCCAGAGTAAATGGACCATTACCTAAACAGCTTGAGAACTTCCCTCGGTATACAAGGCACCATATGAAGAACTGCACACAGGCAAATCAAAACTGATCAGAACATTTACACACAACCCACAAGTAGAAATGTTTGTTAAAAGGTGACTGCATCATGAGAAACCAAGAAGCCTAAGATGTTGCAAGGTTCAGCAAGAAATAAACTAGATTCTTTCAGAGAACTTTTTAAAATCAATGAAACACTAGTACAAGAAAGTTTGTGCCTAACAAAAAAAAAAAAAAAAAAAAAAAAAAAAAAAAAAAAAAAGTGGTGGCTCCATGGTTATTCATGGCCACCAAAAACTGCTGCCAAAATAAACAGTAATGTTCTGTGCTGTTTCCTAGATATAATGGAAATAGGCATTAATGCACTTTCTTTTAGTCCATTCCTGTTGATTAAGAAGAAGAAAGATAAAGCAATTTTCTTAGCCATGCACTAGAATAAGCACAAGCACCAAAAAGATTTACCACAGCATGACTGCTACTATGCTTTTGAATCACCATATCCAGGTTCTCTTCAATCAGGAAGCAAAGGCTGACTTCAATCCAAAACATGGAAGTCCATTCTCTATCTGACAGATAACAAATAGCACTGGTAGCATATAAAGGCTTCCCAGATTTACCATGTTCTCTGTGTAACTCAAAAATCAATCTCCTGAAAACACATTGCCCTGAGACAAAGCATTTAATTGTGTTACGTGTTTTATAAACACCAGTGACAAAATTCCATTGCTGCCAGCTAATCGAATCAAAATGGTGTAAGTTAAAAAAAGAATTAGTCATTACATTTTAATGTTATTTATAAAAATAAATTAGCTTAAGGAAAAGCCAGTTAAAACATATAAGGCCACAGTTAAGAGAAAAAAAATCCGTTCTTTTGACAGTATAATGTGGGTTAGTTACAGATATTATTCAGGCTTTAGAGTTTTAAAACAAATCTCCCTTATACACTTCCCATAGTGTGTCAGACAGTTATTACAAAACAGTTGTGAATACAGTTTACATAAAAGTTCCCAACTTTCAAGTCTTCAGACTTAACTGACCTTGACAGTATAAGCAATTCTATCACCTACATAAAGCCTTCCTAACAAATTCACAAATAAATACCTTATCCAGAATTACCACAAAGTCACAAGGGACATACAGCATTTTTGTTGTTGTCTGTTTGTCTTCCTAGGAGAAATGTCAGCATAGTCAGAATTACAGGGTAAACAAAGTACACAGTTTAAAAAAACAAAACAAAACAAAACAAACAAACAAACAAAAAACACTCCTACCTAATATGGTTTCTTTATTGATTTTTAAATAAATGTAATATAAAGAGAATGTCAACAAAACAATTCAGCTACTGCTTAAGTGATGAAAAAACAGGAGATAAGAATTAAATGCTGTCAGCTATGGCATACTCCAACAACTGAGCCACAATTTACATTTATTCTTTAAAATAACTCAGGTAATGAAATCAAAGCATAACAGAAATGGTTCTTTTTCTTCGGGCAGCACAGTAAAAATGTCAAATGCAATGGCTGTCATAAAAAGTCAGGAATACAGAATCATCACAGAATCATTTAGGCTGGAAAAGACCTCTAAAATCATCAATTCCATCGAATATCCCTTAAATAATTACCACCCTGTCAACTACACCACATCACTATATCCCATATCCGGTCATCTCTTCAATGCTTTCAGGGATAGTGACTCCACCACCCCTCTGGGCAGCCCATTCCAATGCTTAACAACTCCTTTCCACAAGGAATTTTTTCCTGATGTCCAGCCTGAACCTCTCCTGGTTCAGTTTCTGGCTATATCATCTCATCCTGTCACTGGCTGCTTGGGAGAAGAGGCTGACCCTCACCTAGCTCAGCCTCATTCAGGCAGTTTTAGAGTATGATAAGGTCTCCCCTGAGCCTCCTCTTCTCCAGGCTGAACAACCCCAGCTCCCTCAGCTGCTCCTCACAGGACTTCTACTCCAAACCCTTCACCTGCTCCATTGCCCTTATCTATGAGAATATGTAATCTACCTCAACAAAAGTGCAAATCCAAATGGGAAACTCTGCACCCACAGAGCTGTGCCACAGACACTCTACTTGTCCACAACATGGACGAGTAAATTTTTCATACACTTAACGTCCAAAAGAAATTAGGACAATAATTAGAAATTACTTGCTGAACTGGCAAACCTAACTTTGCATTCAGAATTGAGTATTTTCTCCTGTGCTGGAGAACCTATTGCAATGAAACAATGTTCCGAGAACCAAGGAAATAGATTAGCATAAATTACAGATCAAAAAGAAAGGTTACTAACATTTTTTTGTGATTTGCTGTGTTTATATTCAATGGTGTACACTTAGCAATGTCACCCTCAGCATACAAAAAAAGCTTCCTCTGATGGACAAATATAGTTTTTCAAGTGGAGCTAAGAGTGACCACATGCTTAGGGACATAGAAAGGCATCACAATTATCTTGAAAAGAACACCTATTACCTGTAGGCTGGACAAAAAACCTCTCTTCATCCATTCTAAACTGTTGAAAATTATTTTGTGACTTCCCATGAGACAGAACACTTCAGACACAGGAGGAGGGAGATACACTATTTGATCTGGCTTATGACTGCTTGACAGCTAGGGAAATCTTGCTGCTTTCAGTACATAGAGTATCAGGAATCACAAACCAATAAAGTCAGTAAAGAGTATTTGTTTGCACAAAGACAACTAAACACAGCTGTATAGGATGGAGAACTGCTTAATCATGGCCAAACTGAAGAGAGAAAAATAGCAAAAGCCCCATTACTTGGATCCTTATATGAAAGACAAATAATGTCTAAAATAAAACATAATTCAAAATAAAAATTCATATCAATAAGATATGAACACAAAAAATGTTTGCATATAATTAAGTTTATTCAGCCCATATAGTGATGCTGTTCTAGCAAATTATTTACATTTTAATATAAATAACTTTTCTTCATGCCACTAATGAAATGAAAAGAACAAACTGGATGGTGCTGTCTACATATTAAAGCTACAGAAATTTAAACAGTAATCTCAACATCCTAAATGCAACATATGCTTATGTCGCTCAAAAATTGCATTATTAATTGATCGTAAAAAATACCACATTTAAAAATGCTATTTTTCCCTAAGTAAATGTATTTCTAACTAAGCTACTTCTTCTATGTTTCTTTTAAATATCTGTACACTTACTCAAGAATAGTAATACTTAAATAGTCAGTGATTAGTGTTAATAATAATGACTTAAAACTGGTGTACTACATATGGACAGAAAATATAGAGCTAATTAGTTTTGACTATGTAATGCAAAATTTTTTTCTCAGAGGTGAAGAAAACAAAGTGGGATTTAATCTAAACTGAAAACATTGTATTTCCAGCTCCAAGAGACACTAAAAACTGATTCTTTTGTCAAAACTGCTCACATAGTTTGACTACTGCATTACTAAGAATATACTAAAAATTAGTTCTATCTTTTGTTTCAAGAAATAAGATTATATACACAACTGCATGGAAGATCAACACTTTACTTTTTCTCTGACAGCAGCAAAGAGGAATCTGATGCCTAGGGTTGAAAATTTCTTCTTCAGATATGGATCTGATGCTGCTTTCCAATCTGAGGTTATTTGTTTTCTGTAATGTCAAAGATTAACATCTTTCAGAGATACAAGAAAAGATAATCCAGCCTTTTAAGAAAAGACAAAAAATTAATGAACAGCAACAATAAACAGATGCTCCATTAGATAAACATAATCTGAATTTGTGCAAGACCTCTCTCTATCTATGCCTAAGGATCCTGTCTAAAGGCTAAAAAGAAGTGCCAAGGGTGACAAGACCAGAGGCATCAGAAAAATCTATGGCAAAGCAAATATGGAATTCATAGGGCAATGTTTTGCATCAGAAAAAAATTCCCATGTTAGATATTTATGAATTAACATCTATAAATTACAATAATGCAAATGCACAAGTAGATACTCAGAAAAAAAATCCAAAAGATTTTTTATTACAGAAGATGGGATCCGATGATCATATTAAAAAAAAATTCCATCAGTGTACAAGAATTTAGAATGTACATTTTCTATATTCAAAAAAAAGCAATACACACTTGAGAAGCCACAGAAATCTGTGCCTCTGTGATGAATGAGTAGATATTCCTTTTATAGCAAAGAATAAGAATTAGAAGAGAATAAAGAGATTGAATATTCACCAGCACTGGGAAAGCACTGATCTGGAAAGAAAGATAACAACTATATCTAGAAAAGATGCCAAATATGGAGAAATTATAAACATGGGCAGGTGGTATCAAATCAAATTAACAGCCAAATAACAAAGAAAAATTAGTTTGAACTACTCTTTTTTTTTTGTAGTAGGCAATGCTGAATGAGCAATCCTTTCAGAAGAGTAATTCCAGTAACACAAGCTCCATGGTTGAAGACTGAGATGAGAATGTGTATGCTATTACACTACCCAAGATATCGGGATAGAACATAAATTTATGGGAAACAGATCACTGCCAGGACTAAAATCAGACAGTCTTTTCAGTATGGTACACAGAGGTGAACATCATCAGAGAAAGAGGAACAGCAGATATTTCATGCTCCTGTATAGAGACACAGACTCAGAAATCAATCAACTGGGTCACACAAGCATTTCTACCAACAGAGGATACCTCTATAGAAAAGTCATGACCAGTGGGATCCATCATAAATATAGTAAATTTGCCTTCCTAAAGTGTATGCCGACCATACAACTACTGTGCTAATTTTTTTAGTGGAAGAGCATGTTTTACTATTTACCATCAAGGCATTCTAATTTTTAAGACCTTAAGGAAAATGCGATGGATCCAAAACAAGCTCTTGAGAAAGCACTTGCTCCTCAGAAAAGCAGACTCTGCAACCTGTTCTGGTTCAAGGAACTGCAATGATCAGCTCTAACCATTGCAGTTACCTTTGGCTCGCCAGCCTTGAAAAGCATATATTCAGAACTTGATTTCATACATCAATTCTGATCATTGCAGATTGAGAAGATAATCAATTCGTTGCTGAGACATACAGACTGTATTTATCAATACAGGGATATGAAACCTTTTGTGGTATTTGTAAAAGTGAGTAAATGGGACCAGGATACCAAAATATTTCACTGATGGGAAAGAAAATCCAAAGATCCAATTTCCATTTTCGAAATTCACATCCTTTTTAACACATCAAAAGTCACTGAATGTCATCTACACATTTACTGAATCTCACTTTGTTTTGAAAGCCTCTCCAAACTTCTCAGAAACTGATACATGAAAAGATGGAAAAAAGATCACACATTTAAAGCAACCCACCCAACAGGCATAACAATCAGAAAAAACACACTACAATTACAACAGCAGACTTGCTGCTCGTTTCAAGTGTCTAAGCCTTCAGCCAGGTCCTCAGTGCTTCAGGCTTATATTACCATTTCAAAAACAAAAGTGTTGATAACACACTCAGTTTTCAGCATAAAATACATCGATCTCCTCTGGAGGTAGAGTGCATGGCATTGATCTGAGCACTCGTGATAGACAGCAAGTTGAGACTGAGAAAAGGCATTGTTCTTAAATGCTCTTGACAGGACTAAGAAAACAGATACAAGGTGACAAAAATTAGAAGGGATTGAGAGTTGGGGGTATATTTTGAGGTAGTTGGCTCAACAATTAGAAAACAATTTTGTACAGATTGCCTGATTCTTCCCTCATTCACTTGCCTCTGAGAGGGAAGAGCAAACAATTACCTAGAAATCCACTGGAACGTTTGAACTCTTAAACTCTGCATCACTGAACATTCTGTTTCCACTGGCTATCAAAAACCTGCTGCATTTAAATGTGAAAACAGATTATTTCCCCCAGCAGCCAGCTGGGGACAAGAGAGGTCAGTGGACTTTTTGGTATCATGAGACTATCCATAGTAAAGGTTTGGTAATCCAAAAGGGACTGTAAGCATCAGTTGCTTTTGCTTGAGCATCACAGATGTTGCTCATTAGCTGTGGGTAAGCCATTCAGCACTAGAAGAGAATTCCACTCAGACAATGGTGTACAGTGGTGGTAAATTGCACCAGAATAAACAAAACAAAATTCACCACTAAATGTAATAAAATACACAGAACCAGAAAGTACTTAATGCCCTGGGTATCATTGTTACACAAGTAGTCTAGAACACAGGAATTTTGAGCCAAAAAAATAGCATTTAACTGAGCACAGATCCAGCTTTCCAAGGGTAAAGATACCTTGTTTCTCCAGTATGCATCACCCTTCAGTCCCATTCTCTGGAAAGCCAGAGGAGAGGTTTGTGGTTTTTTCGGAGGAAGGAATGTAGCATGCACTGGAACAAAGAAGTTAATTTCTCCAGAACAAAAAGATATGAAAAACTAAAAGCTTGTTTGCTATTATTTTAGCATTACAAGGAGTTGATTGAGATAGATCATCTTACATTCAGCAGATCTGCCCTCCTTTAGCTATTTTAAAATCATTGACTTCCAGTACACTCAAGAGTTTGAGGAAATTAAGAGAATGTGTTCTCTTTTTACTGACATTGGAGATGAGAAAAGAGCAAATTCAGCTGCCTGCTTTAGTCATAATTTCAAATTTCTAATCAATTGAGAAACCATAATTTTTAGGTGGAAGGCATTATTTGATTTTTCAGCTCACTGATTTGTCCCATTCAAAACTTTCCAAGATTCTTGTAAGTTTTTGTTCACAAAAGGCAGTACTGAAGAAAATCAATGCTATTGATGTTTGACAAGCCAGCAAATAAAGCTCATTCTCAACACACAATAGATTATCTCAATACCAACATTCATCAGATCTCTCCAAAGACATGATCTCAGTTTAAAAAACTTCCAAGAAAACATTATCATGTAAGTCCTCTAACAGTCAGCTGGAAGATGAAGTTAAAACATATTGAAGAGAACTGGAAATGTAAGACATAACCTTAAGTTTTCCTTTTCTTCACAAGGTTACCTGAAGATATTTTTCACTTACGCCTTTACAGGAATGCATGAGTGCTCTCAATCTGCAAACTGAATATTAACGTATGCATAAACCTGGAAGGCGACACAACACTCCATTTGTGCTCTACCTTTAAATTAAAGCATAACAATTAAAACTTGCATTATGGAGGAATAAAGTTTACACAATCAGGGGGCACAATCTTTAATGTTGGAACAGCTTGCTGCAAACTGTACAATAACCATTTACCTCTATCTTCCTCTTTACAGTGCCTTACCACTATGTTGCTTCCAGTACACAACGTTCACAAAAAGATGCATGTATTTAGAAACCTAATGGCAAAATAAAAATATTGAACTTATTTAGTTAATCAGACAAGTCATTAAGAGTGCTTACATGTTTAAAAACACACAAGTTTTTACGTGTTGTCCTGAGCTCACAGACACTACGTGAAGAATTCTTATTGATTGTCACTGCCATTAATTAAAAATGCTCATCTCTGGATGACCGTATTCATATAATTCACTAGAAACAACAGAACAAAAATATCTAAATTATAATTGTTTTTTACAGATTGAAAACAACTCCAAGAACAGAGATGTCATCCCCCATTCCACAAACTTTTAGATTCCCATGCAACAAGTTCTCTGAATTTCATCTAGATCACCACAGAATTTGCTGTCTATATGAGCTGGGCCTTAACGGGAGAAGCACAAAATAACATGATGATGCATAAAAACACTGCTGTATGACCACTGATTTTCTGTATGACAAGGATTTTTCAGAAAGAGAAGGAGCAAATACTCTACATCTTCATTTTTCTATAACCACAGGGTTATGAACCAGAAATCAGCATCTGACTGGGTGTATTTGGGTTTGCATGGCCAGGTTTTGGTAGTGGGGGGGGGGGGGCTACAGGAGTGGCTTCTATGAGAAGCTGCCAGAAGCTTCCTCCAGTCTGGCGGGGGCAATGGCAGCTGGATCCAAGATGGACCTGCCACTGTCCAAGGCCATCAGCAATGGTGACAGCGCCTCTGGGATAACAGATATGATAAGGGGGAAAAGGTACTGTCCAACTGCAGCCAAAGAGTTGAGTGAGAAAATCTGAGAGCAAGAGCCCTACAGACACCAAGGTCAGTAAAGCAGAAGCTGGAGTAGTGCTCCAGGTACAGGAGCAGTGATTCCCTCTCAGCCTGTGGTGAAAATCACAGTGAGGCAGCTGTGTCTGTGTTCTACCATAGCTGAGGTCTATGGCAGAACAGGTTTCCACCCGCAGCCCACTGAGGAATCCAGGCCAGAGCAGGATTCATCTGCTCTGCTCAAAGGAGGCCATGACTCCATGGTAAGCCTGTGCTTGAACAGTCTTCTGGCAAGGACTGTGGTTCCATGGACAGAGGATCCCATAGCTGAACCTGTGGAAGGGTTTATTTTAATAAATAAAGTCATTTTAATAAAGTCATTTCCCCAGCTGAGTCTGGTTTCCCCATAATGGTAATTTATGAGTGATCTCCTCCTGCCGGATCTTGACACTTGGGTCTTTCATTATATTTTCTCTCCCCTGTGCAGATGAGGAAGAAGGTGACAGAGGAGCTTGGCTGGGTACCTTGTACTGTACCAGGGTCAACCCACCACACAGGGTCAAATGATTTTTGGACTATTTCAACAAAGTACTCCCTCAGCGCACTGGCTGGAAGTGCTTGCTGATACTGCTTCTCAGATTTGGACTTCTGAATTCCTTCAACTCCTCAGAATACCCCCTTTGGAAATAACTAACTTCCTGTTCTGCTCTGGAGCAGTTTCACTTAACTTGATACAAGAAGTATCCAATCTATGACTTTTTATAGTCATAGTCTACCAAGTGATTGGATTTTGATATTCCTAGTTTTGATAGAATTGTTAATAAAGCCCCTTTGCACAGATTAGTTGAAACCAAAATAAACCTTAGGGATTATAAATGTCTCAAATCCAATCTGGTAGATTTTGCCTCAGAACTTTTCACAAAAGCAATGACCCATGTAGCAAGGGCAATTTATAAGCTTCAAATACTGCTCTTATTTTGTCAACAGCTGGGGTGAGATGATACTGAACAATACCAGATTGGATACTAGCCTTGGTAACCAATCTCTAAAAGCCAGGCAGAGTCCAGATATACATAGATACTTTTCCCCTGTCTATTTCACTTATTTGGGTTTTTGTTTAGTTACAATCAGATGAGCAGTACTCCAGAAGGCACTCCTTATTCTTAGCTTAACACATCTTTGAGATTCTTTACATCTCTTTTACAGCTGATCAAGGGTTTAGACGCACCTGAAAGCACTACACTTCATCTATATAACCCTAAGGAGCAAATTTTGACTTTGGCTGTCATTTTGACTGTCTAAGATTTTGCCACGTCACCTGATAGGTAAAGGCTACAATACTGTGCAAAGGCTCAAACAATATAATTGAACAAAATAAACAGTGATAACTTTTCGTAGGCATATCTGGAGCTACATACACCTGGCAAAGACCTTTAAGGTCTTTCAATGCATCTAAAAACATGCACATCAAGAAAGGTGATTGATTTACTCTTTTTTCTTTTAAAGGGGAAATACACTAACATTCTGGTTCTGCTATTCAGTTGCTCATTTCAAACACATGATAATGTGCTGAATATTTATGTATCATAAAAACAGCACAAAAGTAATCTTTGTGTTTTGGGGTTTTCTTCAACAATACTGTTTTCAGTTCTGTACAAGGTATCAGCTAGAGACACATAACAACTGTGTATCATACAAAGATGTTTTTCTAGGAAGATAATGGACACCTTTCCAAGTATAATGCATTTGAGTCAGTTTTCATATATACAAAAGTTACCAACAATATAAATTGTCATGGCAAAAAATTGCCATAAGCTGAATAAAAAGTTTTGTAATCTTGATGGGTTTGATACTATGCAAATGATGTATCCATTTACTTTATTAATAAAACATCATTGTGTTACATAGAGACACATTTTGCATTTGTGTTTTTGAGCTATTTTTAAATTAGGTTAGATTTGACAAGGGACTATTTGTGGTAATGTGGTAATTAAGATTTGAACAGATGTCAGCATTAATAAGGGATTCAAATGAGGTGTAGGGAGATAAATGTACTCTTTTAGCTGTGCTGGCACACCAGGCATCACTGAGAGGAGATGACAGCATGGATTCAGTAGTTCTGTTTTACATGAGAGTTTCTGGAAAATTGTCCAGTAACTCAGGTTTTCTGATATTCATTAATTTCGCATCATCTTTAGGAATGTCGTGATTTTAAAATAAATTATTGCTCTATCAATATTTATGACATTAAAGAATTTGATTGATATCTTATAATTGCAACAGTCCTTTATAACAGAAAATATCTTCTGTGCTGTTGCTTGTCACTTTAAAAAATAATTTATACCTAGATTTTCTTATTCTGTCTGTTACAACAGGTTGCTTAAGCACATAATGCTGTGAGCAAAACTTTTCAGAAATTACAAGCTAAATTCAGAGACAGGTCCAAGTTTTAAATTCAGTTCAAAGAAATCAGTATTTACACAGTGTGTACACGGAACTAGAATAAGAAGTACATAAATTCACCATTAGCTAATAAAGATGAAAGGTGAGCTGATCATTTGATTTGCATCTCGTTTAACCTGTACCTACCCTGGTAAGTACACTTGGTGAGACATCATTCTCTGCCCCCAAAACTGAGACACCAGTTGCCAAACTCTCCAAACCCTCAAATCAACACAGCCATTTCCAAACAAATTTGGCAGTGGTGACCAGCCATTCTAAGCCCTGAATCTTTTTGATGCACTCGTAGCTGACATAACCAACACCACATTGTGGGTGCCAGCACTCTAAGCCATGCCTTGGCCCTTTCTTTATATCAAGTCAGCAAATCCCTCTGTCTATAGACTGAAATATTGTAGGTGTCTTCCCTGTCTCACACCACAAGCTAATAAAACTTTTATTTATAAAAAATAAAAAAGAAATTTAAAAAATTCACCATTGATTTCTCCATTGCTGCTCTTTTTCCAAAGGTGACTTCAATGGAGTCTGGATTAAGAAAAGAATGAATGTAAGAAGCTGTCCTGACAGGGAAGGTTGGTTGGTTGGTTGGTTGGTTTTAAAAATCTCTTATTAGAGAAAAACTATCTTGTTCTGGTTTTGTTCCGTCTCTCATAACACATTTCACAGCTACATTCATAGCATCATATTAAAAACCTCTTTCATTTAGAAAGTCTCATTAGAATTTTCATGTCTCATTACAAACTCAGAAAGAGGAAGATCCATGAATTTTACCCATAACAGTTTATGCAAATGTATTTCAACCTATCAAGCATTCATTATACTTTTAAAATAGAAAAATAACAGATTAACATACAACAACAAATTGCCTCATTACCATGCAAAAACTGGCATGTGTCTAAGCAACAACCTCTCTGCAAACCAAAACAATTTATACTTCTGACCCTGTGATCACTTATACTCAGAATATAAGGCAAGAAAAGTACTACTACAAGGCTTGGGACATTTCAACTAGTTGTTGGAACTGGTTCCTGTCTTATGCAGAAATCATGATACACAGATTAGATAATATGCATTATTAAGTCAAGCTTCATGACTCTATGCAACTTTTGGAAATAAAGAAAAAGCTGAAACAGTGTTCAATTATTCAATTATATTCAATTAGAATATTAAGTAAAATTGTCTCTGAAAGAACAGAAATTTCTTGGGGAAAAAAAGCAAATTCACAGAGCATTTCAAATTATTATTGGGCACTAGTAAAAAGATAATGCTTCTTCTCAGTGAACACAGAACTGATTCTTATGCCCTTTTTTTTTATTAATGGTCAATAAAGTATCAGTTAACTTAAAAGGAACATGTTAAGAATATGTCAATTTTCAGAAATACTGCCATATGCCTAAAAATCTTCCAGACTACCAAGTACATGAAACATGACCAGACTGCTCCAGCCAAAAAAAACCCTCCGAGAGACACATCCTGGCATTGTATGTCAAAAACTATCAGAATGTGCTAGACAAGTGTGCTGATATTTTCTTATCTTATGAGCAACCTGAGACCAAATGAGATAAGAGAAGGCTATGGAAAAAAAGTTTACAGGATTTGTAAAAAAAATTGTTCTGGAGTAATAGCATACAAAGAGGCAAAGCGTAAAACTGTGTCTGGAAATTCACACAAAAATACAATCCACATTACGTTCCTTTGCAACAGTTTACAGCCACTATTCTTGTTTAATGTGTATGAAGAAGTTGACAGAAACCTCACTGTGCTACAGGCAATGCTATGGACATATAATACAAAGCACTGTAAGAAACATTCCTGAGCAAGAAAAGCAAATAGGACTAAAAATCTACATTCACACCAAAAAGACAAAACCCAGCTCATGTATGTCGAGCAACAAGAACTGCAGCAAGGGAAAACAAGTCTAAGCATATAAGCAGTGCTCAAATTTGGAAGAAAGTGCAAACAATGGCAATATGTTCTTGTCTTTGCAAGGATCAAAAACTGAACGTGTAAACACAGCAAAGCAAGCACAGCACTAGCAAAAAGGATCAGAAAAGTACCATTAGTCCAATGAAGTTGTTCACAGAGGACTAGACAAATACTGCAACAGAAAACTTAGTTTATCAGTGTGAGTGGATATGAGGACTTTATTATTTTCTGGTTAGACTGACACAGAGGCCCATATGTGCCAGGTGAAGTAATATTAGGAGTGAATAGCCATGGGCAAGCAAAAGTGTTAAGAAGTGATAATAATATTACTGATATAGCATTTGCTCCAGTCCTATCTCCAGTCCTGAGACAATAATGAAATAATTTCAGAGCAAAAATTAAGTTTTTCTAAATTTCTGCATCTGAAGTTAGTTGTCCTGGTTACAGAGGACCAAAACCTCACCAGGGGAAAAAAATATCTGAAAATCTCAAAATAAAAATGCCCCTTCACACCCAATCAACTTGTTGGGTCTTTTTCCTTATTTACAGGTGTGATCTAAAGTAGCACACATTGCTCTGTCAAATCCTGAAACTAGTTCACCTGTTGATACCCAACACAGCATTCTCTGTTGGGGTCATTCAGATAAACTAGCGGCTCATTATCAAATTGAAATACACCTTATACAGAAGATATTGTACTGCTAAATTTTGGCAACACTTGAGAAAATAACAGAAATCTGTGTGCAGTTCCTTAGTGAGTGCTGCAATACAATTACCGTTTTTTCTTAGTCATTTCCAATGGATTATTGCTCACACTGACGAGTTTCTGGACTCCCAACAGATTACTGCCATAACATCTGTTTCCTCAGTGTTCATTTCACTGCCCTTTGCAAGGTAATTACTCTACCAATCACTCTGTTTTCAGCAAGATAAAGAACTTTTCTATACAATTCTTGTTTCTCTGCCCTCCATTACACACAGACAACCTATCTCATGTGGGAAAGGTGGCATTTATACACAGTTTTATCTTTTTATTCACTTTCACAGTTCAATTCCGGCAGACAGATTTCTACCTTGTACCATGTGGGCCGGCAAAAACTGCCAGCACACTGTATCCCATGCTAATCCTCTTGTCCTGCTTCCTCCATGTTTTTCCCCTGTCACATTATTTTATTTCCTGTTAATGACTAGCAAGAGTAACCATCTCCCTTCTATTCCTCTTTCAAGCTGCTTTAAGCACCATAGACTATGAATATAATAGTTTCTTGTAAGGGGGGAAAAATACCCCACAAAGCAAAAACCCTATTATTTTTGCATAAAAATTTAAAGCACATATATTTAAAATGCTAGTAATGTCAAGGTATCCCTAATGCAGAAGTTCATTTCTCATATGACATTACATTAGCCAGTTCACAAAGATACTTTCTACATTATCCAAGGCATGCATTAAAAAACCCCACCACCCAAACAAACAAAAAGTCCATGAAACACACATCCTCAACTCCCACACCCAATCATCAAAAACAAATCAAAAACCACCCACTCCAGGTCCTGGAATGTAAAATAATTTAAAAAAATAATTAAAGAAAAGAATTGTTTTGTTTTCCTTCTGGCCACAGGTTTAGTGTAACATTTTCGAAAATTCCCTCAGTCCTGTGATTTTAAGGAAGTCTGCTAACATCAGTAAAGTATTCCCACACAAAATGCTAAAACTGCCACATCTCTCAGAAACATAAAGGAACTTTCTTTGCTTTTCCGAATTTATCTTGATCTGCTCATCTACCCAAAGACAGCATGACCCTCTTTGACCTCAAGATTTCTGTTGTAGTGCCTGAATTTCTGTACATATCACAGTGATGTGAACCTGGAGAATTCCAGGATCACCATAAGCAGGATTTTCTGACTCATCACTTAGTATCTAGGATCCTGAGGCAACATCCCTACAAGTGTGGGCTGGAAAGCACTTTTTCCCAGGTTACAACTTTACTGTCCCTCTGTATATCACCAGGTATCATTTGACCTAATTAATGCTGTCTCATACAATGAGCAAGAAAAAGTGAAAAGCTTTGTGTGAACACATGAGTAAAATGCACAGAAGTTAATTAAGTTAAAAGATTTCCAGTTGGTAATGATACATGTATTTGACACAGTTTCATATAACATTTTTTTAATTAAGCCAAAAACCAAAAGCTATGAAGACAGCAAATGCTCCTAGCAGTGAAAAATGCTGAACTAGAATAATAGCACTAAAATGAGCTTGCAGTGTTAACTATACATGAGTTTGCTTATAAAGAAAATCAGAAATTCAGTGTCTATGTGACGTTTTCACAGGCTGAGTTTTAACAACTCTATATACAACAGTACCAGACATTTCAGGATGAGCAATATTGTTATAAATTACAAGATTAAAGACAATTCTCACAAATTCTGGCAAACACAGACAATTTCTCTGCTTTGACATACAAGGCACAGTGCTTAACTCTCTCTCTTGCTACAGCTATCTGAACAAGTTAGGAAGCCTGCTTTAATCTGCTATCCAAAAATGGCAGTCTGCCTATAGTTTTGACTAGATGTGGTCCTAAGTGATTAAAATATCAGACCATCTGTATGTAGAACGCTCTCTTAACAGACATATCATACAAGAAAATTATTTGTTCTAATCTACGTATTTATGGTATTCAGAATAATAATTTAAATGATACATTTTCAAATATATCCACTAAATAGTCTTTTCTGCGAAGCTGTCTTTAGCTGTAAGATGCCAGATAAAGCAGAGATGCAGTGAAACAGGAAATATACCTGCTTCATGTTATATGCAGGTTTGGTGCTAAAGAATAGTAATGAGCTACAGAAACTGTAAGCTTAAGGCTATGTCCTTAGTCACACTGGTTTAGAGCTTCTATTAAAAGGAAAAAAAAGCAGCACTAAGACCAGGACAAGGCTATGCTGAGCACATCGGATGGAGAGAAATGAAAAAATCTAGAAAAATTATTGTAATCCTATTTACTAATAAAGAAATGGAAAATATTTTCCTGTTACAGGATGACCACAATCTACAGTTTTCAATTATTCACAGCATTACTTTAATGTTAATGAGGAGATATAAATGCTTTCTTAGGTTAAAGGAATTTATTCCTGCTGACAAATCTAAATACGAACCTGAAAATTCCTTATTTATATTCTGTTAAATATTTTCATGTTTTAAAGACCATTTTTTTATCATTCTGAGTCTTTTGCATCCTGTGGAGGGTTTTGTTGTAATGACTGGTTATAACCACTGTCCTTTAATACCTTATTATATAACAAATATAGAGACCCAACTGATTTCAAAGTTATTTTAGCAACACCACATCAGGACCACAAAAGGCACTCAAATAGTCACACACACAGAACCTCTATGACATATTTTTTGCAGGTTAGCTCTGAGAACCTATTTGTCTTCACCGAACTACTGAAGATGGGAATGTTTATATTGGCATTGGTATAATTCACTGGAGTGATGGAGTAAGAGACTTCACTACAGCATTCATCTAGAACTGTCAAGTCAGAATGTTGGGGTTTGGCATTGTTAGGCAAATATGTGGCCAGCAGACAGAAACCCCTAGAAAGCAGAAGTGCAGTACTACCTCTATCAATAGTTCCACCACGTGTACACTACATAGCACTATAAAACAATTTACTATCTTTTTAAATATCTTCTAAAAAAACCTAATAACTTAAAGGTCTGGTAAAGGTAAATTTCATCCACCAGAAAAGCATGTCAGGTGGTGTTTTATGTAATGGTTCGATGTAAGTATTGACTTGAAGGAAGTTGTCTTTGACAAATATACTTAGATTTTTCTAAGTTGAACACTACAGAAAGAATAGTTTGGCCTTACTGAAGAATTCCCAAAATTATTTTAGTTTTTCAAAATTTCTTAAAGAAACTAACTTATCATGAAACAAAATGAAAAACATGTTTATGGAAGATAATGCATTAGTGATGGGAAAGTAGAGAGAAGAATCTATGCTCCTTTCCATAATAAGCAACATTCTTAAGTTTTACAGTATCACTTTGGAGTTCTGCATTCTTCAGTAAATTCAACAAAGGATATGAAGAAGTGTAATGTCACATCAAATTTTAATAATGATTTGAAATTATTCATAATAAAGAAAATTAAAGCTAAATGGAAAACAGAGGTTGACAAAACAAGAAACAAAATTGAGCTTTGATAACAGAGTTATGGTAGTTTTATGGTAAGTTGTAAATTTGTTACTATCTCTTAGAAAAAAAACCAGAAATTCTAATCTCTTCTCAGCAGAAGCCAGAACGATAAAAAACTTCTGGAATTGTTATAAAGGAAGAGGGAATAAATTATTATGCCACTATATAACTACAGTGGCTGAGCACCTTGAGTACTGTAAATTGTTCATCCCGTTCTCAGAAACGTGACTAAACTAAAAGTAAGCTAAAACTTTGCATAAAGGAAGGGAGCAAAGGTGATCAAAGACATGAAAAGCTGCGGAGAACACTCCAAGATTCTTCTGCTTAGTGGGCTACAGAAATCATGAATCTTATAAAAAGCTAATGAGTTATTTATTGTTTCTCATAATGCAATCTATAGGAGAGCATCCTTAAAGTAACAGAAAAAAAACAACCAGCCAACAACAAAATACTTTCTCAGACATCACACAAACCATGAAATCCATTCTATTTTGTAGATTCAAAGTGTTTCTGGAAATCTAGCAGAAGGACCACTGAACAGACATTAATCAATAAACATTACAGTCAAAGGAATTCTCAGTTAAAGAAGATAAATACTGTTTCCTCTCTGCCACTGAGCTAAAGACAAGGATGGCGCCTGTTCTTAGAAAGTTTAACTTGAAGATTCCTAGAAGGCACTTAAAGGGTTATTATGCGTTGGATAATAGAAAAAATTCATCAAAAGGCCTTATGTTTTGCAGAAACTTCTATTTTTTTTTTCAGATATTCTAAAAAACAAAAGAAAAGCTTTCAGATTACAGGTTACTTGAGCAACCCTCAGATGCATCACTCCCATGTAAGAAACTTAACTTAACATTCTACTTTTAAGTCTTTTTACAAGTTGCTTTCAATGAAAAAAAGAACAAATTCTCATAAAAGATTTCTACTTTCCATACGAGAGTAAGGCATCTTAATGTTTAGAGAGTAAAAGACAATCTACATAAACCACTGAAGTAAGAAGAAATCAAGACAGAGATACTTCAAAATAAAATTGGAAAGAGAAAAGTTAATGCTTTACAAAAAGTAACCCAAAACCCACCACCACCATCCACACACACACACAAAAACCCATGCAAAAAACCCCAACAATACATAAGACAAACGAATTCATCCTTTCATGTTAGCAATTCTTCACTTTTAGAGGGAAAAAAAGACCCAACACATTTATCACTACATTTAGTAAATAAGAAGTCAACTCTAAATCATCAATATCATCTTGCATAGCACATTTTAGTTAGGATCAGAGTAACTGCTGATCTGCTGCCATTTAGGTTTGCCGAAACTGCAGGGATAAGAAATAGTCATCATGCCACCATAAAAAAAATTACAAAATCCAAAAAAAGTGTCTTCAAACCAAACATTGCTTTGACAAGGAATTATTTCAAGTTACCAAGTAATCAACACTGTTCGACAACATTTTGAAATAGTAATAGTGGTAGATTTTAACCATAATAAGGATGTCATTAAAAAAGTTGACTTTGAAGAACAGAATTTTGACCTACGGCCTTACTTCCATTAGTAAAAGAAATAAGCAAACTACACCTTCTACAGCAGAATTTGATACTGATGTGGAGACATTTGCTCCACTGCACCTCTGTCACCAAAACACAACAGCAACAAAGCATTTAGAGCTGTTTTATTTGAAAATGAAACAAAGCAACAAAATTGGGGGAAAAAAAGGAACATTATTTGTTTTTGTAAGGATTTTCAAATACATCCAGGAAATTGATCCATTCTAAATTATACCTATTTTGTCAACTAAAAGAAGATAGAGGAAAAATATCCTTAGACATTTTGGCAGAGTGTTCTTTATTTTGCAATACTAGCAAGCGAGTGTACAGTAGGTAAATGATTTAGCTTATGATATTTGACATAAAGTTACAGGATCCACAAAGGTCTGTAAAAAAAGAACATACCATAAATAACATGAACAAGCTGTGAAATCTTCATTCAGAGATTACAATCTAATTTATTTTTGAAAGAACAGTGATAACAATTTGCTTTTTCTATGCTCCCTTCATTAGCTATTTTAATAGTATTATGACACTAGTTCTCAAAAAGCTTTCCCTGCATTATAAATAACAGTAACATAAAACACATACATATATGTATATGACTTCTGTCTATGCTAATATCTTTTCTTTGAAGAAAAGACATCTGTAAGAAACAAATAAAATTTTCAAATATCAACATCCACATAAGTAGTAAAAAAAAAACAAAAAACACAAAACAAATCTTCTGAGAACCCCTAAATTCTAAGATCTAAGGACGAATCTTACATTACAAGCTTGAGTTCCTATCTCCTTTCATCACCTCGCACACCGACCAATTTGGAAAACAGTGCAAGTAAACTCTAATTTTTATTTAAGGACAAAATTTGTATTTGAAAATACAAATTACAAATTTGTAAAAAAATAAAATACAAATTGCTCTTAAATTTGTATTTGAAAATATGGAGATATTTGGATAGCCTGCTGAACCTGAGGTAATACTGAGTGCCACTGAAGTGGCAGACATCATGCAAACAGCAAACGTTCACAATAATGTGGGCGCTTGGGGTTCTGGCACTGGCAGCAACTCACAAAAAATGAAAAATGCAAAGCCTTCAAAGGGAAAAGCAGTTTACAGAGAAGTCAAACCAGTTTCTAGTCTACAAGTGTGGTGGAGAAGAATCTTGCTGCTCCAGACACACATTTTGAAATTAGTTCTGCTCACAAATTGGATAACTGCTCCCTTGATACAAAGGAACACACACGCACATGTGCACATGCAGGCTTTAATCACTGCTGATACTCCACTGAGGCAGGCCCATTTAGAAACTGAGCATGTTTTTTAACAAGTGCATTCCAAAACTAATATTTTCATTCATTTTTCCATGCAAATGAAAGGCTCGGGCATTCTGAATTGATATTATCAGCAAATTTAAATGAATTAACATGTTTTAAACTCTTTTATTCAAAGAAAAAAAAAGTCCATGTTAGCAAATTTATTGAAGAGTCCAACCATTGCTAAATACATCACACATTTTCTGATCTCAGATATAATTTTTCAATATTTCAGTACTAAATCCACTGGCATTTATGTTACTTATTTTAGTTTCAAACTGAAGAATTCTGTAATGTCAGAACAAATAAAAATATTTCATCGCAAAAGTTTTATTTCAGAAGACAAGTACCACAAGTCAATTCAAAGCAACATT
This sequence comes from Argya squamiceps, assembly GCA_037834095.1. Classification (NCBI taxonomy): domain Eukaryota; kingdom Metazoa; phylum Chordata; class Aves; order Passeriformes; family Leiothrichidae; genus Argya; species Argya squamiceps. The sequence continues at coordinate 35,007,441 of JBBMKD010000170.1, read as the reverse complement.
TCTTTGGTTTTTATGTCTCCTATTGGTTCAAAAGAAATAAAATACCTTTCCAATTTACTGTCGCTTTCACAGGAAATTGTATTTTATTTGTAACCTTACTTTCCTTGTAATGCCTTCATAAACAAGATGAGGAAAAGGAAATACTCGTATGTTTCCCGTGGAGAAACTTCCCTCCCCAGCTTAAAAAAGAACACCAGGAAATAAAATCTGACAACTCCCTCCCCTCAACTGTTGTGGTGCATGACACAGAGACCCACCTCACTCAACCACACGTGAAAAGAAGAAAAAACAATGGTACTTATAAATTAATACAAATCATGAAGCTCAAATCTGACTACGTAGCTTCAAAAATGTTTCAGATATGCTGGTGTTTAATTGTTCAAATAGGTTTCTGGATTTGTACTGGCCATACCTAGGTCAAAACCTCTATGAACACCAACAATGGCTGGAGCATTGGTTTGATTTAGTATAAAAGGAAGTGTACTATAATCCTATTGAGCTCGGCTGTAGTGTGTTGGCCACCACCAATAAAAATAAATGATGTTTCATTTGAAGCATTCTCTGCCCTACAAAAGAACTGACTTATCTTGACATTGAAATACAAAGCATCTGGGAAATAATAGGGAGCTGGGTAGTGAAAGCTCTACCTCCTCCAGGAGGAACCGTGTGGGGGTTATTCTGCTGTCAGCTGGGAGAGACCAGACACCCACCAACAGAGAGGAGCAGGGAAAAAAGGAGTAGTGTTTTTGTCATTTCTGGAGACCTTTTATGGCATAAGCAGTTATAAAGCTGCCACAACCCAAATGGCACTACTTTTAAAAAAACTGTGCCTTCATCATGAAAAGAGGTACCTGGGCTATTAGAGTGAACCAGAGTTTAGATACCCATTCAGCAGGCACAGTAGTAAAGGTCAAGAACAAAAATCAACAGGAATTAGATGAGGCAAGCTCATCTGCAGCCACGAACTGTCATTAATAATGAAAAATACCCTTATTTGTCATTTGGAAATCGCATACCACCGGGATTCTGGGGTGGGAGTAGGTGTGAGGAATAAGGGAAAATTATTTCATTTGCCCTTACAGACAATATTGACAATATTTACAAGAAAGCATTTTCCGTTATTTAGTAGCCAGGCACACAGGCTCCTCTGCAGTTTTAGGCACCTGGAGATTATCCTTTCTCAGTTGTTGGTAAGAGTGTGTCTGCTTTGTAACATTTGTTCTGTTAATGGTAACTGAACTTCTAGACATGAAAAAGGCAGCTCTCTTGAGACAATTTACTAAAGTGAGAATAAAACTGTCAGGTTGAAGCCAACAAAATTTTTAAAGAGTATTCACACTTTTGCGGCTACACAATGTGCCACAGTCACCAATGCTTAGGTAATCAATACAGAATTATGTATTACTGGTATTTTTCTTTTACAGATATCTTTGTAATCAGTTCCCTAGCATTCTACCCAATGCCCTGCAAAACAGTTTAGAGGAAAGACTCTTCACAGAGTGATTAAATGAAAATAAACCTACCTGTTTATTAATTCAACACTGGACATTTTTTTCTTGTGTAGAATTGCCAGATGAGACAAGGAAAAAACTTTTGAAACAAAATGTCACATATTTGGAATCCACAAGAGGTAATAGAGGGATTAGTGACCAGCCCACTGCTTTTGAAAAAAATGTGTAATTTTTAAAATTTGACAAATTTATGAAAAAAAATCTATGTAGCTTAAATGCAAGTTGAAATCTGCATATATTGTGATTTACACAGTGTTTACAAGATTCTTCACTTTAATGTTTTAGATTGTGTAGATGGCATTGTATTTTGGAGTTTATTTGTTCCTAAATCACTTTCTAAAGTATACATGAGGCTTTTATGAATACACACATTTACACTTTAACTCCAAGCTGGGATTTGTTATGACAGCTCAGCCTCACATTGGAGTCTTGCTCCTGCCTTTGTCTTGTCTGCCAGGTGAGACGAAAGTAGATTTTGGGACTTAGAGCTGCTATATTGACTCTGCATCACCTTGTGTAAACTGTTTTGCAATAAAGAACTAATGCTAGTGGTAAAAAGACACTGTCATCTGTGATTTAGAAACCAGAATATTAGAAGGTCACAGGAAATGAAAAAGAGTTATAATTCCAACACTGAAAGATTACTGTCTTTGTCAAATGCACAGCATTTCACCAGAAAAAATACTACATTTGAAGCTTGAATTTCTTTTCCCAGTAAATTAGTTCTACAACAATAAATGAAGGAATCTCCTGAAGAGAGAAAGACATGTTACAGCCTAGGATGCATATATGTGGAACAACATAGTTTTCTTATGTAAAGATTTAAAAAAAAATCAGAGGAAATTAAGTTACCTTTATATATTTCTACACCTGGTACTACTTGTCTTAATCCATTAATGAACTGCATGGAATCATAGAATCCCTATGGGGAGAACAGAGAGAGCAATAACCATTGATAAAACACAAAGCACATCACATTTAAAGGAATGCAGCCAACACATGCACAGAACTCAGCCAAAGTTACACAAACTTGTGTCCAATATATAATTATAAATGCAACCTCAACCATCTACAAACATTACGTGAGAAAACTACTGTATTTTTAAATTAACATTAAATTTTTTTGTGACTACAGTGAACATTTCTGATTATATTAAGAACATTTTTTGTAAACATTTCAAGATATGTCAGTTTCAGAACATTAATGACTTTAATACCTATGAGTATTTTTTATGTTCAAGTGAACACTTCAAAATCTGTTCACAGATGTAACATATTTATTGATTCATTGCTGTAGGTAAGTAAATAGCTCAAAAGCTATTCCTTAAAAATATAAACAATATTGCCTGCAGTGATTATACATAAATCTTGTCTGTATAAATGTTTATAGTATACAGTATTTTTTTCCATACAAGCCTTTTTATGTCAGTATTTTGATGTTTTCTTAGTTAATAATTTGTACATAAAGGCCAAGAAAACCCTTCTGCTGGAAGAGAAACATATTGGGTAACACGTATTTGCATATGCAGTTACAAAAGGAAAGAAGGTATGTAGCCTAAGGTGTTCTACACAATTTCCATTCTGATACAGTCCATTCTGATGAAAGTTCTACATCCATCTGTTTTATTACTACTAAACATGGCATGTCCATTTATTTAAAACAGTGTGATGGAGATACCTGAGACCAAAAAAAAGGCCCACAACAGAATCTCTTAATAACTGTGAGCCACGTCGCAGCTATTTTGTTTCAATGATACAAAATCTTTTCAGAGAGGAAGGTTGATCTTACAGCTGTTCTTTGTTCCAATTCTCACTCGATACAAAGAAAGTTTACTGCAAAGAGAATTCACATGGAATATGAAAGAAATTTCTGACCTAGTTAGGCACAAGTTCGGAAATATAACAAAAGAACAGGCAGAAGAAGAGACTATATTTTAGCTAGTCAAAACGATTTAATTCAAATTTTGGTTATTCAAAGTAAAAATATATATATGTGGGAGCATGAAGGTAAAAGGAGATACCTACTTCTTCCCTTTAAAATAATGTTTGCAATCACTACACCAATATTACTGGATTTTTTTCCAGTATATATGTAGCATTTATTTGTATCACATTTGCAATTTTATAACACAAAACCACAAAAGAGTCATATGCAAAAGAAGATAGAAGTTGCAAAGTACATATATTGTCTACTGCACATTGTTGGGTATTCTCTTTTTTTCTTTTAATTCATTGCTTTACTGGAAAAATAATTTGCTGAGAAAACCTCTTTTTGTGTGTTTCAGAATTAAAAGACTATGAAATAAACATTGACCTATCTACCCAGGCAGGTTGGAGCAGTGAAAAGAAAAAAAGTCTTATTTTCTTAGGAAAGACAAACCAATTTCAGTCAAAGATTAGCTCTAGATTTGATTCTACAAGTAACAAAGACCAAAGTGGTAGGGAAATGAAAAAGGAAAAGAAAGAAAAAAGTAAGCAAGAAAAACAAAAAATCTACAGCTCCATTTTTTTTCAGCAGGACTTCTACATTTGGGAAGGAAGAAACAACACTAATAACCACCAACAAAAATGATACCTTTCATTATAACACTGACACTAACCAAAATTATAGGCTTGGCTCTGCAAAAACATCAGTGCAGTGAACAGAGAAAGCACTGCAGTTAGAGGTCCAAGAAATAATGGGGAATTAATGTGTGTATATGTAAAATACATTAAGTGCATATGTTCCATAAAATAACATACTTCTTAGTGAACAAGCTATGAAAATGTAGCAGTCCAAATTCTCCAGAGAATAAATAATGGAAAAAATCTCATGATTTCTTCCTGAAATGTTTGTGAACATACATGTTCTTTCAAGGAGGAGAAATATCATGACATAGCTAACTACCAGGGGTCAAGATAAAACTGAGGCTAATACTGAAAATACCAAATAATTTTATTAGAAGTATAATTATATCATATATCCAGTTGCACCACACATTTATTTAGCATTCTCTTTTTCCTTTTGAAATTACTTAGTTATCATCAGTATTGCTGGCATCTGTCATGAAGTACTTGGGATATAATGGAAGAGTAGTTTGCACTGCTATAAATCACAGCCACTCATCCCTAGAACCTATGTGTGACAACTTACAACCAGCATTTTTGCTCTCCTTGGGGGGACAACGGTCCTCAAATGTGTAATAATCACACTATTGTACATTATATAGTCTATATCTCTCACCTTTCTCTGCATATACTACTGTGTTTACAGGTATGGTGGGATGGGAATCATAGAGCAACAAAACTACGTAACTCATATTAACTAATATTAAGTATTGCTGTAATAAACATGATTCATTTCATTATTCTAAAATACCTATGCTTTATTACTCATTTAAGAAACATCAAATCATATTTCACATACTACCTTTATATATCTGTTATTACTAAAATATAATTTAAATTTTCTTTTGTTTAATATTAATTTAATTTCCTTCAGCTTTTCATGAGTTTTAACCCTCAAACAGTGCCAAAAAATTTTCCATGACCATTCTGCCTCCGAAGCATTTACCTTTCTTTGAAAAGCCATATAACAGGAGATCTTCATAACAAGACACCCCATATACCAGCTGTTTCCCATGCAGGACAGATTTTGCCTTTGAAAGGTTTTAACAAGCCTGCTGGCTTTGGGCTGCCTTGTTCAGCTGCTCTCCATTGATCATGAACCTTCCCAGGGTGCTCTCTACCTGCTACTAGTTATTGTAGGGTTGCCACACCAAGAGAAAAGCAAATCCTCTTGTAAAAGCTACAATTATATGACTCTTAGAGCCAGAGCTTCTTTATAAAAGCTGTCACCAGCTGAGAGTACAGACCATGCATCTTTTTGTGGAACAAACTCACTGAAGTAACAAGAACAAAAGACATGAATTTAAATTCCATATTTGCTCCTAGGGGGTTTTTTTCAGTTTTTTACCTCTAAGCATAGCCAGCAACTTTGATGACAAAGACCAGATCCTATACGCAAGCCCCTGAAGAAAAAGATTTGTTCTTATTTATTTGTGTAGATTTCTTCTGCATTATGATAGGTCCAGTATGAATACAAGAGAGTGACTAGAAAATTTAAATGAAAACACCAAATTTCTAGATTATAAATGTTCAGAAAAACACGCATATCTCACAAAGACTAGAAAACTCTATCTTCAGAGTCACCAACATTCTCTATTTTGTAATAACAGCAGCTGCTGATTCACAGCGATTGTCCTTCTGCAGCAGATTTATTTGGAAACAAGCATTCAATAGTAAAATAAAAGCATATGACCAATTTTTCGACTCTATTCACTGAGGATGTATTAATAATCCTTTATTGTTAGGAACACTACAAGGCAAAGACAATACATTATAATAGTTGAAAAGATAATGGGAGATTAATAAAGTGAACTTCTCATCATGCCCTTTCTATTTATAGTCAATCATCCAACTGTATTGACAAAGCTTATATATTACACCTTGCTATATCATTAGTATTGAAGTATAAGAACAGAATTTGAATAAGTTAGATACAAAGTGAGATTAGGCAATTTCTAATTAATACAGCATTTTAAGCATATGTTTCAAAATATTCCATCTCTATTCATATTCTTGGCTTTTCATGTCTTTGCTTCCACACTGTCCATTAATGGCATTCCCTTTGGTCATTAACCATTGCATTTCTCTTTGGTTATTAACTGTGTTTTAATTTTGGTTATTAACTGTGCTCTTGACCTTCGCTCATCTTGCAGCAAAGATTACAATGACACTGGGCATAAACCTCCTTTTTATTTCTATCTGGAGATTAAAGATCTTTACTGTGAATTTCCAGGAAAAGGTTGCCAATGCACCTTTTGTAAGGCAAGGCATGTTTCTTTTCCTGCTACTCGTCATTCAACATACATGTAATCTCATTGTAGCATCCACTACACATGCACCTAGAATTACAGATTATTGCTTGTAAAAAAATACAGTAACTCATTTTTATAAGTTCTCTATTTCCTTATGTTAGAAGGAAACGTTCTGTAAGATGAAGCAGGAAATAAAATTATTTTCTAATGTTATTACTACTGTTTTAGAGCACCATTGTTTTAAAAATAACTGTAGAAAGCCTTTCATTCATTGGAATCTCTAGAACAGATTCTGACATATTTTGTCACATTTAATACATGATAAGTAGGAGACTTTTTTTAATGTCAGCAGTTTAACGCAGATTAAGACAGTATTTACTGCAAGTGTATGAGAAAAAAAAGGTATTTCTTCATTTTACCTTTATTCAGTCAAGAAAAATCTGCTCCTATCCATTACAACATAAAGTGAAACTAAATACTAGCATGGAACTGATTTCTGCTTGGCTCTCCTGTAAGGATGCAAGAAGAGGGCCAGGAGAATATTCAATTTCTCCAGCTCCTTTTTCATCTGTCAGGTGATGTAAGACATCACCATCATCTCTTTCAAAGGTTATTCCATAGGGGCATTTTCACTGACTGAGCCTGTGGAAAAGGACATAGATAAACTACTGAAACAAAGAGATAGGCACAGAGATCTTATAACTAAAAGAAGATACCACATGGGGTTTTGTTTTATAAGAGTATGGAGAGGGAGAAAAAAGAGAAATTACCACAGAATCACAAAATTGACAGGGTTGGGAGGAACCTGTGGAGATCTAAACCTCCACAAGTCTAAACCCCTGCCAAGGCAGGTAACAAAGGAATGCATCCCGGAGGGGTTTGGATGTCTCCAGGCAGGGAGGCTCCACAACCTCCTTAGGCAGCCTGTTACAGTGCTCTGCCACCCTCAACGTAAAGCTCTTCCTCATGCTGAGATGAAATGTCTTGTGGTTTAGTTCATGGCTACTGCTCCTTGTCCTGCCACTGGGCACCACTGAAAAAAGTCTGGCACCATCCTCTTGGTATTTCTATACATATCTACTACCATATGATAATGTATGATAGCCGGCTTCCACCTCACTTGGCTTAATTGTGTCTTCTTCTGGGCTGGTTTGGCCTCTAGAGTTGATTGGTGCAAATTTTTGCACCCAATAAATTGTTTTCAGACAAAAAGATCTAAGAAAGATGATGCTTTTTGCAACAGAATTATCGGCATCAACAATGTGAAATGAGACCAAAGCAAAACTGGAACTTATCTGGCTTTTCCAGAGCATCCTCTGACAGGTAACAAAAACCAGGGCTACGATACTGTCTCAGGGGGGGAGAGAAAAAAAAATTACTGAGAGGCATCTACACCAAAGTTAAATACTAAGCCATCTTAACGAGAACACAAATGAGCAAACAATGAGCAAAAACTTCTCGATTTCAGTTAAATTTTAATTGACAGGTAAAAGAGACAAAGGGAACTGTATCTATTCTGTGATTATGATTTTTTTTAACCATAGATGTTCCCATGGGTAACATAATAACAAAAACAGATCATATTGCAATTAAACATTGAATTTAAAATAAGTTTGCAAATTATGCGATATTCTGCCTTCAGTCTTTTTTTCATTTGCCCAGTGAGAGATCACAGAATTGTTTTTAACAAAATAGTTTGGAAGGTGTGTTTTTTCCTGTTTTTTCCCCCCTAAATAGTTTACTCCTGGTGCAAAAGCCAAAGACTGTATACTCCTTTCAAAAAAATCACTCTAAGTTAAAATATAAAACAGAATAACAACTCATCTGCTATTTTCAAGAGAGAATTCACAAGCATGACTACGCAAAATGAATATGACTTCTTAGGCAGGTTATCACAAAATTCTCCACAAAAACAATACATTAAGGGATAATAAAAATGATGTGTAGGTAGATTAGATATCCCAACTTTCTCTATTAAATGTGCTGTCTGTTTGGGGCTTAGCTTCTGTATTCTCTCGGTGATAATTATTTACCGAAAAAAAGTCACATGAGAGTGGATGAAAGCAGTATTTTCCCTACTTACTACAAATTTATCATTGAGCTGTTTAAAGAAAACCCAAAACTTCAGGATAAAAACCTCTCTTAAGAACTGAAGACACCCAGGCATTTTTTAAAGGGTGAAATTGACTCATATGTGGAACATCAGTTAGAGGACACAAACACCAATTGGTGCATGCAACGAATGTCATTTTATCTTGTGGGAAAAAAAAGCACAGGTTCAGATAGTCTGAATTCTATTTATGTTCCCAAGACCTTTGGTTCTGGAGACTCACAGGCAGTCAATAAAGAGAAAAAGATGAAGTGCAGATCTGGGTAGAATTTAGGTCAGCTGGATTTACATGTAACATCCCACCTCAGCAAGCTGTTGTGAGCCACCTTGCTGACTTTGAGAGACCTGACAAACAAACTCAAGGACAAGACTGTACCAGCAATGTGTAAACAAGTGATCTACCACAGAAATTAAATCCTCCCTAATCAAATACTTTGCATTTATCTCTGGAGAAAGAATATTTGACTGTGTGGTAAAGTTACTTTTATTACGCTGCCTGCCTCTCTTTTCAACCAGAACCTCTTAAAGTGTACTCAAAGATGTAACCATATTTTATCTAAAATTGCCCAACATCTGCCACACAACCTGAAAGTAGTTTTGACAGGAATTTGGGGGGTTTTAAGTCACCAATTTTGAACTAAGTTATATAATATGCTTTGAAGCTTAAGGCTTACACCACAGAGTTTCACAGAATTTAAATTTTTTTTTTTAATGGCACAGTATAATGCCAGTCTTTTAAAATCTTGAAAAATGGCACACCTCTCATTTTTAGCCTAGGGCCTAAAGAAACTACAAACCTAGGAACAAAGACCTCTAAACCAAAATGTAATATTGAGGAAATAAAGTCCCTATATAAGAAAGGAAACATTCTTGACATATGTATTTATATATACATGTTTAAACAGAATTACTGTAAAGCACTTAATTGGTCAGGACATTAGTATGGTCTTGATGGACGTAATTCTTCAGATATTGGGCAAGGAAGGAGAGCAAAAGAAAACAATTTTTTCACCTAACAATTTAATATATTAACATGCTTTTATTAACAAACAAAACACTACACAAAGGGAACTCTCAGATGTATATTCACAAAGATGGGCAGGAGTGTTTGGTCAGAAGAGGTTAGATCAGGCAGAAGAACCTGGGTTCTTCTTGGCAGTTGTGGTGCTTCAAAAGACAGTTGACCTCAGCTCAGCTGTGGTTCAAAACGAAAAGCAGTGAGGCACATTGCACATCTCCTTACAAATCACCTTAAGAGAACTGGGTCAGCACCATGTTCTTCTGAATCCCCCCAAGCATTTTGAAAGCTAGAGAGGAGGTCTTTAATACCATCTCTGGCTGCTTCCAGCAAGATGAAAGAAACTACCTTAAGTTATACTGAAAATACGAAAAATTCTAATTTTTTGATCCATTCTTCTAGAGATGTAACAGTGCAACTTCATCAAGTTTAGGAGCTCCTAAAGTTCACCCAGTCATTATCTAAGTCAGGAAGAGATCCTGAAATTTTAATCCTGTGTTCCTTCAGGTTTTCTATCTGTGAATTAGAAAGGAATGTTTGAAAATTATAATAAAGAATTACTTCTGGTATCAGAAACAGCCACAATTTCAACTCTTTTCAGAAACGGAATGATACAACTCTTCTGGCTCCAGGGAATACCATCTGAGGATACACAGCACAACCACAGATACAGCAAGTCAAGCACAAACTATTCCCCTGCTCAATGCCCCTCAGAGATGACATTTAAAATTAGAAGACTGTATAATTCTAAAAACCTTCCAGTGACTGTCAACTCTGACTAGAACCTCGTTTTCTTTTAAGGATACACATTTTTGTGTAGTACAGTGATGCTGATTAGAGTTATCAGATGACTAATGAAATCATATCAGATGCCTAATGTAAAAAAACTAACTATAGAGGCTAACTTTATAAAATATTAATTATCAGAATTAATTATAAGAAATTCCCATCCAGATTTCTCAGCTCCACGATCATTCCCCACTGAACTTACTAGAGGGGAACCAATCTACTGCACACCTAATTTGCTTCTTTCTTTCTCTTGACATCTGGATAGCACCCAAGAACTAGAGTACATCTCTCTCCAGCTTTTTTTACATCCCATCCTACAAGCAACTTAGAGTTTGTTATGACATTGGCTATATCACTCTTGTGACCACCTCCTTTCAAACATACGCCCAGTTCTGAAAAATTCAAATCCCTGGGCCCATTAATTCTTTATGTATTGTTGCCTCACAAAAATAAATTTAAAAAAAAAAAAAAACCCAAACCCTAAGCCCAAGTCATTCAAAGACTGTTTTCTTATGCTGTTTTTGTTATGCAATCTACCTGGAAATAAAAGTTATGCACAAATATAGAGATAGCATGAGAAACGTTTTCCTCTTATGGGAAAATTCTTTACTCCTCAGAAATATTCACTGTACTAGACTGCTAATTAATCTTGAAGCCATAAAGCAAACCATTCTACCACATTTTGACACAAGTGAAGACTGAAATAGTCCAGAATTTTACTTTAAAATGTGTGTGGGGTTGACTCTTTGATCTTCTCAGCTGCCCCTGAGAGCTGAGGTGCTGGCCCATAGGCATGTGAAAAGTACCAACTTTCTTCTGTGTTAGAGGCCATCTCTATAACTGATTAATCCATTTGCAAGTAATACAATGCTACCAAGCTGCTGGAATATGATGCAGGGGTGCTTGGAACCACTTTCCTCCATGTGGCCATTGAGCAACAGATATCCCCTGGATCTTAAGAGACCTTACCACGTTTTAGATCACTAGGGAAGACTGCCAGCACCGTTGATTCTCTCAAATACTGGACACTGTCATCTGCAGTGGTCTACTTCCCTAGGGAGTTCACAAGATCTTCCTTAAAAAGGTATCTTGCCCTCAAACCTGAGAGGAGTCATCTCCAAAGACTGCAAATTGCTTCATATTTTTCGATTCCTCTTTCAATTAATTCCCTGATCTCTAACAAGGGATCCCAGCTGTTGGACTCCATGACCTTCTAACTGCTGACTGTTGGCCCTGTTATGCCAGCATGGAAACCACCAGGCAGAAATCCACTCACCTGGTAAACAGCTGTAATCTCTTCACGAGTCCTGAAGTTCTGATGAGGCCAGAGACCAGGTAACTGGTTTCCTGTTTGATTTGTTTCACTCCTTTCCATTTCTTTGTTGAAGGACCAGCTTCTTGATCCAATTCCTCTTCTCCTTGCTTCTCTGCTTCTTCTTCTTCCCCCCTTTCTAATGAACAATATGGACATGTAGCTGGCCATATCCTTTTTTTTTTTTTAATACTGGGCCAATTACTGCAGAAGTTGTTGTTTGAGTCCCTGTCTCAGCCATAGCATCCTCAACTGCAGTTTGGGCTCCTGCCCCAACTAGTTATTGGGGCAACTACTGCCTCAACAGTTCAGTGCTCTATGGAGTACTACAGTCCTCTGAGAGTACAGAACGTGACTTGATAGACAGAGGCCAGGGCCCAGCACAGGGAGAGAAGCTGCTGGTTTTCATTGGGGTAGGCAAGGCAGCCTTCTACCAGGTCATGTCTCAGTGTGCCAGGGTTGGTTACCTGTTCAGATTTAAAGTCCCAGGCAATAGGAGGTGATAACCACTCTGGGACCTGCCCAAATCCTTCTACCCCACCCTGCCAGCCAGGAACTGGATTCCTCAGGGCAGATTTTAGTACCTCCTCACCTAAAATTTGTTTTCTCTTACACCAGGATGACAACAGATCTCATGAACCCCACAGTGTGCCAACAGTATTAGTATTATTAACAGTATTAAACAGAACGCATAAGGATGAGTAATGACCATGGGAGGGAGCCTGCATTATAAAAGCATTCACATCAATCTCAGGCAGGGAAGAGCAGGTCTATTCCCTCACTGTCCACAGAAGATAGTTCCCCCCACACAACTAGGCCGTCAGGGCAAAGCACAGAGCCACTGTTTGTGTTAACACGTTCCCAAACTCAGCAAAATAAAGAGATAAGCAGTGCAGCCATCAAACTCCATGTCCCACACAGGAGCTTGCTACAAGACAACTGGTTGTCTCCCCTCCCAGGATCTTGCCCACTCCCAGCCCTGTGATGGGGGAATGTTGAGAGACAGCACTGATGCTCTGCCAGCCCTATCCAGCAGTACCTGAAGCACTGGGGTGTTAATCAACACCTTTCCAGCTCAGCCAGACCCAATACAAAAGAAGAAGACTGCTCACAATAAGCCAGGGGCATCAGGCTCACCATAGAAATGCTGCACTGATTAGAAATGGGAGAATCCTATGATGGATTAAGAAACACATGAAAGCCAACAGGCACAGCAAGGATTGAGGCAGATTCACACTTCACAGCCCAAATTTCCATCCTGTTTGTTAACTGTTCAAGGAGTAGCAACTCCACCCCTGCTTGCTCCACAGTTTTCACCTCACATTATTTAATCTAAATTTAAAGTTTTTAACAGTCTTGCATCAAGTACCAAACGTAAGTATTTGCTGGATCCTCTGGCTATGGGGAATATGGACAATACTTCTATGGAAATTAGTGAGATAAAATGAACACTGTTTATCAGTCAGGACACCCAAATTTAAATATATTCTTAAAAATATGAAAACCTATCATTCTCACGGAAGAGAGAATTCATCACAGGGCATTCGATTAAGGAAACAGTGTATGAAAAGGGACACTGCTGAAAACAAAAAGCTTTACAAATATACTTGGGAACAGCAGAAAACATTAATTATTTACACAGAATTTCTGAGTTTACCCCCTCAATTACAAATACCTAGAATGACATGCTTGCTTGAAAACTGACAGCATGCAATAGCCCAACCTCCTATTTATAACTCTCATCATACACACTGTGCTCAAACCAAATAATGAAGAGCATACACTTCCTGTGTCCCAGATGGCTTTTAGGCATTACATTTAAGACCCTTTGTTAGGGTGATCTAGCACTTGAGATTTTTGGCCTTTTTTGTTTTAGGAGTATCCACCAAACTACATCCATGTTGCCACTATGCTGCCATTCTCCCGATGTCATTCTCTTTGACTTTACTGGAACTGCAGCCTGAACATGTCAAACTGACTCCGGACCTGAGACTCTTTTGCTTGCATTTATTTTATTAATTCTTTTTCTACCAGACAATAAAAAAGGTAACAACTATAGCTGTATCAGCTAAAGGTAAGGATATCATATGATAGAATGTGCAGTTACTCTAATACATAAACTCTATCATTTTGATACATACATACATGTAATTATGAACACATAACCATATTACAAATAACTTAAATGGCCAATTTTTTTCACCTTATAATTACTACTGCTGAAAATTGAGACCTGCAAATGAGAAATAAGCATCTGAAACCAGAATAGAAAACCCTTTTCTATCTGATGGCTCTATCCAGTGAAGATTTTGCCACTTACGCAACCAAATCTCAGCTTTAATTTAAGTCTCTATCAGTTAAGATTGAACACAATATCCTATAACTGGAAATGAATGGCAACACTGGCAATGCCCTCATTGTATCTTAGGCCTCATTTGGCAATGGCATTTCCTGGATAACAAATCTTGTACACCTGCATGTAAGATAACAGCCATGCCAACCTTGTCCTAGTGATAAAAGTTGCCAGCAGTATGAAATCTTTATCACAGTTATTTTTCTGCTTATCAAATATAAAACCAGTAAGAGACATCACAATGTCATTTCCCCATCATTTTCCTCAAGAATAGGCAACTTTGGGAACCCTCCAATCATAAAGCAGTCCACTTTGCCATATTCCTTTAAAATAATGGGACTGCACAATATACAAGTTTAAGCAGAGATAAAATAAAATAAACTTGCAAGAAGGAATGCCAGTACTCTGGAAGAACAGCTGCTTCAAGTGGCATTTAAGGCTCCTATGAAATTTATTGCCAGAACCCAGCAATTTGAGAAAATTAATAACGTAAGAAATATATGGTTATAAAAATCATTTTAGCAATAATTTGTAATCAACTGATGAAATTCATAATTTAAACTCTTACACTGCAAATTGCATGGCTCAGTTTTACACAGCTAGAAGAGAATAATGAGATCTTATAACATACTGTATTAACCATCATTAGCAAGAACTGCATAAAAAATTTCATATGAAATGAGTTAACATGATTTCAGATTTGAAAAGGTGTATTCATAAGCTACCAAACGTACTCAGTCTTTCAGCAAATTCTAAGATAAATGTATATTGTTTATATAAAATATAGAAAAATATCTATAAATACATATGGAAGGACTTAAAATGTAAGTCGTACTGATTTACATATTATCTTGTTTTCCATTATTCAGATAGGATTAGGCTCCCAAGCTAAATTTAAAAATCATGATTTAGTTCTCTAAGGATGTGGATCTCATGTGTTTAAATCACCTGGGAATCAGGGAATATACATTACTTCCATTTAAACATAGGTAGCTTTTTTAAAATGTAACTTTCTTGTGCTCCTAAGTAATACACAGAGGCAGTGACTACTTTTAATTCCAGTTTCAGAACACTTTACAAAACAGTATTTTTTACCACTGAATGTATATACAGATATATGTGTACACAGAAGAGGATGATTCATAAGAACTTCTTTAAAAACTCTGCCAGAATTGTGTTTTCTCTATAGCTGATAATAAACAACAAGCATTATGAATAATTTTAAAGCCTGTATTAGAAAGGTCTGTAAAGATTCCTACTTTATACGCTAATCTGTCCCTGGTATTTCAAAGCTGATGTTCTTGGTGTTTCGTTTTAGGAAGATATCTGATATGCATATGTATGAATTTACAACAAAAATGCTACAGTCCATGAATGTTACCTAGTTATAAAAATGACAGATCTAAGAAATGACAAAGACAACTCTATTCTACGTCAGGAAAAGAGGAAATTTTCTTAAGAGTAAATCTTGTTTTAAGACATACAATCTATCCTATTTGAAGAGAAGATTTTAACTGCAGTAGCATTCACTAATAAGTAATTTTTTTTCCACACCATTTCTTCCACTAAAATTAATTAAATATATTTATTAAGAAATAATTTGATATAATTTCCATCAGCTGAATTAATGAATTAACTAAACAGAGGTTTAAAATGCTGGAGCAATGATTTCCAAAGTTCACTCTGGGATGCTGTAAGATTGTTACAGTACTTTCTAGTTAGAAATCTGTCTTTTGCACTTTATATTTCTACAGCACTGTCATGAAACAAACATCTGTGAGGGTTTGAAATACATCTATGCAGAGGGTCACTACCTACAGAGTGAACGGCTGTGCACATCCATCTGGGTAAGCCCTGGCCGTTTGGCACGAAGACACATTACATCACCAGCAACAAAAGACAGATATTGGAAACTTCAGGAAAATTTGGCTTTGTATTTCTAAAATTTTACTAGAAAATTGTGATGTGTATGAGGTTTCCTTTTAAATTATATTCAAGCAAGTAATACCTCTGAAATAGATTTTCACTTGTCTAGACAAAATGCCTTTTGCCACCAAATATTTTGTCTGATTAGATCAGATTATTCTATGGTACTTTAGAACCAAAATACCTTCACCAAACTTTGCACAATCACTTTTTTTTTTCTTTTAAAATGCACATATACCAAACAATTATTGATTTTTTTTTGAGGAAAAAAGCTTCACTCCAACAGTTACATTATATATTTGATAAATAAATCCTCTCATACATGAGTAACTTCACTGTTTTGTGTATCTCCATGGGCTTCAATTAACAAGGAATTCTAGTGGTCACTTTAGAGCACTTGGACACATGTTTTCACTGTTGGAAGAGTACCCCCTCATTATCATGCAAAGACTGGAACTCCAATCATGGAAAACATCCATCCCACTCAGTGGTATTCAGCAAGTATTTCCACTATCACAGATCTTCTGTTAAGGAGTTCTTTCTCTCCAGACACCTTGGAAACTATACACAGCATCTAAATCCTGCTATGAAATGACAGGCTTACAGTCATGCTGCCTCATGCAATTGTTTGGTTTTGTGCCTGAAACAATGCTCTCTGTCCTTAAGATCTGTGATCATGGATTTTCACCTGGGGAAGACTTTGGTGTTTACTGTTCCCACTCTGGTGAGGTTTACGGAGCGTAGGCCTAAAATACCAGTACCAGAGTTAAAGCCAAATGAACTGGTGGCTCCAAACAACACCATAAACAAGCAGGGTAGATGCAATTTGAAACCCAGAAGCAGTTTCTGTTACATTCATTACTAATCTCCAATCATAGTTACTGACTGATGTCAGTTACATTTAGTTACTTGGGCAGTATGAACTCAAGTATCTGACATTTTAGGTGGACTGCTGAGGGAAATAACACTTATTTTAACCAAGTAGGACATTGCTTTGAACTTGTTCAAGTTGTAACACTCGTGTCCTACAGATTTGCCCTTATCACTACGTTAAAATGAAAACACTGGAGAAAGATCTGGCGTTTTACAAACAACACACAAAAGTTTTTGCTTTTTTTGCAATACACAGCTAATACAATTTTGGATCCCTCTCAGCTGCAGCAATGGTGCAGTGTTCATATCCAGACCAATGCTCTGGAAGGAGCCTCTTTCAAAACCTGAATAGTAGGTAAGTTCTTTATTTCTCCTTTTTTTTTTTTTTTAAACTTAAATCTTCTCACACCTCATTTTATCAAAATTGACACACTCTCTTATTTTGAAAGCACTGGATTAAAATCCTGTGCTTAGAGCTAAGTAGGCTTTGAAATGTTTCATCAGATATGAATCTCAAAGAGTTCCTGCTGCCAAATGGCACATATATGGACCAGCTGTATGCTAGTGGATGTCACTGGCATTTTCATCAAGTGGAAATAGTACGCATACCTAGAGAACCTTATTATGAAGGAAAAGCCTACTCTTACCGGCCCAAGTCTCTGCAGCTACTAACATCTAGAGAAGTTAAAGATCTAGCATTCCTAATTATGATGACAAATAGAAACTTTGAAACACCACATTTGACAAAACTTCTTCAGTTGTTCCTTGATGCCTTTACCAGCTGTGGCTCTAGCTACAGCTTCTATTTTTAAAGTCTCCTTTCAAAATATTCAGGAAAGAGCAGAGACTGCCATTACAATTTGCTTTAAGACAAATTGCTGATGACTAGAAGATAAGCAGTGTGTCACACTTGTTACACCTTAATGCACAGAAAATATACTTTTCCAAATTTTACATGCAGTATTTAATTAACAAATTTAGATAAGCCCAGAATGTGGAACGCACTTCAATAATGCTAGAGATCACTGTACTGATAGGGTTGCATTAGCATGCATAGTTAATGTATTCACAGCATGCAAATCTCTTACACTCTTTTGGGATAAAGATTATGGTTTGCAGAGATTTTAATTTTCCTTCTCTCTCCAAAGATGAAGGCTGTATTTTTAAGTTTTACTGGAAGCAACGTGCAAATTGCATCTCTGTGGATTTTCTCTAAAAACCTATAAAATGGTAGCCACTAGAAATAAGGAATCCAATTCTTACTGGATCCAAATCTCTCTCACTGACCGTCAAGTCAAGCTAGAAGTTTTAAGACATTTTCAACAACAAGCAGGTCAAATTTATGGATTAGAGTTTCATAACTGTATTCCTTTGCTATAATCATGAAGCTAGGCACTGCCTGGCTTGAGGTTCTTTATTTGTTTGATTTTGCAATCTATGCAACAAAATCTAACTTCACATCTCACAGCAGTGCAACAGTAAAAAAAACACAAAAAAACCCCAACACGCTTCTGTGTCTGCCTATGAACTAGTTACAGAAAGCACAGCCCACTTCAAACTGAAAAAGAAACTTTTACTTAATAAATAAATATATAAATAAATAAGTAACATTTAGTTACTGAACAGGCTTCAGTAAAGTTTTCCACTGGGGGTCGGAGGGGAAGGTGGAGAAAAAGAAAATCACACAACAAAAGTATTAAATGCTAATATTAAGTGCTAATTTTCCAGTGCTTGTATCTTTGTTAATGACAAGTTTCATTGCACCAGGTGTCTGTCTCCCCCACTGTCCTTCTACACTCTGAAAAAAGTGACACGACCATGAAAAGGTCAGGCAGAAAAGACAGAATGCTACGAATTGCACAAAACTGCAGGGATGATATTCAAAATAAAACTGTTGAGGCATCCCAGTTGATGTCTTCATAAAACCAACAATTAAACCCTTACTCACTGTCCTTGAAAGTAGTGAGTGCAGCCCCAATTAGAAGTCCTACATATGTGCAACGGTGAGCTAACAATTCTTTTTGCCATTCTTTCTCCTTCAGAGCTCATTAATGCACTGCTGCTACTCCCCCTCCTGCAGATCATCTTTTATTTTCACAGCATCCAAAATAACTTCCTTGCCTGCAAAGTTGGAATTTTTTTTCTTTTATTTCTGACTATTTCTTTAAACAGTTTACAAGATTTTACTATGAGTTGCTTCACTCACTTCTAAGTGTCTATATAAAACACATTTCCTCATTGGAGTTCCTATGGAATCCAAATTACAAACAAAAAATGCAACAATCTGCTTATTTCTTCATTTCCTCTGTTGACTATCAGACCTAATCATTCTTAGGATAAAATAAATCAGTCTAAAAGCTCCAGGGACTACATTGCTTAGCCACTCACTATAAAACTATAAAAATTATGAAACTGCATGAAAAACACTTCATGGAGGCATACAAAATTTTGTGATTCTGCTGGACATTCTGAGTGTTTTCACTTGTAAATTTACTTTATTTAATTTTTCTATGAAAGAAAAAGCCCACTTTATTCTTATTGATGTAGTCCATTTTCCAGCCCGAAAACTGTGCATTTCACTGACCATTTTTATGTCTCTACTTTGTTTACTAGTCTTCCACATACAGCATCTTATACCACACAGCATCTCTGGTTAATGCTCATTGGGTCTCCTTTCAGCATAGGACTATTCACATAAAATATTCCCATGTGTCAAACAGGTTTGCTCTAAGTCCAACAACTCTCCTGTTTGTCTCTTTGGAAGGGTGCAATCAGCATCACGTATGTCACTTACTGGAATCTGAGGGGGAAAAAAAGAGGTTCTATCATGGTATTCATGTTAAGGATTTGATTCAGTGATAAAGTTTACAATCATAACTTTTTTAATATGGTATATCAGAAATTATATTGCAACAGCACATGAATCTTTAAAGAATCTGCTACTGAAAGACCAAACACTGAAGGATTCCTTCTCCTAAGAAGGTTCACCACAACCTGCTCAGTATCTCCTTAAGCAGTTTCAGAAGTCCTTTCGAGTTTTAAAATACAATGCATTTTCTGTTATATAACCTGCATCAATAAACATTTTTGCTCATGAACAGGATGTTAAATGTCAATTATTGTAAACATTCATTTGAATTTTTTTTTCCACTACAATTTTTGCATTTTCTTTCAGGTTTGTGGAATTCAACAGCAATTTTCCCTGAACTCAGCTACTGTGATAAATTATTGAAGATTCAAAGAGATAAGTTTCTCAACACATTAGAATTAATCCTGAAGTCAGTAAAATTATAGCACTTTATACCACTTAAAAACTTAAAATCTGATACAGGTGTTTTAAGTGATTGTCTGCAATTTTGTATATCTCTGGAATATTTTTAATTGAAAGTGAATTATGTAAACTGTTAGGGCTGTCATAATCTTTTATATGGCTGGAACTTACAATTCTGCAACCAACTACAATGAGAAGATTATGACACTACATTAAAAAATAAGAATTCAAGACCAGATAGCTTTACAGCATGCTTTCTATTAGCACTTTTCTCTCTTTTCTCTCTCTTAACTAAAATAAAATGTATTTATAAACAATTACTGGATTTATATACACCAATGCTATTATCTAATACAGACATCTTATACATTAAATGTATAGATCTTTTGAGTTTCAGTTCACAACAGCTAGAATCACCCCAGTCTCATTCCTCCCTCTTGACAATAAATATTACGAGCTCTTTTGGTTGGGATGTTACAATCACAGCTGAGCATAATTATACCTAGTACATAAATACAAAATCCACCATGGTTTTCTCCAGAAAAATAAATGGAGAAAAAGAATGAGAAATGAGGACCAAAAAGCGAATGAAACATTGCAGTTACTTCTCAATATAAACTGGCAAATGCTGGAAGTACCACTCTGAGATTTCAGATACACAATTAGAATCTAACAAAACAATAAATTTTCAACAATTAGAAAGAATGCCAATAAGAAATGCATGATTTTGATTGCCTAACAAACGTAATTGTAAGCTTGGGTCTTGAAAATACACAATACTGCTCTTTCACACAGGCAAACATTTTCTCTCTGTTATTACTTGTAGCTAGTTTCCCAGCAAGATGTGTCCCTGAATGCACATTTGTATACTTCTGTATTTTCTTACAAAAAGTGACTCTTATTTCCTGCCTGTTTCAGTTCTCCTCTCTTTACGAAATGTCAAATTGTTTTAACACACACAGTCTGCAGCACTTCTCTGAGCTGGATGGCAGCAGATGAAAAAAAAGCTCATCCAGACAGGCATTACTATCAGCCAAGAGACAGCAGACATTTTACTTGGGCTCTGCTGGGCTGGCAGTTTCCAACTCCATGCTGAACAGCAGCTGCTGGCTGTGAGAAAAATTCTCTACTCTGCCTCAGTGTAAAATCAACCAGATTACATCACAGATTTTTCCGATATGTATCTACCTCATTGCGTATTTTCACACTTGGCAACAATCGCTGGTAGCAGAACTAAATGGCTTTTTAGGCCAGAGTGGCTCACATGCATCACTGCTCCCAGAAGGACCTCCCTGGCTGCTGCCTGGCCCCAGCTGGGAGCCGCCTTCCATGGCCCAAGACAATTCTGTGCTTTTTGATTCAATATACATAAAGCACCACTGGGGCTGTGGTGCAACTGGTCTGTGCGTTTATAACACAGGGCTGACGACTTCCACTGAATGTCATAAGAGGATGCAGAGAAATTTTAGGACAGAAGATGTTTACTTGCATAAGACTGAAAGACCACAACACAGAAACAAACAAAGTGAACTTGAGAGTAGAGAAGCACAATTTCATCCCACCTAATACCAATTTCCCAGTTAAAAATATTATCCCACAATCTATCCCAACATTTATCAATTTTTATTCCCTACAAATCACTACCATTATGCTATTTCCTACTAAAATAAACACATTAATAATGTAGACCCTTTCCTTTTCTCATCTATTTTTACACTGTACAAACTTAAATGCCTTCAAATTCCCTACAATTAACCACATAGGAAACAGCCCTAAGGATGTATCATTATATAAAGCAACAAGATAGTCACAGTATGTCTATTCTAAATTAAGCTCCTATTATAAGCAAATGTTCTTGCAAATGTCCCTATAATTTAAGAATAATCTCAAAAATTTTAAGGAAAGATTGTGCACTCTAGTTTACTTGAGCTGAGGTTAAGTAAAAATTATTAATGTGTGATATAATCAATTAAAATAAACTGCCTTGGAAATCATATGTGCTTTAATATACTTTGTAAAAATATTTTGTTCCTTAATTCTTAAATGCACGTTTCTTCTATCACCTTCCCAAACTGGTCTGGAAAAAGTGTATCACAGAAACCTGCTTCTTGACTTTTGTTGGTTATAACAATAATTGTAACAGTGTTATTAATGTATTTAGTGTGTATCTTAAAACCCTAAGTGGACACAAGTAAAAAGAACCTTGAGAGCAAATTCCTTCACATTTCTTTTGCTTCCATCTTCCTGGACAGTGTCCTGTGATGAAGGTCCTGTAACCTCCTTTGTAGCAGGAAGCTCACAGGTGCTGTGATTCTCTTTTTTTTACACTCTTCTTTAGTTCCAGGCTTTTAGCCTTTCACTGGTAATAAAGGTTTTCCTTTTTGAATGAAGGATTCTTTCCCGCCACTGTCACATCACCTTCTTCCTGAAGTCTCCTGCCCAATCAACTTTTACATTTTCTCCTTTCCCACTGCCTCTTTTCTGTTTCTGATCCACCCTAACTGCATCAGAAAATGAGTTAAACTCATTTAAAGTAAATCACAGTAGATAATCAGGTTTTTTTGTATATAAACATATAAACCACACACAGTCTCATGGAAAGTATGGAGCCCAGCTCCAAGCAGTTAATTCTTACTAGTTCTCAGATCTTTGGAGAAAGGCAATCTGTGCCTCCAGTTAGTTTCAACTAGATTAACTTTTAATATCTCCTATATTTTACTTTTGTAAGTACAGTGCTAAACCTATGTCCACAAATATCTCTGCCTCTATGCCACGCACAAAACAGGTAAATACATCATCCCTTTCCTCGGCTTACTTTGCTAGCAGCTCCTCTACTCAGTACTTAAACTACAAGATTTGCCTTTTCTCTGTAGTGCTTGCTACCCATATTCTTCTTTTTCACATTGTGATATTAGCACTGAAAAGATATCATTAGGTACCTTGAGAAAACAATACACATTCAGTTAATATCCCTCCTATAACTTATCTTACATTGGACAACAGCACAGACATATTTCATGCATAAATCAATCACACAGTACAATAATTACTTTAGACAGACATAAAAGAGGTTGTCCATAATACTGACCTATGCCATGGGGAAAAAAAAGGAGGGCATAAATCAAGATGAGTGCAAGTTACTCATTAACTGAAGCAGAGAAAATCCAAAAGGCTGGCTACCTTTCAAGTCACATTTCTAAAAATCAGCAACATCAAACTTAGCTCCTGTGCTCTCAACAGTAATTCATAGCTTTTGAAAGGAGGACTTATCTACTTTATTTTTAGTAGAAAATATAGTTTTCTAATAGCAAAACTGGGAAAGAAAATTATTAGTCAACCCAGCTTTTCAGTATGAACCCCTCACTTTACAAAGCTTGCCATCCATCTGGATTTATACCTCAATTACTTTAATTGGATCATTCAGAAAAAAAAGGCACCGAATGGGCACTGTTCAAGTTCTGTTAAGCATTTTTTCAATGTATTTATTAGGTCATCAACATACAAAAAAGAATCTTATGATAATTAAGAGGTGGAGGGCATGGGGAGAGGAAGAAAAACCTTGAAAATCAGTAACTTCCAAGGCTTTCAAAGGGTGCAGAGGATTAGGTTTTTTCTAGTTGACCAGGTCAGAAAAGTGTTTTCCTTCTTCACTGTGACAGAGTGTATAGCCCTCCTAACAGAGGCATGTCAGTATAAAATAAACACCTCTTGCTCCAGTCTTATCATTGTTCTGCTCCCTGACTTTTGTATAGCAAAGACCAAAGATGATTCAACTTCCAGCTCTGAAGTAAGTCCTGTTATTGACTCCACTAACAGCAGCAGCAGAACAAGTAAATTTCCTCAAAAAGGAAAACTCACTCTATAATGTTTTATTTCTGGCTTACAGTGATATGGAGCAGACAACACCGGGGCACACATCACCTTATGTGTGCCAAGTACTCAAGCCTTCAGCCTGAGAAATCAAGAAGTGAAGTTAGTACACCTGAGCTCTACCAAAATAATAATTGCCTTCTCGCTACCATTCTTTTGCTTGATGACAAGACATTTGTCTAACAAGACCTCCTAAGTCACAGCTTGTATTTAGGGCTGAATTAATATTCCAAAGGGGAAAAAAAAACCTGCCATATAACTCCTTCCAAATTAGTCTAGTTCTTTCAGTAGCTTTGAGGACACTCCATTAAGGCACTAAGGCTACCACAGGTTGAGCAAGAGCAATGGGAATAATCCATCAAGAAGAAAATGCTATTGACAATATCACTGGGTGCTAGACCTGTCTTCTTGTTACCTACATTTTGTACAGCAACAGATGGCACTTGAGACCAAGTCACAGTAATGCCAAATTTGCAAGTCTCAAAGGATAACATTTTTTGCCAAAACTGACACCCCTTGCTCAGACTCTGATTTGAAAGAAATGATGGGGAAACTAACTCCTATAAAATGTGAAAAAAAACTCATTTCCTTGCAGTCTCTTGTGAGTTTGTGACCTTAGAGTAAGCAGGTCACAGCATGCCCTCAGAGCTCCTATTCACCAGTTTACTCCGCTGCTCTGTGTTTGTACATGGATATCCACTGTGGTAAGTCACTGTGAAAGGCAGTTAATGCACTTAGAATGTGGAACTAGTGTTACCTTTTTTAACTTGTCTGTAACTGTTTGGATGACACTGATCTGTTCTCATTTTTTCATCACCTTTCTTGAAAAGAATCTAAAGGGACTTGAGGAGAAAAATCTCTGTAACTGTGGATTAAAGGATTGACAGTTACGAATCTCGCACAATAATGGAAGTTCCTTGTGGATATCTTATGTGGATCCTTGTGGGTCCCTTCCAACTCAGGATATTCTATGTGATTCCTTCTAGTTTACTTGAGCTGAGGTTAAGTAAAAATTACTAAACTGCAGGAACGGTTTTGCTTAACCATCTCTAATGACTGCAACTATTCCACAAACTGCAAGAACATTTCTCACATTGCCAGGACAATGAGTTCACTGTTACCTCCAGTAAGCAGAACAAAGCAAGTTTACAACACAGGTAAACCTCACTCTATCCCTGTTCATACAGTTACCCTAGAAATTGCTAACTGTTAAAGAGAGGAATGAATTACTCATTTAGCTCATTGTGTTAGAGTCTTTTTCACTCAACAAAAATCCCACCGTCATTACAGCTTCACACTTATTTTTTATAATAGTAATCTCTCACTGGAAAGAAGATAAGACAAGAAAACATGGAAGTGTCCCAAACCAAGAGCGAATGATAGCCCAAAATAGTAATGTAGTGAATATTTGATATTACTGATGATTAAGGGACTTCTTTCTTCCTAAATCAAATGCTGTTGTGTTTCATTTAACTTACCTTCGGTGAGTTATATTTAGCAATATTTAACCTGACTTTTTCTTCATGGTTTTCATATTCTGAAATTTCAAAACTCCCAATTTAATACAATAACTAAGGAAACTATAACCAGACTCATCTTCCTCTCTTACTATATCAAGGAAGAGAAAAAAGCTTAACTAAGCCTTTTCTATAAAAACATTGAGTTATCAATTACTGTGTCTGACCCAAGTATTCTATTTTTGCTATTGTATTGTTTAACGTGTTAGAAAACAAAAAAATATGAATCATTGTTTCAATACCAGGCAGCAACTATCTTTCAATCCTTGCTAACACATGGGAAATGAATTCATTCTTTACTGAAAGCACTGTCTTACTCCACTGGGGCTGTTTGTCAGTTCCTCCAGGGTGACACTAAATCAAGTTGCAAAGCAGTGTAATGTAAATCACAGACTAATTTACTTGTCACTGTGTTGTGGCACTTGGTTAAAAATGCTTTTTAATTGCAAAGATAAATTATACATTAACAATTCTTGGTGGCAGTTTCAATACTGCATCAGATTATTTCACTCTAGAGAAAGGAGCTGAACAACTACACAACCACAAGCTATGACAGAATATTTTTAAATTGTCGGGTTGTTCAGATCGATGGTGTTGGTAGTGTTGTGATGATGAGCTCTGTCCTCCACAAAAACAAAAGACATAATCAGTCTTTTATATTCAGTAATTCATGAAGAAAAAGTACTCTGTTTTCTTGAACCTTTCAGATCACTCCAGCTTCTCGCTTGCAAATTAGTCAGACTCCCTATAGAAATATGAACTGGTTCTCAGTCATGCTGAAAAATAAGCCTTTCTCTATTCTATAATCTAGGACAGGGAAATGACTGAAAATAGAACAAAATATGTTTAGGAAAAAAAATAAGGAAGTTGTTGAGTAATCTTTAGTGATTTTGAGTATCATCACCTTTGGAATTGCAATTCTCTCCACACAAACCAGGTTCTTCCTGCTGGAAGTTAGACTGGATCTGACACCACTAGCAACGAGTAGCCAGCAAGCAATGATCAGTAGTCAATGCACTACAGGTAAAAGGCTCCACATCGCAGTTACTGGCATTGGACCAGGTCTAAGTCCTCTGCAGAAGGTGAAAGTCAATCTTACAGCTCACCTGTACCTATTGCATTCTGTGCATGCTATTCCTCAGTCATGCGGTTCCCATTTATGTCTATTGCAGCCTCCTACAGTGTAGATTAGACACATCTAAAAGATGTGTCTGTGTCCTCCCCCAGTCACAGAATCACAGAATGGGTACTGCTGGCAGGGACCACAGTGGGTCATCTGATCCAGCCTCCCTGCTCAAGCAGGGTCATCCTAGAGCACACGGCACAGGATTGTTTCCAGATGGTTTCTGAATATCCCCAGTGAGGGAAACTACACAACCTCTCTGGACAATCTGTTCTGTTCAGTCACTCACAGAGTAAAGAAGTTCTTCCTCACAGTTCAGCTGGAACTTCCTGTGCATCAGTCTCTGGCCATTGCCTCCTGTCCTATTTGGCACCACTGAGCAGAGCCTGGCTCCATCCTCTTGACACGCTCCCTTCAGATACTGACAAACATTGACGAGGTCCCCTCTCAGTTGTTCCTTCTCAAGGCTCCCTCAGCCTCTCCTCCTCATAAGAGAGATGCTCCAGCCCCTCAGTCATCTTCATCACCCTTCACTGATGTGTGCTACACAAGCGCCATGTCTCTCTTATCTGAGGATCCCAGAACTAGACGCAGCACCCCAGGTGAGGCTTCACCAGGGCTGAGTAGAGATGCAGGATCACCTCCCTTGACCTGCTGGAATGCTCTTCCTGGTGTATCCCAGAACACCTCTTAGCCACATGGACGCTGCTGGCTCATGGACAGCTTGGTGTCCACCAGGACGCCCTGGTCCTTCTCCACAAGCTGCTTTCCAGCAGCTCAGCCTCCAGCCTGAACTGGTACATGGGGTTATTTATCCCCAGGTGCAGGACCTTGTATGTGCCTTTGTTGAATTTCACACTTCCTCTGCTACTCTGCAACCCAGGGCTTGATATAAACCGGCCAGAAGTCTGCCAAACACAACTTGCAATATATGAGCTAAGGATATTCTGTCAATAAGCTGCAACATGGATGTATTACAGAGCTTATACATGACACTATCAATGAAGAGACATTACACATTCACTTTCAGACCACAGAAGAAAGGTTTTGAAGCGGGTTGTTTTTTAGACACATCATCTGATTCCACTGAGCTGATGGTCACCTCAATTTAGACGGTGTCAACCGTCAAGGGCAAAGCAAAGACACTGAAAAGAGCTCATCCAGAAGAGGAGAGAGAGTCAAGACATAGATTAGCCCCCTCTCACACTTGCTATCTTGTCCTTATGTCAGACATTTGATTTTGCAAAAAATTGCCACCCCCTGGCCTGCACCACCTGCTGCAAGGATCTTACCAGGTGTTTCTTTCCCAGGGCATGGAAAGTGCCTCATCCTGTCGGCTTGGCTAATAGCCTTAAACAAAACCAGCCTTCTCCTAGATCTCCACGGTGCTCTCCTCATTGCCCATCAGCAGGGCACAGGGTCATCCTATGCTCATGCTTTCAAAGCCTTTGCTGTTACCCTAGCCCTTAGGCTGTACATCATCCTCACAGCAAGGGGCACCACCACACTGTCTGCACAGCAAGTCATCATAATTAGTTGATAATGAGCCTAATAAAAGGCCAGAGCTGGGCCCCCCGCACAAGTTAGCAGAATGCCTCTTCTCACAAGGCACTGTTATCAGCAAGGACAATATTGTTTTCATTGGGTACAAAAATGCTTCAGCTGTTACAGCACACAAGGTTGTATCAATGTTTAGGGTCAACTGTAGGAGCCTTGCTGGCACTGCAATGCCCACACTGGAATGAAGCCTTCATTCACAGCCACTGCCCAGGCTTTGTTGTAGCTCCCTCTGTGTGCACACACCAGAAACAGCCAACTTGGGATACTTTCCGGCATTCTCTAAGAGACAGGAAACTTGTATAAGGGACACTTTCACATAGTACATGTGGAAACATTTTATTGAGATATTTCTGTCAGAATGACATTGTCAGCTTCAGAAAACAAGCTGAATCTTTTATCAAAAAAGTACCCTAGATTATTTTTTATAAACTAATTTCAAAGATCTAGACCAGTAGCAAACTGCCCTCCTCTTTTCTTATTTTTCTTAATGACAATGAATAGATTTGAAAATCAGGAGGCAGATTTCCTGTAATAATTAAGTATTTAAACAGCATTTAGTAGCTTAGAAGACTTCTTAAAAAGTACATTACCATCACTGAAATATGCGAGGGCTGACACCTAATTCACTAGCTACGTCCTGAAACACAGTTGGTTGGTATTAGGTTGGAAATTATTGTTCCCAGTACACATAGTAAATCTGCTTATTAAAATTCCCTTTCTGAATATTTACGCTAAGTCTGCAACCCCCTATGCATAAGAGACCTGTATTATCACACAGAGTAACTTGGCAGTTTCAAAGAAACCTAACATAATTAAATCAAGACAGATCAGAAATGAAAGAAAGTACAACCAAGCAAGAGGCTGACACCCTGAACTTCCACAACACTGCAGCATTAGAAGCATCCATAGCATTACAATACAAAGCTCCAAAGCACTGATTTAGAAAGTCATCCAAAAATATAACTCCTTTGTATTTTGAGTTGTTGTCCAACTCAAATCTTTAATATTAAATAAATTAGCTCTTTAGCGTTCGTAATCTCTCTACTTTTTGGAGTATATTTTCAGTGTGTGTCCAACAAAACTAAGTACATTTTAGGTGAGAGAGAGCAAGCAAACCCTGATTTCTGATACTGATTCCTGCTGCCTATTACTTCAAAAACTGCTTAGTCTACATCATAAACTAGTTAAACATAGTCTTCAAGGATTCCTCACCCTCTCATTATTGCTCTGACAGACTATTTCTGCATGATTTTTATATTTAAGGATCACCTTCACATTTTTAACTTGATCTATTCCTGAGCAAATTTTGATTTTTTGGAGTCTGCAGCTGTGCTGGATGTTTGCAGGTGGGTTGTTTTTCATTTTCCTCAATGACAATACGGAAGAGGATCTCTTAATTTCCTCCCGCGGGCTCTATCTCCTCGCCTCTGGTCACCCAGGAGGTGTCTCAGCACGTGTTTACATTCACCATTCAGAAATACAGTATTCTCAGCAAGGCATAGGGTTGTGGAAGCACTTCCATTACCCCCTCCTTATAAAACTGCAGTCACACACGCCTTTTTCCTACAGAATCACATCAGCAGATTGTAATTATTTAATAACTTTAGGAGACTAGGTTTTTTCTTTTTTCAACTGACACTTCCAGGCAATGAGCTCTTTTTTGAAAGAATTCTTAAGCTTGAGATAAAACACCTCACAGGTATCTTTGTAGAATATGATTTAATTTTAATTTCTAGTCCCTTACTTTACAAGAAAATTAAGTCCTTCATAGTTATGAAGCATCACAACTTTGTAACGAAATTATTAGTATTATACAGTTCTAGCAGTTTATCAGTGCCATGAATAGAAAATTTGTTCATGTAATTTTCAGATGTACTTCCATATTATCAACCTTTTGCAAAATTTGTGATTACAACGTACATATGCTGTGGAGCTTGTGCTGTGTGACTACAGGAAAAAAGGTGGAAAATTACAACAGTATTAGTAGAATTAACAGCATTGGCAGAAAGCAGGTAACAAACACTCCCTTCCCACAATAATTCTGATGTCAACAACAAAATTTACACTATAACCAGAATAAGCTACAGATAAGCTCTACACACAAGTGAAAGTACCTCAATACCCATTTAACAGTATTAAAGTAATTTAAAAATGACTGCATATGCATATCATTAATGGCTTTGTAAAGACACACAATGAAACATATAAAAAACCATAACTTTAAATGGGAGTTTTCAAAATGCTTTCCAATAAGCAAACTTTTCTATTCTTCAGGGAGAATTTTATGTTGATTTTGAGGAAAGTACAAAATCTGCATTTTTTTTTCTAAACAATTGTTTTGAACTCAAACCCAAGTATTTCAAATCACAAAGCAACCTGAAACATTTTGTTTGAAGTCACAGCAACTTCAGTCTCTTTCTTGCAAGTCTCAAAACACTGCCAGATTGCACAGATCATTAGCTGATGCTTTAAACTCACTTTTTTGAATTCTCTCCATTTTTAATGGAAAAAAGTATAATTTTTCCCATTTAAAAAATTGTGAAAATTTTAAGTACATTATTAAGTATTGTTGCCAATCTGATGCTGCTGCTTCTTTATTTCTCTCCCTCCCACCCCTGCCTTTTTCTTCTCTTAACTTTGAAGGCTTCTGTTCTCAAGGGCATATATAAAATTACATATATAGTAGTTATTGTGTTCAGGTAAGAATTCAGCAAGAATTTATAACATGGCCTTGCATCTTTACTCAAAAACATCTATTTCTGCATATATATGGACACATTATTTACAAGTACATTTTCACTGGTTTAAGTTTCCAACTGCAAACCATGCAATTTGGGTAAAATGCTGCAGTTAGATAATGCAAACTGAATTCAATGTGAGAGAGAAAGCAGAGAACATATGTGCATGTCTCTGTGTGTACATGAAGAAACACAGCCAAATTATTTTGATTTCATACCCAAAGTGCCTAAGTATAATTTTTATTCTGAAGTGCTCATCACATTCAGAATTCCCACTGAGCAGGTTTTACTTGTTTAGTACAGAAAATAAACTTACACTCTTCTTATTCCTGGATGCTGAAATGCCATATTTACAGAACCTAATGCTGTGGATGTACTTAAAAAAATTAAGGAGTTTCTCAGCCAGTATAAACTTTTACAGCTCCATTAGCCTGGAATTACAAACAGTTAGCTTGGAAGTTCAGTCACGGCATGAGCTTGGCTTTTCGTATTTTGGTTCTTAAGCTCAGGCAAAATTCTTCTAACACTAGCAATGTACCAGTAATACAATGGGATGGCTTTTCATGTTTTTAAATCTCACAAACCTGCAATCAGCAAAAATTTTCCAGGGTTAAGAGGCATTATTGTAGAGAAAGTTAATACTGGCTGCCATAAATCATGTATCCAGTAAGGCCTGCTGGCCTTAAATGACTCCTGAGTTGAGAGTTGATGTCCTCAACACAGAGAGATCTTCCCTCTGTGGTTTTGGGTGAATTGATTCATATGATCTACAACTAACACAGCAGAGCTCTGTAAGGACCCACATGACACCAAAGAAAAGATAATCTTTCTAGCCATGTTGCCATTAGGAGGGTCAGGTCACAAGGATCCAAAGATCAGCTGCATCTGAGTTCCTGAGCGCTCTTCTGAGCTGCCCAGCTTCTCCCAGCATTTCCCTCTGACACACACCTCTTTATGATTCAGGGCAAGAGACAAAAACTTTCTCCAGACCTGCTGTGACAAGTCAAAGAGTGGAATGGGAAGGTGGGAAAACCTAAAGCTGTCTCGCTCACACTAACAGTTGTTTGTGCAAGCAGCATTTGTCATCTCCTGGTGCACCACGCTCTGTTGTGCTGTATACTCCCAACTTACACAGATAGCACGCTTTAAGGGCTAACTACTCTGAACACAGTGACAAGATTCATTATGTATAAGAAGCTTCTAACAGGAGGTGTGCTGTTAGCGTTTGCCTAGTTCAGTAAAGTTTAAAATTAAAGTTTAGAACTGGCCTGATACATCAGTCATCTAAACACTCCCATCACAGCAATCATTATCTGATATATGATTCATATTCATATCATATTCTAATATCTAATTCATTATCTGATCTATAAATAGATATGTACACATGTATGTATGTATTTATACTCAAACTCAGTTATACCAGTCAATTAATTGCAGTATTTTGCTCAGATTCCATGCTTTGCATTTTTACCTACCTGAAATTGTCAGTGCATTAACACATTCTATTCAGTTATTGCCCAGAATTGCCAATCATATGCACCAGGGAAAAGTGAAGTATGTACTACAGACAGTGCTCAGCAAGTATTCAAGAATGCAGAAGGCCAAGAATTACTAGCAAGGTAATAAACAAACATTACTTTGCTGCTGGGTAAATCAAGGTCTAACTACATTTTGAAGGATGCATTAAATTTCATAAACTATAGTAGTACTGGGAACAGATGATCACAAGCACACAAGGCAAGATTTGATAGACTGGGATTCTCCAGCTTGGGAAGATAATGGCTGAGGAGAGAAGATACAGATGTTGAAAACCTCAAAAAATCATTAATGATACAGAGGATGAGAAGGGTACAGGATTATCCACTATTTTAAAACGCATCTAAAATCCTACTTTTTCAGTTGCTAACAAACTGTAAAGAATATATTTTCTAGAAAGCCCTCAATACAGCAAATTTCAGTACAATAAAATCAATCTCACCAGCTGAGAGAAATTAAGAAGACAGAGAAGTCCTCCCACTGCTCCACAGCAAACAGGGATCCAAAGCAAAAGTGGTTCTAAAAAGCACAAATTCAGATTGGCTTTGCGCAACAAAAATGCAAATGTAAGAGACAGTGACAATGGAGACCAAAGACAGCATACTTTTCTGATCAGGATGATTTTTGATCATTTGATGATTTTGATCAGCCTATAAAAGAACAGTATCACCAAGAACTGCTCATCTGCCTAATCTGTATTGTTCTAAATATCCTTTCTTATAGATTCAGAGCATCCTGGAGAGAAGTGTCCATAGGAAGAGGAGTAGCTGTAACAAGGTCAGAGCACACAGAGGGAACCAGGGGCAAAGAAATGACCCCAGAACAACCAGGAGCAAGAGAGAGACGGCATTTCCAATGTCACTTCAGCTCACAGAGGAGATGAGGATGATGGGTTTGGAGACAGGGAGAGAGAGACAACAGTACTTCAGATGGAATTGAAGGGCTAACAAAGATCCCTACAGGAGAGAAGTAAATAGAGAATTTTTCCGTGATTCTGAGAAATGCCATGAAAGCTCTGAAATTGGTAAAACACATAAGGGCACCGAAGCAGGAGGTAAGTTCAGTGGAGAAGAAAATGAGACTCTGAGCTGTCAGGCACAGGAAACTGGAGGGAATAGGGAAAGAAAACAAAGGCCAGCAGGGAAAATGGCAACAAAAATCACATGTGCCTTAATAAAGCATCACAAATGCTTTATTTAAGCTGGAGGTGGAGGTGAGATGAATCAGAGCTCTCTTGAAAGAAATAAACTCAGTCTTCCACAGCTTCAGCTCTTGCAAGGAGAACAAAGGAAATCGAATGAGATGTAAATTTGCACCACGTGTGCAAGCCCTCACCCAAGACCACTGCAAAATACGTGAAATAAAAGCATACTCTCTAATCTATGTGTTATCTTGGAGTATTGACCAGCAATGCCTATGGTTTTTCCTCACCAAGCCCATTTGTATTAAGTGTTCAGATAACTTGCTCTTTCTTTCCAAATGTCCCCTTCCAATCCAAACACTGCATATTTCAAGTGGGCACACAGCCTTACGTTTAGTTCTTAATTAGAAAATACAATGATTCTGTCTCATTTCTAAGTGAGCAGGAATACCTATTAGTCTCATGATTAAATTTAGACAGGTTAATTAAATCTGCTTAAGCACAGCTTGCCCTTTAAGCTATAGTTAGAAAAAAAAAAGTCATATTTCTGAGTCACAGGAGTTAAATGAGTTCATTAGTCAGGGTTTGAGTCAAATTCTCAATTGATGTATAAAGGCACAGGTCTGTTGAAGTCAACCATGCTGCTAGTGTCTACACAATTGAGGAACTGACTCATTATTCTGCCTCAACTGCATTTGCATCTTCAAATTTAAGTGCATTATTCTGTTGGCAATGATTAAACCACTACAACTCTCCAGCAGGTGAGGGCCATGCCAGTGATGAGCTCTAAAGTACTGATGTAGAATCACAGCAAAAAAAAATTACATGGGTTCAATTAAGACAATTTAAGATTTTCTTCGTAGTGCCAGGATTATTTCAAGCTACAGAGCAGAGTTAACAACTTAGTCCCCAACCCTGAGTTATTTTCAAGAAAAAGATTTTCTCTAAAAAGTAAACAAGCAGCAACAGTACATTGATAGCTGTGCAAAATGCATTCAGTGCTGTCTTACCTACAAAGGAGAAACCTTAAAAACTACAGATTTAACCCACTCAGGACTCATTTAATGAAATGCTTCTGTACAAATATTTATTGTCTTCCAACAGAAGTGTACTTATGGACTAACTCAAGCTCCTGCATTCTAGAAAGAGTTCATTTGAAGTGGGGTTTATGCATCACCAACTACTGTACTGCCTCCAGAAAGGCAATTCACATCTTGCTGATTACCGAAGTTGGTGTTGATATTTCATATCTGATTTAAATGACCTTTGTTGATGTGTGTGTCTAACTTCAGATGTTTCTCTTGCTTGGCTCACTTTCCACACTGTCCAAACAACTTCATGGACAGCATCAGGTAGAAATCCTGCTTTGCACCAGTTTTGCATGGCTGATGACATGCTGTGGATTAATGCACTCACACACCTTTGCTCCTTGTCACCTCAAGCAGCTGGGAGGGAGAAACAGGGAGGTCACCAGACACACACTCCCTCTGTTTTTCCAAGAGCTGGTCAACAGTCACAAGTTATTGAGTCAGCACTTTCTCATCAAAGCCATGTTCCTGACAGCTGACTTCCTGCTTGTAAAACAGACTTTCTATCTTCAGGACAGCCCATAAGTACAGGATGGAGTTGGGCTTGCACTGAAACACTGTCAGCATAACTATTTCCTTTAGAACAGTATAGGAAATTACCCACAGCCAGGGTGACACCTAACAAGATTAACACTTAAAAATACCAGTGATTACACTGAGTTCTCAGATGCCAACTAAATTAATTAATTCCCAGCTAAACACTAGAAGCTCAGACTATTAAATCTAGGATTCAACACTGGCAAATCATTTCGTTCAAACATGGAAAAATACAAAAACAAGAGCAGGGATTGCTGAAATGGTGTAGGGATACACCTGTACAGATCCTATGAAACTCACATTTCATGAACTCAGTGAAACATCATCGCTGGAAGTCAGTCTAAAGTATCTTAGGGTTTTTTTTCTAGAGGCAGTTGTGAAGTACCCTGAATCATGGCTTAAAAATGTCTTTTGCCACGTGCCCAGTATGTGTGCAACAGGAAACATTTTTTTTTTATTTTGAGGCATGTAGAATACATCAAAACATGGGCAACTTAAGGAAAATTTAGCACTCAACACTAAAGCAATAAAAAACCTGTAGAGATTACATAAATCTGTGAACTGACTTTAATCAGTTCATCATTTTATCAGCATATTTTCAAAGTATTATTTACCCAGAACCATAAGTGCAGCCACAAGCCTGCAGTCTCATAATCAGTAAAATCCCAAAAATCTGCAATACAGACTAAGTAAACTGCAGTTCACATGGATTAATTTCAAATTGCCCCATGGAGACCTTTTTCAAATGCGTTTCATGTTTCATAGAGCTTTAATGACCAGTGAGCCAAGCTGAGCAAACAGAACTCGAGTTCAGAAATTTGGGCTAGATTTAGGGGAAGGGTGGAGACATCTTGATTGCCTATTGTCTTTTTTTTTTTTTTTTTTTTTTAAACTCTGAGAAAATGTGAAAAAATGCCTCTGAAGAGTTGTGTTGGAAAATATATTCCAGAAGGTTTACAGGTCTTCATACCCCTTTTGATCAATC
The DNA here is from genome assembly GCA_037834095.1 of Argya squamiceps. Lineage (NCBI taxonomy): Eukaryota > Metazoa > Chordata > Aves > Passeriformes > Leiothrichidae > Argya > Argya squamiceps. The sequence continues at coordinate 34,971,321 of JBBMKD010000170.1, read as the reverse complement.
TTTCATTCAAGTCACATATTCAACTTAAGATCATATGGAAACCCATGCATATGATTATGTGTTTGGAGAGCCATTGAATTCCATTTCAATAGGAATGTATGTATATACTTATGTGCACATATTTCTACGTATCTACACAGGCTGGGGATGAACAGATGGAGAGCGGCCCTGCCAAGAAGGACTTGGAGGTGTTGGAGGATGAGAGGCTGGACATGACCTGACACTCCCAGCCCAGAAAGCCAAACATGTCCTGGGCCCCATCCAAGGCAGCGTGGGCAGCAGGGGAGGGAGGGGACTCTGCCCCTCTGCTCTGTTCAGACCCACTTGCAGTGCTGCATCCAGCTCCGGGGCCCCAGCACAGGAGGGACATGGACCTGTTGGAGTGAGTCCAGAGGAGGTCACCAAGGTGATCAGAGAGATGGGGCACCTCTCCTGTGAGGAAAGGCTGAGAGAATTGGGATTGCTCAAATTGGAAAAACCAAGGCTTCCAGGTGACATAATTGCAGCCTTCCTGCAGTATCTGAAGGGAACCTACAAGAAGGCTGAAGAGGGATTTTTCACAAGCGAATGTAGCAATAGAACAAGAGGGAACGGTGTAACTTTCCCTAAAGGAGTCTAGTTCATTACAAAATAAGAAGAGGAAAAAACCACAAAAAAACAGGTAAAGAAAATCACTAAGGATAAAGAAAACTTCAGTTACTAATTTCAGTTGTATAAATTCTGACTTTATATTAAAACATGAAAATATAAAACAAGTTAAACTAATGTGTGTGGGTTTTTATCTAATATATCTAGCACAACAAATAATAACTTATTTTTTCACAGGAGATTCTAGTGTAATAAGCTGCTTTGGCAACACAGAATTACATTAGAAAATACATTCCAAATAGGTAAATGCAGGTCTTGGACTTTCCTCAGAACTATTTTGATTAATTTATTGTCTTGCATTGTGTGGTAATACAAAAACGTAAAATAATGAATTTTCTGTATCCTTTACATTATTTCTAGTCAATCAGCAATGGCAATGTCTCGGGTTTGGCTCCTCTTCACCCGAGAATCAGGTGGTGGTTCGAGAGAATCTTTTTTGCCCTCTGAAGGCTCTGAGCCAGACACGAGAATGAAACGGAGTCTTCAAGGTCTTGTTGTTTCTGGGTTTCTCGCGTGTTTATTATTTCTTATCTTACAAGTTTCTCTGTGCCCAGCCGAGATGTTCACAGCAGCTCGGACACAGGTGACTCCCCCTGTCATGGGAGGTCGCTACCTCTTATACAGATAATTACGTGTCTATTATTTACAATTACCTGCCAATGCCTACTACCTATACTAGAAGGGTCATTTCTACTTTGACCCAATCCCCTTAAACTACCTTGTGCCACTGTCACTGCAGAAGATGGATGCCAAGGGAGAACAAGAAGAACCCAGGGCACTGCCCTAAAATCTCCATCTTGTCCCCAAGTCAGCTCCATTCTAAGAATCCCAAAACTACCAAATTTTCCACCCGGTGATAAACTACACTACTGTCTGTCACACCTTTGTGACTTGTAATTCTTCTCTCAATGTTAGAAGCTTTTTCCCATGGACTGAAATCAAAGCCAGTGTCTTCCTGGGCTCTGTGCCAGGCACCCACCCTGGACAGACCCCAGATCCCCCTGTCCAGGATTCAAACCCTCTTGTACAGATCTCAAACCCTCTTGCTCGGGTCCCAGACCCCACTGCCGAGGTCTGTGACCTTCCAGGGCAACCAAAGGAATGCCCTGGACTCTGACCGCAATGGTGCAAATTTACTTTGGTTTCCAGAACTACATGATTTTGTTTACAATTTGTACAAGTCATGGACTTGCATACAGCTCAGAAGTTGCCCTCCAAAGAAGAAAGGGATTATTATATTTTGCTCTACAAGGTCTATGGGATCACACTTTTTTTTTTCTTATACAAGGAGTATATTCGGCTATAGACAGAGACGGCATTCCTTCCACCCCTTATTTTTGTTGCAAACTACTGACATGTTAAGGACTAAACCTAAAATCTACCCAAGTCTGCTCTTAGCAGTTACATCCCCTCCCCTTTCGTGCTCTTCTCCACCAGACAGGTTTCTTTATCAGGTAGATTTTTTTCATTTCACATTAATTTGGGAATTACACAGAATCCAACTTACTATTTTGTTTCCTTTTCACTCCACTACCTGAACAACCTCTTACTTCTGCACAGATGGGTGTAGAGGGATTACTGCTACAAAGAGGTGACAGACATCAGAGTAGAAAACTCATGGCCTAGCAAATCCATCAGAAAACAAGAGACACAACACCTCAATATGGCAAGAGACTGTCATAGCCTGTAGATGAGAAGAAAATACCAGCTGCTGTCTTCCAAAAGGTAACACCGTGAGTAACATTTCAGGGTTACTCTGTCTAGATAGCCAGATACTACAGGAAGAAAAATAATTGCAATACTCCCATATTATCCTTACAAGAGTATTAAGAGGATTTAAAAAATGATAACTAACACTATTGCATTGGGTTCTAACAGCAATATCTGAATTTATCAAATTCCTCAAATTTGATAAAATTCCTGAGTGTTCAGTCTATACTTGATCTTTAACGGCCCTCGTTTTGTCAGCACACAGTGCAAACAGACAAAATATCTATATATCAAACCATGGAACAGAAATGAAGTGCTGATTGGGTGTATTTCCACATCATGTTTATTTCATTACAAAAACAAACACAAGAAACTATGCCTAGATCAGACTGGATTTTATTTATTTTTAAAATATGTGACTTTTCATGTGAGCAAAAGCAAAGGCTTACCCTATAAACAAGTCAACATTTATCTGGCAACTCCCTGCAGCACTGAACAAAAAAATATTTTAAGTTGCGCCACTTCCCATCAAAAAAGAAGAGAATTCTGGTCAAGAATGAAGAATAAGACTCTATGTACTTCATGTTGAGATTTATACATTCTGAAGCAGGTGCAAAGGAGATGTGAAACACTACTGTTCTATTCTGATAGCATTTTATCCCCACTTTAAAAGCACAAAAGTGACAACACAAGGTTAAAAACCAAACCAAAACCCACAACACACAGGAAAACTAGTCCCTTATGTTTAAAATGCAGATTAAAGCACAAATGAAACAACAAAAAAAAATCTCAACACAACCTCAACAGCACACAAATATTAAATCCTTTAGTCCTTGAAAAAGAGGTAGAAAAGTTTCAATAATGCAAAATCACCTTGAAAACCAAACTTGAAAGCACTAAAAAAAACCCCAAATCAAACACTTTCTCAGTAATATGCTTACCTCTGTTTGCTGGATGAATCTCATATTTCATTATTTTACATTATCTTCCAAACAACTACACTGCTTTATTGGTGTTATTCAGATTCTAAACAGAAAATAGTAAACTTAAACAGTAACTTTGATGACACATTAGCTTTCTCTGCTTGGTCTGAAACTTTATTACATTACAATGTATGTATTTGTAGAAATTATGACACTTAAAGGTTTTTCCTTCAAGTATTACCAAAACAGTCATGTAGAAGACATGAATCGTGTCATTCCATTTCTGAAACCTTTCCTGTTGTAGGTTAATGATATAAGCACAGCAGTAAAGCATAGGGCACTGCTCAGAGATTACCTGGCCTCTGAGGGGAGAGGCAGCCTCAGCTACAGTCAAGTCTTGCAACTCAGACAGCGGTCACCACCCCCACCAAACCGTGCAGTCCCTCTGAGCCTCCTTTTCTTCAGTTTGAACAACCCCAGCTCTCTCAGTCAATCCTCATAAGGCTTGTGCTCCAGAACCTTCACCAGCTCTGTTGCCCTTTTCTATGTATATTCCAGAGCCTCAGGATCTGTTTTTTGTAGTGAGGGGCCCAAAACTGAACACAGCATTTGAGGTGTGGCCTCACCACCACCCTTCCAATTTTCTCCCTGAGTAACCTCACAACAATCTCAATGGGATCCTACTACCAAGGCTTTAGGGGTCACCAGGGTCCTGTCACTGGTCCAGTGCCAAGGGAAGCACACCTCATACAAACAAGAGACAGCAGATTCTACACAGCTCAGACTATGTGTTACATCCTGGGAGCATTAAAATAGCTGGGTTACAGAGCTGCATGCTTGTAAGTGCCCCACTTTGTGCTCTTTGCTCCTTTAAGGGATTTTACACATACAAAATAGAGACCTCCATGTTTTAAAATTCTTTAAGTCCTAAAAATATCAGCCTCCATTTTCATACAGTTCTGGACATTATACATAAAGTTCAAGTTGCCTTCCTTTAACATGGGTGCCTACTGACTTCAGAAAATAATTTCTCTTTGCATCTTTAAAATACCTATCTATTAAGAAAATGTAAGGACTACATTACAATTTTGTCTAATAACTTAATAACACTAGACTCAGCTCTTCCCTGTTCCTTATAAACATTTTAAATATTTGTAACTTAAAACACATTTTTTCAATTTTTGAGGTTCACTCTCAGTGACGTAAGTATGAATCAAAAAAGCCCAAAGCCCAAGTTAGTTATCTCCAAAGTCTTATCAGAGTCACAGGAGTTCTGCCAGTTGTCATGTCCTCAGGAATATTAAAAAAAAAAAAAATTATTAATGATAATAATAATGATAAATTTGCATTCTTAAATGAACCAAAACAACTTTGTATAGTATTTAATGGTGAAAAAAACATTGCTGTAACTGTTCTCTGCATATGATTTATCGTTTTATGTTTTTTGGCTCAAGTTATTCTTCTTAGCTATAGTGGCATGCCTCTGTTAGCATTAGTGGGGATTACACAGATGAAAAAAAGACCAAATTTGGCTAATGATGCTACTCTGCTGGCAGAACACAGGAGACTATCACAGACACTGACTAATCTTCAAATACATTACTAAATTTATTCCTTTTCTAAACCATGATGACAAGATTTGACAAGCCCTTTTTTGTCAGTGAATGGGTCTAAAAAAGCATCTGACAAAATACACTGGAAGAAAGAGAGGTAACCTGGAACTCTTGACACGAGATGTCTCAGTAGAACACAGTGAGGGTGTTTCAGGACAGGCTTTGTTGATACCTACTATTTTACAAAACCCCGAGGGCAAGCTGAATTTTTTGTTGCCAGCCTAAGAGATTTGATACTGTATTTGCAGAACTGATGTGAAATAGGCTGACCTCATCTGCAGGCTTCTTTAGTTCAGAAACCCACCTACCTCTGGACTGCTCAGGAGCTGCACTGAACCTCGGCACTCCCACACCCAGCCTGGAAGTTGATCAGTAGCCCCTGTCTCTTCAACCAGTTAGGTAACATGGATACTGAGCAAACTTAAAGTTAAGCCACCTGGGAGACAAGACAATGAAATAACATACTGTCCCTGGATCATAACCATAAAACGAGGAATTTCTGAATTATACTCAGAAGGGGGAAAAGTGAGTATTCTTACCTTAAAATCCCCTTAAAACTGGTAGTTTCGATCTCCAGAGAGATGAAAACTGACCCTCAGCTCCCCTCAGGCAAAGGAGGGAACTGAACATTCAGATCTATACATGTTCACATTGCTACGTTAATGTCTGAGAGAAAAATGCCAAGGAAAAAAAAAATACAAAAAAACTCCTGTCCCAACATCTCCTCTAGATACCGGATGCTAAAATATTGTTCCAGGGTCACCATTGAGGAAAGCTGTCAACACCTCCCCTCAGCTTGGCTTCTTAATAAGGATGCTATAAAGGAATCACATGCTGAGCAGCCTTAAGCAGCGTTTTTTGCAGCTATTTGCATGCAGGCTCATTCCCCCACTCTAAGTCATGTGGGTCACAAGTAAGAATATTAGCAAGACATTTAACTCTGAGGCTGAGACAGGCTTCTGGATGACTTTGAACTTGCCTTAAGCACTAAGTGTTGAAAAGCCCAGCACTTTGAACATTCAGACCTCTTTACAGATCAAGCCTTAAGTGAAATAAATCAAAGGACAAACTCACAAATTCCAAAGGTGGATTTCATAGAGTAATCATCATAGGTTTCTACGGTATTACCAGAGCCAAGACAACAACCTAGGGTTGCTAGCTGGTTAAAACCCAAGCAAGGTTTCAAAGCTGACTTTTGTGCCCTGAAGTCCCACGTCCTACTTGAGAAGTAATCAGAATACTCTATGCATTGTCCCTGCTCATCTCCTTAGATTTTGGGGCCATTAAAATAAAACAAAAAACCCTAACTATTCTACAAAGCAGCCCACGTGCTCTCTATATTATTCCAGGGGTATTAACAGGGTTGGAATGACAGTAATTACTGTATCCTTCTATAATAGGTTACTACAGTAAATTTTATAGAGCTTGAATGCAAAATAAAATATGGAAAAAGAGAAAGAAACAATCTAGGCAGACAGTTCCATGGAAATTTGTGACCTGACATGCCAAAAAAGGATTCTGATGGTTAATTTTGATCATTTAACTCAGTCAAAAGTGGGGACTAAGTTGGGGGTGGGAGAAAAGCAAACAACACAGATCCACTACTTTTTCCATGAAAGCATCATTTTTGCAACACATTTCCTTTTCTTAGTAGCTATGAACACAGTTTTCCAAGGTATGTTTTCAAACCATTAGCAGGTTTCCAACAACAATCTAAAAATACTATGCCCAAAATGAAGAAATTTCAGAGACAGCAATTATTTCTGAATATTGCACTGAATCATCTTTATTTTCTCATTGACAAATTCCATCTTGTTAATAGGTGTTAATCACAACTTCATCAGCATGCAGAGTGTCTTCTATTGTGTGGAAGTTCATTACAGGTAATTTGGCAGCTGTTTTAATGCGTTATCTATTTCAGCAGTGTAGAATATATAATGACAGCTTTACTTTCTGAATTTTTATTTAGTCACGAATCTCTTTTTCCCTACAAATACTCATTTCAGGCAAAAGCAAGACATGATGCTCTAGTATTAACGGGAAAGAGGAGAAGCCTGGTGTGTTTTACAGGTAAGTAGGATAATGCGTTCTGTCACCTGAACAAAAGTCAGTCTTGAGGACTGAAATTAAAGGATTGCAAAGGTGAAGTCACAGCCCCTGAAAACCACAACCCATAAAATGTCCATTTAATGTTTACTGTATGGGATAAACCTACAAGGAACCTGAAAGGAGAAACAAGGCCACTGCAATAGCTAGTGCATTTTGTTAACTAGCATATTTTCTTTGCAAATGAACTAGTTATTGAAACACTGAGGAGGACAAAGAAACTGAGGCAATCACACACAAACTGTCTGGCTTTCCCTGAATCTGTTTACCAACCTGAAAAATACAGGAAACCTGTTGTTTACAATTTCTCTGGTTACACCATATCCTTTTTCCAGTGTATTTAAATATGCTCTAATTGAAACTGGCTGTATTTTAGCTTTGGTCTATGATAAAACCAAAAATTGTCATTTTCTTATTGGCCTATATTAAATTCCTTAAAGAAGGAACAGAAACATATTTCAATTAATTTAACCACTTAACCCTGAAAGGATATTTGCCTTTCCAACTGTATGATTATCACAGAATCTCCGAACAGCTGGGTTGGAATGGACCTTAAAGATCATCTCGTTCCAACCCCACTGCCATGAGCAGGGATACCTCCCACTAGACCAGGCTTCCCAAAGCCTCATCCAGGTCTCGACTTAAACATCTCCAGGGATGGGGAGTCCACAACTTCTCTGGGCAACCTGTTACAGGGTCTCACCACCCTCACAGGGAAGAGCCTAATGTCTAATATAAATCTACCCTACTTCAGTTTGAAGCCATCCCCCCTTGGCCTGTCACCACATATCCTTGTGAAAAGTCCCTCTCCAGCTCTCTTGTAGGCCTCCTCTAAGTACTGGAAAGTGCCATAATATCTCTCTGAAGCCTTCTCTTCACCAGGCTTAACAGCTCAAACTCTCTCATCCTGTCATCACAGGAGAGGTGTCCCAGCCCTCTGATCAAGTTAGTGGCCTCCTCTGGTCTCGTTCTGACAGGTCAACATCTTTTTTGTGTAATACAATGTTGGTTTTGCATAAGCTCTGTACATGAGCAGGTTATTGAGTAGCAGAGTAGGCCAATTTTGGGGTATAAAGTAAATTAACTGAAAGTAGTTTGCTTTTTCAGCACTTCAAAAGAAATTATTAAAATAAGAATGATGTGCTGAAGGTCTCACTTACAAATGTTATTATGTTCTTGAGAAAAGGCACACAGGTTTTCAATCTGTGTGCCCTAAAGCAGCCTCTGACTCCCTTACATTTTGCAGGGGTTTTTCCCTGCCAAAGTCAAACTTATTTAAAAGCGATATTTCATTAAATAGCCCCTTACTACAACAGAAAGATGCAATGTCTTGCTTCTGTAAATTTCTGTTCAAAAGCATTACTGCTTTCCTCATGTTGTAGAGCAGATTTAAAGAGGACAATAGTCCCTAAAAATAAACATAATGTATAACAGTCTTTCAGGCAATGTCAAATGCAATAGGAAAAGAGTGATGAGAGTTCTCCAACATGAGTTTAATGAATGTTTGTTTCTGTTGTGTCAGTGCAAGTATCATTTATTTTTAAGCAATCGGTCACAGGTTTCTGTTAGAATGATGGCCTCTTGACTGATTTTGTCCAAGTGCAGACAATAAAGAATAATAACATTGCCAAACTAAGAGTCAGTAATGAACAAAATCTGAAGTCAACTAAAATGAAGTACTGTATGAACTAGAACATGGGCTATAAGTCTTCAGACTACAGGAAATAACCCAACCATTAACTGACAAGGATTAGGAAGAAATAATTGTCCCTGTGAGCATGGTATTTCATAGCCATCCATCACAGGAACCAAACAGACTAAAAATAATACTTTCTAACACCTCTTACTAGATAGACAGGGCTGGAGAGGAGCTGATGCTAATGAGACAAAAACAAACAAACAAATTTGCCCAACACAAACATTCATATTTTGTAAATATATTGTGATTATTCACTGCAAATAAAGTGAAAAAGGCAAAAAGTTACAAATAAAAGCTAATAGTTATAAAAAAAAGATAAGCCATATTTATTAAAAAGTTTACAAAGTAAAATTAAGCAGTAGTAATTTTTACCTAGTTCCTAATACTGCCCAAACTTTCAAGTGACCTTTTTAAAAAGTGGGGAAATCTCTTCGGGAAACCTCTGCTTCAGAGGACTTCTAAGACACAGCACATTTTAAAGCACTATATAAAGAAGCTCGTTCAGCTCTAGATATGATCCCCCATTATCACATGCCTTTTTACAATTCCATGATGACTACATGTACAATTGATTACTATATCATAAAAGGTGTTTGCAATCAGCTGCTTTTGCAGGAAGACTGATTCATGCCTTTTATCTGCTCAGCACCAAGGAAAGTGATAAAATTATGGAACTGCGTCCCCAAATAAGTATAAGGAAAGCCTCTATAGTGATAAAATGCACTTCAAGAGATCACTCAGAGACATCCAACAAAGTCTGAAGCAACAACAAATCTTTCAGGTGAATGTGAAAAACTCCCATGCGCTGCTTTATTACGATTGCAAGCAGCATCTTAACCATAAACATTTCACCACCTGGAAAGAAAACCTGATCATATATGTGCTCCTCCTATATTGGTTACGACATCACAAATTCACAGGTCACTTGAATGAGGGCAGTCCCCAGCCAATGGAATTTGACCTGGGAGAGGGAGGCAGTTGGGTGACAACAGGACAGTGGTTGCTTCACAGACGTTACTTTTTCTTCCCCTTTCCAGCAAAGAGTGCGTGAACTGAACAAGAATAATTCCAAGATATAACGAGAAAAGTCGAATTAGGACCCTCCAGTTCTTAGGAGTTTTGCCTTGAAAAATATGAGTGTAGTAACCTGTCAGAGCTGCTGAAAGCTGATATACTGCAGCCAGATTTTTCATGCTTGCTCCCACCTACTATTGTTCCACAGAATGACACCTCAAGTAAATTTGTTGACAAAGTTCAAATGATAATTTGTTTTCCCCCATATCTACTTGTCTGCTTAGAAGAAAAAGGAAAATAAAGGCAACAGACCGTTTTCCACAGCAGAAATAGTTCAGATTGATTGCTTGGGTAACCTTAAAAATTTAATGCAGGACTGAAAAATAAAAGTACTTCAGTGTGTCACTAATCTGGATGAAAAACCTCTCCAAATTTTGTCAGACTTATCTCTACACTTTCCTCTAAAGCAGTAACAGTGGAAGAATAACACCATATATGTGGAGATGAAAGATAAACACAACTATCTTATCCCACAAGAAAAAAACTTGTATATATCCAGCTCTGTGCAACATCTACCAGAGTGGAAAAAGCCTTCAAAAGAAATCACTGTAAGGTAAAGGTCAGCAGTAACATCAGTCACAAAATAATCATTGGTCATCTGGTTCTTATGTGCAATTACTCTCATCTGCAATTAAGAACTGCTTTCCAGAGGAAGACTTCCTAGATGGATCTTAAAAATAAGGGAAGCTAATCACACAAAGATGAAATAACAAGCTAAACATCACAGAGGGACTGAAGAGTCGTGAAGACAGTCTCAGCCATCAGAGAACACGACAATGTTTGGTCATCCACACTATTTCCCAGCAAGAAATGGATTTCATATTTGGAAAAAAAGAAGCTACCTTGTGACAGCTTAGCTTCTCAGAAGGAATATTGCTTATTCTCATTTGAAACATTTAAACAAATGAGAGTATCTACAGGTACTCTGTATCAATTTTTAACCAGACTGCAATATAATTACACTTTTCTGACACAGTATTCCACTATTAATTTTTATGCAAAATAACCAAGAGTAAATACAGTATCGTAAGCTGTTGGCAAGGTTGATCCTGTAAAATCTGTTTGAATTATCGGTTACATAATTGTCTGCTGGCACATTTTCTCACCTTTAAAATAGCCAGGGCTACTCCTCTGAGAATGAATACAATATGAACACATCAACTGGTCTGTTTCTACCTGAAGGCTATATAGAGCCAGATCACAATGTGAAAGACTTATATAGGTGTTTTTTTAGAGATACAGATAGACAAACATATATACATACACACTCTAAAAAAGGCTACTACTATAAAAGTCACAGCTTCTTCTATCTCTTTGAAACTCTAAATCATCCTTGCTTACAATCAAATTCATAAACCAAGAACAGTACACTCAAATTTTGTTTGAAAAATCACAACCCTGAAACCACTTGAAAGAAAGGCTGCTGTTCAGATACCCAGACATCTCCTCCACGCATGACTTACACATCTCCCCCATGCATGAATAACATGCATGAATTATATTTAAAATTCATTAATGAAACCACATGGTAACTATTGTTCATTGTTTTATTAAGAAGATGCACTCCTTATGTAATTATTATTTCTAATATATTCTTTTGTTTTCTCTCTCAAACTGAAAGGCTTTGGGTTCACACTTTTCATTCCATTTGATTATTAAGTGCCAAATAAATTGTTGGCATTTAAGTATGTCAGTGTGTGCAGGACTGTTAACAATCATTAGCTCAAAAATATATTTTTTAAGACCTCAAAAATCTGGCGTTACTGAGTAAAAGACTTTCAAAAACAGTTATACCATTAGATTAATGCTACTTGATCTTATTCTTAAACCTGTAAGAGCTGGTACTTTTGTAAGCTATTATTAGGTTAATTGTTATACTAACCAATTTCTTTTATCCACAGCAAAGACTCAAAGTAATCAGTGGTTCAAACTTCTCCCTCAGCCACTGCTTTGAAAAATCACTTGCAAGGATGAGAAAAGGGTTTGGGATCAACGCCTTCCAAGCCTTGGCCTTCTAACAGATTTTCTTCAGATGATTGTGATGTTGCCCAGGGTTTGGTAACAGACATTATTGCTAGGGTACTTCATTGTGTTCACTGGTGTTCAGAAACATATTTTGAAAACAGCAGGGAGAATGAGGATTTGAGAGGTTGCTTGGAGCACAAAGGAGAACATGAAAGAAGGTATAAAGGTTGATACTGGAAACAAGTCAGAAGAAACTGACTAACAGATGGCATCCCAGAAAAGACGGACTCTCTCCATGGCAAAATTGTGTCAGTCCAGATGGTGACTGACAGCACTGATTACAAAATTCAGTTTCCATTGAAGGCAACAGAAGCTTTACTCTGGCAATGGGGATTATGCCTATGAAGTTTATTTTTTTTTCAGAACCCTGCTGATCTTTATTAAATACTCTACAAGAACTTGTACAGATCTTAAATTCAAGCCCTAACACCTGGTCAACATAATTGACTGGATCACATTGCAACTTGCACGTAAGAGCTGGGACTATATGGCTGGTATGTACTTAAAGATAGAAATTAAACCAATTTCTACACCATGTATATAAGTGCAGTCTAGGAGCAGATTTTAGCAAGTATGCAATGGTTCTGGCCTTGTGCAAAGCATTTCACATTGCCCTGCATGAAATTCTTGTCTCTAAACTGGAGAGATAGGGATTTTATGGATAGACCACTCAGGGGATAAAGAAATGGATGGATGGATGGATGAATGGATGGATGGATGGATGGATGGAAAGAGTTGTGGCCAAGGGTTCAATATTCAAACAGAGAATGGTGACGAGCAGCATTTCTCAGGGGTCAGCATCAAGACAAGGTGCCATTTAACATCTTTGTTGGCAACACGGACAGTGGGATTGAGCACATTCTCAGCAACCATCAAACTGTGTGGTGCATCCAGAGGGACCTGCAAAGCAACTCCAAGTACAAACACAGGTTGGGCAGAGAATCAGTTGATAGTAGCCCTGAGGAGAAGGATTTGGAGATGCTGGTTGACCAGAAATATGCCACGAGCCAGCAATGTGCACTTATAGTGCAGAAAGTCAACCAAATTCTGGACTACATCACTTCCATATGTATCTGTACTCAAGAGTTCAGGTTATAGGGTAATGAATGTACAGCTCTGTAGACATTCCTCAGAGTAATCTGAATATTTTAAGGTCATAATCTCCTCTTTGCATGCAATATATATGTTTAAGAAAACATTTCCCTTCAATAATAAAAAAAAACAAAAACAGAAATCAAAACCTACAACCCCTTCAAGCTGTTTCAGACATATCGAACAATACCAAGATCTCAGACTGAAGATGTTCCTCATGACACTTTACCATATTTAACATGCCCATGTTGAACATTTCAACCTGAGGAGGAAAAATTTAACATTATTTCAAATAGAGAGAAAGTTGCATAAAAATTAAAAGCAAATGAACTATATGGAACACTCCAGGATCCTACTGCAAGCAAACAACAGAGGATGGAGACAAGTGCCCCTGTAAGTATCTATTAAAGTTTCAAATCTTGAAATTGTGTCTTTAGTCTCCCTCAAGTATTAACTCATACCCCAAGACAAGCATTCATAATAGGAAAATGCATACTAGTACAGTTACACCTATTCCAGGGTGTGTACCTTCTCAGTGTGCCACACCTCAAATTCAATGCGGAGCAGCAACATTGAACCTGTCTGGCAATACTACTCTTTCTGGCTTACCAGAACATTCTCTGTCATCAAGAAAATAATTCAAAATCATCTGTTCCACAATTTGATTTTCCATCAGCAGCTACTATGGACAAGTTTACTTTACACATTATTAGTTTAAGAATTACTTTTGTATGTTATACAAACAGGTCCAGCCAGCTAATTATCTGTTTCTGACACTAAACAACAGCAAATCCAGCAAAAATACAGAAAGATATAAATACATGGTAAACAAACAACTTTACTTCCCTATAACATCCTTCCAGACTTCAGCAACTGATGGTTCAACAACACTGCAAGCCAGAGGCACCATCTTTATCCCTAATGTATTTTTCCTCCATGAATGTATTCAATTGTTTCTTGAAGCCATGTAAGCTTTTAATATCCACAATCCCTGGTTCAGAAAGCTCCAGAGCTTAATAATCTATTGTACACAAACCTGCACCTGCCATTTGTTTTGATACCAGTACAGTATTTAATTTGATGCTATTATTTCTGTTGAAAGAAAGAGTCAATAAAGTGACGCCTACATATCTTTTCCATGTCACACTTTTTTCAGGTATCTCTATCATATTCTCCAACCTCTCATCAGTCAGACAACAATGAAACCTTTACTTAATTTGGTCTCTCTTAATAGGTTATCTTTTCTATCCCATCTGTGTTGATTATGATTGAACGAGAATTGTGGAATATTTGAGAGTACACAACAAATTTACACAGTAGTCGTAATAATGTTATTCTCTTTGAAATGAAAGCTAACATTTTCATAGCACTAATACAAGCATCAAGTGCTCCTTCCTGAGTAGCAATTACTGTGTCAAAAGTTATTGCTGCATATGTAAACCTTAGATTATTTACTTCCCCATAAACATTATTTTATAATTTATCCACATTTTCTTCAGAGGGTAGACTCTAAAGAAAAAAGATTATATGGAGAGATCCTGAAATACAGCAGCAAAATTCTGCCTATATTCTACCCCAAACTTTCCACTTCCTTATTTTCTCTCTATTCCATTACATAAACTCCTTTCACTATAATGTATCTTCCAAACACGGGCCATTGAATATACAGATCACTGTTTTATGCCTCTGTTTCCTAGACATGGAACATCGTTTTCAAGCACCTGGGAATTACCTTAGCCTAATGACCACCCTGAACCATAAAAAGCTTTTTACTTCACTCCCTGTGATTCTTCAGAAGCAATTGGAATGAATCTTTTTGGTCTTGCTTACATTTTGTTTTGCCTTGCACGTTGTTGAATGTTCTAAATCTCTGTTCATCTCGAGCAGCTCAGTCACTGCCAAATAAATGTTCTCCTAAACAAAGAGTCTTCATTTTAAAAACTAGTTTTACCCCTCTTTAAATAGATAACAGGCCACTAAACTATTTGTAAACATTGTTCTGGAGAAGTGTATAGTCTCTTTATTTTAAGCAAATTTCTAAAAGTTTGGTATAGACACAATTTCAGGTCGTAATTGGAGCCAGTTTTCAGCTCCTCTTCCAGAAGACCCATTTAACAAAAAATGACAGCCATAGCCTAAAGTAACTTGTAAAACTTCATAAGCAAGTCAAGCTTCCCAGGCACTGCCAGCTTGTGAAGTCCAATATCGCTGAAGATTGGTCAATACCAGTTTTATTGATATAAGATTGTGTTACCAAAATTTTGTTACATAGAGCTAATTTTTGTTTGTTTTTTAAATTTGCAGCATAAGCTGCCCATCATCCTGGAATCTAGCAGAGCAACTACAGTGCAGTTTTGAACAGAAAAGCAGATCAGATTAAAACACAGACATATTTGGGATGAGAAAAAACACATCTCCACACTTTGAAAAATATATAATAAGCCCTCATTCCAAATCAATTATAAAGCAGAACACAGCAAGTAACACTCTACACTTCTAAAAAGGAAAAGAAACATTGCAATAATTAAGGATGTGAATTTTACAAGAAAAATTAAAATGCACTGCTTTTACATAACAAGTTTTGGGAAATAACCAGTACCACGGAATTCTCCCACTTCACCAGAAATAACATCCTTCAGGCTGCAGAGAAAGGGTGAGTACAGGTGCAGTAGCATGGGTCTGTGTAAACTTGGGGAGGTATAAACTATAGAAGGGGTGACTGCAGTGACAGCTAACATGCCAGAAGCAGCATCACACCTCACCATGCCTTCTCTTCATATCAAAAAGATGCAAGTGCCCTGTATTCTCAGAACACTTGCACAAAAACATGACCCCATGTACAACCAAAGAATACAAGATGGAATCTCCTCTCAAGAAGGAGAGTTAGTTTGCTCCATGCAAATGTAAAGCATGCTTTATTCACATGTTTCCAGTTCACTGTAATAATTAAAAGCCCACAGGTCATGTCTGTACAATGCAGTTAACATAAAACTAAGAGCTTACTGCAATCAAAAGAAAATATTCCTTGCTGGCATTACTTCAATAATTGACCTAGCCCAGGGTCTTTTTAAAACAGTTTAAATGCACCATTAATCCCAGGTATTCCAAAGCAGCTTTACTAATATGCTATAATAAATTAAAACAGAGAAGCAAGGTCGCAGTCAGTATGCATTAAAAAAAAATAATAGTATCAAAGCATGCCAGACATGCAGATCAGAACATGAAAGAGAAGGCACAGGAAACACAACAGCACCACAACTTAGAAGTTCAAGAAATATATTTGAGGGGATATATTTTCCTTGGTGTATATTTTCATTGCTTAAATGTTTCCTTCCTATCACTTCCATTCTACCATTCTGGCAGCTTCTCCACTTTTATCAAAAGATAGTAGCTGGTCTCTCAACCACATCAGTAAACTGGAGATTAATCTGTGATACAAAGAACATTACTGAATGGAAGAGAAGGTCAGTTGTTCAATTTTTGATCACACTTACCTGGAGACCAGGAGATTAGTAAAGTGTATTTTAAGGATGGCAGCCTTGGGCAAGTATTTTTGAACAATCCTGTCTATGGTTTCCTAAATAAATATACACATAAAAAATCTGTATGTGAGTCTACTGTCTAAAGAGTAGACATGACTAACAAAAGACTGGAAATAATCAAGGGTATAAATGAAATGAGCCAACTTCATTATTTACTACAGATTTCAAGTCTCCTCAAGTAGAGGAGGAAAAAACATTCAGTAGATTGTTGAAAGTTACACACTGTTCAAAAACTGAAGATAAAGTCAGCCCACATGCAATCTGTTTTTTAAGAGGGATGAGAGACAAAAAAAAAAAGCTCCAAATTTATTAAAAAAACCCCAACTTAAAAATGCCAAAAACACTGTAGATTGTGCCCAATTTATACTCATTAACATATGCTTCTCCATGTATTCACATAGTGTTTTTCACAAAATTGTTCCATTCCTCTCAAGACTGTTGGCATGTTACACTAAGAAAAATATATTCCCTCTCCCTGTAGGAGGCAAAGATGATCTCTTCACCTTCTGCCCATAAACAAACACATACCAGTGCACATATATAGGGGTATATATGATTCATATAAGTAAAAGGAAAAACTCAAAATCCACACTTACAACTATCTCTGAAGAATCTATTCTACTAACAATTTCTTTAAAATGCATTGAAGAAGAGTTTCAAGTCTCACTGAATTTTAGTTTTAAACTTAATTCAGAAAGACTTTACTCTTATAAATTACAGAATAAACATTTCCACAACACAAGGAAGTGGCAAGTTTTTTCAAAATCCGTGTCTTTGAAGGGGTTACGAAGTGCACTTGCTCTCTGTCATGGTCTAACCCCAGCCAACAGCCAAGCCCCATGCAGCCACTCACTCCCCCACCAACAGGATCAGGGGGAGACTTGGAAGGATAAAAAACAAAGAACTCATGGGAGACAAAAACAAAAAAAGATGAGATAAAGAGAGTTCATACAGAACATAAAAGCTGAGCACACAAGCAAAGCAAAAGAAGGAATGAATTCACTGCTTCCCATGGACAGGCAGATGTGGAACCATCTCCAGAGGAGCAAGGCCCCATCATGGGTAATGATTATTTGGGCAGACAAACACCATCATTCCAAATGTTGCTCTTCTTTCTCTTTCTTCCCTCCACTTTACATATTGAGCATGATGCCATATGGTCTGGAACATCCCTTTGGTCAGTTTGGGTCACCTGTTCTGGCTGTGTCTCCTCCCAGCCTCCCATGAACCTCCACCTTCCTCCCCAGCCTGGCCATACGAAAACCAGAAAAGGCCTTGGCTCTTTGCAACCCCTGCTCAGCAATAATTAAAACATCTCGATGTTATCAACCCTGCGTTCAGCACAAATCCAAAACACAGTCCCATACCAGAAACTATGAAGAAATTACTCTAAACTGTCTCAGGTGAAACCAGCAAAATCTCCCATGTTCATTTGTCATTCACATTCATTCCAGATGCAGAAGCAGGTTGCTGCTTAGCATGATGCCATCCCCATTTCCTTGTTCCCAAAACAAAATGCATTTTTTCTTCATGGCTTCTGAAGGAGACATCTGTTGTGAGTCCTGAGCACCTGAAGAAGAATGTCACTCACATGTTCATACTGAAGTTGCTTCAAAGAAAACACCTTCACCTTCAGCAACTGCACTCTTGTGGGGTCTGCACATGCACTACAGCACTTAGAATTATGCTGAGAAACCACCTCAGTTTTACAGCAAGTAAGTCTCACATTAATAACAACTCTTTGTCAAATAGTTTCTCTCAACGCTTTGTGTAAGAATGGTTTAAACAACGTGTCACCATCTTGGCTGCTCTTGGTGCACTCTCTTCAGGGAGCAAGAAACCAGAGAAGATGGGGAAAAATTATGGAAGGTGATGGACCTTGATTCTAGTCAAATTTATTTCCCATCCCTCTGCAGCAGCTTTGCTGCTTTCCCTGATAGAATTCCAGAAGTTTCCTGTCCTCCTCTGAAACGCTTCCTGCTCACATGGCATGTCTACATTGCTAAAAATGGCAGAATTTAAAATCCATTAGTATAAGGAGTTGGTGGAGGTGAACAACACTTTCATGTTAGCAAAGCATAGGCCAGTATATGTGTTCTGGCTGCACTTACATTGGGCTTGTATTTCTTAAATGGATTACTTTAGGGAAAACAGAGATATAAAACCACACTCCTCTCAATATAGTTCAAGCAGTGTCACTCGAAATAAAATCTGACCTCCACGGAGGAGCATCTCCATGTGCTTGGAGAAATTTCCACTGCTTCACCATTACTGGAAATTACGCCAAGGATGCCCAAGGATGCTGGAAAAGATTTAATCTGATGCGAAACACAGGTTACATATACTGTAGGAATATTTTGCTGCAAGACTTTTGTATGTAGTTTTTTTAGTTTCCTGCTAATTTTTAGAGCCATCACAAGTATTCTTTATTTGCATCTGTGTTGTGTCTTTAATGACTCTGTAACTTTTGAGGAGAATTTGTTGCTCAATGTCATAAAAGTTCTGAATTTACATTTTTATACTGGTGTTATAATTGTAAAATTTGATCAGCAATTTGAATGTCACTTTAGTTTATACTGAGCAATTTTGCGAAAACAACGTCAATTCAAGTCTGTCATTCATTTTGTACCCATAACAAATGCAACTCAAAATGTAGCCATTTATCAGAGTCTGAGAAAAATATAAATATGCCTGTTGACTGGCATTAAGTGCATTCGCCATGCTAATGTGAAACTACTGCTCTATAGAAAAAGCAATCTAAAAATTTCAACAACTCAGTCCAATACAGTAATTTACCCAGGAACTAAGTGGAATATCAAAAACATTAAATAATAATGTGGAAAGTTTCCCCCCAAGAAAAAGCATATAAAAAAGAGAAAAAGTGGCAAGAGATGGAAGTGTGCTGCTATGTTGAAAATAAAAGCTGAAAAACCACATTAGGCATTGTGGTCTCATATAAAAATAAACCATATTTAAAAAGTCAACTATTGCATTAAAACATGGATTCATCATGTTCAAGACCAACGACTCAGAATCACTGGACAATCACTGAAGGATGGGGCTTCAGCACTAAATCTGCAATATATAGTCTCTCCTCAAGTTATCTAGTAGTTATCTCTGGCTAACTACTACTGCATCTGTGCAGGCTTTGCCAGGGACAAGCCAAGTTTTGCCAAGGATGAAGTTAATCTGCGCAGAAGTATCAGCTTCTGTGAAGCCAAGAGTGAAGTCAATCTGGCAGTATCTGCTGGAGCTATCTCTTGTGGGTGGGAACCTCTCTAGTCTACGTGCACTGTTTGACTTTGCCCTCTTGGACACAACCAGAAAGTTTCAGCAAAGTTACATGAAGTTCACTCAAATTTACATTACAACTGGCAATTTTAGCCCAGGGACTGGATGACAAAACAGAAAGACAAACTGCCTGTGACAGAATTTTTTTTTATCTAATGCGAAATTGGGAGATTTTAATCACAGTGAGGCAAAAACACGGGATAAAATAGTTCTCTCACAGCAGAGGAGCCAGTAACAGTGCAGGGCCTGTATTTCCCAGGCATCGACTCTGAACAGAGACACAAAGAGTCCTCTTCCTCTTCCCCATCTTCATCTATTAACAGAGCTTCTCATAGACTTGTCCTAAATATTTGTTTGCCTTCTCCTAGTACTTAACTGATAGAAAACTATTTAGAGAGAGCAAAAATAAGCAAACAGGCCAAAATTTTCTAAGTAAACGCATCTGTTATTCTAGTTACAAGTATGAAACATTATGCTTCTTTAGGCAAATGAGCACCTTAAGTTAGTCTGATAAATCTGCACTTACACACTTCAGTGAGCAATCCAATTTCTAAAGCACCTTGTAGTAATACAAAGTGTCCTGACAAAATTCTAGTTTAGATAATTACTCTGCCTAGCTAAATCTCTTAGCAGTATCACATATTGTCATAAACCACTGAGTAGCAAAGAAGAAAACTGTTCAACTGCCACTGCTTCTTAAGCACAGAATCAATGGTTTATCACTGATCAACGAAACATGTAAGTCATACAGGCCAGATTTTCTGGTCTACTATATTCAATTTGCACTGTAAATTTTGCATTACAAAGAAGCAAACAAAACAAACAACTGGCAACACACAAGAACTACACTGGACATGGCAGCTCTCAGGTGAAACAAACATGACAAGTTTCCCAGCACTGAACATTCATGGTACTGCCAATGACACCAATCTCCAAACTTCTTCACGCTGCAGTTCTCCTGGGCGCGACTGTTCACATGGCTCTGACAACGACACAAAAATATTCTTGAACTTCTTCAGAGAAAAGTCTGGCAGTTAGGTTTATACTGTTCTGGAGGTGCCAATGAAGCATCTGCCAAATACCATTGTGTACTGTCATCAGGCATTTGGCTGAAAACTTCTGGCATGAGAAGGTAACCAATAGCTAGAGGTGATGGTGGGGAAAGGGATGCTGCAGTTATCTGTCAAATCCACATGTGATGAGAAAGCCTCGTATTTCAGCTAGTGACTGCTTCCTAAGGGCAGAGGTGCTCAATAGCAGGATTTGACCAGAGAAAGATATAAGAGGAAATTCCTTCAGTAGTATCTGCCAAGATATCACAAAATGACAGCATAAGGAAACATTGTCCCTGTGAAACATGACCTTGAACAGAAACATAACAGCTCTGACCCTGTGGAGCACAAGTATCCAGAAGAGAGTGGGATACTGTGGCCTACATGTTTCTATGTTAGCTGGACACACACTTCAGCATTTTTGCTCCTGCAATTCTCTTTGTTATTAGCTTGGTGATTAAATAGCTGACTTGAACCACTGGGTGTTTGCATAGACTTGGAGCCATGTCATAGAAAAATGAGCAAAAATCATGGAAATTAAGGTAAAGAATTTGAAAAATAAGCATAAAATCCTCTCAAATTCCTGCAATAGATTTTCTTCCTTTTCTTTACCTCTTAAGCAAACCATCACAAACAGGTCTCTCCCACGGCATTTCTTATAAAGAAGAGGGAAAGGGTTTCTCTTTGAAGACATATTTTTGAAGATTATTCAGATAAGTATATCACACAGTGAAACCCTTCCAAATGTGACAATTGTCAAAATCAGGTTGAAATCAACGAACCATTATAGAGCTTGACTTCAAAAATCTGTTTACATTACATGCTGATTGCAGATGAGATAAAATCAATTTTCCTCAGAGCCACTGGTAGGGGGCTGTATTTTGGATTTGTGCTGGAACCTGTGCTGATAACACAGGGATGTTTTTGTTGTTGTTGAGGAGGGCTACACAGCGTCAATGTCTTTTCTGCTTCTTGTACTGTCCTGACAGTGAGGAGCCTGGGGCTGTACAAGAAGCTGGGAGAAGATACAGCTGAAAACAACTAACCAATGGGATATGCTTTACCATTCGGCATCAGAGTCACAAGAAAATTGAAGGAAGAGGTGACAACACGAGTGATGGCACCTGTCTTCTCAAGTAACTGTTATGCATAATGGAGCCTGACTTTCCTGGAGAAGGCTGAACACCTGCCTGTCCAAGGGAAATCATTAATTGATTCTGTATTTTTTGCTTGCGTGTGGAGCTTTTGCTTTACCTATTAAACTGTCTTTACCTCAACCCACAAGTTTTCTCACTTTTACCCTTTGGATTCTCTCCTTCATCCCACTGAGATGGGAGTGGGAATGCAGCAGTGTGGTGCTTACTTGCCTGCAAGGTTAAAACATGACACGCTGGTCTCAGAAAGAAGGTTCAGAAGGTTGTCATCTCCTAATGAAGCCTTTTCACATTTCAAAGAAACCATTAAAAGAATGGGACTGCTAATTCTTTCAGTCAGCACAGTTTGGTCTTTTGACCATGAGAAACATTTACAACACATGTAGAATTTTTAGTTTGGGATTCCTGAGTTCCATTGTATTTAACTTGTTGATCTCTGAATAAATTTTTTTCAGACTAATTTAAAGTAGCCAAGATATCTGCCCCTGGCCCAAATCCACCAAAATTGTCAGTACACACACAGTTGTGCTGCAGTCAATTGCTATAAATGTGTGCATCAGCATATTGCTAAACAAAGACCATAAGTTACCTGTCTGAGCTTTAAAAACAAGAGAAAAGCTGAATTGTTCTTTCTTCTATATGCGAACAGACACCTGCCTACACACACAGCACACACAGTGCAGTCTGGCTCCTGACCAGGATGTACCTTAGTATCACTGCAATCCTTCACAGCCAGACACAAGAGAAATTCCTGGCACAGGGAGATGAGGAAGTTCAGGACAGAACAGAGCATCGTATCCCAGTGAGGGGACAAAACATATCTTGGGTAATCCCCCTAATAACTGAGTAATTTTGTACCCCACTGCTTCAGAGAATCATGGAACCCCTTCATCACAGTAATCTTTGTACAAGTCCAGGTGTCAGCATGCACTGAGGTTTCTTGATCTTTGTGATTTGGATTAAGCCAAAATGACTATGCACAATAAATTAGCTCAAATGCATTACAAATGCTGAGTTAAACAGAAACAAAATTAAATACAGAAACCAGTCTGTTTTATCCTGTAAGATATACTCTATTTAGTAACACTCCTGAAAATTGATAGGTATTAAATTAGCCACAGGAGGGCTCCCTCTGGTATACTGAATACAACAGAAGCATACTGTTTTAAGATAAAATACTATTTTTGGCAATAAAATAACAAAGGTTTTAGAACTAAAATTGTATTTTCCTCATTAGGCTCCAATACATACGAGAGAATGAAATTATACATAAACAATTTAGGTAAAAGAACTGAATTACTTAAGTGTTAACTGTGTGACTTAAAACACCTAACAGGCAAACTCGGGTTGCCAATGCTCTGCATTTTAGGGCACTAAGCTCTGTTTTGTCATGCCAGGTACAAGGACTCCTGGAGCAGACACACCAGCACAGCAATCAGCACAGCAATTAACAGGGCCATGGAATAAAAGAGTATTGAACACACCAGGTCCTAGCTGCTGCTCTGAGGAGAGAATCGACGACTTGCTTGGCACAGCACATGCATAGAAACTCAGCAGAGAAAGTGAGGCTTCATATTATCAGTATTTTTTATGGTCTGACAGGTACTCTCCCAGAATAGTACAAATAAATGTCAGCAGCAGTCAAGCAGCTACCTTTTTAGACTTGAGCCTGTTGTCACTCTATACTTTATTTACTCCTCTGCTAAAGAGAAAAAACTTTCCTGCTGCATAAGTTTGTGGTGAAAGCAAAGGTAAATAACTGAGACAATGAAATTAAATACATAAGTAACTGATGGTGTCCCAACAGTGTAATAATAGAGAATAGGTGCATATTTATGTCCTAACCAAACCACATTCTGTACGAGATTTTGCAGCTATTGAAATCAACCAGGAAAGCAAGGGAAATACAGCTGGGGGGGGTGTGGGGGGCAAAGAAAAGTGTGCTCTCAAGATGCTGCTTTTATGCACCAGAAACAGAATTCACCAACCCAAGCTTTGTACTTTGCTGGCATCAATAGTGAGTTGACAGGGTTAACCGTCCTGGAAATTTTATGATTATCAGAACCTGTGTGCTAAACAGTAGGAAACATTGCATTCTGAGGTAAATTTAAATTTTCACTTCTTTCACAGACTTCAGAAACTAATGACTGTTTGCAAGACAGAATTCAGGCTGAAGTTGCTTTCTGGATTCAGAAGACAAAGTTAGTACTTTTTTGTAACCACCAGGCTTAGTAAGTCGATTTTGTGCCTGTTTGCCAACTACAGTAAAGGCCTAGGATTTGTAAGGACTAAGTTCTCCTTATCCTAGTGAGTTCATTTAAATCCATACCTCACTGTCCCATGAGAAAGCTGTATCTTTGGGGCTAACCAGATGGAAGCACAGACTTCACAGGACAATGGAAAGAGAGCTCCATGACTATCCCATGGAACAATATTTCCCCCTCACAGCACAGTTTTTGGTCTTTGTTCTGGACACCATGCATGCATGAAAATAAAAAAGGGCCAACACCATCACCAGTTTGTCCAGTAGAAGTGCCAGGAGATTAAAGCAGTGCCCCAGAGCATATGTGAAACAAAGCCAGAAAGCTACCTTCTTTCCTTACTTTACATATCATAAAGCATTTCAGTAATACACCTCTAAGTATTACAGAACATCTGTGATTAAGAGATGCTGCTGTTCAATCCAATTTTAAGTGAGGAGATCTGACACCAGGAAGCAGGGATGTGGCAAATGAAAAAAAATACAAAATCAAGTTGACACATATTAGGAGTTACTTCACTAGACTGCTCTCCTTTCAGTCACCACCCACACTGGCCTCCCATATGAACAGAAAGAAACATACATCACAAAAACTACCTAACAGACACTGGAAAACTGTTGCAAGAAATTTGGTACATTTACGTGAAGTTATGCTTCGTATACTGACAGTGCATGACCAGACAAGGGTAAAGCCTGACTGCAGCCACACAAAGCAGCATGAGCTTTAGACAGCATGAGATAACCAGGTTTAGACCAGGACTACATCCTAGTGGTTGTACTAAATCGTTGCTTTTCCTCCACAGAAAACAAAACTGAAATTAGAAGTTTTACCAACACAACTCAGTATCCAAACACCCTGGTCTTGGAATTTTATCAAAAGATCAGACAAGGTACTTACATCACATACATAATGAAAACAAAAAAAACCAAACTCCCTCTCCAAAGGTAAACTAACTGTGAAAACTGTAATCAAAACTCAAGAACACCATAATGTTTTATGGAATTTTTAAGACTTTTTTAAAAAGGCAATAAAAATACCTTATTCAATTTTCCCTATTCCCATAGTACAGCAAGGAAGGCAGTCTCAGAAATATTAAACTACAAATAAACTATTTTTTCCCTTGTGTCTACCATTTATGTCAAACTGTATTTCATGGAAATCTTGTTGCACCACATAACTCAGAACCTTTACATGTACATTTACCCTTGAAGCTCCACTTTAAATAATATGACAAACCAGAAGTAAATAACAATAACCAAAATATAAAAATCAAGCCTATCAATTTCTGAAGTGAAAACATGACAGCTTTAAAAAGTTTATATGACTTTTTAAAGGTTCAAAAAGATTAATAATGTTTATAGAATTAATGTAAAGTGATCAAAATCGTTAATGTTACCTGAAATAGTAGTTGTATCATTTACTAAATTTTCAATTTTTCCTAAAGAAGAACTTCTCTACTCAGAAACAGAATTTCCACAATGGAAAAAAAAATCTTACATAACTTATTGCAGCACTATTTTCATTTTAAAAAGTCAGCTTAGTTTGTCATATTAGAATTTCTAGATAGCAGTAAAGAACGCAAGTGCCTCTTCTAGGCACTGGAAATGACACAGTCCCCAGGGGACACTGTTCTACCATTGATAGAAACAGACTATTTTTGCATTGTGGACTGCTTTTGAACAGCTGCTCTGCTCACTGCTGTCAAAATATCAATACCTCCTCCATCAGACTGCCATCCCTCCTTCACTCCAGTGCTGTGGCAAGCAGCAGAGGTGGTGGGAGAGGCTGACAGAGCCCTCATACACAGGAAAGCTTGGGGATGTTTGTTTCAGCAATGAATGGCAAAGCTTAATTTATAAGTAGTCAAAACAAAATTTCACGATGCCATCTCCTCAAAACCACCTGATGATCTATAATATGAATTTAATTGTGCTTAAAACAAGACAGCACATTTATAAACACTACTGTATATGTCAGAATACCAACCAGGCATTCATTTTAGCCACAAAGTCAAAACCAGTTCACTTGTAACTGAATTACTGAAGTCACAGACAGCTCTGCCTCTCTTCCATGGTCAGGACATACCACAACAGTCCAACTGTACATCACCAGCATGATGTGCTGACTCCACACAGACACCTTTGCAACCTAACACAATCTTAGAATATATAAGAAAAGTCTGCTGCAGTTTCAGTAGGGCTGACCTCTAAACTTGTGTTAAGTCACACTAAGTATCAAGAAATTGAATACCTCAAGGGCAAAGAATAACTGTCCTGAGTGTTTAAATTCTTGCATCTGCTACTAACTTAAGAGGGAAAAAGAAGTTACACTGCTACTAGGATACTATTTCCAATGCAGCCTGTTCGAGTATGACCTCATTTCTAGGGTAGTCGCAAAGAAGTCTTACAATTTTCTTTATATTTCAGGGAGTTGAACTCAAACTCATATTTCAATCTCTGTTCCTTGTAAGTATTTTGAGTTATAATGTGCACATCAAAAGACATAAGTAACCTAATTGCATTACTTGTCTGTACTTCAACCTTCTCACTGGGTAATGACATTGCCAACATGATTTCAATACTTACCATGGCAGCAGAATTACATTAGAGTCAGCTGTAAAGTTCAAAGTTTCACTGCTCACTTTTATTGTTTTTTCAGTAAACAGTCCCATTTCTGCTCAATTAGTATTCAAACTGGGACGAAGTGAAGGGGAAAAAAAGGGGAGAAAAAAAGGAAGCTAGCAGAAGACCTTTTCAGAAAACTTTGGATGTAAAATTTTTGGGAGTCTCATTAGCAAGCCTCTCTAGTCCTTGACATATGCTTAGCTCTTTATTTCTTATACCACTTTATCCAGAACCTTTATTTTTCTTTTTTAATAAAAAAGCTCCTTTTTAGTGTTATCAAATCATGTTCTACTTAGAGTGCACTCATGAACATTAGAAATTTTGTCAAGGCATGCGTGCTCTAAAGAGCCATGCATCACACATGGAAATCATTATTTGCATTGAATACTTTAGCTTTCCTAAGTCACAAAGTAAATTAGAAACAGCAAAGACTGCAGCGTGCACCTTGTAAACTAATGACAGACACTTATGATCATGTCTAATTTTCTTTCAGCAGAAATTACTTCCAACTAAATTTTAGCACCTGACACCTACAGCATTTTAAAACCCATGGAAACATAAAGTAAGCCTCAAATTAAGTAGCTATCCTTCACTTCCTCCTCTAGTAATATTCAGCATATTTCATTAACCAAAGTTATGAAACTTTGGAGGACTAGCATCTGTAATGGATACCCTTATTAACAAAGAATCAAATATGTTATTGCGCAATTGAAGCCATCGATCATATGTGTGTGATGACCCTTGAAATGAAGGCTACTAATACACTAAAATGATAAATGATGCCACCTAACACACTCTAATATGAAGGCTATGTAAGTGGTAAACAAGCTAAAAGATCATACAATCCCATAATTTCTTACCAGTGATCTATGAAACATTCATGCTATATTCAAATTACACTAACAATTACAGTGTAGGAGCATTATACTGCTCAACAGAACAAACACATGCTTCGGTAAATTACAGGCAGGGTTATAAAGAAGTGCATTACAACAAATCCCTACAACTAAACTTCACTTAAGGCAGGTCGTACTGTGATTTATGACCATACATAAACCCATCAAGCTGAAGAATAATTCAAGCAAAAAACAGCTTATGTCAACTGCTCTTATTAATAACAGTGTTCGAGAAAACAGAACTGAAAATATTTGAAAGTTCTTTGTGACATCAGTCTGACAAGCAGTTTAACACAGCGTCGCCGCATCAGGCCACAATACTAATATTCAGAGGAGAAAAAAACACTGCCAGTCACTTCTGTCAAATTTACAACAGAAGAGGAAACAAAAAATCTCGGTGGTAAGACATCTACAGGGATCTCATGCAATTTCAGCGGACCTACAGCCACACACCGGTTCGACAAGTATTGCAGAGAGGCAGGCAAACAAAAGTTGCAGAAAAACCTCCACCACTTCTTGTAATAAAAATCAGAGCCCAGCATGATCCTCAGCTCACCAACGCAGAACACAAAATCCCACGTCCTTCTAATTTCACAGGCAGCCTCTGTGCCCGCTCACCCCTTGCCCTTCCCGGGGAAGCCCAGCCCGGCAGACTCAGATGCTCTCACAACTTTCTCTCTCCGGCGCGGCGGCAGGACAAGCACACGTGCTGCCGCTCCCGCCCCGCGCCCTGGGCCGGCGCCGGGCCCCCGCAGCCCCGCAGGAGGCGAGAGCC
>JBBMKD010000170.1:34830858-34941936 GCA_037834095.1 Argya squamiceps | reverse complement strand
GGCCGGGCCGGGGCCGGGCGGTGTCGGGCCCGCCCCACCGCGCCTCCTCATCCCGGCCGCCCCATGTGCGCCTTCGCTGGCTCCGCGGCGTTCCCCCGGCGGCCGAGGCGGTGAGCGACAGCCCGGTGCGGGGCCCGCCGGCCGGAGCTGGGAGATGCTGCTGCTGGTTCTGCCGCCGCCGCGCATCGGGGACGGGGCTTGCAATTCCCGTTCCGGTCCGTCCTCCTCGGCGCTACGTGAAATGCGGGGGGAACCGCGCGGAGAGCCCGCGGGCGGCTCCTTGCCCGGGGACCCGGCCCGCTGTCCCAGGCGGTGCTGGGGCGCTCACCTGCCGGGGTCTCCCCGGACTCCCCCCCACCAGCGCCGCCTTTCCGGAGCCCGCCCGGCCACAACCTGAGCAGCTCCAGCCTTCCCCGAATCGCGGGGGGCTGAGGTCACCCCCCCATTTCGGTAGCAGCATCGAGGGAAGGAGATGATCAAAGCGATATCGATTTGTACCCAAAATGTTGCAGTCAGACCCGCTTGGGCTTCTGGTCTGAGTTCGGCTGCTCGTTCTGACTACGCAGTGTAATTACCTTTTCTTCCCAAACTAACTCCTCTCAGCAAAACAGAACTAGAACCTGCTGCCCTTTCAGCTTGGTCACATCAAACAGTGGGAAAATGTGTATCAGACTCGTAACGTTGACATGTCCAGAACGAATACTGAAAAATAAAGCTACCTCTAACTTCCTTTCTTTCTGCCCTCCATATGGAAAACTGTCACTTCAGCTGCAGTCCCTGTTCCTATTGGTGGGAAGAATATTTTTGAATGTCTAGGTCTTAATGCTGCAGTAAGAATTTTCTTTCTGTAACCACAGTACATAGCTACAGATGGTGAGAAGTAGACCTGTCCTTCATGGATGAGATCAGTCTTGTCCATCCACAGAACCAACTTGTTCAGGAAGCATTGACTACATATGCATTATCTAGTAAAAGAGGTAGTGGAAAGGTTAGTTTTAGGAGAGCAGCTGGAGATACAGGAAAGCTTGAGGGCAGAACAGGAAAACTCTAAACAATGAAGGTGGGATAGGAGGAAACAGCATAATGCTCTTTACATAGGACTGGAAGGGACCTTGCAAGGTCAGCTCCTCCATGGCTCTGCCCCAAGGCACAATCGGCTACACGTGTGTGTCATTCTTGACAAGTGTTTGTCTAACCCATTTTGAAGTCCTCCAGCGATAGCACCACTTCAGCCTCCTCAGGCAATCTGTTTTGACTTGCCTTTGCAAACTGTTCCTTAACATACACCCTGAATCTTTCTTGCTGTGATTTCAGGGTATTACATTAGCCACCAAAGGGACGGGAAGCAGAGTATCCCCCTCAGTCTTTGCACAGGTAAAGGCCACTTCCAGAACCTGTTCTTTAGGCACTCCAGGACATCTCAAGAGCTGATGTATCCTCCTGCTTTCATCAGGACTGTCTTCAACTGATTTGTATCTTATTTGAAGTCCAAAGCTGGAGCTAATAAGCTTTTGGGATCTTGTAATTGTTTGCAAGAAAAAGAGGATAATCAAGCACACGTCAGAGTGTGTACTCTTTTTCTGTGCTTCCGTATGGAATGCAAGCTTTAGTTGTAACAGAAGTATAAATTTGTGAGAAAATTTAAGCTCTGGTTGGCTTTGTTTCTCTCGATGTCACCTAATTCATTGTTCGTATTTCCATGGCTGAATATTTTCCATTTTGTACTGTCTCTATTGAATATAACTTTTTTCCAAAATATTTATCCAGTTTGTCAAAAGCACTTTGAATTTAAGCCTGTCTTCCACTGTCATGTACAAAAGTAATAAATTTGTTCAATTCTGCAATCCAGACAGTCAGCAAAACTTTAGTTCTTCACAGAGCTCTGCAAAATGTATGTTCCTACATTTAAGAGAATGCCATTGATACTTACTCTCTCTGTAGTTTCCAGACAATTCGAAATACCTAAGTAAACTAACCCTGCTTAGAAGATTGTCATGTGCAAGACTTGTTCTCTTGTCATGGTGATAAAGGATGTATTTCATTGGTACGTTTTCACCCCTGCCAGGCTATAAGGATGTCACAGAAGATCACCAAAAAGGCTATGCAAGCATTTACAGTTTTTTATTGTTACAGCTAACCAAGAAGTTATTCAGTTCAACTGAATTTTAAAAATTTGGATTTATATTGAAGAGATGAATCCATCCAAAGATTAAAGTACTCAGAAAACCAAAGGACATTGATCTTGTCAGAAATCCAACTTTTTTAGTTCATCATCTAGAGTTCGGAAATTTACCAAGCATATTGGAAATTTTGATTCAGCTGCCTTTTTGTCTGAAGACATTCAGTCCTGATGTTCTTCCACTCAGTGCAAAAAGCATAATAGCTTAAACCATCCTAAGTATAGAAATGATTGCTATGAGATCATATAATAATTGTGTAGAAAAAGTAGGACTACTGGCAGGAAAGATTTAGGAGGTGTTGCATCTGGAGTTCCACAGCTTGCCAGTTACGTCTGCCTCTGGAGGTTGAAGTAAATGCAGACATTGACTCTCAGGAGATGAAATTCAATTTAATTTCCTGGATCCTGAGACCAATTTTGTAGTAGGGGTCATAGGCCACAACTGGCAAATTCATGTCTGCTTTGTAAAGAATTAAAGGCATGTTTTTCAGTAAATATTTTTTTCACATAGTCTTAAACAACCTAGCTCTATTAGGCAGTGCTGAATTTTTAAAGCACTAAGCTGGTTTAAAGGAAGGAAGGAAAAGGAAAACATCACAGTTGTGTGAGTTAAAAGCTGCAAATAACAAGACACGCAGATATAACATGCTTGCCTTAGAAGGACTTGCAGTAGACCTACAGAATATACAATTTCTTCAGTGCAAATATGCTCAAACCTTCAGGTATTTGATGTTTGAAATTGCAAGCCATAAATGATAAATAATGAAAGAGCAGCATCCTGAAACCATTTGCCTGTTGGCACCACAATTTAATTTATTTCCACTCTTTCACGTTCTCCTAAGACAAAACTTCCACTAAGATTTCTGATGTGGCCTAGGACAGAAGAGTGTATAACACCCTAGCAGGGATAAGAACTACAGAGCAAGATGACCATGAGAAGCTATTCAGCCATGCATTTCCAACTGAGAAGCTGAAGTCCTCCAAGGTAAATTTTCTGAGATTATGCCTTTATGTATAGAATTACTGAAAAGGGATCTGAGGTCATGGGTAATCAATTCTTCTGATGCAGGAAATCCACTATTCAGTGCATTTATTGCAGAAGAAAACTCTGCCCTCACAGGAAAGACAAAGTACCCACCTTCACATTCACTGTTACAAACATCAGAGGTTGATGTGCTCTAAGCAGAGGATCAATCTAGTAAAATTATGGTTAACCATCTGTAATATTACCGTATAAAAGAGCATATAAAGGTAATGGAATGGGAGTTTGCTTTGATTATGGTATTTACCTCTGGGTAACGCAGGATGTAAAATAACCAAGTCTGTTCCCATGGTTTTTTTTCAATCTGCTTAGGGGGAGAGAGCGTTGCAAACCACTTTCAAAGGCAGGAAGAAGGGCAAAGGGATCTGTCCTTTTGCTAGTACAACCCTGATCCAAACGAGAGTTGCAAACAATTGGTGATACTGGTATTTAGGGGATGGACTGACATGCTTTATCACACCTGGTTTTCATCCTCAGACATCCAAGGGTCTCTCAGAGCATCTCACATCCTCTATCACTTGTCTTAAGATCACTTAAACCTCAAGAGAAAGACATGATGCTGGTAGCATGGTAGAAATGGAAATTTGATATGAAACAAAAAGTAGTCTTTTACAAAAGTTCAAAATTCAAGATCCTCCAAACTCTCCAGAGAACCTTTATTTTCAATACCTTCTGCAGAGAAAAGTTTCAACATACCTCAGAAAATGAAATGCTTATATGTAGACTCTAGATATAAATAACTATATATATAACACTTTTTAAATTGACTTTCTAAATAATTTGGTCCTCTTTTGTCTCCAGTTTTGTCATCAAATTTCAAAATCATCACTACATATTTGTACTGCTGCTATGGGAATATGTGTTGTAAATCCCATTTTTGGGGGGTTTTCTTGCAATTAAACTCTAGTTCTCAAAGTTAACTGAGAAATTCAGCTGAAAGGGAAAGCTAGGAGCCCACCTATGCATATAGGAAATCAAGAAATTCAGTTCCCAGAGAAAACTTGAGAGAAGTCCCTTTTATCAATGTTTTTGGAATTTGGCTTCTGTTTTTTAAGTTACTAGGTTTGTCAATATTGCATAGAGAAGTATACGAAAAACTCTTATTAAAATTGAAGCATTTTTAAATCTGAAGATCTTTTCTTTTTTAGCTTAGTGGAAATTTTGTAGCCATAGTACTCTTAAAAGTCCATTACCTTAAAGAAAAAGTTTTATAAAAATGAAAAAACAAAATCATATGAAAATATTATTGGGGAAGTTGTGTGTCCCATACCACATCCCACCACCAAACCTTTGGCATTTAGAAAACAGCATCACTCCTATTCCATAATTATAAAGTTTTATTAAAATTCAGAAGAAAAACTCCGGAAAAGTCACATAGAACTTGAATGAGTAATGATAACACCATGAATTATTTCCACTTTCAGAACTTTGTTCTGTTTGACTAGCTGGATGATGGATGATTGCTTCTTCATTGTTGCTGTGCCACTACAAACTCAAGAAAGCAAACAAAAATGCTGATGGATCAGACTTTTTGCCAGTTACCTCACAAGCTGCAGATTCACTACTGCACAAAAGAAATCACTGAAATGTAAGGGTAATCAGAAAAGTTTATTTTGAGAGAGAAAATCAGTACAATGTCAAATATTTCTAAATAGCTCAGTAATCATAAAACACTGATGTCAGGAAAAATAGTTGCTCATTCTTCCTTTCACACAAATCCACAGTAATTAGGGCCTAAATATAGTACAGGAACATGGCATTTGCAGAAATTTGGATGAAAAAGTTATCTTCTTTTAGATCATCTTTTTCAACAAACAGAAGCATTAGCTTTGCTAGAACAGAAAAAACTCAGCTCTGTGATAGTTAGGAAAAGCATTTTGCTTTGCTGAAGATCAGCCCTCCTCTTCCATCTTCCTCCTGTCCCATTTCAGAACCTTGCTCTACATTTTCCAAGTATCTAGTAAGGCCTCACATCAACATTACTGTTTCCACATGCAAGAGTCTCCTTTGTCTGATAATGCACAGAGCTTTCATACTTTTATCACACAATCTGATCCAGATTGGATCTAAAATAACATCATACTACTGGAAATAAAACAGTACATTCTGCAAAGCTCCCTTAACAAGATTGAGAGTCTCATCTCACCAAACTTGTAAAATGTGCAGAATATATCAAAAGGTAGCAGATGTCACCTTCAGTTCCGATTTTTCACTAGAGGCATCGCCAACAAACTTCAGACATGTCTACACTGATAAATAGGAGAGCAGAATGGGCTAGAGGGTGCTCCACGCTTCTTAGTTGCTCATTTGCCTTCTGTTTTCTTTTGGGCTGATACTGGGCTGGACTAAGCCTGTGTCCTGCACTGGGAATCATTTATTTCAGTTAACAATTTAAAAGGATGAATGGGTGAATGAATGGGTGAGATGGCACCAGATTGTTCATACCTCTGTCATCCCCATGCACTCCCAGTCTGCTGAGCATCACATACCCCAAACCCTTGTTGTGTTTCTGCCATTCCTTGGAGTACATTACATGTCTTTGAGGTCTGAAAAAAATCCCTTTAGTGGCTTGCACAGAGACCTCATGTCACCTCAAACACTGTAATGGCCTGCATCTTTTTCTGTTGTGTCAGAGCTCAAGACTGAACTCAACAGCTTGAGAAGTGGGCACACGAAAATGTTGGTTTGCTACTTAGATTTCAAAATGACATGTAATATTCCCCTAGCTTACCAATGGTTGCCAGTTTCTGTGGCAGCCTAGGACAATGAATGCTGTATGAATACCTTCTGCATTTGTAGATGAAGAAATTGTCAAGAGAATTTAAATGAAGATCATAATGCTGACAGCTCCAATTCCATCACATGTATATGAAAACATAAAGCAAATAAGAAGCCGCACATTTCTATAACTTTTTTCATTGAATTCCATCGTGTACTGTAGAAAGGCATAATAGATGCCACAGAAAGCAAGATGATGGTCTTTTATTTTGGGTGCAACCCAGCAATTACATAACCTGTGTTCTAATGACTGCATTGTGCTCCATCATTAAGGAGAAAAATTCATTTTATTTAAAATTATAATCACCAAATCCAGTGATTTCTGATGAGCTGTGTGAATGTGATTTGCAATATTGATTCTACCATATTCAAGTAAGAAAATAAATGCTGAAAGAAATAATGCTCAGGATAAGTATATTAGAAAGTATTTTTATAAGGGATATTAGTAAGCTTTTTTATGCTTTTTATGATTAACATTTGACATGCAAATGCTGAAGAGCAGAGATAAGCCAAGGTAGAACATAAAGGGCAAGAGTGCCACTCAGAAAAAATGCTTACTAGCATCTTTATTACCAATAGCTGCTGTCAGGTTGATCTACAATCTTACTAAACATATATTTCGTATTTCCCATAGAAGCTGTTATTCATATTTCAAAATAGCCTTCATAAGAACTGGAAGACTTTTTCAGATATTGCAATTCAGACATCACAAGCTGTCTTTTCAGACTCAGACTCCATTCAGGCTCATAGGATATTCCACTGTAGTAGGACTCAGAATACATTAAAGGCTCAAACAGAAGACATACAGACATCACCAAATATTATGAAGGAAATAAATGTGAAAGTAACTGCAGAGTTTCATCATATGCTGATAAAAAATTTTGAACTGAAATATTTAATTTCAGTGAGTTTCATATTAGCACAAAGGTGAGAAAATAAAGTATTAATGACTATCAGATGTAAAAAATGTTACATGTGTCTAACTGGTCCTAAATTTAAAGAATCTGAGGGGCGGGTAATTTTTTGTGGGTTTTTTTTGGTCAGGGGAGTGTTCTCCTGATACTCTGAATAAAAGACTAGCTAATAACTGTCAAGAAACTGAGGGCAAAGAAAATTTTTTACTCCAGAAGACCAGAAGCAGCACCAACTTTTGGAACTGCAGTAACTTTACTTGAGAGCTGGTAGTGTTTAGACAACACTGAAATTTACATGGGGAAAGCCAATAACATCCTCTGCTGCAATTTAAATCAATAAGCATTTTGTCCTGTCCGATCACTTCAGAGTTAGAGCTCTTGAACACATTCATATGGCTTGAGGTTTTTACTAAAAGTGACAAGAAACCCTTCATTTTAGCTACAGCAATCAGGAGTAAATGGGAGGTGAATCAGGCTAAAGGTAATAAACCAGTAGTTCTTCGTGTGGCTTGGCAAACTTATTTTTTTTTAAAGCTAACATTCTGAAAGATAAACATTTTTCCATGTTATTGGCCAATCCAAATAATCGTAATTCGGAAAATTCCCCACCTCATTATTTAGAGGAAACATTTTTTTATAAATAGGATACTGAGGAGCGTCCATACCTTGGGGAGCTAATTTTAGTCCTTTAGTACAATATCAAGACAATCATTAGATGTTCAAGGATAAAAAATAGCTAAGAACAGAGCCAAATGGATTTTGAAAAAACATTAATCCTGAAGTTAAATTTAAGAATAGCTAATGTTAAGAGCTCTTTATAAAGTGATTAATGAAGTCTGTCAAGTAGTAAATCCCAAAATCTCTATAACTTTTTCCAAGTACATGCATCTGCAATATCATATATAGTAGAGGAGAAAGAAAATCAAATAGGAAGAAGACTTCTGCTGTAATTATAGATTCTACTTAATGGGAAAAAAAAAATCTGAATTTGAGTTGATTTGGAAGCAAATGGATTGGTTAAAAACCAAAACAACAGAAGCCCCACCCTCAGCAAACTGGAAAAAAAGTTAAAAAGATTAACATTGTAAAGGAACTTTTAAAATTCGAAATAGCAAAAATCTTAAGACTTTTTAAACAAAGTTCAAAGAAAGTACACCGTTTCAACATCAAGTATTCCATTTCAATGTATATGAGCGCTTTTGCTTAGCCAAAAATTAATTTTCTTTTTCAGTTTTTTCTGTCAGCCATCATCCTCCTCCTCCTGCCTACCTGTGTTCCCATACACACGTGCTTAGTTGAGGAGTTTTCACTCAGGTCCTTCCCATGCTTTGAATGGCCTTGCATTGAGGACCTTGGCACACCCTGAATGTACAATATTGGAGTGTATTGGTCTGATTCGTGGTTCTTACCTGAAGAGTATATAATAAGCATGGGAAAACATATTATACTAAGAAAGATAAAGAGTCACTACAGTTTGAACACCTCAGCAATAGGTAGGACTTTTGAAGTTTCTTATAAAATCTTTAAGCTCATCTTCTCAAGGTTTCACACTTGAGTTAAATACTTTCTAGCTTTTGGGAAGTCACTAAAGCAGCTTGCATTAGTGCATTATTACACCTAATGTAAATGTTCCAAGCTTTTTAAGACCATTTGGTATCTAAGGCTCAGACCGAAGACAGCATCAGCCTATGTGCATGGGAGTTAATATGACAAATCAGGATACTTCACAATGAAAGGCCTTTCTTCAGATGACGTTTATGTATAAGAACAAGTTAAATTGACATCTCTTCTCTCTTTTAGGACTCATACTATGGCATTCTGCTAGCAGAAAACTTCCTTGCCAAGAAAGCAAGCCCCATCTGTCATTCACTCTCCTTGTTTCTCAGCAGAGTTAAAAAGCCTGACAGTTTCCATGAATAACAATGACACATACTCTTCTTTGCAGAGAGGCACAAATTTTATTGATGAAAACAGGGCGGGCGGGGGGAATCCCTCAGTGTTTAAAGAGCTTTCTGGGCACTGCTTATGTCTGGTTTTGAGTGAAGATGTAACTGCTATTGTGTGTGGCAATGAACCTGCTTATTGCTGTTACCAGGTAATTGCTGACCTAGGCCACTGCCACTAAAGACCTGCTTTCACTCAAGTGTGCTTTGTAACCAATACCTCATGCTTTCACAAGAAAGATTCTTCTTTATCTGGCCTCCAACAGCTTTTAATACATAGTTCTTGGCCATGCAGGTGCATCTGCACTTAAGCTACTTAAGCACAGTTTTTGAACACCTTGAAAATGTGTATTAAAAAAAAAATCATTGCAGAGAGTTATGTTTTGGGGGAGATGCTCACTGAGAGCATGTAGAGAAAGTGCTTTTGCTGCTATCAGTGATTTTCTTGGTAGCTTTAACAAACAGTTGCATAAATACAGTTATTGAGGCACATCTATACTCCCTAGTTTTCAGAAAGACTACACCTTTGACAATAGGGGTTTTTTGGCAGTGCAGAAGACAATGGGGAAAAAATTCCAAGAAAGGAAAGCTTACTCCAAGCTTACCTAGGTTTTGTTATTAATGCTGCAACACTATGTCAACCATTGGTCAGTCTGGTGTTGGTCAATAGTTTATTAAGCTCATGCATATCCATATGAAATGTTTTCTATGAAAGAAAAGGGGAGCCAATCTGCATATAGGGCTCTATTTAGGTGCACTTTTTATTATTGGCATAAGTTATTTGGTATTTTGTTTTTCCTTTATCTCTATTCTTGAACCTCTGACTGTATTCTATCAAGTCAACTAGAAATATACTTACATCTTTAGGGGATATGCGCAATTTCAGATTATATTTTAGATATACTTTCTTATTATTTTTGTAAATCTATCTTCACTGTGTAAAATTCAGCTCTTGTAGAGGCTGATCAAGCATCAGTCTTTGGTAAAAATCCTGCTGAATATTATGTTAAATCTTGTCACAAAAAGAGGTATATGCAAATGAAATTTTGAGAGCCATCACCAATAAGAGAGAAGTTGAGGAATACAGGGAAAGAGAATACCTTGAGGACTAGAATAATAAAAGTGAAACTGAGTTGAGTATAGTTTGGGACAATATCATATATAAAATGTCAAAAAATATCATGAAAATTGGGAAGGAAATTTTGGCTAGTAGACTAAAATTTTATCAAGAATTAGAGGAAAGCAACTTCATTTTTTTTTTAAACTTGTTGCATCTGTTTGACTAATGCTACTCCTACCTCTCTCTGAAAATCTCCAAATTTTGTATTGCCCTTCCAGTCAAGAGCCAGGAGCACTTCCTTACCTAGTTTTCCAATTGTTCTTTTAAGAGTTAATATTTCTAAATTGGATCCTTTTGAAAATGCTTACAATTGAAGGTTCTGATAGCTTAGTCCCTTTGACAAATCACCTGCTCAATGAAAAGAAAGGGAAGCAGGCATAGCACAGAAAGAAATTTTTTTTTTCTGCCCAACTGAAATGCCACTGAAACCAAGGGTCAAAGTGCCTTTTTGGGGAAGCAGTAGAGCTGCTTCTTCCTGTTGGGTCACTCACTATATACTGAGTCCCACAAGTTTACTATTTCATCTCTAGCTGATTCAGATCAAAGGTCCAGAATCAGAAGACAAAATAGCTCTTTAGGTGTTTGTTTGCTTATTTCTGAAGCAAGAAATCTGTGTCCACAGCCCCAGTAGTTTCAGTCAGTGTCACTGTAGAAGGGCACTCTTGATAAGATGGAAAATGTCAAAGTTCCTCAGTGTATATCATGATAAATTCAAACATGAAAATTCTTTTTGTGGAAAATCGCTTCATAAGGTTCCCAGTCTAACAAGGTCTCAAATACTGTTTTTCTCATAGCTGGAATGTCAGGTATTCTGCATGGCCAAAGCTCCACTGAAACTCAGCAAAACATTACTTAACAGTAAGTTTCATAAAATTATCTCTCAGCCTACTTTAGAAAGAAGGTGCCTGAAGTAAGGTGGAAGTAGATTTTACACACTTTTATTTTATTCATATGGCTTAGTCACAAAACACTTAAAATTCTGAAAAATTGAACTTCATAAAGTGACTCATGCATGCATTGCCGATATTTTGGAGCAGAATTTGTTTTGAAATATGGTCTATCACAGGCAGGCTTGGTTAGTAATACTCCTTGGCTAGTACACACCCAAATCTGTATCAGGTAGAACAACTGATTAATCCTTCACATACACACAAAGCATGTCCTAAAGCTAATAACTCTTGTTTCAACTGCCTGTGTCTAAATACAGTGAGGCTAACAATGTGAACTGTGTTATGTCCTCATTTGAGGGAATACTGGGAGATGAGTAATATGAGACATGTCAGTACGTGCAATCATTTTGTTGTATTTCAAAATGCATTAAAGGCTATTTTTGGAGGTATTTTTCTTAAAGGCATGGGAGGAAGGAGTTAGCTCCTTGAGGCTCGTTAGGAAATGACACAGTATGAAACATGAAATGATTGGTATATTACAGCTTTCAAGATGGAATCAACAACAAAAAGCTTCACCAAAGCAGACTACAATTCTGCAGTTTTGATATGCATCCTGAGATGGTTCAGTAAGAAAACATTTTTATGACTAGCAAAAGTTCATAAACATGAAAGTAATGATGAGGTTAAAGAACTTTAGAAAGTTAGAGTTGTTTGATGAATAGGCATGTATTTAAAAAGCTTCTTCACTGATCATGTAAAAGATTTCCTCTTTTTTGGTCATGTTCACATTTCTAAATAATGTCTCAAAAATGCATTAATTTGCACACTTGACTTTTGATAGCTTAGCAGCATTTCTACTCTTAGTAAATATTTCTGGATAAAACATCATGTTATTTTAAAATCTTGTGACTCTGAACTTATACTACACATAGGTAGGGTAGAGATAGTAATATAAAGACATTTAAGTTTAGGATTCAAATGGTATGATGAGTGTCAACAGTACAGTTGCAGTTACAATTGGTAGCTCCATGGTGGAGCCAAAAGCATGAGCTTTACACTTACTGCTGAGAGAGAATCAGAAACGTAATGCATGAGAGCATCCAGCTTCCTACAGGGTAACTTAGTTCCAGCATACCCTACAGAACAGCGATTTCTTAAACTAAACTGCAACTGGAGTGTGTCAGGAAGTCTGTTTCATTACCTGAAACAGCTTGCTTGTTTTTGTAGTGTGCCAGTCATCAAGTTTCATTGCTGCTGAGTGTAAATTATATCATGTCACAGCAAGGGGAAAATTTCGATTTCAGAAAGGAAATCATACAAACAAAGCCATTTCAAAAGAGTTCAGACTATAATCAAGTGTCCTGGGGACAATCAGCATGTTTGATTTTAGATAAATACTTTCTTATGCCAAAGAAAAGCGTCATTCAGTATAAAGCATCTTAATTGAGATGAAGTGCATAAGTCATTCATTTACTAAAGTATCATTCCAAAATTAGCTTCATAAAGCAAAGGGTATTTTTTTCCTGTTCACAAGCATATTTTAAAATACAAAGAACTGTATACATCAGTTTTTAGTGAAGCATTGATCTAATTTCCAAACCTAAAGCTGTTTTGTTCTTTGAAATTATTACTTTTTAAGCATTATAAACTTTAATATTCAGATACACATTATAATATGATTGTATTCATTTCATATTAAATTCATATTATTTTGTGTAATAATTGCACAAAATAATATGAACAAAAATAATGACATAAAATTAAAACAATTCTAGGTTATTTTTGTACTAGCAATGTACAGTTCTTTAATGAAAAATAAAAAAAATCAAAACTAAAGTAATGACTAAATTTTCTTGGATATGCTCCCCATGCCAGGGAGTATGTATATTATGCTCCCCAGTTCAGGATAGATTATTCTTAGAAGGAGAATAGGTTATTCCTAATGCATTTCTTCTTGTCACATTGGGGATACTCAAAAGAAAATGCACTACTAGTTTACTACATTGCTTGTGAATTTGTGGAAACATAGTTCAGATGGCAAATTATTAATCTGATCAATCTGGATCAAAGTGTCACAGACTGTTCAGCTTATTTGTTGCAGGCATAGGAGAATAGTCTTTTAAACCAATTAAAAGCTTGAGAGAGAGGGCTGCTTGTTGCAGAGGACAGTACAGGCTTATGGCATTGTGAACCCTCACTTTGAAAACTTACCAGAAGAACTCACTTTTTGTCTTATTACAGTGGGTTACTTCTTGTTCTAAAGCAAGCAAAGAGCTCACTCAGTTGAGGAGCCCAGGTTTCAATTCCTAGTCACATCTGGAGAATATTCCTTTGGCATTACCCAAGTTTTGTCTGTCTGATTTAAAGAATTAGAAATATCCTCCCATGTTTCTCTGACAGTGTCTTCACTGGTAGTTAACACTCTAGCAATGACATTTATTTCTCATTTAAGTGTAGCAACAGTGTGTCACTTCTGCAACTTTCTGGAGATAAAATTTTCAGGGCTGTGACCTTTAAAAATACTTATAAAAGCAAATGAGCTATGAAAACGGGTTGTTTTTGTTTGCATGTGTGATAGTCATTCAGTGTGGTAGCAATTAGGGAGAGTACCCAGTTCCAGGTTGCATGTGCAACAGGCGTGCACATCCTGTACTCATTTTGGAAGGGGTATTTCCTATTCAGAGGTAGATACAGAATGCTAACAGGGTACATTTTCATATATAGGTGTTGGTCTAATATATCCAGTCCATCTTCATTCATTGAAACATTCATTCAAACACTAGATATTGAAACATACATTGCGAGTTGGTAGTGAATTTCCATTTGTCTTAGTGTTAGAGGTTAAGTAAGCTCTGAAGTA
This sequence comes from Argya squamiceps, assembly GCA_037834095.1. Taxonomy (NCBI): domain Eukaryota; kingdom Metazoa; phylum Chordata; class Aves; order Passeriformes; family Leiothrichidae; genus Argya; species Argya squamiceps. The sequence goes on along the minus strand of JBBMKD010000170.1, from coordinate 34,928,210 downwards.
AGATCAATCCTGAGAAGTACTGTTTGAACTAAAATATACACTTCTAATTTGTAAGCTCTTCAGTTAAGAGGTGTATCTACTTATGCAGTATTTCAGAGACAAGAGATAAGAAGCTGGAAGCATTACTATAGCTCAGACTATAGAGAGTGAAGACTCACAGGAATAAGTGCTAATTCTGTGCTAATTGCCTGGAGCAAAAGTAAAAATGCAACAGTAAAACGCATGAAATTCTGAAGTTGTATGCTGTCTCTAATGACATACTTTTGCCAGAGTCCAGTTAAACTGCAGAAGATTTCAGGATATTAGCAAAGTTTTTATTGGAGCACAATTTACTCTGAGTACTGCAGACCTGCTACTGTTTGCATAGCTGGTGCAAAGCATAGGATCTTTTTTTGCAAAAGAGTGTACCACTGTCCCCTAAGGGAGAAGGCTAGCCAGTGAGATCAGGCTGCATTTCTACTGGTAATGATAATGAACTAGTGGTCTCAGAGACTAGTTGGACATCAAGGACGTATTGTATTAGCAACAGGGAGAAAAGGGTGCTGAGATGACAACTGCCACACAAACATCTACTCAGCATATTGCAAACAAGTTCAGCTAAGCTGACAAGGAATATAAAACAATGCTACTAGTTTTGCTAAGGAAAAGAATTGTTATGACTCATGAGAATAGCAAAGGAGTTGCCTGAAATCTGTGAGAAAAAGTCAGACCAGTGTGATGCTAAAAAGTCAACAATATGCTGCTAACCAAGATAAAGGAGTTGGTATTAAAAAAAAAAAAAGAGGGAATCACTCTCTACATGAAAAGTCAAGCACTCATAATGTAAAACCTCAATGCATATGAACCACTGCAGATATAGAGTTTTAAAAAATATAAATACATAGGAAAACGTAGTAATTAAGAAAGATGATAAAAATAATACAAAACTGTTATTTAAAAGAAAACATGACCAGGATAAGGTAATTCCTAACTGGTTTTCTGACATGAATAAAGAAAAATTGGATTTTGGGAAATGCAGTTTGATTAAAGCATATAGGATGCCAAACAGGGGAATTATAGCACTGCTAAATAAAAAGGTAACATTCAAGCTCAAAAGACATTGTTTTTACTGCAATTTTATTTTAATTTGGACATCATTGTGTTCACTAGAGATTAATAATAACAGAAGTGGATATTGTTTCAATACAGACAAATATCAATATTGCAACTGCCCACCTGTTTCTCCACAAACAAAAAGAATATGGTCCAAGAATATATTTAGACAGAAAGATGTCAAAAGAAATTTGAAAACTCTTTTGAAAAAAGATGGCTGCTGGACAGCAAGAATCGTGCAGTAACAATATCAAGGTAAGAATGACATCCAAGGCGTGTCCTGGTTCAGCACAATGTGAGGACAGTACTTAAGTATAAGAAAACAGTGAGAAGGAAATGGAAAATAAATCAATAGACACTTAACATATACAGGATACAGATATCTGATAAAGGAATTTAAAGGCATTGTGAAAAAATGTATGGTTGGATGAGCTTAACTAAACTTAGTAAGAAGATTTAAATGTTACCACATCAAATTGGTGAGTAATTAGGTTTATTTTCTAGTGGACATGACAAACTAACACCTTGCAGTAAAAGACCTTGCAACTGCTGGTTTTTTCCCATCTGCCTCCCTCCCTCCCCACCACCAGCAGAGGTAATTCAAGTAGTGCTTAAGTATCTTCACAGGGAGAGAACGCTCCATGAAACTTAAAAAGGACAAGATTAAGAAACAGGCACTGGAAGTCAAAAATCACAGATGCTCATATGAGAAGATGCATGTATTTTTAACAATGAGTGGGATGAATCATTGCCATGCTTTAATTAATAGAATGGGTGGACTCACCTCCTCTTTTTCTGGAAGACTTGCTTTATTCAGAAAGATTTTTTCGCTCAATACAGGGTATCTTGGTGAAAAAGAAGGACCAGTTACTATAAAGGTCAGGCCAAATGTTCCAATAATTACCTGCATTCAGTGAAACTTCGAATAATATCATTCCAATAGCCCCTTCTCATGTCTTACTTATTAGAGGAGATGAATCCCTGGCTGTTTGCCCTGGGTCTGCTTTATGTTGTTAATCACTTTGTAATTTCCCTTAGAGAATATATTGACTAAATTGCCTCAGTCTCAGAATATTCCTTTCCCCCTTTATATCTCTATGAAACATCTATAGCTTTTCTCTGTGCTGAGAATAACTTTTCTTCTTTTAATATTTCAAGGTTTCAGACATATCTCAGTTTTCTCAAATCTGAAAGAATAGACATATCCTTTGGAGAGAAACTCCAAATTCATGTGAGGCTTCTAAAACCCTTCCTCTACAGTAACTTGGAAACTGCTTCCTGGAATTTCCATTCCTTCCAATTCTTCCTATTTCTTCACCTCAAATAAAAATTTAGAGAAAGTTACCTCTATGAAAAATAACTCAATAGAAAAAGGAAATTTTCTTTTCTTGAAATACCTTTCTGCTGTAAGTGCCTCAGTAACCTTTCTGGTTTGACAGTTGGAATGGAAAAAAAATCCATGTTATTTTAATGCAGTTTTATCTGTGCTGTTGAATATAGAAAAAAGCAGGACACAAATAATATTTTAAAAATTACAGCTTGTGTCTGAAACATGACATTTCTCTCTGGAATACCATGTAATGAGCTGATAATGCTAAAATTAAATTAAAGGACAATTCTTGGTAAGAAAGCCTAAGGCAGAAATTATATACTTTGTTGATAATCTGGTGTGAAGCAGGGATAACCAGTCCTATTTTGAGGCCATTATGATTGGGGTCACCTGCATCAATGTATTTTGAACTTCAAAGCACATGCTTTGATGATCTTTCACAATGTGGAAGACTTACTAAGGATTTATAAGCTGAATCAAGGCAGAAAAAAACTTAAAATGGAAATTACAACAACAGTAAATATAATCATAACTCTGCCTTTTTATAAATTTATGTTTAAAGACCAAAATCCACAGTTCCTAAGATTGGGACTCTCAGGAAAGGTGGCCACTAAGGATGCTCCCAGGAAAGACCCCTTCACATCACATTGCATCCAAAGTGCCTCCATCTACTGCTAGGGTGGTGAAAAAAAGCTGTGGTGTCAGGCTTGCTGGCATTCCCTTTGTCAGCTAAGCAGAAGACTAACCTATAAAATTATGTAAAGCATGTACAAATCTATTTTAGTTACTACTTTATGCAATATATAACATTTTCTATCTAGTGTTTCAAGGCACAAAACGTTTGTTTGATTTTTCTTTGGACTTAAATTTAAACTCTCCTTGAGGGCTATCAGATGAGCTGCCCAGAAGAAGCTCAATGGTGCTTGAACCATAGCAGGTGCTGAATGGATGTGCTCCCTTGCCAGTTGCTGTAGCATGTAGCAAACTTGCCTTTATTGACTTCTGAGGCAGTGAATCTGCCCTAGTATTTCCCCACAGCCCCAGGCATGCTGCTGATCATTTAGATTTAAGTTTATTGGAAGTTCTAAATGCCTCTCACTTCAGCTACCTGTGGATTTTCAAAAAGGTGCAGCTGGCAAGTTGACTCAGAAATCTGCCTCAAACCTAATCTCAATAAATTGCATTTAATCTGCCTACTGTTTGATAGAAAAGATCTTAGTTAAAAATACATTCACTAGCTTTGAAGCAGAATGTGGATGAACAATTGATGACTGTCAGCAGCTGCTCATAAAAAAATATTGATTTTCTGTAGATAATAAAGTATCTAAGTATTTAGAATAAATTACTATTTTATATAACCTTAGGAAATAAGATATTACAGCTTTATCATTAAAGCCAAGAAATTTAGTCCCAGGATGTTAAGGTATTTCTCTCAAAGTATTTTGGGGTTTGTCCTTTCTCATAATACCCTAGAGATAGGTAATTACATTTCTTCATGAGTGAGGCAGATAAAATAGATACTGTAAAATGCACCCAGTGACTCTACTTCTGTTTTACATATATGGAACTCTAAAATTTATATAGACAGTAATATTTTGTAAGGGTTGTTTCAGTTTGTCCTGTATTAATGCAGTCCACCTCAAATGTGAAGCAAAAACTCTAAAATTACCTTAAACATGACTGTATTTGCTTTCAATGGAAAACGAAACAACTTCAAACACTCCCAGCAACTAATTTTTTAAAAATACCTAGTAATGTACACATATCTGAAATAATAATCCAAAGGTTGACCAAGATAAATAGCTCTGATTTAAAAATTGTGTACCGGACCTAAGCTGCTTTGTAATTTGCTCTTAAAAGTGAGGATTTTGCAAATAGTTGGTGTAAAGGCAAACAGTTTAACATATGATGATTCATGTCTTTAAATTTCAGGAGTGATAGGGTTATTCCTAGGAGTAAAGTTTAATTGCAAATAAATATAATAGAATTTATTCATAAACTGGATGGATTTATCCAGAGCATTGGGAAGTAAAGTAGAAGGAAGATGCCACACCAGCAAAACAGGAGATCAGATTAGTCCAATACCGAAGATTCTTGCAGAGTCCATTCTCATATTTAGAAAATAACGTCTTTAGCATTCAAAATTCATTTGCTCAGGAAATTTTGATCAAGTTTGAACTTTTAGACTTATTTTACTTATAGGAATACATTTACTGGTGGAATTTACATTCCTTTAATTCTGTAACTTTATGTGCCAGTGCACAGTTGGGCCTAGGGGAACAACTGAAATATAAAACTGGTAAAGACCAGACAGACTTCAGAAGCAAGCCTAGTCTGTCTTACTGACAGGGGTCATTTCCATTAATATTATATCTTAATAACTATGCCCTTAGACTGGCACAGAGCCCTGCACATTAGCTTTTCTCATAAACCCTAGGATTGAAAGTTGTTTATAAAAAGGATAAAAGCATGACACATGGTTTTAAAAAGGCACACTTCATCTATTAAAATTGATCTCTCATTTCAGTACACATACTTCTAAAACATCCCTATTCCTTTAGGCTGAAGGTGAGGACAAATTATATCTTGAAGCCAAAATTCACAATTAACCTATTTTTCAATTATTTCTACAGCAGCTCTCTCTGGTGGGTAATGATTATCAAGAAAAGTGTATTTAAAAAGTGGATATCATGAACTCTCACTGTTGCATTCTTGTGTTGTAATGACCATAGTAAACAGAAATATGCATGTCTGAACAATGCTGCTGTTCCACAGGTACTTGGCCCTAAAGTAATTCTTATCACCTTACAAGTACTAGGATCCAAAACAGCCTCTGAGGAGGGAACTCGTGTTTTGCTTTCACAATTGTTAGAAATTATATAATAATCACAATTCACTTTAGTTATTTCTATTGACTGTGAGAAATAGTTAAGTACAATTGGCTATTTGTCCAGCAAATACCTACATGTAAATAATCCAAATTAGTTCATCTGGTTCCTGTTGCAGGACAGAATACCAAATGGGCTCATCAGATGTGATTAAAGATGTATGTTTTGGTTTTCAGGCCCGCAACAGGAACCAAATGAAGTAATTGGTATTATTAATGTAAATTAAACGTTACACTGTAGTGACACTGCTAAGGTGAGTAAAGATTAATAAACTGTTTTTAAAACCAGAAGGGAAATAAGTTTTACAGCTTAAGCTTTAGCTTAGCTTTAACAGGAACTAAGTTTTTGAAAAGAAAGGCAAATAAAATAGTGAATGATGCTGACCACCAAATGCAGAGATTTCTATGTGAAAATTGACACATCTGTTTTATTTTGCTTACAAAAGAGTGATGGAGCTGGCAGAGAAAAACATTAAGATGGTGGGGAATAAATGATAAGTTAGGGCACAGCATGCCGGTTCTAAGAGAAATGTTTGATTCTATCTAGCATTATAACTGGAAGTCCTCCTTTTTTTGTATTTTTTATATTTGAAAAGAATGTTGCTATTTCAAGAATTATTGAGAATCTTTCCCTTAGCTCTGACCCTGCAAAATAGGTCAAGGCACCTTGGATTCTCAAATCCTTCTATATGTCAAAACCTAGAATAGGCCCATCTGTTCCAGTTTTCATGTTTAATTTCTCCTATTGCAGTTAACCCTTGTTACAATGTCTTGTAAAACTCTTCTGAGGAAAACAATGGCAAAATATACTTTGAGTATGCCCAGGTTTTTCAATCTTCAGTCTGGTTGTTAGAGCAATTATTTCACTAGACTGTGAGATATCTATGAGAGAAATATTTATCATACTTTGTAATTGTGTGGTAAGGATGTTAAGCATGAAAATCTTCCCACTGTTTTCAAAACACATTTCTCTCCTAAACTCTGAAGCAATTTCGAGTAAGACAATGATGACTTGTTTGTACCCTGACAATGATACTAATGTGTAAATGGCAACTTTTAAGTGGCATCAAGGAGTTCTATAATCAATTATTTTTTATAAACCACTTTTATTACCAATACTTCCAATAATGGATGTTTTCAAACTATACAATTTCACCTCTAAACAAGGAAAAACCCCAACTACTTTTGCTGTTATGTCAAATTAATGGAATATGATTCCTTTAAATCAGTTACTCATTTATTCTACTTTGCAGCAAATCACTTGGGAATGTTTGCTGCTTTTAATTTGCCCAGGTTTTCTCTTCTACAAATCAAATTAGTAACTGAGTCTCTTGTTAGGCAGAATTGTAATAAAACTAGAGTTCATGGGCAGTTAGGCAGAGCTGCCCTAAGTCTTTGTTTCTGCTGGGGTCTGCTGCTTGCTAACAAGATGCCATCATAGCACAAGAGTGCCTAAGGCTTCTGATAAGACAAAAGAGAGAATTACTGGGGCTACAAAGCTTACTGAGCATCCAAATTTTGTGCTTTATGAGCATATGTGAATCTCAGCCATGTAGTTTTATTCTTTTGACTGTTTCTTGTTATGCAGCTGTATTAAAATATCAGCACTGCTGAAATCTTCCTCTGAAATGGATCATAAAACATCCATACTTGTCTTTCTATATTATGATTGTCAGGATTTCTGAAGAAAAAGCTTGAGGTTTTTCTCTCTCACAATGATCCTGTAAATTTTTTTATAATTCACCATAAACACTTGAGTAGCCCTCGAAGTCTAAGTCTGACTAGTGTATAAAGCAGCTATAAGGTCTGACATCAGCTTTACAAGAGACCCCTTTTCTGATGGAGCATCCTGCTTGCACTCTTTGGAGGGGCAGGATTATGGCACGTGTATGTTACATATGACACTGCCCTGAGCATGGCATGAAGAGTGTTCTGAGCTACAAGTATATCATTAAAAGAAAGGCTCCAAAGTAACCACTTCACTTTGCAGAGTTTTTCATATAAAATGTGAGATTATGCCATGTAGTAAATCAGAATGACATGATACACTTTCCATTTCTTCCCTGTTCAGTAGTGCCATGCTATCCTCCAGATTTCAACTATTCATTCCAGGACTGTCTGTCAAAGAAGGAGGCTATTTTATCTGAACAGCTACAGGAGCATCTCTTTCTTGCAGTCTTGGAGATCTGGACTACAAGGATAAGATACTAAAGACCTTTCTTCACCTGAAACATTAGGAAATTTTCCCAGAGTGAATAAATGCAACTGCAGATCTGCACTTCTTGAGATACAGCAAAAATCTTTAACATGGCACAGTCTGTTTTCTTTTATGGGTTATTGAAAGTAATTTACAGATTACATGGATAGGCAATTCAGAGTGATTACTTTAGTTTAGCATTTCATTTACCATGGCATTTTGTATGGAGTACCATGGGTATGTTTGCCATTTCAGAGATGAAATACTAGAGTCTAGTATGAATCTAACTTGCAGCAAATGTACAGACTCAGCACAACAGAGATACCTTAGTAATGTGGGAAAATAGTTATTTCTTCTATTTATCTTGAAACCTTGTCACATGAAATTACAGAATACACCCCATGGCAAAGGTCTAAATTAAAGCACAATTTCTAGGTTATGTTTCTCCCCATAAAAGCAATTTTCTGTCCTGAAGTTTGGGGAGAAAGGGGAGCCTCTGAGTCTAGTTCAATCTAGTAAGTTTTACAGTATTCACCATTACTCTCTGTAGGCAACTTAATTTCACTCTTACAGAACTCTACAGTTCCTCTAGGGGCTATCCCTATGTCTGCTCTTTGGTGAAATTTGCTTCAAACGTCTTTTAGAATCACAGAATATGCTGAGTTGGAGGGGACCCATCAGGATCATCGAGTCCAATTCTTGGCCCTCCACAGGACACCCAAAGAATGACACCACGGGCCTGAAAACATCTTGATATCAGATTCTTCAGGTTACGCAAGAAATTTCTTCCCTCCCTGTTTAAAAAAACCATTTCTTTTCATTCCTCATCTGAGAACTAGATTTCCCATGTCCCTTTTGAAGTTAAGTTTCCCAGAGTAATTCTGGGATTCATTTCAGTAGTAACTGCAGTTCACTGCATATAAGTAAACAGGATCAGAAGTTTGATTGATCTATTTTTAGTTCAGAAGAAAGCCTCAATTGGACTCTTAATGTATATCTTGTTCCAAGTGGTCAATAAAACCATAAATGAAAACATCATCCAAAGTGGACAAACATCAGATAGTATATAATTTAAAGTACATGTTTTTGATGTCATGTATGACTGCCACTTACAGCAACTACTTTCAGGACTTACAAAAAAGAGAGAAAAACTACTCTGATTTAGTTCTGGGTCAAGGGCAGGATTTGTTTCAAAATACTGTTATCAAATAGTGACTTTGTGACAGTCACCTATATCCTTAGAGAAATATGAGAGACTACTCATAGTTGCTTGCCTTCGATTAGCAATGGAATATAAAAATGTGACGCTTGAAAAAAAAAAAAAGAAATTAAAAAGAGCAGCTGACAGGATAAAATAATCATGGCAAATAGATAAAGGCGCCACACTAACCAATCAGAATAAAAATAACATTGCAGCAAAAGCTCATCTAAAAGGCCCCGTCTCTGAAAAAAGGAACCATTTATAATGAAAGAGGAGGATCTTACAGCAAAAATAAATCAGAGATAGGAAAGTTACAAATAAATCAGACCAGGAGAATCATTACCTTTCATAACATTAATGTGAAACCATTAACAATGCAAGACAAAAAGATCTGAGGAATGTTTTAGTAAATTGTCCAAGGCTATGAATAATTTTACAGACTTATCATAAGCATAGAATCTTTCCAATATGTGTATGGCCTTGCAATCCTGTGCCAAATATCTGTGATTTTAGGGTGAATGAATCTGTAGGTACAGAAAGGAATGGTATGGGACGAAAATTTGAGCATTTCAATACAGAGAAGCCAAGGGAAGCTGGTACACAGATCATTCTTTACAGGAGAGAAGTCTGAAGAATTGTTGCAGTCAGACATGCTAATAAATCATTTGCAATAAGAGATCAATAAATTGAATAGTAATAAATCACTCAGATCATGTGATATTTGCTCAACATTTCAATGTGAAATTGCCAGCATGTTAAGTAGATTACTTATACTTTCAATCAGCTTTGCTGCCAGAGGAAAGGAAGATCACTGCTGGAATTTCAGCTTCCTAAAGGAATTTAGGTTATTCTGCAACAATGCACAAAGAAAATTGATAAATTCTGTTACACACACTTCAATTAGTAACTTTAAAAAAACCAAAAACCCTCTAGACATCAAACAAAGGGTGATGAGGCAAACCATTGAGTAGCTTCTATATAAAAATGTATAGGAAGCTAAATTATCCTTTTTGCAAAAGGGATGACTTGGAGAGAATCTGATAGAGAGTACTATGAACTTATGAGGACTCTTTTAATTAAGTGGAAAAAAAATCTATTCACTTTTTTATGCTGAAACACCTGAACTATCTGATACCCTTATAACTATCAAGCAATAGATTTAAAGCAAGTGAAAGAAAATAATAATTGTTAATCATATAACTTCATCATGGCATTCAGCAGTAACCAAAACAGGATAAGAAATGATTAAAGAAGTAATAAAAGAACATCTATCAAAAGCTAGTGTATATGATATGGGAGAAAAAATTAAAATAAAATATAAATTATTGACTCTTGGAGGAAATACTGAAGGATCATGCTCTACTCTAGATATATGTTCAGTGTGTTTCCCTATGCACCTGTGACTGGCCCCTGCCAGAGGCAGGATTCAGCAGGGAAGGACTGTTGCTCTGACATGTAGGACCATCAGCAACTGTACTGCTACATTTCTAATGCTACAGCACTTTGGTAGAGGAGGATGCTAAGACAATCAAATCATGCTGAGATAAACCAGGACAGTTAAGAGCCCACATCACATATGTGCATTTGGATTTTGAAGTTGGAATACGTTTGTCAATAATTGGAATAATTCAGCTAATATTTTCAATAAATCTAGTCATGGCTATATTTTTTATTATGTGGGAGGTGGGTGTTTATTTTTGGGGAGGAGAGAGCATTAGCTTTTTTTTAAAAAACAGGATACCTAGTATGCACATAATTTAAACTTAGATGCTTATGTTCATTTTATCATGTTAAAATTAATGGCCAGAGGAATGCAAAGAATTTTGGCTAAATCTGAGGGAAAGATTATATAACATTCAGATAAGGTACAGGGTTGATGGCACAGTTACTCAATAGCATAATTCAGATATGAATTTGAACATGATAGTCATTATATATTTTGACATTTCCCAGTGCCATGCCTGCCTGTTACTTACTTAGAAGGCTAGTTTTATGCAATTTTTATTCTCATAATGTATCTCTTCTGACATTCCTTTGCCTTCAGTCTTGATGTTATACATTCAAGTATGATAATCATAGAACATTCAAACATTTTATAAAAGCACACTAAAATATTATTATGGCAGTATGTGTGTAACTATCAAAATTTAAAGTAAGTTTTATGAATTCTTTCTTTAAAAATATTGTTCCTGACATTTATGTGTGAGAGCCTAGACGGCCCTTTCAAAAATACATTCTGAAGAAAATAAATGGGACTGAAAAGAAATATTTTTTACAATGTGCTCTCATCACATCTGCTGTATACAGCATCTATAGTTAAAGTTCTAGCCAATACGTCCAACACTTATCTGTGTCCGTTCCTTTAAAGGGGAAAGAAATATTTTTTTGTTTGGGAGAGAGCGCTGCAGACCGTCTCTTTAAACTGCTGAAGTTTTTCATAGTGGCAAATACACTTTCAAGCAGGTTTTAAAGACATACAATAGGTTATATGCCCCTCTTTTTTTGTGTGGCATTTTGTCTGAATGCCATGATACCGCACTGAAAATCACATGCCTTCTAAAATGTTGCAAGGCAAAATGTATTACCTCTGCAATAGAGACTGCTGCCCTTTAAGAAAACACTTTTCCTTTGATAATATTTTGAGATATGTCCTGCTGCTGTTCCTTTCAGAGTGCTGCTTTATCTTACTTTCTCGATGCCCTCCTGTAGAGGTAGGCTTCCTTCCCATCAAATCATGCAGTGTAGAGCACATCAGGCTCTGCAGAGTTCCTTAAATATTTGGTTGAAGGTCAGTCCTGCCATCCAGAAGAGAACAAAAACATAGTTTTATGCTTTGCTACACTTGAAGAAACTTGGAATAACAATAAAAAAAGAACACAGGAATCACTTTCCCAGTATGATGGTGTTAATTTGTAACCCTGCACCTCTATAACTTGTGCAAGTGGAGGCTTGCCAACAGTAACAGCTGGATGCTCAGGTCTGCATATTTCACTTACTGTACAAAGCAGCAGAAAGCAAAGATGCAGGCAAGTCTTTGTGGGGTTTTTCTGCTGCTGACACTGTGCCATTGAATTAAGGGCAGTGGTTTGGTGAGAAGCCTTGATCCCATTGAACAATGGCAAAATTCCTGTTGTTATCACTTAATCTGGCTAAATTAATGTGGAGTATTTGGGAACAAATTAGGGAAACCTAGAGTCTCAGAGAAGCAAAGCCTTTCCTGCACCTTGGTTCTCTTACCCTTTATGCCAAAAGCCTGAGCATGAATAGAAAACACTGCTTTAGGAAGATTATTTGGAATTCCAGAAGGAAACAGAGCAGGACTTCAGTGCCACTATTTACCTAGAAATAATACTCATACATATGCACACAACAGATACGCCATTTACTTAGAAACACACTTTAGGAAGTTTTCTAGGAAAATTTGACAAAGCTATGGTATAAAATTGTAATAGCTTCAAACAACTACAGCGTTCGAAAGAAAGTGCTTTTCTTTCACTTTGGGACTTAAGGGAATTTTCTCTCCAAGAAACAATCCTGAACTAGCAACATTAGAGAAATATTTAGCACATGATACTTCACTAAACCTACAATAATTGGAATCCAAGAAGTCTAAGCTCCCAGAAGCACAGGGAGCCTCTCTTTTATAACCTATAAAGAGGTAGGAAACTTTGGATTATTGCAGTAAGACTGAAGCTTTTCACAGAATTGTCATAGAGTCATTGAATGGCCTGGGTTAGGAGAGATCTTAAAGATCATCTAGTTCCAATGACCCTGCCATGGGCAGGGACATGTTTCACCTCAATTTCAGAGATTTCAAAAGTATATTTATTGTATATTTTGCCTCACATACTAAGCATTCAGTTTTTATGATTGAGAATAGGTATTAATAACCAAAAAAGTGGTGGTAGTAATAATTTAAAAGAGTATTTTCAAAACATTTTTTTCTGTAAAATTAATAACAACCATAGAACGTGCATTGCCAAAGTATGGCAAATTGTTTCTTGACCACAATGGCAAGTCTTTATATAATTCTTGCTTTTAAGATGATTCTGGATGTCGCTCTTTTTTAATTATGTGTAAAACTCTTCATTGCATGTCACCACAACACTGTTTCACTTACATTCTGTGCTTGTCTTTGCTTTGTGCACATCACCCTTCTAGTTTTTTCTGCCTTTTTAAAATTTTCTTTGTCTCTACAAGGAAATACATTTTTCATTTTATTCAAATGATAAAGTGATATTTAGTGATTCGTCAGGCTCATAAGTCACTGTTACCATAGCATCTGAGACCTCCTTTATGATCTTTAGGATCTTACACAGATGAAGACCAACACAACAATAAGGTGGCAAAAAGTTCTTGTTTTCTACATGGAAAACAGAAAACCACTGCTAAAGCATGAAAGAAAGAAGCACCGGGCTGGCTTTTCCAATTATAAAACTTCCTTTCTGTCATGAGTTTTTCAATGATATAGAATCATTGAGGTTGGAAAAAATCTCTAAGATCACTAAGTACAACCATTAACTTAGCATTCCTTAACCCAAGCTTATATTTTCACTTCTGCATCAAGATGCATGGATTGAGCTTATGCTGTCTAAGTAATCAGTATTATTAGAAGCTTATATGTAAAAATACATTTCAATTCAGTTTATATTAGTTTCTACCTCAATCTCAATTATATATGCATTGCTTTTATTAATTTAATAAGCATTCTTTGCTTGTAATTTCAATGTTAACGAAAGACAACATAATTGCTTTTAGGAATTTACTGTTACTGTATTTTCTGTGAATTATCAAATAAATATTATGTACATCAATCATTGTTTTAGTGCTGAAAAAAATTTCAATTACAAGAATAATTCACATTTTAATAACACTAAATGGTGTTACATTATGTAAGAGTCCCTTGTGAGGATTCAGATTTCCTTTCATTTAATAATACAACCAATGAAGAGGGAAAAAAACAGAGATATAACTTTAGTACCTTCATATTTTCATTTCTGTTAAATATCACACTGGATATGGTTCATATTTAGCAATTTGAGTATGCAGCAGTTATGTGCTGCTTTTTTGTATGTAATTTCTTTCATTAATTTTCCCACAAATCAAATAATATGAAAAGAAAAAGGGGAAACAAAGATAATAATTTCATAAATATCTTAAGGACAAATCAAAAACTGCCTCACAAATCACTGGTGTATTATTCTGATTCTCTGTCTTTCATCTAGTGAATGAGAAATCAGAAATTTTAATGTAACTTTACTTTTTTTTTTCTCAAATCAGACAATGATTTCAATGGTTTCCAGCCTTGTTTCCATATTCTTCCTTGCTGAATTATATAAAAAATAAAAATTAAGATGTTGGTTTGGGGGGTTTTTTACTTTTTTTTTGTGAAGAGGCGCATGTATTTCAGAAGAGCACGTAATCACTAATTAAACTAATATCTCATCTTTAAGAAGCAGTCATCCTTCCTTTGACAAGTAAAATATTTATTTGCATTTGTGAATTTTTTTCCCCTGTGCTTTCCAAACTGCCTCTGACCAGGTTCCCTTTTCCCTTCAAAATACCATGTCTTTTTAAGGGCATAAATCCTTACAAATCTTACACAAATACATAATTCAGTCTTAAAATATAATGCAGCCTTTGTCCCCTGAATGGGGAGGTGCTGTTCTGGGGCCTAGGCACCACAGAGGCTGGGAGGGGAGTGAGGTGAAAAACTGTTCCATGAAAGGCTGGTGTATGAACCTGAACCTTGGCACTGGTGGCAAGTGGCCAGGAACAGCAACTTTTTAGCCCCACGAGCTGTGTTCCAAGTTTCAGTCTGACCAAGATGAATATCCCATCCCTTGGAGAGCCTAAAGAAGCAGTTGGTCATTGTCCCAGGAAAAAGGTACACATAACCAGAGGTTTCCTCAGCAATTTCCCTCTCACTTCTCAGTGAAGTCAGACTGCACAGTCCCTCTTGATTTCTTGCCTCCCATATCTGGCGATCTGGATTACCTTGTACAACCCAACTCCACCTGGCAGTGGTGATCTAACCCCAATGAGACCCAAACTGTGAATTGCTCAGGTGCTGAATGTCAGCATCTTCTCCACCTGTGTGTTTATATGCCACATAGGTATGAAAAGATCTAATAACCATATCAGCAGCTATGCTTTGTGCAGCTAGGAAATATCTGGTGAGATTTTAAACCTGATTACAAAAAGTGGTTGAGAAATGTGAGCTTACCAGATGTCATGTTTCATACCTTTTTAAATGTCAGTAGATGAAGCCTGATTTCAGAAAGGAGGACAGTTGTATAACTTCTAGCAGAATTACCTAATGTAAAGACATTAGGTAATTCTGCTTTTGGCTTCAAACTGTGCCACGTAACTAATGGTACAAGATAAATTAATTTCATCCTGACTGCTTTGTCAATCAGCATAAGAAGATACTAAATCACAGTAGAAAAGACATTGTTATACAGTGATTATTCTCCTGGGGTACCCTAAAACAGGAAGAGCAGTCAAGAGCTTCATATAGCACAGGACAGTAATTATCTTGTGACAAGTATGATCCCTGGAGATCACTTTAGAGCTGTTTTAAAGGTATTGTAGGGAATAGTGTGTATATATGTTGTAGTAGATGACAGAGATGGCACTTTACAGTCACAAAAATGAATTCTAGCTGGCTGTGAGGTACACACTGATTAATTTAAAGTGTTAACAGCCAATTGAACACTTCTTCAGTTGAAGCATATTTATTACACAGTTTAACAACCAGTTAATCACACTTTGAAGCTGTGGCATAAGAAAGAAGTTGGAAAGCAACAACGTTTTATTTTCGGTCATTTATTTAGCTTGATATAAAGCACTCTTTTTGGTTTTACCTCTTAAAACTACTTTGAAAATGCAAGGGCATTTTTCCTTTTTTAAAAAAAACCCTAAACAATACACCATTTTTGAGACAAATGCAGAACATTGCTAAAGAAGGATTGTTGAAACTATGGTTTGAGTTCTGGGGAATGTCAATAACTGACCTAAAACGAAATCAGTTTACAACTCCTGCAATAAGGTATTCAACCACTTTGCCATATGCCTTATTCCTATCTTGCAATTCACATTTGCTTACACTGTTCTAACGCTAGGTTATTTTAATAACCCTGGAAAACTGCTTATGGTTACTGTTTCTCCTCCTAATGCAAGGACAACAACTGAAGTATGTTTTCTTTAGCCTAAAAATTTCCCTTTCACTCAATATACTTGATTTCTGTTTCTGTCAGAACAAACTGTGTCATAAATATAGCATTTTTCCTTGAGTGTTTGTGTATATGTGTAGGAATCTTTTCCTGAACTATCTGCTCCCCTTGAAAATGTGACCTCCACGAAGCATACAGAGAATTGAATATGCATAAATGCTTTCATACACATTTTTTGTGTGAAAAAAATCTTTAAAAATTACTACCATAGTTGAAAAAGACAGCAAATTATTAAATTATAATACAAAAGTATTGATAGATTAGTACTAAGTAGACTTTAAAAGTGAATTCTGTAACTTGATGTTTAGAAAATGGTTACTATAAAATACATCCCCATTTGCTGATTTAAGACAGGATATTATTCTTAGTTATATCAAGAGGCATATGAAGACAAGCTTAGTAAACACCTGTGGATGCAATATGCATTCTCCATGCATAATAAAGTCAGGGGATCAAAGAACTACAGTGCTGCAATATTGATTACTCTTTTGCATAGAGTGAAAAAAAAAAAAAAGTGGTCATAACATATTTCCAATTTCTCTAAGGTCCTCTGGGGCATAGGCTGATCTTAAAATGGGACAGGGAAAAGAAAAAGGAGGAATATAATTTTGAGGAAATTATTTACAAATAATATTTATGAAGTGACAATGAATTTGTATTTCCTTCTTTTTCCTTTTCTGCAAGTAGTCTCACTAAAGTAAAAAATAGAGAAGACATTACCTTGCTGCCAGTATTCTTGTCACATTTTTAATAAAGGACTAGAAAGCGTATTAATTTCTGAGGAGCATAAGGATACCTTAACAGAAATAGAGAAGCTTTCACAAAGGAAGAAATCAGAATTCATGCCAAAAAAGGGTAAAATTCATCCTTGGAAAAGGGCCAGCGCATAGTCCACATCCCATTAAATTTTACTATAACAACTTCATTGAGTCTCATGTATTGTTGTGCCCAATGCCTGCTTCCAGGATGGATTTCACACAGGATAATGGAATACAGAACAAAGGCCAAAGAAAGCATTAAGATCTGTAATGTTTACAGGACATATATAAAATATATTCTGCCTAGACATAAATAAAGTTTGAAGCAGCATCAGTAGATACAGCTGCAGGTTAAGGTTTCCAATGAACCAACAGTTGTTTTTTATGTCCTGAACTTATCTGGAGGCACTTGCTGTGCTCATGCTCTTCTCTTAACACTTATTATTCCCTCTTTAGTATTCTCTTTTTCAGATCATCAGTGCAACACATCAGGCATTATACCCTATCCCCCCTACAACACATCCTTGTGTCTTTGCAAAATAAAGCCCTGCTTACAAAAGGCAAAAGATCACCTCCAACAGACAACTCAGGATCACCTGAGTTTAAACTGCTTCACAGTTTAACCTTTAGTTGAAAACCAAACTGTGAGAAGAGGGATTGCTTTTTTTCCCCCAAAATTCCATGGGTAGTTTCTGAAGGCAAATTCCAGTGTTCATGTGTAATTAGAAAACAAAAACCAGAAAATGCTAGTTTTAGGAAACAGAATGTTTTCTATTTTTTTTAACAGAATTTAAGCTATTTAGAAAACAGCCCCAAAAAACCAGAAGAGTTTTGTGTTAATGAAACTGATATGTTCACAATCCACATATTTTAGTTTAAATTAAATTTTTTTTGTAGCTGAGTAAGATGAAACTTTTAAAAGCCTCTCAGCGTTACCAGTGGTGGTGTTTCATTTTACCACTGTTTGTAATTATCTACTTACACTAACATAACAAATGTGGTGCCTCCAGCAAAAAGCTAAAGGTTGATGAGAAAGAGAATGAAAAAGGACCTAAATGTTAGACTAGTCAGCAAGATTTTCAAGTTTGTTAAAATTAATACTAGCTATCATTAGAGTACTCTACAGTTCAGTGCTTCATAAATAGGAAAAACAAAGCAGTAATGTTTTTTGTAGCTTTCAGCTTGACTTTTATGGGGTTTCATCTTCCTCTAACAAATAAGGATGCAGAACAGTTCATAAAGCTTCCAATATAGGCCAACAGTATAATAATTCACTGTGTGCATCCTGAGCCACTTACAACTTGAATGCATCCGGAATGATTGAAAAAATATATCCTAATTACATAAAATACAACAGCCACGAACAAAGAATTATCTCTCTCTGCTCTAGGGTGAAGGTGGATAGCTCTTCAATACTTTGCCTGCTTCACTGACTGACCCAGTCTTGGCAGAGCAAAATAAAAAAGTTTCTTCCCTTCTGTCTGCTGAGTCCCACATACTGAAGAACAGGAGGGTTCCTTCCAACTGGTGATTGATATATTCTAAAATGAAATAAAACATCAAAGTACAACTTAATAATTTATGCAGCAAAAAGCATGGCAAAGTGGTTCAGACTGAATACTGAGGCTGCTTCAGAAAATGACATTGTGGGGGAATCAGTGCCAACTGACTTCAGATTTTGAAAGTTTATTCAAAATGAATGAGTGCATTACTTACCATATGATTTTGTCAGGATAGAAGGTAAATCCCACAATGTTTTAAGTCATTCACAGCCTTGATCACTTGCAGTGAAGCTTTCTGTATGTGCCAAGAAATCAAAAGACTTGGGAATATCAAAGAGGGTGAAAGAATTCTTTGGTAGTACACTGAGTTACTCAAATGTTATTTAAAAAACATTTGAAATTCTGAATGATTAATTTATTCAGAGACTCATAGAGCATTTCTTAATAAAGGTTCTGTGCAGGAAAGCATACACCTCTTACTCAGATGCCTATAGTACAATCATATCTTGCTACACTAATAAATATTTAACTGACCTGACTCATAATAATATGTAAAAAATCATGGAAAATTAAGCAAAAATAAATATCTGGCTACAATCCTGGTGGCAAACATAAACTATGTCTTTGTATATAATCAATTATCAAGAGCTATTAAAAGCCCCTGGTTTTTTCAACCAAGGACTGTTGAACAGAGAAGGAAAACATTTGGCCTATACAGATCTGAAGGCATTTTAGGCTCTTCAGTGATGCAAGGGTTTGACAAAGAAATATATATGTAGAAAACCAATAAAATATAGTTCTAAAATGGACATAATAGTTTTAACATGCACATAATGTTTGTAACATGCAGTGTCTGGATACCAGGACTTCTTTTTTTCTGAATGAAAGGTGCCAGATTCTACAACAAAGCAAGACAGATGTTTTGGGGTTTTTCTAGAATGCTAGAAGTAGCTAGAAAAATGTGTATCATCACTTTTTTATACATAAAATGTAACATTTAGAAGAAGAAAATACATCAGATCAATCCAAAATTAATTTTTTCAGTGACAATCTGAGAACTCCCATGCAAGTCAGCAGCACTTCTCTGCTCTGTGACTGTGACACAAAGATCATTACTTTTGCCATGTTCAAAGCCACTGTTTCTAAAGAGCATAAATGAAAATAAATATTCCTTTCTTTTTTTTCAGGTATAAAATGTATGTTAGAGGAACTGCAAACATGAACTGAAAAGTCACCTTATTTTTACCATCATTTTACAAGGTTGCAACAGATAAAATAGGATCTAATCTTTCTCTTTTTGGAGAGAAACAACAGTAGTTATCATTACCCAGAGTTTTTCCAAGTGGGATCTTTTTCTCTTTTTCCAGTACTTGAATAGGAATTTTTCCACATGCTTTATGCATGTATTTTTATCCCTGCAAATATTCAGAAGCCATCTGGAAACAGAATCAATCTCAGAAGAATAGAGGCAACCAACAGAGTAACCAAAGCCCAGATAAGTGTTTCTTACTGGTAAATGTTTCACCCTGAATGAGAAGGTGGTCAAAATTTGTGCAACTTTCTGCTCAGCTGTGTGTTGTGATGTAACCATTCATCAAGGAGGAAATCCATAAATTCATGAAATATCCACAAAACATAATTTTATTAACAGATTATAAGAACTGTGACAGATTCTGTCAGCATATTCCTGTAAATATTTATAGTTCTCTGCCAACAAATATGGCTGAGATTCAAGGGTACAATCTGTAAGAAAAAGTCCTGTCCCCCTGGCTGAGGATGATGGTAGGGCCAGTGAATTTATCTTGTTACTCAATGTGGACTTATTTGTATGGAATTCTTTCTTCTCTACCCTGTAGAACAAAAATAACTGGCAGACAGAAATCTGTGAGGCACGAAGTTTTACAGAGAAATAAAAACAAAAAGAAGAAGAAGAAAGTATGCCATTTCCACTCATTTCCACTATAATGAAGTCCATTTGGCTTCAGCTTTAGAAGCTATTTTAGGCTCTCTAGTGATGCAAGGGTTTAACAGACAATGAAATATATATTAAAAAACTGAAAGCAAATATGTGTAAAAATGTTCAATATTTCATTCATTGATATGCTTTAATCTTGGTGAGGATTATAGAAAGGATTTACAATTTAAAATTTAATATCAAATTGCCTTATTAAACCCCTGATTTTTACTTTGGTTTATATAAGTAATTCTAAAAATCCTCACAACAGCAATCACTCCCAACTTTTCTGATTTTATATCAAAATAAAACTGGAAGCTTCTGCTTGACCTCAAACTGTCTCATCAATTGTTTCTCAGGATCTGCTCTCTCCACTGCTGCTCTCTGCTGACAGCCTGCCAGGAGACATGGCCTCCTGCCACCACAGTCCCACCTGAACCAGGAGTGTCCATCTCCTCCACAAGCAGAGCAAGGAGAAAACCTTGTCTAGAGTCAGTCCTGGGCCTGCCCCTTTGACCACTGCTTGGTCACAGTCCCTGAAAATCTACTCTTTTTTTGACAGGGTGCTGAAATCGGTATGAAAACATGTCCTGATTATGGTTTGGAGGTTAAAGAAGCTGAAGCATTTCTTCCAGCACAGAAATACCAAGTGGCTCGTGAAGGGAAGGCAGTAACTGACAGAAGTTTTTGTGGAGTGCCATCTTCTCAAACTGTCAGGTACTGGGCTTTATTCAGAAATCTGAATCTCTAAGGATGCTACAGGCAAAAATCCTTCCCCTGTGGTGCATGACCAGCATCTTCTTCTCAGGAGACTTAAAACCTTGGCCTTACAGTTTTTCTCATTAATTTTGAACAGCAGAGCACAGAGGGAGAATTCAGTTTGTCTACCTTGTCACTGCCCAATAATTGAAATTCACAGGAAAAACGTCACAGAGCCCAAAGTCTCCAAACAACAAAGAGTGGCAATCCGAGCTTTCATTTGGGAAGAAGTGGTTATCTGTGAATAAAGACCTCATATCCCCAGTAGTGATCGGTTCCACAAAATTTTTGTTTGCCAGTTTGTCAGTTTTGCTGAATTTGAATATGCTATAAACCTAAGGACAAAATGCTGCCTCAACTTCGTCTGACATCAATACAGCTTTAATGAATCTGACCCTCTAATTGTCAGCTCTCAAAGCCACTAGCTCTGGTGCAATGAACTGATACATTGTTTAGCATACATTTTTTAAATCTCATTTCATTTTATAGTAGATTTTTCGTTTTAAAACCTTACACTTTTATTGAGCAATTAAGCTGCATTCTCAGTCAGGGGGAAGAAATGCTCATAAAATAGAAATAAGCTAAGCAGTAATTTCTAGACAGAAGTTGCATTTTTATTTCCTCCATCATAATAGGAACAAGTATTTGCTTTGTAAAATAAGATGCAGAGTCTTCTAAAGAGCTGAAATTACAATTGATTTGTTTAAATTTTTTATCCTTAAGTGAGATGAAGGTTAGAGTTCTTGGAATAACAAACTTCTTCTGGCATACTGGCCTTATCAGATCAGTGAAACAAAGTGGACAATAGCTGTTGGAATCGTTTTCTATGACCATTTTTTCTGACTGATGGCTGTTTTCAATGCATCACACACTGAATTTTTTTTCCAGAAACCACATTTGTTTTAACGTAAACATTTTAAAGGTAACCTTGTTACTGCTGTCTAACTAGTAAAATCCTGCATCTGTTGTAAGCAGTTCGGATTTTAAAGCAAGATGACTGGAGACCTCTTTGTGATGGTTCAATGACTACCAGTGTTTTTTAACATGAGGTTTAAAAGGATACAATATTATGTGCAATACCTGAGTATGTCTTCAACTATAATAATTATAAAATTAGGTTTTAACAAATGTGAATTTGAAGGAGACTGCTATTTGTAAGACAGCATCAATTTTTTTAATTTCACCTCCATTCTTATTAAGTTGCTCTGGCAGCTTGTAAAGTATGTTTCTATCCACTATGAATAAGAAAGGGAAAATGTACACTTAAAATAATCACACAACACTGCCTAAAATATTAAAACCCCCACCAATATGTATTTCATTTGAAGAAAATATTAAACCACAAAACCTATGGAGACTTTCTTTTTTCACTGTTAACTAAATTGCACTGAACAAGTAAAACAATTCAGTAATATGGTCTTCTGAAAGACATTAACAACCTCATTAAAATATGTCTATGTCTATATTATGGGTACCTACCCACTTAAGTTACATGTTCAATGAATGCAAATACCTTAAAAATAATTTGGATAGTGAAGACATCCATGCAACAGTAGAGTAGGCAAGCTATTGTAAGACTCAACAACTAACAGCTTTATTAATACACATGCAGTTCTGGCGTCCCCAGTACGAGAAGAAGCAAGTCCAGGAGAGGCAATGAAGTTGATAAGAGTAGTAGAGCAGCTTTGCTATGAAGGTGGGCTGAGAGAGTTGGGGTTGTCCAGCTTAGAGAAAAGCAGGTTTGGTGGAGACCTCATAGCAACCTCCCAGTATCTGAAGGAAGCCAGAGAAAGACCATTCACAAGGAACTGCACTGATGGGACAAAAAGGAATGAGTTCAGACTGAAAGACAGGAAACATAGGTCAGATATGCAGAAGGAATTCTTTACTGTGAGGGAGGTGAGACACTGGAACAGGTTGCCCAGGGAGGTTTTGGTGATACCAAAATCAGCCAGATAGAAACTTTCCAACACCATTCTGAGTATTAGAAAGAAGGTGTTGTTTATTACAGCATGCTGGCCACTTGGCAGATCCTTCCTCCACTCGAGTGTGACAAGTATTGGAACAGAGTTTTTATCATACACACTGATTACACATTGATTAGCCAGCCCACTTCCCTGACTTTATTTGGCATATCACATGCTTATGACAGAAGTCTGACCCATAGGTCAGGTCTCTATATGGTTCTTGGGTGGTCTATCTTCAATGTCCAGAGTCCTTTTTAGGTGGCTGTTCCTTGACCACGGCTTTGAAGTGACCACAATATCGTCATTCTGCATAACTTCTGCTTTGTCAGCCTTGCAGAGTTAAGCTGGTATTCTACTTGCACTTTGCATAATTTCTGTTTGCCTAAGATGCATACTTTATTTTCTCCAAAGCTGTGCTGTTGTGTTCTACTGTCCCTGATAAGAATAAATATTGCTGTGTTCTACTATCCTCATCAAGTGAGTAAAATGCTGTTGTGTTCTGCTGTCATCAGTGTGGATGCCCTGTCCCTGGAGGTGTTCAAGGACAGGTTGAATGGGGCTCTGAGCAACCTGGTGTAGTGGGAAATGTCCCTACCCATGGCAACGAGGTTAGAACTTGATGATTTTCAAGGTCCTTTCCAACACAAACTGTTCTATGATTCTATGCTTAAAAATTGTTTGAGGTCTGAATGCAGCAGAGATGTGCTTTGGCATCCAGAAGAATCCTGGCACCAATAGCATAAAAATAGTGTGTCAAGCTCTTTAATCTTTATGTACATGATACATAAATGAATTATTATTTCAATAATGCAACTTTCTATGGGATTGTAATCATAGCTGTTCCTAAAGAAAGAATCCTACTGATTTCAGTCGCTATCTGAAAAGCAAGGCCACATGAAGCTGCTGCACCACTTGAAAGACATTCCATTACATTAATTCTTCTGAAGCATGAGTGGAAGTTGCAAAAAGGTGCTTTTATTCATTGTTATACTCTAATTTACAGCAGATTGAAAAATTTCTGACTACCTAAACAGTTTTTAACAACAGATACTGATTTTATTAAATCAAAACATATCAGAAAAATCTGTCAACTTCACTGACATATAAGAAAAAAGTTGTCAAGAATTTTCTTTGAAATATAATACATAATTTGAATAATTATATTATTATATTGTAATAAAAATTAATATTACATTAAATAATGAAATAAAAATATTTTACTATGCCATACTAAATAGGAGTGCAATGCAGTTGCAACAATGTTTTTTTTTAAGTGTTCCACTAACTTCAAAACTAAGCACTCAAATCTCAAGAACAGGGTTTTTTCCAGTATATACCAAATACCTGTCTCGGGATGATCCCAAACCAGGACAATACCCTGAAGTAATCATTTTGGAAGGATTATTTTGAATATCTTTCCAAAGATATTTTGTCTGCATGAACTTAGGAAAACAAAACTAAACAAAACCCCTATACTTATTTCTGATGAATAAGCATTCCAAATTTTGACCAGTCTGAACTGGAGTCGTGCTCCAGTTCATGCCTCATCCCTTTTACAGTGCACTATATTGCACTTTGTGTAAAACTGAAGAGTTATAACACTGAACTCTAATGACTCTTAGATCAATAAAGCACTGTGACATGCTGTAATCCCAGGTGAAAGGAAAATTGAGCTGGCAATTGACATCTCGGATCTGCCAGTTCCTTACATTCACAGAGACATTATTATATAGTCTGGTTGAAAGCAATATTCTAATATAACCAAAGGTCAGGACTGAGTAATAAATCTGAAGCTAGAGTCAGTTTATCATAATACTGTCATGTAAAAGTCACAATGTGTAAGTAAAGGTCAATTTTAGCAAGTCATATTCAAGTGTTTTTCTTGTGGGGTATGGTAAAAAAATCCTCTTCTGTGTAATGCGATTAGTAAACACTGAAAGGTACAACAGTCACTAAACAACATATTAAAATTATCTAATTCTAATCCTGTTGTGTATCAGATTTTCAGATTGCACCATCATTCCAGTCTATTCTTTTAGTTTCTCAGCACATCCCCAAGTTCCCCTTACCATACATTCTCCTCAACTGATAACCAGAAAGTATATTAGCTCATTATACAAGTGTCTCTGTGGACTTCCAAGGTTTCCTTGCTTTTTGTTTCACTGAACGAATTGAAAGATTGTCATACTACTTAGCAAGAGTTTGACTTAGGAAGCAAACTAAAGAAATACTATGTTCCTTGCTGTGATTATTTCTTGTAAACTTTTAAATTGATGTGAATGTACTGTTGTACTTTTCTGTCAGCAAAGTCTAATGGTCTAAAAGCAGCACTCTATTCAAGCAGCTGAAAATATGAAAACATTCACATACCATTTCTCCTTGGGACTGCACATTTCAGCTGGAAACCTCTTAGTGAATCAAGAATTGTTATCGAAACTTGTGGTCTTGAGAAAATAACATCAATGTGGGAGCTGCTTTACACTGAAAAATAGTGTGACTGTTACTGTTTGAGTATTACATTTTGATGAGAACTAAAAACAAGATCACATAACAAGCAGTAATACAATGTAGCCTCATGCTTTCTAATAGAATGTGACTGAATCCTTTGTAGTGGCTGGGTCAAGAAGTAGACAAGACTTGTGAGTAATTAGTGTGAAACTACTAATGTAAGCCTGGTTGGTTAAAAAAAAAATAAAGAAAGTAACAAAACCCTCCTAGGACACAGACTATAGTCAACATCCATTCTGGACTTCTTACTAATTATATTTACTATCAGATGTCCACTGAACTTTTCCACTGCTATAGATATTTGTTCATAGCTGCAATTATCAAACCTTTTATGAAAGTTTTCCAAACATCATTACTATTCACCAGCTTTTTTCCTTCCCTCTTCATATGCCTTACCAGAGTGTTTACTATAGAGATGGTGGAAATCAACAAGAATTCAATTTATGAAGATTATGTCCTCTCCAATCTTCTATTTCAGGAGCAGAAGAGGTTGTGCAAAATTTGTATTTTTTATCACGGTACATTTTATTATAAATAAGAAATTTCTGGAACTGTCTCTTCATTTTCATTAATCTAGTCATAGCAACATTTTCTTCCCAGTCTAATCATATATAACTTTTACATAATTTGTAATTATGTAATTCTTTAAATTGAGCTGCATACATCTACCAAGACTCCTATTTTTTCATGCAACATCCATTAAAGGTACTCATGAAAACAAGCAATAGTAAATACCATCTGTTGTCTTTTCTTCCCTCCCTGTCTCACCATCAGGTATTTGTACACATGGATAAGCCTGAGCCTTTTTTTTCCCGGCTGAGCAGTCCCAGTTCTCTCAGCATTTCCTCATACAAATGATGCTGCAAGCCCTTAATCATCTTCGTGTGCTTTGCCAGACTGGGTTCAGTTTGTCCCAGTGAGGAGCCAAGATGTAGACAGAGCACTCCAGACATGTCTCACAAAGTAGAGGGGAGAGGAATGATCTGTGTTTCCAAGATTATTATTTTATCCATTAAAAACTAGGAAAACCTTTTTCAAAAGGAATTTTCTTTTTTATATTTTTCCAATATCGTTATATTAATGCATAACATACTGTTTTGCAATTCTTGGCAGTTTTCTCAAGACCCATTGTTAAAGAACCATTACTTAAAAGGATTAAGTTCTCCTTGGAGTTTCTAGAACTAGCTAAGAATTTTGTCTGCATGTTTATCAAACCAAGATTTCTTGTCCTTACAATTTGCAAGATGCTTTACCTCCCATGATATCTGTGTTTTACTTACTACATCCTGGTTTTGCAGAGGGTGCTTTCCTTGTTCTTTTTCCTCATATACATGTGCCACTCTGAAATCTATTACATGAGTTAAATATTTTTCACACTATTAGAATTACTTTTCAATCATTAAAATAGTCTCAGGGATGAATAGCAGTAAAAGAAAAAAATATTAACACAAGTTTTATAACTAGTTGTTGTAATTAATTTTTCAACCATAACACTTGGATAAAATATATAAAATATTTGCATATCATAACACACCATATTTGTATCTTTTTAAAATTCCTGGTTTCACACATAATCAGGATCAATTTAGATGTAGACATAGTGGGGAAAAAAAATATTAATGGGGAAATAAAAGCCATTTCCCACACTAATCAAAGAAAATGGGAATATAAAGAAAATTTATAGTTACACTTGATGCTCTTTGTGCTTGTGTTTTTATTTCTTCCAAGAGACAAGAAACAAGCTATTCAGACAGCTCTAAATATCCTGTTCAGTAACCTCAGAATTTATAGGTACCTGCTGGTTACAGTTACATAGTATTTTGAATATCATGGCTTAGCTTCATCTTATTGCCATGCTAACCACTGCAGGCTCCATTACCTGTCAAGTACCTATTATAAATGCTGCCATTAGCCATAGCCTTCCTTATGCGATACTCTTACTAATTTTTCCAGATTTAACAATTATATCACTATTCTTCATAATTTCACCTGTCTTATCTGATGAAAAGGTGCCTTTGATTCTAACTAGATCAAAGTAATTTTGGTCTTGTTTTCACTCTACTTTCTTTTGTAACTACATTGCTTTTGGTTCATGTTTTGACAGAACTCAACTAGAATGCCAAATTATACATTTCTTTGAAGTGAAGGGCATTGAATCAGGTTAACTGTGGAAATACAAGCTTCCTAATTATGTATGTTACCACTCTGCAGAACCATTAATCTTTTAAAAATAACACACTTGTGCTCCAGAAGGCACTGAATGGGTTGTTGGCTCTCAACAGAAAACATGAACAGCAATGCAAATGCACAACCACTGTTGCAAGGGGAACTTAGGAATGATTTGGGCTTCAAGCTTTCTCATTTGTGAGCAAGACCCAGCTACTGCTGCTGAAGAGCATGAAATTGAGCTGTCATTACTTACTCATTACATTTTATAGAGCTAGGAATCATTAGGAATCAAGGATGTGAGTAATGAGAAATGGAGAGTTTATTTGTATCAAATTCTTACTGTTATACCTGTCTTTCCAATTTAGTATTATTCAAATTTGTCCAAAATTACTGAAGTATGTTTTATTTTTATGAATTCTTCCTTGTATGTCAATATCACAAAGGTAACTTTCATCCTATTTCCTTCTCACAATGATCCACCTCTAAGGCATTCCTTAAAATCTAATTTATCTCTGATTCTTAACAAGCATTTTAAGACTGTTCACCTTTTCCAAATATTCCCTGCCTTCAGAAATCAATGGCAAGCTTATGCTATCTGAGATTAGCCCCTTAAAGTCCTTTAGCTTGCTTTGGATGGCTAAAGGTCTTCTATACAACCATAAAGGATTTAGGATTTAGCAGTTCTCCTCCATCATTTTAGCTTCAAATAATCTTTAGTTAGCCACCTATGGGCACTATTACATGGGAAAATGAATTTCACAAATTCAGCATGGTGGTTCTAGAAATGTTTTTTAAGTTGCCTAAACCCAGATAAACATACTGCAAAGAAAAAATGTGAGTAAGTTAATAAATTACCACATAATGTAGACTTTGAGATACACTTCTTAATTGTAAAAAGGGATAAACTTGACTGAATTGTGCATTTGTTAATATTGGTATAAGAAAGAGTAGCTAAAGTGACATAACTAATTTTTTAAAAAATTTATTGGGAAATACACAAAAGTAGAATTGGAGTGTAATTTAGTCTAGCATTCAAGAATGTTATTTTTAAGAACAGGAGAAAAGGAGGGATGACATACCTCCAGTATGAAGGCAGTTTGAGAGAATTAGGGTTGTTCTGTCTGGGGAAGAAAGCTGGAGGGACTTTTGACATGGGCAGGAAGTAAGTAATAGGACAAGGAGGAATGGCCTTACACTGACAGAAGGCAGGTTTACTTTAGATATTAGGAAGAAATCCTTTACTGTGAGGTGGTGAGGTTCTAGAACCACTTGCCCAGAAAAGTGGGTACCCCATCCCTGGAAATGTTGAAGGCCAGGTTGGACGGGGCTTTGAGCAACCTGGCCTAGTGGAAGGTGGTCCCTGTCCATGTTGGGGGCATTGGAACAAGACAATCTTTAAGGTCCCTTCCAATATGAACCATTCTATGAAATATGCTCTCACAGTAACTTGGATAATAAATTACAGCGTGTCTTCATTGCCATTTTAATGCAACAAGGGAAAAAAATCCAAAACAGAGTACCATACCAGCTATTAGAAAGAAAATTAACTTTCTCCTGGATCAAGCCAGGACACATGTGGTTTTGACACCAGTTCCCCAAGACCCCCACAATTGTAATATTTGTGATGGGACTTTTCTTCTGCTCCACAGACCCCCCAGACTAGTGGTAGGTTTTTCAGCGGAATCATCTACTGCCTTCACAATACTGATCCTGATATCAAGGTTTGGATAGTAATGCACTGTATTTTTAAATTGAGAAGTCTAAGTGGAATTTCATGGTACTAAATTTAGTGCTCTGGGTCTCTAGTTCCACAAGCACTGCAAGATAAAACATCATTTTTAGAACTTGAAATTTGGGACTCATTTTAGGTGTAACCATTTAGTTCTATTTGTGGAAAAATCCTATGATTACCTATAAAGCCCAACATTTTTGAATATTTTTTCCTTCACGCTGTAAAAAATGTAGTGAATATAGCCTCACTTATAAGTAGGTTTTTCATTGAAACCTGTGAATGGGCAAAACAAGCCCCAAAAAATTACTTGACTGTATTTAGGAAGTTCATAACATAAAGAAAAATAATTTCCAAACTGACCCTGACAATACAAGCAAATTCTTAGTGCACCTATTAAATAAGTACTGCATGACTGCTCTGGCAGGCTTACAAAATTCTTACAAATGAAGAGAAATGTGGGACTGGAAAGAAAGCTAACTAATTAGCATTTTTAGTATCTCAGATGCAAAGGACAGGACAGACTTGTAAATAGCATTACCACAGTATCCCTAGTGCAAAACAAGCATTGGAAGAATATGAGGGAAATAGTGAAAAATCAAGTCGATCTTCTTTGTATTATGAATGTTCACTCCGCTTATTAAACATGGAAGTCATGTAGGAGTCATGTATGTTAAAAACTAGGTTGCAGCATAGCATTTGCCCTAAGCCCTGCTCCAGGCACATATATTAGTAGCAGCATGATGTCTAGCTTCCTCCAGAGCAGCCACACTGTTCCACCTGAGCACAGGCTGACTTACAGATCTTACCATCCTTTGCAAACCTGGTACTGGAACCCCTCCAGGGTTTCAGATTTTTCTGTATGACATTGATCAACTGATGTTTCTGCACAGACAGAATAAATATACAGTGGCAAGTTAGGGCTAGTTACACCCCTATCTCTTCTACAAGCAGGAATGCTGTAGTGGTTTTGGGTTTTTCTGGCTCCTGCACACAAATTTTCCCTTACAGCACTGCAAGCACAATTTTGTATTTCAATAACTTGGCTGCAGGACAAAATTGGGAGTAAAACACAGTTCTGTACAGACTTCACATTAGCATCAGAGTTTGATTTTATAGAAGTGACTTGATTTTTCCCCCAATTCGTTGGGTAAATTATTTTTGTTGTTGTAAGAACTCTCTCATTGTTTCCAACAACAAAAATTAAATATTTCTGGACATGAATAAGTGACACTGAATATGATCCAGGCCCTTTCAGAGCATAAAAATATTTTACAAAAATACATCACTTAAACCCTTGTTGAATGTAGCATACCCCCTAACGTAAACAGTAAAACTAAAGACTTAATACCTGTCTTACAACAACTTATCAGAAAAGGTAGTAGAGTAGCTACTGTTGAACTTTTGCTCTCAACATGTAAAAGATGAATTTTTGCATTATTGAAACTAAGACCTATCAGTGTAACTGCTTCAGTGTCTATGTTGTGACCACAAATTTGCTACTGTAGTACTGCTCCAGGAGTTCATCTATAATGTTACAAATAGAACACTATATAGACACTGGGTGTTGTGTCCACTATGAATTTATATATACACATATATATAACTAATAATATGCTATGCACACATATTGCCAGTGTCTATACAGTTGATATACACTTGCAGAGATAAATACTTATGAATAAAAATGGTCTCATACCTACTTGAAAGCTCCGACTCTGTTTTAAAGACCTATTACATAGTGTCAGACTAGACAGCAATGAGAAATGAGATAATAATGGTAAGATGAAAATGAAAAATAGCAGAATACAGTACTGGCAGTCCTTTTTGGTGTTTTATCAATGCAATTACTGAAAGTGTGAATATTTTTTAAAAGACTGTACAGTATGAAAAAATGCTTAATGTGTGAACAGAAAATAATGGAACATAATTTGGAAATCCTTTAAAACACATATATCTTATAGGCCTTCTTTCTAGAAAATGAACACTCTTGTAAATTTTGCAATTATAGCATCAAAATGCCTTCCAGCGTTCTTCACATTGTTATCTGTGCATAGGTCAATACATTCATAATAAGAGAAATGGAAATTTGTTTAGATAGTGTCTAATGAATGACTGTAGTCTTCCACACAAAATCCAAGAAAAGAGCTGCATATGAACAAGAAATAAACAAGTAGTGGTTTTAGTATGGAGGATACAGTTTGGGCTATGCGGGAGCAGCAAATGTCATCTAAAACAGATATTCAGTACCAGAAAACTTCAATATTGAGATACTGAACTTGTTAAACATTTTTGACATCAGAACATAGATATCCTGCAGTCTCTATATGAGGTCAGAGAGAAAATTTACCAACATTTCTAACCTTTCTGCAGTTGTAATCCCTAACTCTGGGAAGGAAGACATCTGAATCAGGACTTGGCTGAATTTTCCAGCAGTTCAACTACAAAATTCCAAGCCTCAATCACCAAATTTTCTTATATTCCATCTTATAACAGTGTGGAATTATATTGCCTTCTAAGAAAGCTTTTGATCTTGAAGTTTCTCACCGGAGGACTGTGCATGATCACAGTGTTAAAACAGATCCACAATGTTGCAACAGACAGCACAGGACTCCCACTTTGGGGAGGTACTTGGGCATTAAGTATTCAATATACCTGAACTTACATTAACCCATTGAACTCTAAGTTTTGTGGGCTTTCCCCAACCCTGAACCAAATAGTTCTGAAATAAAACCACACATATATATATTTACAAACACTGATAATTCAGTGTTGTTTCACTCTTATCTGCCCCAGGGGATCTGTTAATAAGACTTGAATTACTCTTCAGTAGTGGGTAGTAACACAGGGAAACACGTGCAGTTCTCACCTCCTATCTGAGGACAGTGTCTTCAAAATAAGTGGCCCCCAGGCAGGACACACTTGTAGGGAAAACATGAGTTTAGCAATACATATCCACAATACAATCAGACCTGATGAAATTAAAATACCTAATTTGTGTTATCGACCTCCTGATCCAATTTATTTTTTAACAAGCACTGATAGAATTCTGATGGAGTTTCTATATAAATTATTCAAAATACCTCACTTAAAAATAGCATCTCTCTGAAAACTTCAGTTCTATTGCTTCAGGTGTGGGTGGTGATTTTTTTGTTTTGTTGTTGTTTGTTTTTTTTTTTTTTTAAAGCTTGCTCTATAGAACCTAACTTATAACTGCTTTGATTTTTCTGCCAAGGCCCTCTTTAGATTACAATCTTCTACCCTAGGAGACCTAGGGTAAGAGCTGGCAACCAGCCTCTCATTATACAGAAAATGCAAGACAAAATTTCACAAAGGGAAAAAAATTAGGAAACTGCAATGGGAGAAGTAAACATAACCTGGTAGAAAGAAATAATATACTTAAAATACATTGTTTGGATCCAGAAAATTTAGACTTTTCTTTCAGAACCTATAGAAACTTCATAAGAAAGGGAAAATTATTAACATTTATAAATTGCATATGATATAAAATAATATATATTCTATTATTTACAACAATTAAATTAATATATTAGTATTTTATTAGAGTGGTGGTTTGTTCTTTAAATTGAAGATATTTTCAAACACTTTTTTTTTGATTCTTAGGTTTTTATATATATAAAAAGAAATTATCAGCTTTTAAGTAACATTTATCACTCTTATAAAGGTGAGAAAAGAAACACGTGAGAAGCAAAAATAAGCTTTAAAAATATCTTTGCATTTTCTGTTTTTCATAAACCAACAGATTAAGGGAGTAAAAAAAAAATTTATAGGGAGATAGTAAAGATCCCAAAATATAAGTATGTAAATTTAAATTTTTTCTTAGGAGAAGCTTTTTGGTTTTTTGAAATAGAAATGAAACTACTTTTATTTCAAAATTTTCCCTTGCGTATACTGTCCTATGAAACTATGAAATACTTTCCAGAAAATGTTTTAAATAATCTCAATTTTTGAGATATAGGTGCTTATACAAAAGGTGCTTCCATACAAAAAAATACTGCCTTTCATAATAAAAGAATATTACTATAGTGACAGTTCAAGTTGTTATGGTAACAGGGTCTGTGAAAAGGGTAAATGAGCTTACAAAATGTTTAGGTATTTTTCTTTGCAGAATTTTTTGTATTCAGTTTTCCCATTAGAATTCTTTTGAACTGATTCTGAGGATGAAGTATTGAAAAAAAGAATTATAAAGAGATAGAGTGATCATTAATGTTCTGAAATATAAACACCTATTTTGTTTACACTCTTTGTATGTTAACACACGTGTAATATTTGTATATTATGAAAGAAAAGGGAGAACAAGCTCAATGAGATATCCTGTTAGCCAGATGTCCACTTCATTCTAATTTTAAAATTTGCCTAAAAAAACAAAAGAAAAAAAGAAAAAAAGGCCAGTGGCAGTCAGGCAGTTGATATAGTGCTTTGACTAACAGCAGTTTTTAGGGCTCATCAGCATTAGAGACTCGGTTGAATTGTATTGTTCTGCCAGCTCAATGCAGTGTTGTGCACATGCAGGAGACAATGTCTGGGACAAATGAAGTTCCCATCTGCCCAGTGCAGTCATTCTTTCACAGTCTGGCTGCCTGTGTTTGCCCAAACCAAGGCTGGGTGGAACCACACCTGTGGGGGCTGCTAGGATGGTGTGGAAGCAGGCACTGGAAGAGAGAGGGAAGTCATGGACTTCTGGACCACACCGTTCTGAGATTCAGAGCAGTCTGAGGCTTGTCTTTTGTCACTGCTTCAACAAAGAGAGAGCAGCTGCAAGACAAGACGTTGATGCTTTTGATTCACTGACTACTTTGCAGTCCTAACCTGATCTTCTGTGTTGGTGACCAGTGTGAAACAGGCCTTATTAATGTCGAATATATAGTGCTCTGCAAAAAAAGAGTAACTCTATTCCTTACTCTGTTGGTTCTCAGCAATGGTTCAATTGGCTTTTTGAGCTTCCCAGGAAATAATTTCCATGCTGAGAGTCAATCTTCCAGATACCAAGTGGAAATAAATCATGCTTATGATACTGAAGCAATAAAACTTCCTGTGACTGTCCAAAAATGCATGAGAAAAGAGAAATGATAGAAATACTCTGGTTTACACACTGCAGATTTTCAATAGATGGTTGCATATTTTGACCTAAGATCATAACTTACTCTAATATTATGATGTAACCTATCTGGGGCACATTCAGAGTAGGAAATTTGATCAAAACATGGGAGAGCAAAAGATTATTTTGTTAAGGATATGTATTGTATGTTCCTTCTATTATTTTTTTATTTTATAGATTTTTAAAAAATCATTTTCCATTTTAGTTTCTAATTTAAACGTTCTGGAGAAACAAGGAATCACTTTAATTATTCGGCTATGGGTGAGGTCTGGGTTATTTTTATAGAAGTAATTTATACCGGAAAAAAGAGCCACTCCAAAAATCAGAGTTTTTGATCAAGAGTCCAAAAAACTGGGTCTGAGCTGTATTTGCCAATCTGGAGAAAGTTAAAAATATATATTCTGGCACCTCATCTGAAGTTAAAGAAATTACAGATTAAATGCACTCCTTATGGAAACCCAGAACCTTAGTTCCGTGAAGTGACTTTATTTGATGAGATGACAGCGCTTATTTAATACCCTGTAATTAGTGCGGTATTTGAACTATCACCTTGTAAAGTCTCAAACTATATCAGACACCTCCATTGGTAGGTTATTAGGAAACTGGAAAACCTCCCTTAATTTGGGGACTCTACCAGAACAAGAGACACTAAACATAATTTCTGGATGCACAAAGAGGGAGTTTGGTATGCTCATCCATTCAGTGTTGATGCACCTACAATGAGTGTTGCTAGCAGAAAGTAACCTGAATTCCATCACTTGAAATACTAGTCATTTGAAATAAGAAAAAAACAACACCCCCCCTTACTTTTTTAAAAAAGGGTAACCAATTTGTATGAATAAAGGATAAAAAAACCCGAATACATTACGTTTTTCCCATTTCTATTTTTCATGATTCTGTCCAGCTGCTATGTGAAGTGTTTAAACAGTAAACTCTATTTAAACATTCATAAGTAAAATATTTATTCTGTGTGTAAAACTCCTTTTATAGAATAGCAGAAAGTTTCATTATATAATCTCAGTTATTGTGTGTTTCACTGTATATGGCAGGAAATGCTGCTATTTATAAAATCTGTAAAAATACTTTATAATTAATACTACAAATAATTAATTTTACTTTTCTGCTTGTAAAGTGTGTGCAGTTAGGAGTGTCTGCAGAGACAGAGGCTTTAAAGACCATTTATAGCTTTCTGTAAACAGAACAGTCTCAGGAAATGAGTGCTTGTTATTGCTGAATTAATTTTTGAAAAGTGGAATATTTGGAGAGCAGTAGATACATCCCTTATGCATGGAGAAATAAGTGCATTCAGGTACAGATCAGAATAGGCAGCAGTTAGAGTTCTAACTTTTCTATGGTTTAATACCAGAATATTCCTGAAGATGAATTTGCTGTATACGCAGAATTTGATAAAAAAGTTTCAGAGGTTAAACAGTTTTCAACTGGCTCAGAAGTGCATGGCTAAAACACTTACATAATTCTCGTCTTCAAGATGTCTGCATCGATTATTCCTTCATTGGCGTGAAGCTGCTCCAGGTGGAGTGCTTTTAACACCATTTGTCATAGACCAAGGCTCATTCACCCCTGTTGAAAATATTTTGGTACCTTTTGGAAAGACTTAAAATCAGAAAGGTAAGTTTTGGGAGTTTCATGCTGTAGAACAGCATAAATTCTCTTGCATGATACAAAAACATCAGGCATTTTGTCTAGGAAGAATTGTAGCAGCATTCATTGGAGTGCCACTTTCTACATAAGCAGAAACATGAAATGAAATCCAGGGGTTTTCTTGGACACCCCTCCCCCCCTTTTTTTTTTTTTGTTCTTGTTATTTATTGACCAAATTCAATAAAAATGCTACCAAAAAATAGTCATATCCAACCAGATAATAAAATAGGAATTCAGGTTTTAACATTATTTTTCCATTAACAAAAATGGTAAATGATATCTCCTTTTTTTATTCTGTTATTCATTACTTTCTGAAAATGTTTTATATTGTATATTCTCCCATATGATACAACATTGTAAACTTTTCTGCAAATTGCATACTCCACTGATTAATGTTCAGTATATTTGAACCAAATCAGTTATGATATATATAGTTTTATCAGAAGCACTATATGTGTAAATAAGGCAAAGACCCCATCTACATGAGAATCAAGGGCT
Organism: Argya squamiceps; assembly: GCA_037834095.1. Classification (NCBI taxonomy): domain Eukaryota; kingdom Metazoa; phylum Chordata; class Aves; order Passeriformes; family Leiothrichidae; genus Argya; species Argya squamiceps. Next base: position 34,891,643 of record JBBMKD010000170.1, on the reverse strand, counting down.
TTCTATGTAAAGAAGTTAGATATAAATAGGATTACATTTCATTTTCTTCAGCTCCTGAAATAATCTATGAACTAGTCTGCCATGCGCTGTGCAGCTAAATATTTAGATTATTTAGGATCTCTATTATTCCTTTCCTGGTCTATTTTTATGTATACAGAGTACTTTGTCTCAAAGTGCAAATATATGCAGTGCTATTTCACTGTTCTGAAACCTCTGTTTATATATTCCAAGCTAGCTGGAACTTTTTCAAGGACCTTCATTATCTCAGACATTTTGAGAATATTTTGAAAGCTTGAATAAATTGCCTAACCACCAAATGCCTAGGGCAGTTAGGCAGTGTCTGAAGACTTTGTGAATTGAGTGACTCTTAAATTAGACATTTGCATGGTTGTTTTTAATTAATCCCCATATAAAATCAAATTAGCATGCACCACTTATCATTTGAATAGCAGTTGGCAATTTTTTTATTTTGTAAATTCTTCATAGAGCACAGAGTTCAGGAGAAAAGAGGGAATCCCAGAGGCTGATGTCAGGAATAATCTGGGGTGATTTAGTTGGCTGTTGTCCAGGATATAACATGCAGTTTATTTCACTCTTTATTGGTCAGGGTTTTTTAATTTAGACATACATAACTATCCACTCCTGTCATGTCTTCCCTTTGTTTTGGAACGATAGTGTTCCTGCTAACAAAACAACTGTAAGACTTGCAGACAACCTCGTTCTCGAGTGCTGTGGGCTTGGATGCTGACTGTAAAGGCATCAGGCAGTACAAGGGCCCTACTGCCTTCAATAAGCATTTGTTTGTGCCTGTATGAATGAAAATTCCTAATGCTGCTTTAAAGTGGATTGAAGAACACACAAGAAGAGCTGTAAGGCAGGGAGCATCCCTAGATGAACACTGGGAAGTCCATTTCTTTCTGTCTGGAGGCAACCAGCCCTCAGCTAGGATTCAGAGGTACAGATGCTTCTTAACAAAGAAAGAAGTCGATATCAAAAGCTGGTGCCCACCCCCAGCATCTCCTGAGAAAACAGCTCTCACTGCCATGGTGCCCAGAGCTGGTAAGCACTTTCAGAATCACACAGATGCACTTTCAAAGGCCACACAGAGAACATTATCTGTGCATGCTTGAACAAGCCCATCCCCTACAGTTACAAGAGATTGGTTGTCTGGTCCCACAGCACACTGATTGTCTGGGCTCATTAGCATCTGTTCATCATGATGACATGTCTCAAAAAGGCACTTTGTGTTTGTTCTGGAACTGGTAAAGTTTGAAATAATGCAAACTGATTTCAGACAGACTGTATTTTCATTCTAACTACCTCTGTAGACACACAGATAAAGCCACACCTATATCTACAGCTCAGTTTTATACTCTGGCCAAGACAGATTACTGCTACTAAGTAAAGTGAAAAATGTCTCAGGGTTTTGCTTTCTTTCAGCTAAGTACACAAATCTGTTAAAGGTGACTTAGGCACTAATTTTAAGTTGATCATGTTTCCAGAAGAGCAGCTAAACTCAAAAAAGCAGGGTAAGCTGACAGCACCCCCTTGCACTGAGGACCTTTTTCCCTGTGAGTCACACGGCAGCAGATGGACTACATCCTTCATACCATGCATCACCCGTGTGCACTGCATTCAAGAGGATGCTCCTGAAATTTTATTTCCAATAGAAAGAATTTTACCATTAGAAAAGATTTGAAGAGTCACCTAGTTTGAGGATGAGTTAATTACTACATTACATTTGAACACTGGCCAAATTCTAGAAATACGCTGAAAAAGATTTCTGAAAGTCTTTTTAAACCCAGCTCTCAGTCTGTTCTTCACTGTACCCAAGCAATACAGAATAATTACTCTTTTGGATTTATACTGCTCCTACCTAAGCTTTAGCAGCCTGATTTAAGATAAGACTTCAGCATCTGAAGCACAACTTAGACAGAACATGGGGACTTAAGTCAGAATTATAGTTCTAGAAATCCCTGTTTATCTACCTCAGGACACTTAGAACATTTCAAATCATCATTGCTGCCTCCACTTCTTTATCCCAATAGGTTCTCAGGAACTGAAAGTTTTTCTTTGGTGTGTTTTCACAAAAACCTCAGTCCTGACAACTGCCAAGCAGACAGACCATGCGACCTCCCTCCTAAACCTAATACCATATAAAATATTGTTTCTTTTTTCCCCTGCCCCTTTGATTCCTACCACTTGAAAAAGTTCATAGAATGCCTTCAGAATAAAGCTACCCATAAAGTCATACTAGAGGTCTCTTAATTTTTCTAAATATTGCATGGAAAAATATTATCAAGAACCTTCCTGTAGCAACTCAATTGTTAGAGCATCTAAAAATAGAACAAAAAAAGAATATGTACAACCAAGGCAGAAAAAGAAAAAAAGAACTTACCTGTGAAGGGAAGCTCTAGGTGCCAAAACTATTCATATATTTTCATGAAACATTAACTGGGTAAGATATGTAAAATACTACACACTAGACTTCTCACAGTAATCGGCTACAATTGATATCACAGAATTGCAATTACTGGGTTGTTTGGTTCATCCCTCCCCCTTTCCCTATCTTAAATGTTTCTTTTTAAGGGAGAACTGTCAACAAAATGCTCCACATCAGAGTTCTAAAGCAGAGAAAATTAAAACTTTGAGCCTACTCTGGTAGGTAGGTCTGATAGGTATGCTCTAGAGAGGGAATGAATATAATATACATCTTTATACTGAAAAGTTCCTCAAAGGTTTTGGTTTCCACTCAGGAAATCAATGACTTAAAAGCAAGGCACTACCAGTATTCTGTAACAATACAAAACACTCTTTTTTCTTTAGCCCTAGTTGTTTAAAAGTTCGTTATATTCACAACCATACAAATTAAAAATAAAATCCCTCCATCATAATATCTACCTAAATCAAGTAGAATAAACAAAATAGTCTAATCTTGAAAACTTCTTGCTCTTAATCACCCTTTTCCCCATGAGACCCACCTACACATAGCAATGTGCTACAAGCAAGAGAGAATTACCAATGCCTCACCCAAATCTTGCTGTCAGGAATGTTTTCCCTGAACTTGCACCCACCCATTGGGCAAGTGCTTCAGACTAATCTTTTCCCTATTTCTGTCCAGTGGGAAGGTTTCCCAGGTTTTTTTCAGCAAATGTTCCTCAGCTTTTCATGTACGCTTGAGAATACAGCATAGATTTATCCTAATGAAAGTGCCATTTTTTGCTACTTCAGTAGGTGCTAATAAAGCATGTTTTTTCCCTATCAACACCCTTTAACAGCCTATTTGTTTTAAGCTGCCTATATGCTTGTAAACAGCTAAGATTGCTGTAAATTGATTCACCTGACATCATTCTTTATGGTGTGGATAGTCAGGATAAGTGAAAGCCAGGTTAATTGCAAAGAAGGTGTGTTAATTAGGTAATTAACACTTCACTCTTCTCTGTATCAGGTAGAAAGGAGGAGAAAGATGACGGGGGAATTGAGTGAAGTTATAGCAGAGGTTGGTCTATACAGCACGGAGAGCAGGGGCTGGCTTTGATGAGGCACCACAGCTGTGTGTAATGCACTCTGTCAAAACCTAAATCTCTAGTAGACTGCATGATTTAGCTCATTCATCTGTCTTCTTGAGAATGCAAGAAGTCATACTGACTTAGGAGTTTGCCTCAGTTTCTACAAGCCTGGGTTAGTCTGGCATTTCCTGAACTGCAGAGCAAAAGACCTCACTGGGGTCTACATAGAAGAAAGTTCTACTTTAAATCCTCACTATCTACATCTTACAGTGGGCAGGAATGTAGGAAGGAACAACCTTAATGAAATTTGATTACTCACCCCCAGAGAGATGAATGCTTGGCTGCTATCAAAGACCTCTACTTATGGGGCTTTTGCTTCTATTATGTTTTAGTAAGGTCTTGTATCTCATATAGTACGATATTTGTCTGTGAGTAGAAAATCAGTTTCTATCCAACATACTTGTAAGAAATGTACCTGTTAACTGATGACCAGTTTGACCTATACCCTCCAAACTTTCCATGAGTTTTTGTGGCTTCAACCTTACATTCCCTACACAAACCAATGTACCAGAAAAAATCCAACCAGCATAAAATATGAGATTTAAATGGAATTAAGGCATTTAGGGAAATTGTTGAGCATGTGAGTTTTAATTTTGTGTCACTCTTTTCTGGGCAAAGAAGACAATAATTTACAGAACTGTTGGATAATTCAAAATATTCGTAATCTAACCATGTAATGAATTTATTAATGTCATTTAACCTCTGAAATGCATAATGCTGTCTGCCACTCATACTTGCTGATGTGAAGAGATGCAAAATCACTTTCAGGCAGTGAGTGTGGGGGGCTTAGTTGTTTTACAAGGCATGTTCAGAAACACTGACCTTTTCTGAAATAGGGAGGGGAAATAAAAGCTACATATTAAAATCCCCCACTCTGAAACAATAATTTACCTTTTTGGTAATTCATCCACTCTCTTCTTCCCAGTCTTCTAACTAAATGATTTGCGATTCAACATGTTAGGGTTTTTTCCCTGTTATAGGAATTACTTTATTTATCAATTTGAAAGTGACTGCTTTGTGTCATACCCCTACAAAAAAAGAAATTCCATTGTTGATTGGCTTGTCACTAAACGAAAGTGAATTCAGGGCATTTTTTCTTCTTCTCCAGCTTAATCTTAGTATGTCTATAATTTCTCAGTTTCTCTAACACCAGCATCTATTACAGGCATTGAAATTCCCCGTTTGCCATGAAAATTTCTGTAAGCATTGAAGTACACATTTGGTTGCTGTTGCCGTATATATTAGCAATGTCAAATTCAACTCACTCTGATGATACAACGTTGTCCAACCATTCTTCGATTACTTTGAGTCTTTTTTCACTGTTAGGTTGTGATGGTAGAACAACCATGCTTATCTACAAACCACATAATCTCATGTCTGTCAAACAATATTCTACATTCTGAGCTTTACTTATGAAACCAGAACTAGGAAAGAAATTGCAAGGTCTCAGCACATGATCAAAATGATTAAAATTTTTGAAATATAAAAAAAAGTGCATTGATATGTGCAGGGCCATACTTCTCAAACTTTTGCAGAGTATGTTTATACTTGGTCTCTTTTATGAGGCTTAAAAGTATTAAGTACATAAAGTGCATCAAAATCTGCCTGGTTTCTTTAAGTAGAATACTCTTGTGCATTCTGAAGATATGCTGTAGTTTATGGGGTTTTTTCTTCCCTATTTCTTTATCTCTAGCGAATTCTTTTCCCTACTATCTTGTTTCATTCAAGTTACTTTCTTAGTATTTTCATACTGCTCTCTCCATGTCATGCTCATGGTTTATCTTCTTCATTTCAGCAAAGTAGTTCCAGTGCCTCCGTAAAACTTAGCATGGATTTATACAGAGCTTTTTTTCATATTTTAAATCTTTGAGGGTAAAGCTATTAGATAGTTTTGTATTACACAACTCTAAGCAAGTTTATAGATCTAGACCTGTATAAAACAAAAATAACATTATTTCTGCTACTGGATAGATAAGGTGTATAAGGTGTAAATCTGTGGTCATGTTTTAAATGATGTAAATCTATTTGCACCCTAACTTCTCTACACAAACATATTAAATGATGAACTGAGCAGCATGAATAATTATCCTTCCATGTTGGCCTTTAAGCATATTACTTTCACTTAGCTGTTTAAAATTTATGTCAACTTTTCTAGGTTTACGTCTAGTTTATTTCTAGCTTTCATGATCATACCTTTTCCAGGATAAAATCTATGGCTCATCTTCAAGACAGTTTAGGAGCTCCAGGAATAATTAAATCCATGGATTTTCACATCTCTATTACTATACTACTACTCAGTTAAAGAAATAGCAAGGTACTACATACTGTTTTACTTTAAAGTTTTTAGGTTTAGCTATCTAATTACATGATTTTGTTTGTTAGTTTTTCTTCATTATTAAAGATATGGCTAACATACAGATTTGGAAGTAAAGCCTCTGAGACCTGTCAATTAAATAGCAGTTTATTAAGTACATTAGAGAAAGAATTGTCTTACATAAATGATGCCAAAAAGTCCCAGCGTTGTAATTGCATAATGATCTATTAATATTGCAAATACGCACTAATCTATCTCCATGGTTAGTATTCATACAGCAAGATACAGTGTAGCAGTTGTTAATCCAAAAGATTATGAACACCAAGTATTTCAACAGAAACCCAGCAAAAATGCAACAGTAGAAAGCTGAAAGGAGGTGAGAAGCAGCAGCAAAAAAGAAAGACTGAAAAGGGCAGAAAAGAAGTCACATGAGAGCAGAAATAAGTGGAAGCAATCAAAGAATAGCATTTTATAAAAGATTTTATAAAAGGTGAAATGAAATTGGTCCAAGTTGTCATATCTGACATTCTTTTCTCTGTGCAAAGGTAATGCACTTTTTTTTTTGCTACATTTACTGATTAGTAGAGGCTCAAAATTCTTTCAAAGAATAGATGAGTTTTAAAAATGAGATATAGCCTTAATCGTAGGCTTTATGAAGTAGATGGGAATAGTTGATTACATATCCAACTTCAGAAGACACCTTAGCTGCAGCAAATAGGGGAAATGTTTTCTGAAATGGAGACGTTTGCAAGAACAGAAACCAGGTGAATGAAACTACAGACAACTGGTCTGTGTTGTTCAGTGCTTTTAAAAATTAACTTTCAAAATCAGAGTTTCATTTTCTTATAGAGAGAACATAAATAGTATTGAACCACTTTCTTACTTTTCACTAAAGCAGGATTGTCATCATGAATCATAGAATCACAGAAAATGCTGACTGGGAAGGGACTCAAGGATGATTGAGTCCAACTCCTGGTCCCACACAGGAGCACCCTAAGAATCACACCATTTTCCTGAGAGCATTTTCCAAACACGAGCTCTGTCAGGTTTGGTGCCGTGACCACTTTCCTGGGAAGCTTGTTCCAGTGCCCAAACACCCTCTGGGTGAAGAACCTTTTCTTGATATCCAAACTGAACCTCCCCTGAAGCTCACACTGTTTCCTTGGGTCTTGTCACTGGTCACCACAGAGAAGAGCTCAGTGCCCGTCCCTCCTCTTCCCTCATGAGAAAGTTGCAGACTACAATGAGGTCTCCCCTCAGTCTCCTACAGGCTGAAAAGACCAAGTGAACTCAGTTGCTGCTTATACAACTTCCCCTCTAGATCCTTCACCATCCTCATTGTCCCCTCTGGACTCTAATACATATTTTGGCACACAGGACTTGAGGTGAGGCTGTGCTAGCACAGCGCACAATCACCTCCCTGGACCAGCTGGCAATGCTGTACCTGATGCATTCTAAATTTCACAGTGGTTTGCTGGTATTATCATTATTTACACAGAGACTCAAATTCTTTTGGAAAATTCTTTTGCAACTTTTTTGCAGATATTGACTTCCTTTTGCAAGAAAAGTATTTCACATTTCTTGAAGTAAGTGTGACAGGTGTTTAATCAGAAAAGATAGAACCATATAATCTCACTGTATAAGTTTTACTTGTGTTTTATGTAAGGTAAACAAAGAATGAGAGCAAGAAAATAGTAACATTCTCATTTCTCAGGGAAAACCTCTGAAGAACAACCTAGGTTCAAACTCTAAATAATTACCCTTTATTAGCCAAAGGTTCTTCCAAAAAAATGAGTACCAAAGTATGTTCATAGTAATGGAGAAAGTTACGGCACCTTGCTGTGCGAACTGTCCCAGTGCTTAAATTAAGAAGAACCCTGCTTCTACAAACAATCATGTATTTTGATTTGTTTTTCTAAATGCACTTTAATTATAATCTATTAGCTTCACTAACAGTCAAAAGCCCAATAAAAAGATCTTCAAGTGCAAGTAGTCAGTGACATTTTATTACTGACACTTTGATAGCACTGCGTGTTATTTGCAGCAGGATGTTTTAAAAGAGAGAATTATAAACTGTAGCTTCTCTTGAATGGTATTTTCTGTATTTAAAGAAACAACTTTTGAAGTCAAGTGATGGGCACAATCCTGCTTTCACTGAATTCAGAGGTTGTTCCTCTTCTGTACCATCTCTCCACCACATACTGCTCTAAAACATGGTAACCTAGGGAATGCAGAGCCGTGACCATGCTGTGAAGGGTGTCCTTTAAGCTGTGGTGCCAGAAACACTTTTGGCCCACATCTCAAGTGTGTCTCTACTAGGCAAAACTGGTGATCCTGTGCAAGATTTTCCCTTCTGTGCTTCAACCTCAATACTCACAAGAAGGTCTGCCTTTTGGCAGTTCAGTGATGCTAATGTTTCAGCTTTCTCTAGCCTGACTGAACAGTGATGACATAATGGATTTCATTCGGGCTTTTACCAAGGACAGGGCACATATGGAAAATGAATGCCATGTCCTAGATTTTGAGAAGTTTGCTTAGCTTGTCTCATCTTGTTTGTGCACATTTTCTGCAATATAAGGGCATTGGTTAGATACTGTAAAATAGTGAAAAATAAGCTCCTGTTGATGCTCCTGTGGAAAAGTGTATAATCTGAGAGGTATTTGAAATTTGGACTAATAAATGTCTTTAATGTGACATGTAATTGCCAAAATAAGGATAGCAAAACCCCTAGTTAATTGCTGGTGTAATCTGTATTGACTTCTTAACAGGTAGATTTATAGACACATTCCATATCCATCCAGTCAGAAGCTGTAACAGTGCACCAATCATCAACTGACATTTCACTTCTGTCTGAGGACAGTGGACTAACAGAAATGGTCAGTGTCTAATATCTTGTATATTAGGCGAGTGACACATGAACTCAGATTAAACAAAAGGTTTTTAACATACAAGCAGTTTTCACTTTAATATGCATGCTCTTCTGTGGTAATTTCTATAGTTTTTCTCATTGTATTACTTATTTGTATCTAAAAAACTCCAAACAAAAGAAAATGAAAATTCAATAAGTATGCTTGGAGGGTGATAAAGACATCTCAAATAAAACCTTGAAAGCCTTCAGGGAGAAGGTAGCTCAAAACAATCATTCACAGCAAAATGACTACTGTATACAAGTCACATAAAACCATTGGGAAAAGATAAAAAATCCGTATATAAATGATTATTATTCTATTGATTTATTACTGATTCATATACAATATTAATATACTAATATTTTCTTGTCAAATAGAAAATATTTGCAATGAATTCCAGTATTTTTTAATTATAATAAGTATCTGCTTTTGACTGAATGCCTAAAGCCTTTCAGGACCTCTGATGATTATGTCACTGGTTGTTGCACAGACATCTGTACGGAATGCTAGGAATTTAGGAATTCTGATTTCTGATTTTTAGAATTTTCATTTTTGTTTTGACTGCTCAAAGGACTCCAAGCCTGAGATTTTAAAAAAACAAATATAGATTAGTCAAGCCATTCCTTCTTCCCTCTAGAGAATGTATAAAACATGTTTATCTCTTGGGAAGAGTATAAAAGCATATGTGAAGTTAGAGAAAACCCCTGGTGATTAGTTATTTTCCAGAAGTTTCAAACAGTATTTTGCAAACCTGTGGAGAATCATTCCTTCAGGACTTTTTGCTATCCTAGTCAGTTAGGTTTAGTTCTCCAAAGCTGTGTTAATTTTAATTCCTTCAACAGATAATGAAATCTATGTTTTCAGAGAATATGAAAAGCTATTTGGAAGTATTAATGGCTAGGCAGTAAGCTATTCAGCTCTTTCAGTACTAACAGATATGGAGGTTTTAAAAATTTGTGCAGAATCATTGTGATAGTGTAAATATATTTGTATTTGCTATTATAATGCTAATATATAAGAAGCAATTTTCATTCTATTAAGAAAAGTCATAATAACAGTAAGGGTCTTTCAGTGTTGCTTCTCTTCTGGACTAACCTATTATCTAAAAATAAACTAAATTTCTGTATTAGAGAACTAGCTGAATGAACACAGCTGAATTTAGAGCTCTTAACAGACTTTAGTTCTTTGTGATTGTCATTTTCTGCTCAAGGCTGGCATGGCACCTGTGTGCTATTGAACACAACACTAAGCATTTGATTAATACATGAGATTTTTCAAAGCTTTTCAAAGCTTTTTTTCAAAGATTTTCAAATCTCTAAACTTTACATTTCAAAATGAAGTTTTCCTAACTGGATTTCTGATCTAAGTGGCTTTTCCAAGAAGAGACATGAAGAATTTTGACCTTAGTGATACAACACCTGAACTACATGGAAGTGAAATATAGAGGGAAATGTCAAACTTGGACACCACCAAAACTATCTGCACTAGACAGATGCGATGTGTAGTGGTTTATTTCAGGCTCCTGGTCCCCTGGATGCTCCCACTGACAGTGGAGTCACACTTTGGGATTCCTTTCTCCCAGCAAAAATATAATAAGGCAGGAATGGGGTAACTCACATGCCACCACCCGGAGGAGTGGAATGTAGCTGAGAGGTCACTTGCACCAGAGAACTTGCAGGGTTGGAATGGTTTTCCTTTTGCTCACAAGTGTTAACCTGGGCTGAGAGGTTAACACTCTGCTCAAACCCCTCAAATAGAATGCTTAGGTCAGGTTCCTTAAATAGAAAGAAACAGTAGAGGCAAAGAAATTGAAAAGTCACCTGTTCTCCATGTATTCACACCTGGATTTTGCAGTAGATTAGAGAGCAGTCATGGAGTTGCTGTTGGATTTCAGGCCCCAGCTTGGCATTAGCTACACACTAACATAACATGGACCTAAATTTATGTAAAGAAGAGCTGCTTTAGTTGACATATTCAGTGCTTACCTATGTAAAAGAAATACAGCCACAATCCTGTGCAAGTCATACTTGATTAGTCATTTTACAGCAGATGATGACAGGGCTTGGTTCAGTTGTGATATTAAAAAAGAGTGAACTAGAAATTTCAGAGATGAGGGTGACCATACAAATGACAATTTTTGGAAGATTCTTTACCTTAATGTAATAATTTCCAACCAACAAAAAGCATGAAGCAATAAAAGGCAATACTCAGAACAGAAATTTTCCAAAAACTCCCAGCAAGCCACACCACACCTTATTATGCTAAATTTACCTGTATTTTTTCATGACCTACATAATGTTAATAAAAAAGAATGTCTTTATTTTAATGTTGCACTGAAAAAATGGCGTTTGAAATTATGTATGTAGGTATATGTTATTAGGGGAAGCACTAAAGGACTTAAGGATTGTGATGTGATCTGTGAGGAGTTATAGACTAATATTTTATTCCATAATTCCTTCTCTATCTTAAAATGATCACAAATGGCTGTAAAGGAGCTGATGATAAAACATATCTGTACTAACACTGCTTCTCACATGATGGCTCACTGAGGCTTAGAAATCGACAGAGACTCATGAATTTGTGGTGTAATAATGAACAGTCATATATTTTTATTCAAAGGAATTCAGCTTTTAAACCCAAACTAAAAGAAGCACTTAGTTAAGTTACCAGCCTACATTCCATGAATCCTCCATGAGAAAATAAGAGCAACTACCACCTCTTCAGAAAGACCTCAGTTAAAAAAACCACATGCAGAATTTTCTTGGGGACAAAATATTTGGGCAAGAGATGCCATTGCCTTTTTAAGATTTGCAAAAAATGTACTAGAGTTTGGGTTTCAGCCCCCAAATATTTGCCTGCATGTGCCAAACTTTTAACACTGCAGTTTAAAAAACCCCTTGAAATTAACTTTACATTGTTATAGCAAATGACCCCATGGCAGGTCAGTGCAAATATGGAAAAGCTTGGCTGGTCTTAGTCTAGGAAAATATAAAGTATGTCAAATGGATGTCTCTCAAGTGTGTGATAAAAATGCATCTTTGCTCCCTGCAGCAGTATGGTATCTGACCTAAGAGCATTAGAGAAGGGAGACCATATTGAATGCTTTCATTTCCCCATAAAATGCTGATCATGATAGTTCAGACATGCCAGATGGAAGTAGTAGTGATAAATGGTGTTGATGCCTCAGGAGAAATGAGCTAGTAAAGTTATATTATGTTCAGTTGGGATTTTAAATATGTAATATATTTAAAACTGTTATTCTCCTGCAAAATCATACTCATAATATTTCAGTGCCATATCATATATGGGAAAAAAAATTCCTGCCACCATTTACTACTATGAAAAGCAGATTTTCCACATCACAACAAAACATCTCTATACACAGCACCCATAATACTTTTTAATACATATAAATGTATGTATGAAATTATGAACAAGTATAGGAAAAATCCAAAAATGTTGTTCCTTCTTTATTCCTTATGTATAGCAATATATATATCTGAGAACAGTGAGATAACACAATTTTAAAGGAGATAAGATAGCCTCACATTTCTAACAGGTCCTTCATTCCTTTCTAAAATTAATTAGGAATTCTGTACTAAACTCTGTCATTTGCGATAGTGGGTACAAGGCTGTTTTAAATTCCCAGTTTGACCTGGATAGCTGTTTAACTCCAACTAGAAGATGTTCTAAGAAGTTTTACTTATCTAGACATGCTTTGTCTTCTCCAGAGGCAACCCTATGGAATTTTCTCTTTCAACGTCAGAGAATTTTAGAGGGAGAAGGTAGATATTCTGTACAATATAAGACAGTCTATTTCAACAAAACCTAAGGACTCAGAAGGCGGCAGGTAATTTGCCAAAGCATCCCATTCTCTAGTTGTATTCTAAGAACTTAGATAATTTTACAGTGATATTCATTCTGCATGCATTCCTTTTTACTAAATTGCCTTCCACAAGCAGCATTCTCTTAGTCTTCCATCACAGAGAGTTGAAACAACAGAGAAAAGAAAGGAAGTTAAAACCAGCAGAGTTGTTAACAGAGGTATTGTTCAGTTGTTCATTTTAGACTAATAGTCAGAAACACCTTTTCCTTTTGTTCACATCTGGAGCTACCATTTTTTTTTCATGTGCCTAGGTGAAGAACGTGCTGCAAAATCACATAAATAATTTGGTTTTGGAGAGGAGGCAGAGTGCTTACAGGGAGACTATTATATCCAAGTCAGTGAGGACCAACCGCACCTTTCTAGAGATCAGTGTTGTTGATGGACAGAAGAAAACAAATCCACACAACACATGCTTGAATATACTGTGCATACTCACTATTCATTCTAAAACAGAAAGAATTTGACATATTTTATAACAAATATTATCTGTAAATCCTTGAATAATGGAAGTGCAAGAACAACTCTGATTTGCCATGGTTTTTGTGTATATTGCTCAAACTTTTTGCCCTTTGGCAACTTGAAATTTAATTTCCTTTGTCTAACTTTTCTTATTTAATTTTATTAACTAAAGGGCAGTCAAAATTAGAAGAAATATCAGAGGTATATAAGAAATAAGATAGTGAAAAAGTCTATCACGTAAAGATTAATTTGTCTAATTTCAAAATGTATATTGCAATATTTTATAGCTGACAGGTGATCATGGACAGATAGTCATTACAATCTATTACAGCAGGAAGTTGTTAAAAGGACAATATGGGCAGGTATAAAATTATATGAAGAAGTTATAGAACATAATATTGAAACTCTAGCAAACTTGTCCTTTTAAAGTTTCAATCACCAAAAGAGCATGATCCAAAATCTAATTCCAATTTTAAAAGACAGAGTTGGAATCACAGTTTCCTGTTGGGGAGGGGGAAAAATATGCAGGAAAATTTCCATTGTTACTTCCTCCTATTAATCAAAATTTATGCTTTATTACACAGAACTTGTATAAAAGTTTTTTGCTTCTCCTTGTTTTGAATTTATTGGCTGCTACTTCAAGAAAGAGAGAATGGGTGTCCAACCCCAATTTAGGCCTTTGCAAATTTCTCTCTGTGTCCACTTTTGCAACCCCATCATTTATCAACAGCAGCCACATGTTATTTTTGAGTGGAAAATGAATGTTCTTTGGCACTGATCAGCCTTGAGTGAAGTTTTATAGCAGTCTTATACATTTCTCAATAGCAAGGCTTATAATGAAATTGCATAAAGTACTGTGACCTAGTCTGCTAGTTGGCACACTAGGCACTGCTGAATGGGGTCCTTGTTACGAACTAACAAAAGGAGCTTGAAATTTTTCTTCCGTACTGCTGCTAGCACTGCTTATTGCTTTTACCATTCTGCAATCAAAGGTCCATGAGTTTGGATATTATGGGCTTTTCTTTGGGCTTTCTGTGCTCCGTTTGGTTACTGGGATCCATTGCAAGAGCAGGCCCTTAGATCATAAGATCATAAGCTGTTGGAGGAAGGATTTTATTGTACAATGGGGTACAATGTCTAGCACAGAGGAACCAATGATCAGACACTCTAAAGAGATGCTGTTGCAATAGGAACACTAACAGATGGTTAAAGTGAAGTATCAGTTTAATGCTTTATCTTGTGCAGAGTTAGCAGGGGTATTAAGATCTTTCTGAGATCTTTTTTAATTTTTTCTCAACCTTTCAAGACTGAAAATAACTGTCCTAAAGGAGGCGTATTCATAGAAACTTAATGAAAAATTTGCTTCTGTCAGGAGCACTTTAATAATGAAATAATGAAAGGAGGGAGTGCAACAAATATTCTAACCTTTCCTAATTTTATTGCCAGAATTTTAAAATCATCTCCATGATCTGCAACTTTGAAACAAAACCAACCATTCAGGCAGGTGATTCTGCATTTCAGACCACCACTATTTAATAAGCAAATGCTCCTTTTAATAATTTGTTTATATTTTAGCCTTCCATACAATCAATACAGAAGCCCTTCCAAACCTCACTTAAATTAAAGTGAGATAAAGTGAACCACAACTCCTGACCACACTATAAAAAGCATTTCCTTAAGTTCATGCATACATTATTCTCTGTTTCTGGATAAGAAAAGAACCAGTCTCACAGCAAAGCACAGTTCATTATCAAGAAAGCTACAATCTAATCGTATTTAGCTAAGCTTTCAAATTGGCCTGTTAGAGGAGACTGTTGCTTGCTATGTATGCAGAAACACAAAATATAACCTTTTAAATTGTAAAACAATATGCCTCAAGACAACAAAATCTTCAGTTCAAAAGTACTACTAATTTCCATGCATCTTAAAACCTGTTTTGACATGTATGTTAGATTTTCTTAACATTTCTACTTAGGTGCCAGCTGGTGAGTACTGAGATTCACTCTAAGTAGCACCACTGACATAAAAACCATATAAGAGACAAGAGAGTGATTCATGTGAATCCCTGTGGAAATTTTCCAGTTAGGTGGGACCACTCAGACAGATAAGGGGAGTTGGGCTGAATCTGAAGGGAGAAGTGAGTCCATCTGTGTTTGAAATGGATTCCAAAACACAGTCACAGTATTTTTAAATGCCTGTTACTTGAATATATTCACTCAATCCTTCTAAAAGCAGAATTTAGTTCCTGGAACCCCGAATGTCATTATGATATTCAATCTTGATCAGGTGAAATTTATTTGAGTACAGATCTGCAGAAATTTCTCTAATACCTTATAATAAGCACTCTATTGAGAAAATAAGTGAAATATCTACAATACTCTGCACTTCATGGGGAAAAATTCTGGTTTCTGCTGAAGCCAATGACAAACCTTTCTTATTTCAATGAAGAAGTACCTCACCAGTGAGATAAAATACAGAGCTAATTTGCAAACCCTTAAGCAAGGATTAAGTAAATATGAAGTCCTTTATAATCTTTGTAGAATTAATGGTTTTTGTATTTTTTCCTCCGTTTTCTGAAACCCCCACATTTCACTCACTGATAATGACAGTGGGAGTATAAATTTTTTTTTGTCGTTTTTAAACATTACTATAATAATGTGTTTTTAAAAATTGACATTTTCTCACTCATTGTACCATTTGCATTCTCACAAAGTCTAATTATAAATATGCAATGGAACATAAAATGTCGTGTAAAATAAGCAAGAGAAATTGATTTAATGTATTTTTAGCATATCTCATGACTGTTCTACAGAATATAAAAGGGAAAGCATTTTCAACCTTATTTGTCCAATTATAATACATTGCAAAATCATAATTAATGTTCAGAAACTTCCAATTTTGTCCACATGAAATTGAATGTCTCTTACAACAATATAGACTTGTATCCATGTAGGAGGTCTTGGTTTATTCATCAATTGTTATGAATAATAAGGTTTTAATTAAATACTCAGGACTGCAGTCATGCTATGCAGACATTGAAAATCATGGATGTCTAGTCCAGAGGCAGAAGTTACCCAGATGAATATTCATGAACTTAACAAAAATTCCTGTTAAAATTCAATTCCATTGCTTTATTAATACTATCTTCTGATATTTAAAGTACTCCTGAGAACAACATCAAACATTATTATCTGAGAAAGATGATTAAATAGCTTTTTATGTCCAAAATGTTCATGCATGATTGTAACATCCATATGTATAAGTTTAATACATTTCCTTCTGTCACTTTCATACATTATTTAACTGAACAAAATTCAATAAAAAACAGACTCCATAGTTCACTTGTCAACATCAACTACAGTTTGCACAGGCTTTTCCAGCTAATCCATCTGAATGTAGTCCTTCTTTGCATTTCTTGTGTCAACTTACGGCATCTTCGTTTACCCAAATAGGCCGGAGAGTTTAAATATGAAAAACATGAATTTCACATATGTTTGCAGATTTTGTGTCTATTGCTCACGAGACCTAATAGCCTGAGCAAATTCTATACAATCTCATCCAGTCAGTGCAATCCCGTCTTTCCTTATGATGTCTCCAAGCCCCAAGAGAAACATTTTCTATCCTTATTGGCTTAAATGAGGAAGGAAAACATGGGGTTGGGGTATATACAAAACTAAGTTACTGAGCAAGCTGAAAGCAAAGAATTCCCCCAAAAGGTTTTTGTCTGTTATTTTAGAAGGGGCACGGTGGCCTCAAGTTGCATCATCTTTCTTAGTGCAGTACTACTATCAGAAAACCTGAGCAAATCTCAAAAGACATACCAGGCTACCATGACACATGCAAAACATATCAAGGACTGCAGATTATTAAGGACTGCGCATTTATTTCCAAAGGTCTGGTTTTGTGACACTGAGTAATTTTGAACTTTGATTAAAGATGACATCAAGGAAAACTACCAAGAAGCAAATTCTGAGTTCCAAAACGATTTTTCTACATGGTCAAATTAGAAGATGAGAGTATTTACAGAATATCATTTTTGGAGTTCAGAGAAGATAAACACAATCCAGCTGTGTTGTGCCACAAAGTACTTTGCAATGATCAGCCTCTCGTTTGGAGATATGGTATATCTTGCAAAATTACATGGAGATGTGCACAAATGGGAAAGGAAAATGCCTACTTACCCTTATTTCCTAGGCCTTTATATCTTTTGAAAAGAATAAAACACAGACTGCAATGGCAAGGTATAAAAATAGAAATCAACATATATTTTAAATGAAATGTAAAAACCCACAATATGTGTAGGCCGTGGTTTTTTTTGCCCCTTTTTTTTCCCCTCCCATTGTAGCTTTACTTGTTAGCCAGTTTTCTCCCATGTCCTTTTTTGCAGAACAGATACGCCTGCTCTGAGTGCTTGGGGGTTTAATGTTTTCAGCTTAGCAAGGAGAAATGTGATTGTGAGTCCTGAAGCAGGTATTTAAATGTCTGATCAAAACATTTAAAAATAGATGTAATTTAATAGGCTCCAATGCTACTTATGTGATTCAACATAAAGGAAGGAGCTCTATTACTTACTGTTTTTGTCATTGCTTGGAGAAATGACCTTAATATATTGTAATTTCCAGCTGGAAGATTACCAAATTGATTTTGAACTTAAGTAGCCCTGTGGGTGCATGGATGTTTACTGCCAGATTACATGAAGCACACTGATCACTTCCAATAATAAAAACCCTTATTTTTATTAATAAATAAGTTTAGTTATTAATAAATAAGTCCTATGGTTGAACTTTTCTGTTAGAATCATCTTGCTTTTGTTCAGGTCCTCCAAATCTTAATCTTCGACCAAATAACTAATCAAAGTATACTTACAAATGAAAATACAAGTTATATAGTGTGTACATCAAGGTATAATTTTGTGTACTAGATGAACTTAGCCAAAAGAAAATAGAGGTTTTTGCGACTGAGCTGAATTTTGCCCAGGACAACTATGTTCATGCAACTAGTCTTAAGAGAAATTTTGTGAAGTCTTTAATGACAGTATGTTTAAAAAATAAATTAGGATTTATAACTCAGCATAAAGAAGACCATGCAGTCCAGCTCACACTCCAAGCTATCACCCAGTGTATCACAGTTCAAATATTCATTAAAATTTCCCAACTTCACTAGAACATTCTGGTTACAGACAGCTATTTTATATGAAAAAGTTATTATACACAAGGAAAAAGTGTTTAAAATTACAGTAAACAAGCAACAGTGGATCAAAATAAGAGCTCTACCTCAGACTCAAGCCATGGAATAGTTTCACAAAACATGAAAGTGTCAAAACAAATTACAAATGGAAAATCTCAGCAAGGTCGGTATGCATATTAAAAAAATAACAAGCATGCGCAGATTAAAGACATTTTGAGACTACAATCACTAATCATAAATATCAGCAATGCCTTATGATGCCAAATTTGAGAACTTTAACAAGTCCTTTAATGTCATATATAATGCTTAACAAATAAACTTAATCAAAATGCAAAATATATTTATTTTTTTTATGTTACCTCCTCTTCTCACTGCTCTGTAAAGCTTTATGAGTAATCATCATTCTTGAGCTGGAAGAAGACCAGGTTATATACATTTGAGACCTGATGAAAAACCATCAATTTTTCACCTGCATATCATGTGAAAAAAAATTTTGCTGTCAGAAAATATCTCTACATTTCACTATGTTACACTGCAGTCAATTTTTCAGACTAGTTCTGCTTAGCCTACAGAGATGGCATAGTAAATACTTTTATGAACACCTTATAAAGAGTTTTTAGTGGAGAGAGACCCAAAATAGTTAAAATGTTTGGAATGGGGAAAAGGTATGTGTGGATGCACATGTGCATGAGTCTGAGTGTTTATAGGTAAAAATTCTTTCTCTCAGAGAATTTTAATTGGATGCTTTTCTTGTTCTTTATTAAAATATGGACTTGCTGATATCTCATCTATTTTTCATAATGAATATGGTTAGGAAATTAGAAATCCAGAGGCAATGCCTGGAAGGGGATCTTTAACATTCAGACAGGATTCGTGCTCAAATTGGAGCATTTCTCATGCTTATTGTGGTGATATCATAATCTGTGCACAAAATAACTAAATCTCATTCAGGTTTGAGTGCAGTACACTCCTACAGAAATAAATGTGGTTCAAAGCTAGATTAAACTTCTGCTGTGGTCCAAATACCTATTAGGTTTCTTGTCACTTCTCTGTGTTTTTGTACAAAATACCTACAAGAAATTCATATCTGTCACAAATAATTGCATCCTGATCCATCACTGGAGCCAACTGAAACCAATCTCACCCCAGATTAAAGTAGTATGTATTCTTTCTTTGTGTATACATAAGGAAAGATTAAACATTCCTTTAGGATTGTTTCTTTTTTTTTGGCTGATAATATTATTTGTTTGTTTGTTTATGTATTTGCTTATTTATTACTATGTTTTCCAAATTGTCTGCACTGTAAGTTGTTTTCCTTTCTCAAAAATTCCAATGTCTGAATAAAATTCTTTACTTGTTTAGTATTTTAGAAATATTGTGTTATTTAAAAACTTTTACTTCAACTGAGTAGTCAAAGAATTTCATTATTAGCTATTAATTTGGGATCCAAAAGGTATTGAACACTTACACGAAAACTCCAGAATTTCCAGTACTTCCTCTCTGCCTGTTAACTTTATCCCACTTCCTCAGAGTATGGAAACCATGACTTTTTTCACCATTTTCAGAATATTGAACATATATGAAGCATTACCAAAAATGGGACTCCCAGTGAAATTCTGAGCAATTTGGAGTTGTGGCTGCCTAGGTGTCATCAGCTTGGATGCCTGAAAACACTCTGAAAAGATATGTGACAGCAAAGTCTGCAGCATAACCAGACATGGTTAGGAGGAATCACAGAGGGAAGCTAAACCCATTATGGGTTCACAGAGCACAAAGCCAGGACATCTAGGACTAAAGGCCTACATAAAGTACTGAAAACACCTTTCATGACCCTAGGCAGACACTGAACTTGTCAAGCTCTGGAGTTCCTTTTGTCAGAACCTGCATGAACTTGGATTCTGCTGCAGGTGAATACATCACTCACTGCCCTTTCTGGAGAAAATGGTTGTCTGATCACCAGAAACATTTTCTGGGCTTTGTCCTATAGTCATTGCTTTCCTGATTCAAAGCAATGGAAGAAAAGCAGAACATCTTGTTCATCCAAACTGACTCCTCTGACTTCCCACAGATGAATATATGTCACTTCAATCTTTGGCAGCTGATCACCACCCAAGAAAGTGACATGACTAATAACAACAACTTAAACATTATGGAACAGATCACTTTTCAGAAAACCAGGTGTTTACCACAGAACATTTTTAGGTATACTCCCCTGCCAAAATCACTCTTCTGAGGAAAGTAGTATGAGATAACTATCTGTGTCTATGCACTGATTCTCACTGGTAATGTAAGTGAGAGTTTATGTACACGGGAGTCAGCATGGAAATGTTGTGGAATTGATAGCACACTCTTTTCAGTAAAACTACAGTGAACCATTTTTATTTTGTTGGTTGGTAGTTCAAATGCTTCTCTCTTAATTTCACAGTCTAAAACTGGTACAATGCTTTTCTGTGTAATTTCTGAACTAAAATCATCAATTAAATTATCACTTTTACCAATACAGGACTTAGAGTCTAATCACACTACTGCAGCATTGCTGAGTTCATACCATGTGAAGTTTCCTAGAATACTTTCTGAACTGGGGACAGGAGAAAGTATGTGATGTGCATGAGGATCCCAGAAAGGTTTGCACATCAGGCACCTCAAATCCTTAGGTGTCCATCTTAGCACACAGTGCACAATGTGTAGGCAGCATCAACCTTTATTGCTCAAATTTCAGTGCAAGACATCATGGGATAATCCAGTCTTACCTGAAAGCAAACGAAAAAATTGACATTTCTGTTAGACTCAGCTCTACCTGGATATTACAAATGAAAAAGCATTTGCAACAAATAGATAGCAAGCAAAAAGAAAGACAGTATTTCTGAAGATTTTATTTCCACAGAGGGAAAAAAAAGGCTGAGAGAGAAACGTTTGTGTTGTGTACAGAGTTGAAAAGAAAGAGTAAGAAACCTGAAGCCCTGTGGAAGATTTTTCTCAGACACTCTGGGGAAAATTTCAAAAAATAATACAAAAAAGGAAGGCTTAGATTTTTACCAAAAAAACCCCACCCAAAATATAAAGGCCAACCTCCTTAGTATCTGAAGTTTAACAGGGCAGTAGAAGCACTGTAGAACTCCTGCAATATTGAAGAAAATTCTTACTTCAAGGACAAGTGAAGTAGGAGGCTTACTGAAAGCCTGAGAATAAAAGGATATGACTGAGCTCAGAAAATAAATAAATTCCCAAGAAGAACTGGTGAACCCAGGGAAGAAAGGCACAAGAACGCAGATCTGAGCTGCAGGAAATTACATCAGTCAAATTTAACTGTTGCCACAAGAAACATCATACCCAGAAGCAGCCTGTGACCTCTTCACCAGTGGTGCTCTTTTTAAGCCAGCAGTGGGTGCAAAGGCATCCTCTAACCTGTTAGTATTAGCAAACAAGGTAGAGAGGCCATTTGTATTCATAAGCTGAATTCTGACAGAAAGGATAGTGACAATCTACCTTAAAATATTCGTTGTTCATACTGAAAGAATGTGATGAATGTTTGCAAATGCTTCAAGCACTGTTTTATTGTAAGATTAAATGCCTCTTATTTGGATGCTTACTCTTTTTGAGAGTCATATCTGCTCACACTTAACAAAATTATTCCTGTCAAGTCCAAGAGTTCCATTTTCTGTTGGACTTCTTTGATCTCATCAGCACCTCCTAAGCAAACTACATTTCTTTTTTGTTTTCATGCACTCCAAAGGCTCATTTTCAAAATTGCTTCCTTATACATAATTATTCATTAGGATTTCTGAATCACTTACAGTAATCGACATTTTAGGAATAAAAGTATTCATCTATTAGAAAGGCATTTATTAGCACCCTATGCAGCAGTAGATTACAAAATTTACCATTATGTAACAGCATAAAGGATCCAGAACACTCTCTGTAAGTGGTGCTGTCTTAAGGACTTTTAAAAAATGGTCTCTGAAACCCACAAAAACACTCCATCTAATCAGTGGGTCCTGGCTTCAGCCCGAAGTTGAATGCGAACAGAAAAAGGATGGAAGGACAGACAGAAGGAATGGACAAAACATAACAAGGAAGGAAAAAAATAATTACCTCATTTCACAGGGTTCTCATCTGTTCCTGAAACACATATATGTATATAAAGTACACAGATGGGAGAGAAAAAAAAAAAATCAATCCTTTTTGAAACAAAATACCTCAGGGACAACTGTTGTTTCTGTGCTTAGAGATCATTTCTCATTTCTCATCTCTTTATATACAGACAACTGGCTCCATGTACTTATGGGAATAGCCTTTGCCACCCTCTTGCTCAAACAAGTGATCAGAGATAAGGCCACGACCCTTGGACTCTCCCTTTATTTAATGCTTTGAAATCTCTTAGAGATCCAGCTTAGAGCAGTGAGTTTGGGATTGCATTGATGAATGCTTTGCACACAGTGTTGAAGGGATGAGAATCTTTGGACTGTGCAAAATTTCAATAATCTGCTAAAGCAAGCACTGGTCTAACAAGAAAGCCAACAGCTACCTGTCTTTTGAAAACTTTGAAACATTTCATTTACCTTCCTGTATTTTCCCCATTACCCTGGCAACAAGCTCCCTTACTGGATGTGTACTACTTGACACCCAACCTTTGGTATAATTCTACATTTCCTTTTCATTTCAAGTTGGATTTCCCATAAATTACACACCAAAAGTCTCCAAGGGTGAACACTTGAAGCAGAACAGGTGAATATTTGTCACAGTAATTTGTTGTCCTGATGACATTTGATCATGTAAAAAGTTAATTTCCATTTGGTGCAAGAGGCATAAGTGCTCAAAAATAACCTGGAAGGGTTTCATTACCAAATCCAATCTGTTACAGGAAAACTACCATAGAGTAGAAATATTGTGAGGCCAATGCCATTCATAAGATACAGCTTTATATAGCTTTTATATCTAATAACTGCTGAAGCACATGGTTCTAAAGTGAATGGAAAGTACATGCAATTTCCTGTATTTTGAATCCTATCATTTGAAGAAATATTTTGCAGGAACTTTTAATGTCCTTTAGTACCATTAGCAGGATTTTTTAAATTATAAGCAGATCTTAAATCTGTCTCTGGACAGGGTAAACATTCTTTTTTCTATGCACAAGTTCACATCTAATTAGCTTACTGCATGTGTTCACTTTATTTTTCTCTATAATTAATCCTGTACTTAATTTTTTTCATATCAGCACATTTCAGTGTTAAGCTGCTATTTATAATGACTTTGAATTATATCCTGATTTGGTTACTTTCATTTATATGTGCACTCCATATTAAAAATAATATCATGGTAATTCCAATTTTTGTTCTAATTTCTGGCACTGCTTCAAAACAACAATTTATAAAACACTAAATTAATTACACATTTTGAACTTAGGTAAATGATACTAGGGAAATACTATTATATACGCCAAGTGTCCATTTGCTCATACAAAAAATCCATTACAGCATTCATCACTAATGGACATACCTCTTCCAAAGAGAAATCCTGCCCTGACTTGAAGACAGTTGGAGATTTCAGTCTGTGCCAAGCTAGCAGTTTCTGACAGGCAGTTCTTTTCCTCTTCCACTAAAGTGATGCTGAAGGCTATGTTTGAAGTTTCTTAGCACAGTTGTCAAAGCACTTGGATTCAGTAGGTAAATCCCCCACAAAGCTAACAGAACAAGACTTAGAATTTTGCATTGACAAATTTAGTGTGAGTTTAATCTTCTGCAAAACACTTTCACTCTGATTCAGAAGTTGGTTTGATAGTGTGTTACAAAAAATTTCTATATATTTTGCCTTTTTTTTCCCTAAGACAGTCTGGCAATTACGATGTAACGAAGACGAGCAGGAATTCTGTGACATGATCAGTAGAAAAGAAAAACAAGAGGTTCAAATGTACTGAGCGAAGTCTTAGAATATATAGTGCCTATGTTTTGTGCTATATTTGCAAAAACACCTGCTGGATGTTCTCCTGGCTCAAGTCAATGAGAGTTTTACCCTCAAGTAATGCTAGAATCAGAAATCTCATCCTTTGCTCTATTATTCCAGATCTTATATTCAGCACAAAACAGGCATTTAAAATGAAACTTCCTGAAAGGTGGCTGTAGTAAGGTAGGCGTTTGTCTCTTTCTCCAGGCAGCAACTAACAGAACGAGAGGACACAGTCTTAAGCTGCACCAAGGGAAATATAGGCTGGGTATTAGGAAAAACTTTTTTACAAAGGGTTTTTTACGGGGTGATAAAGTACTGGAAATGTCTGCTCAGGGAAGTGGTGGAGTCACCATCCCTGGATGTGTTTAAAAAAAGACTGGATGTGGCACCTGGTGCCATGGTTCAGTTGAACCGTTAGGGCTGGGTTGGACTGGATGATCTTGAAGGTCTCTTCCAACCTAGTGATTCTGTGGTTCTGTGAATCACATCACCAAATGTCATGCCAGCGCCTGATAACTCCATGAACACTAGACAGTTGTCATTCATGTTTTTGCTCTGCCTTCTGCAGCTTCAGCTTCAACCACATTGACTTCCATTGTGTGTGAAGATTTTTCAAGTCACCTCTGTATGTGACAAACCCCATGGTTCTCATAGCTTCAACTAAATTCTGAAATCAAGACCATTTACAGTTCCTTAATTTTCTCAGAAGTGTAATTATTAATGTTAGACACAAATGTAATGGGACCTGCCATCTAAGAACCATCTTTTACATTTACTTGAATTTATTTTCATGCTCCCACCAAAACAAGATAACCACCAGTTATTCTTAACGCCACATTTACAAAACCTCTCCTGCACACTTCCAGTGAAGTCTGTGGTTAAGTCAGGCTGTTGCACACCAGTGATCAGTTCCTTTTGTCATCATGAAGCACTGTTTCAGTGCTCAAAGCAGATAATTTGCCTTTATAAAAGGCAAAACCCCTGAGCTTTGAATAAGCTTAGATCTACACTTCCTAGATGTCTTCTTTATTGGCTTAGAAAGAGAGTTTCTGTGATTCTGAATCATAAATCACAGTCTTGTTTGAAGTAGACCTACTATTTTGGGGGAGTACAATAATACTCTGACTGACATGCTAATATATGGTTTTACATGTTGGCTCCATTGTCCACTGTTCAAGATAAGGCAACTCACACTAAGGCTTTTTTTTTTTTTCTGTTCTCAGCAGATTGTAAATAAATCCAGAATGAATGCTAAAAGGAAACTGTACTATTAAGGTTTGAAATGCAGAAGAAAACACATGGAATTTACATTTTAGCAAAATTCCGCTAGAATCGTGTTTATCAGGATTTATTTAAATCTTTTATATACTTTTTTTAGGTATTCTGAAAAGCAAGAAATCTGATACTGAATGCCTGACATTAATATTATCAAACCTTATCTAATTAGGTAATTTTGTAATACATGAAAAAACCTGAAATGTGCAAAAAAATGATAATAAAACAAAAAATACCCTCCCTTCCAAAATGCAAGCTTAATCCTATTATGATTTAGAGCTTTAATTCCTGTCCTGATATGACATAAAACTTGGACAGAGAAGTGTGTCAATTGACACATTCAAAAGCACAGGTAAAAGGAATTTCTTTGCCTTGCCTGGGTAATCCATGATGGCTGATACAATCCAGTGGACAGCAGCAGCATCCCAGTGAGCTCTGCCTAGTACGGATCACTCTCCCACTTGTCTGGTGTAATTTAGATGCCTCAGCCCTCCTACTCCTGCCTCCCCCCATTTCCATTTTCATCTTTTGTTCTTGGTACATAACCTTGGAAAATTTGTAGTCTACACTGGTCTTCCCTGATGCAACAAAAACAAGCAGTATTTTTCTCCACTTAGAACCAAACTGTACTCTGATATCTAAAGAAAATAAGGATAGACAATCTTTAGCAAGCATAGAAGAAACTGCACCTTTGTATTTCATGGCCAATAAGCTGCTAACAGAAAATAGGAGAGAAGTACTGGTCAAAGATAATATGTTTAAGGTTTATCTGAAAATAGTAGCTCTGGACAGCTTGCTATCAAGTATTCAGACAAGATATCAATACTTCTATATCTGCTTAGTTATTAAAATTTGTTTTAGATTAGATAGGAGATTTAGGCTTACCTGATATGAGAGTCTTCATGTTTATACACAACAGGGAGAAGGAGGGCAAGATACATATATTATTTCTCTATTAGTTTTTAAAATCCCTGCTAGATTTGCCAAATGGTTTCACTGTCACTAACACTGACACTAATTTCAGTAAATATTCTTCCAGCGCAAAGCTACATGAAAAGCAACTTATTTGCAATAACTCACTGATCTTTATTACAGCTGTCAGGTGATGCTGAAATTATAGCAACACCAAAGACATTGCCAGAAGTCTCAGAATCTGTTATTTTAACTCCAGGTACTTAAAATGTATCTTCAACATTTTGAGCCTACTGCCATGGTATAAAATTTTGATAATTAAGAAAATTTTGACTATTATTCTCGTTACACTATAAATGAAGGATTCAAACATTCTGATGGATTTTTCCAAGTTCCTTGGTCTTCAGCCAAAAATGACGGCAGCCCTTTGATCGCCCATGCTTTTGCCTGTCTGCCACAAAAGGCATCATTTTAGAAACCTTCAAAGTCAACTTTCTTTTGAACATCCAAGCAGCCATAACAGGACAGAGAATATCATCATCACACCAGTGAGCAGCTGAAGCTACTACCAGGTTTGGTGCTCGCCTGCTGAAATACAACATAATCTACATAACTTTTTGTAATAGAGCCATGTTATACACTTGTTGGAGTTTGAATCAGGTGAACAAGGTGGAAAATGAGTACCTTGTTGCTCAGATTTAGAGAAACAAAATGTCATCAACATTTCTGATAGGCATACTGGAAGGACAAGGTGTTTTAATAAACAAACCAGACACTTGGACAGAATGCAATATGATAAAAGACATGAGCATTTACTACTCTGATTCCCATTTCTGTTATGAACCTACTCTTATTCCTTCAAAAAACCCCAACCAACCATCCAAAACAAATAAAAAAAAACAACAACAAAACAAAAAACCCCAAAACAAAATGCCATGAAAGAAATAAACCCTCCAACCCTGAAGCTCAGAAACACAGGAAATAAGTAGAGACAGGAACTGTTTAGCTGGATAAGATCAAATTTAAGTGCCTCCAAGATTTCCTGTTGCAAGTGCACCTGTCAGACAATTCCTGTCATTAGAAGTTGTGTCAGAAGGTAAGGATTAACTGAATCACCCATTAACAAGAAACAGGGAAACCACAAATAGTTACAGAAGTATTGTAAGGCCTTAAAGGGCACAGTTACCTGTCTCAAACACTGTCAAGGCCACAGAAGGAACATGACATAAGATAAGCTCCCTCAGTGACAACTTGCGATAAGCACAGAAGAGAGGAATGGAGGAATCTGAGACAGGAAGGCACTAATTCCAGCTCTGGCAGAAGTGAGATGTGGTAAGAACATTCTGGTTAACACATATGGACAAGAATTCCCACTGTGGCAAACTACTCATACACATATCACCGGATCAAAGGTCACCCTAAGTTATGGAAATACACCTCCGTGGATACCTGGAACTTGGACCGTATAAAGACAGTACCCCCAGAATAATGACTCTGGGACCTCCACCACAAAGAAGCCCAGGGTGAAGAAGGACCAACAGGACACTCTTGATAGCTTGACCTCTCTCTCCCTCTCTCTCTGTGTCCCTCTCTCTTTACTGCCCTACCTCCCTTTCCCTCCTTCTCTCTTTCTCCGTCCCCCTTCCTTCCTCGCTCTCTCTCCTCTCTCTTCCTCCCTGTCCTTCTTTTATTTCTTTCTCTTTCTTCTATTCCTTTCTCTTAGATTTCCTTCTCTCTACCTCACATTTACTGTTAAATAAAACCCATACTACTGACTGGCATATGGTCTTGTTTGCACCTTATTTTGGGCAGAAGCATCTCTCACTAATTGGATCTTAACTGGTGGCGGAAAATTGAATGTTTACATATTGCAATACTTGTCAATCAGCAATCATATTGCATTAAAGTGCAACATAGGTTTAATTTATTCACCCTTTGAGCTCTGACTGATTTGTGTGTTACATAAAATTAATCTTTATAAAAATCCCAAATCTTGTTTTAGTGAGATATAGCAAGTTTTACTACAATGCTCCCAAAATAGAATTTTTCTACAATTGAAACATCTACCATACATTCTGAGAGTCATAATTATGAAGGTTGAGACATTCTCATATACATTACTGCATGTACAACCTTTGAAAAATAATTGGCCTGTGAGGTTGCCTGATAAAGGCAGACATATTATTGTTGGATTTTTATCCTCTATGCTGAGCTTCAATCTTTGGCATTGCTAAATGACGTTAATTTTTTTGGATATGAATGAACCTTCTGTAACTGAATTATTGGCATTTCTCTTATGCTATATAACAAAAATAGTTGGCATTTTTGTTGACAAAGTGTTAAAGGATGTGAAAATGTCAAAAAACCAACTGAATACAGAAAATACTTTCCGTGCTCCATACTGGCCATACCCAGCTACTGTAGCCACAGATTGTTGCTAAAAGTGATGAGCTGATTCTGGGACACTCTGTAGTGACCTAACATGTCATATGTTGTACATCCTGCTAAACCATAGACAACACATTAATATGAAAAGATTGCTACACTGAAGATTCCTCTCTGTCTATAATATTAAAAAATACTCTGTATGTGTTCCATTGCCATTTAAGGAATGTCTCAAAGGGTAAAGGAAAATGTCTAAGTTTTAGTCTGGATATTTTATTACATTTGTTAATTCAAGGCATAGATTTCTGTCAGAAATAAAAATTTCTAATTAAGCTTTGAAAACAACTTCTGCAGAAGCTGCATTTATCTCATGTAATGCTATGGGTGTTAATTTTATAGTTCTGGGGTTCCTCTGAGCTACCAATTTATATAAATGAGTTGCACTTTTTTTCCAAGTGATCATTGCTAATTGCTATTCCTGTATGAAATAATGTTTTTGCAACAATATAATTTCAAAGTTTAGTGCATTTTTAAATAATTTTAATAGGAAAATATGCAGCTGAAAGCAAAATGAGAAAAAGCAATATATAATCTATTTTCTCATCTTCATTTTTAAATTTTTATTTGAAATACCTACAAAATAAGGTAGCCATCAAAGAACCTGGCACAATATTTTTTTCTTTCAAAAGCAAGGATTCCTACAAAAAAAAAATTGGAAAAAATCTGTCACTTACTTGACTCATTAATAGATCCTCAGAGACCTTTCCAATCCCAGGCTAATAAATTTGAAGCTTCTCTTCTTGTAGCCAATAACTGAAAAGAAACAGAGCTGCTTATCTTTCTTTTTTAGTATAATCAAAGTGAGTTGTTTGCTATTTAAGGTTTGTCACTTAATGATAGCATAAGAAGTATGACAATTTTTTCTAAAAAATTTTGGGCAAAATTTTGAAACTTCCCTTTTGCAAAGAATTCAGACATTTTGGCATGATTTACTGATGTAAAAATGTTTTTTAAGAAGCAGAGCTAAAAATGTTTCAATTACTTCAAAACACTGACAATGTTTTTACAGCCTCTTCTTCACATGAGGAGGTTGCTGATTCCAAGAACATGTTTGCTAGAACACCATGGCAAAAATGCCCTGCACCCCTTTTTTCTCGATATCACACTCCAGATGAGCTAATGCTACAAAAATCTTTAGAGATCCTACCAATTTGTTCACGAGTGTTCTCTGTTAAATAGTGAGAAAGATGGTCATTTCTTTCTAGCTTTCCAAGAAAAATCAAGTTGAGGTGATGGTTAAGATTTTAAAAAAAATATGGCAAACATACATACAGAGTGATAACTGCCATCCTGAAACGAGCCTATATTTTCTTTGAAATGTGACAAATGAAAGTTCTATTTGACACATATGATAATAACATATGATAAAAAGATAAATTTTCTTGCCTGCAGTATGAAATGCATATCAAAATACATTTCAATAAATTGCAACATATCTGCACACATTCTTCTTTCAGTATGTGATGAAATGCTACATTTTTTCAACTTGGTTCAATTTTCTTTAGGTTGCTACCAATAAATTTATTAAATAAGCATCTACACTGTAAATAAAATAGTGCTACTATATTCAGTGTTGTTTTGTGTTGGAAAACAATTTGTTTTACTTCCATTTCTCCACCCCCAGATCAGTATGCAATACAATATATAGGCTGTCAGTACAAAATTGTTGAAATAAATCTGTTTTCTGTGTAATCTTAGATCTAAGATATACAATTTTTTAGTCTTTATGCAAGTTTTGGATAACTGAATTAAATGTATTAGTTAAATATGAACAACATTTAAACATGACCTCTCTTTCTGAAACTGTAAACAAAGCTCAGCTTGTTCCAACATTAAACTAAACAATAACAACATGTTGTATTTACCATGCAAGGGCATCTTTAATGTTTATGCAACATCTATAAGAATGAGACTAATTCTGACTAGAGCCTCTAAATGCTACTCAGTAGGAAAAAAAAAAGAATAATGAATGTATTAATTTTCTTTTTAGTAATCCATGAACCCAGTAATGCAACTAGAACAGCTGGCATTCTTGCTTCACATATCAGCAAAAACTGAATAAGCAGAGTGTTATAATGAGATCTCTTGATATTAAAACATCATTTAAGTTATGGCAGTTACTGTTATGAGTGTGCTGTAAAATAAAACATTTCAAAAGCAAATTATGAACTAAACAATGCTCTGTAAGATAACAGAGTAAACCAGTTTATGTGATATATTGATCAGGTAGTAGTTGTTTTACTCTGAGGCTAGGAATCATTCTGCCATAACAGGCACCTTAGGAAATTCTGAAGATTACACAGGTTTTCTCATCCCTTTTTCTTTTTCTATATGCTCAGGTTGCCTCCAAAAGACCAGGGCAGCTTGTCCTCAGTTTTACTGCTGGGATATGAATAGCAAATATGACTTTACTGCACTGCTGAAGTAACTAGTAAACAGTGGGCTTGGTACATCATCATACAGTCTTTAGGGTAATTAAAAGGGCTCTCCAGCTTTTGCATCCTAGAATGCAAACATTACTTTGTGCACTACAGTAAAAGATCAGTTTTTCCCAGTCATTTATATATTTTATATTCCTGTTTTTCATTGTCTTCTATAATACAGAAAATCTAAGTGCTACTTTTCCTGAGTTGCTGAACATTTGTCAAACATGATCAAATCATAGGGAGTTTTAATATCAAACACTTCCCTCTGTATTTTTTTCTGATTTCACATGGGGCTCTTTTCAGAAACCCTGTTTGTAAGCCTATTCCTCACATATTCAGTAAGGAATATTTTGTGTCTAGAATTTTTTTTCCCTGTGTTTAAGGCCTGGGAGGTAACTGCCTTCAGACAGCAAACAAATGGTTTCATATCTGCCTGCATGTTTTTTCTTTATCTTCCCAACTTGTTATCAAACTCCAAGTAAGGCCCAAATGGAGCCTACTGTTAATGCAACTTAAATATTTCAAGTAGAGCAACCAAGATAGCCTTGGATACTAAATCAATACTATTTTGTCCATAGTCAATCCTCTCCACCCTTCTCCAGACAAGGCTCATTAGTCATGGGACTGCCTCTTCAGCTTAGGCTGGAGACATTTGTAAGATTCAAAATTTGCAACTACACATAAACACATACAAACATAAATTTAAAAGTGCTGTAAGGGGAAAAAGAAGTATCTTGACAAACAGTATTTTGTTCCAGTGTCCCCAGCAACATTTCACAGTATAGTGCCCTCAGCAACTATGTTAAAGCATTCTCATCCTTCATCTAATGAATTACGTTGAAGGTCATGAATTTACCATCTGTCAGGGTGACTGGGAGGTGGTTTTGGGTGGGGGGCAGGAAAGAACAAATGGGCAGGCTGCTATTTTCTCCAGCTGACACAGTATAATTTACAGAAATCTTAAGCAGAGAGAAAGGGAATGCATTTGTGACTCAGTTTAGGACTTCTGTGACACGGCAAGAGGGGTTTTAAAACAGTAAGAAAGATTAGATTTCATTTTTCATCTTTCATTGCTCTCCTTTTGCTTTAGTCCTGCATTTCAGTTCATTGCTGGATATACCAACTTCGTGCTGCTGATAGAAGAATGATGACTGGGTACATTAAAAGAATGATGGCTGAGTAGATAAGATGATAAATCCAATTACCAGATTAAAAAGTTAGCATCTTAATAGACCTTATACAAGATAAACCACAAATATTTTTTTTTCTATATGATGGAAATATTTGGTGTTTCTGTATAAATTATTTCAGAGAGTATCACATAATTCTTCCTGAAACATGACTATAGGAAGTTAAATAGGAATTTTCTTTACCTTAAATAGTAAAAACTCTGTAGTAACAGATAAGTACCAATTTTTAAAGAAACCCATTGAATCTACAGGAACCATAAAAGCTCTGGATTACCCGATGTCTCTTTTTAAACATCATCTATACTTCTGAATATAATCCTGGGATGTACCTTTTCTTCCCACCCAGCAGCAGAGGTGGATATTAGGTCTGGGTAGAAGTGCTGCAGTACACATCCTAGGCCACAGCATTACACCAAAGAAAATATAGAACAAAAATATTTGTTCCCACTAAACACACCTAATTATTCATCATTGAGAAAGGATCCTGAGGATTCTGACTCTACCCACTTTCCAGGTGGGAAAAGTACTGACAAATATGCCAATTCTGCAGTTTTGGGTTGATTAAATAAGAGGATGTATATAGCTTTACAATTCCGAGCTGGTCAAG
Organism: Argya squamiceps; assembly: GCA_037834095.1. Taxonomy (NCBI): domain Eukaryota; kingdom Metazoa; phylum Chordata; class Aves; order Passeriformes; family Leiothrichidae; genus Argya; species Argya squamiceps. Next base: position 34,858,521 of record JBBMKD010000170.1, on the reverse strand, counting down.
GTGTTAGAGTCTTACTTCATTATTTTGTCAAAAATTAATATTTTGACAACTTCTTGTTGGAAACATTGGGAGCAACAGCATAAGAAACTGTTCCTTCTCCTTTTCAACTTGACTGGAAGCTTTGGCTATGTAAAAGAGAAAACTCAGCCTCTGTTGCATTAATATTTTAAGTGTATTTCACAATGTGTTTTTCTTCTTCAGTATCACACTTTCTGTAAAATTGCAAAAGATTACACTGACCAGCTTCCTCTGTGAACATGCTTCTACCTTGTCCATCCTAGGTTTCTGTTCTGTGTTTAATGAACAACATCCCCAACCCAGCATGTCCCAGCATCCCCTGCCAGAATACATAAAAATCAATATGTAAATTATGATGGGGTCCATTACTTTCTCACAAGCACTGGGAATTAAAGCCTGGATGACCTGGCACTGGTAAAACATTTATCACTTATTGATGGCAGAATAGAATCTCATTACTTTTCTATTTCAATACCAGAACAGGGATGGAAAGCAAATAAAATGTATATGAGAGACAATCTGAAGAAACACCACTAAGAGCATCATTATGAAATACAAATATTAATTCAAAAATACATTCTATATTGGGAAATTTAACTAATACCCATAAACCTAAATTCTGTTAAATTCTTTTCAATTATGCATGTAGTCTCACTTTAAAAAGCCTCAGATTATATGTAAAAATGAAAGATAATACATGTAAGCAAAGCTTGTCAGAATTGGAAGTACTAGCTAATATAGCCCTTTTAATCTGCAGCAGCAACAGTTTAAGAAGGATTCTTCTTAATTGGCTTCCCTGGCCCCTATCTGAAATCAAATATGTATTTTTCATGGCCAGAGTAGAGTCATGCAATGAAGAAGCCACAGTAAAGTCCCGTTTGGCTCTTCTGGTTTTTGAAGGACAGATTTTTAACATAGAAATTTTGTTCAGATTCCTGAATGGCATCTAGTCCCTGGTCTCACCCAAGGCAGAAGCTGAAGCTGACTACTAATGCTCTGTAAGCCTTGCTTCACGATCATTAATTTGACACAGCACTCCTCTGAGCTCTATTTTAATTCAAAACTTTTACTAGGTAAGTTTGTGCTCAGTGTAATGAGGATCACAGTTAACTTTAGATAATTTATATCATATCCAGTGAGAAATGTTAATAGCATTAGTTTGGTTCACTCATGATTTTTCTTTTTTCCAGAGAAGTTTCATTTTGAAGAGGATTAATAAAAATTAGACTGACACATTTATAAAAGTGGTATTGAATGTCACAGCATCCCTGATTAAACATTTAGGGTGGCATGTCAAATTCTTGGCAAAGTCTAGAATCACTCCAATTTTCCAGAAGGGATTGGCATATACATAATGTCACCATTTATCACAGATCTGCTGAGCTGCATTTTTAATGAAAAAGAAATCTTTTACCCTAGTTATCCTACAGTATGTATATTTACATTGTATTTAAATATAGACTAAATTTTAAGGTGAACCATAAATTGTGAAAAATGTAAGTCTTAGAGTCATACTTAGCATTAAATTTTATGTGCTAATCCTATAAAATCAAAAATATAAAGACAGCTTATCATTTATGGATCCAAGAACTAAGAATCCAAGAATCTTTCATATATTTTTCTTTAAAACTATACCAAGCAAAGTAGTGACAACCAGAGGAGAGATCATATAATTTCTTTCATTCAACCCTTGACATCACCAATAACCTTCCAAAATTTTTCTCTCATGGATTCATGTCTTTATATGAAAAATAAAATCAGAACTTGGCTTTAAAAAAATAGACAAGCAAAAGTAAAAACATTCACAACATTGTAAAGGAAGATCCTCATAATTTTTATTCATAGAGTCAGTGAACTTACATTGACCATAAAAATATGTAGCTTGCAGAGAAATATTCATCACTGAACTAAACTCTTCAGTTCTTAGGCAGTGTTTCTGGTACAAACAAGTATTCAGGCAATTCAGGCAGCTATCTTTTTGACTCTTGCCAATATTATTTCCTTTTATCCAGAGAAATAGGTTTTTTTATAGGGGCCAATGAGCTTGTCTTACTCATTTAGATACATGACTGAACAACAAAAACGATTGAATCTCCCTTCAAGACAGAAAGAATAAGGGTGTCTGTGGACAGTGTGGGCTCTAAAATACTGTACTTAAAAGATACAGTATAAAGTGAAACTATCTATATTAGCAACTTTCAATAACATATGGCCAATCTTTCTCATCAATGGCATGAATTCCTAATTACCTCTTCTCTGAATAATATTTAAAATGACACTACGAAAAGTTGTATACAACATAATCTTTCAACAGCATTGAATTGCTTGTTTCTTACTTGGACTGGATGGTGGTACTTCATACTGGTCATGCTCTGGCTTCAAAACACAGTGAGTGCTTGCCTCAAGATTACACCATCAATTATTAAAATTTATTAATTTATGGAGTGCTTTGGAAGGCATTAGTAGAGTATACAGGCATACAGTCTTGCATGCATTTCAATGATTCTGGTGGACTCTCGTCTTTGAAACTGTTTCTTCAGACTGTTTGTTCACCATTCAACTGCATATAAATGTAAAACAGGGTAAAAGGAGCATCAAAATGCATCTATCATTTTTAAACTGAATGGAGCATCAGAAATGCACTTGAGATTATCAAAAGTTCAGTGAAATATATCTAGATGGCAGAATGCATCCATTGTACAGAGTAGATGATCTGTAAGAGGAAAGCCCACTTTTAGACTACAGGATCTAAGTTTCCAGCTTATACGTGAAAATTCCCAGAGGAGATACCATCTCCTTTTTGTCCATCACCTTTGCTCCTTTCCTGTATCAGTGCACGTTGTTTCTATCACCTATAAATGCACAGTGCAAAGACCTCAGTAAAATGCATTTTCCTCTGCTAACCATTTAAAAAAAAAGACTTTTGATTATTATGAAAGATAGAAAAAAAATGATAATAGTAAAAAAACCCCAGTTATTTCAAATATCCTGTTCTGCTTTAAATACTTTGAGGCTATGGAAATATCTGTAGACACTTTGGACAAAAATCATAGAAATGGAATCTCAATTGAGATTAAAATTTCATTCTAAAGGAGTTTCTAGTGTTTGCTGAAGCAGTTTCTTTAATGGACCTTGAAATCTGACTGGTTTTTTGAATAAGAAACCAAGCAGAATCTGGCAAGCAGAATCTGTTGTATACAAAAGGGAAAAAGTCACATTTATTTCCACCTGGAACATTAATGCTGTTTTTAGAGGACTCACTTGTCCTTGTGTTTGATATTTCAGTGTCTGGGAAGCTGGAGGTTTTGAGTTTCAGGACGGGACACAGTCAGATTTATGCTTAAAGTTATGCAATAACAGGAAGGGAAATGAGGACAAACAACTGTGGAAAAGAACACACAAGATTTTCCTGGATGAGATGGTCAAAGAGCTGAAGTGGTAATACTGATTTTATCCTTTCTATCAGTCTTCCAGAGGTATTCCTAATGGAAAGTGAGCTGGATAGCCCTACTTGCTTTGTTTTGGTCCTAAGAATAATTTGACATCCAAGGGGGAAAAAAAGAGTACAAACAAGAAAATAGGGAACCACCCCAGTACAAATCCACCCTATTCATAGCCTAGGGATCTGCACTGCCTACACCAATCACAGAATATTAATTTGTGCCTTACCTTGAGCTGTTAGAGCATCTATTAGGTGATGCATCCCAGGTGTTCCATGTTTGCTGTTCATCTCTAAAGTTTAGGTTGCTGTCCTATCTTGCTGTAGAGTCTCCCCACTTACTAAATTATTTCTGTGCTTTCTAAAAGTGATCCCATTGAAAGCAGTGGAACAAAGTTCATTAAAAATTCTGCTTAATTATGAAGCATAGCCACACAAATATTTCAATTGAAAATTTTGGTGTTTGTTTGACAATTGACTTTTATAACTGAATTTTCAAAGTTGAAACTAACAACAACATTTACAATTCCCAAAAAAAGTAAAATCTCAGATTTTGATACTCTCTAGAATATTTTTTTATTTTGATATTTAATAGATGAACTTCTTTTCAAGCAAATTAATACCAGAACTTTTACTTCTTAAACTGCCTTTTACCATCACTCTCCAGGAAACCTCCACTGTCAAAACTAAAAAGAATCCTATCAGCAATTTCATCCCAACTGCATTTTCCCTTCACACAATTTTATTTTATAGTATGTATAGAGGCTATTTAATGCAATATGCCAGAAAGGGAAATGATGGCTAATGAAGTTGTTCAACCACCTAAATGTTTCTAATAATTTATGCATCAAAAGTAGAAAAGGTTTAGCTATAATGGGTTACAGCTGCTGCAAGAATATCTTATCCATCAGAAATGATGTGCACAATGATGGCCTAGTGAAGTTAAATACTAGAAATAAGAAAATAATTCATGGTAGAATGTTCATACATTTTCATTTTCTCTTTTAAGAAGACTGCAGTAGAAAAAAACAAAATCTGTGCTCTGAAATAATTCAGTTTTCAGCACTATTAATTCAGTTTACTCTGGCATGAATACTGATGCTTTGCAGAGCACATCATATCTAAGACCAATCATTTCAAGGGTGAATATGGTAGGATTTTCATTTATTAGATTTCTCCTGTTTCCGTTAATATCTCTTTTGGTAGGGAGGATCATTTAGGCTTTGTTTCAGATCAGGGCTTTTTACTCTTAGTCTTCATTAGTGATGAAAATCTGGAGACCTACTACATATTCATTTAATATAGAATAGAATTATTCATGCCTGAGACAGTAAAGTGAAAAGAAAAAAAAAGAGAAAGCAAACCTCCCTACCAAAAAAAGGACATTAGTCAGTTCTCTCTGTCATTTTTTTGGCAGCTGATGTTCTATGTTTCGTAAATCATTCCACCTAAAACAACTGAAGCCGTAAAACTAATGTAGCAGGTCAGGAAAAATAGCCAAAGCCAGGTCAGAGAATCTGAACCCACGTCACTAGTCCAGCAGTCTTGTGTCACATCACTTACTCTTTATTTTTCCATGCTAATTTATCAATACCATTGCTTCTAAGGAATATTATCCTCTACAGGCTGTCAGAGGCCATTGCTGCAGATATATAAGAACTGGAAGTTTTGAATACAAAATGAATAAGGAATTTTCTCAAAGGAATTTTTTAGAAAGAGTTTGTAATAAGAGGCTATAATAGAACTACAATTCATGTCACAGGAAGCAAGAAGAGTAGCAATGAAAAACAAACCAGTAATGTGAAGCAAGGGAGATAAAGGACAAGAAGCAGTTATTAGTTTAAATATGTGAGGCCCATTGTTAAAAATGTGGCAAAGGGTTTGAATTTGATTCTGCAAGAGATGAAGGCAAAACCCCCAGAGCTGAGCAGAGAGAGATAAGTGTAGAAGATGATGTATCAAGTATTCACATTTTAGATACAAAGAAAGTAGGGACAAATTGCCCACAAAGACATGAACAGAGAGGAGGAAAGGGTGGATTTTGTTAATAAAATGGTAAGAAGGCTTTCTGAGCTAAAAAAAAAAAACCAACAAGAATGGCACAGAGTGAATTAGTCAGTGGAAAGAAAACAGTGAAGCTCATCTATAAAAAATATTAGTCATTGATCTATTCCTACTGTTCACCTTTTGTCATCTTTCAACCACAACACCAGAACGGCAGCTGTGCTACTTTCAAATGCAAAAATGTTACCACTGATTTCTTGAATTTGCACTGGCACATATTGAACAAGGTGCTGCTCACACTGTCTTTAAAGCACTTTAGAGATTAGAAACTTCATATTCTGTAACAGCAACTAAGGACTGTTAGTCCGTGATCCTTCAATGAAGGATGAATGCAACAAAGAAATTTTATGAAATGACCTCCATCTCACTAGCACAAAAATAGTACTTAATACAGTTGCCTTTCTCCAAACGTACAGATTATTTATCTACACATCTCAGAACTAAATACAAATACTTCTTGAGCGGTCTTACCATGCAACTCTTCCTGTGATTCATTGATTTTATTTGGAATGCATTATCTGATCTTAATACAGAATTAAAGAAAAATGCCATCCTAAAGGTCAACTATCTGAACTAAAAAGAAGATTTTTAGAGATGAGAATTAAAACCAGACATATTAAAAAGCCCTCTCAACACTATTTATTTTTACATGACAACTACATATAGTGAAGAAAACTTGGTGAAATTGAGAGTGAGCTTTAGGAGATATTAAAGAATTCATTAAAATAACCAAGAAAAAAAGATCTTTTGTATATGAAACTACCAACCCATTTCCTTGTAAAACCATTAGCATATTTAGGAGTGTTTCTGACTAAATGATTCCTTTCTCTAAGCACTTTACATTGTATGATTTTCCAATTACATTTTCTTTTCACATATAAAATTTGCATACTCATTTTTGTTGCTAACCGCTAAGATATAAAAATAGGGAGCTCCGAACAGCCAGCTAGTGGCTCTCAGTTGGATCAATATGTCAGAAAAATGCTTTTTCTTCAAACAAGATCAAATAATTAACACTGCATTTTCCAAACAGTTTCTATTTATATTTCCTGTGAAGCATGCAATTCTCTCATGAGATGCACAGCTCCTCAGGGTGAGATTAAGTTCAGCATGAGGTTCAGCAGAAAGCTGTTCCTGAACCTGAACACTGACTTAAGAATAAAGTGATATCTATGTCTACACTGTAGCAGCGTAATCTACACAGTGATCTATTTCAGCACAAGTTTCCCCTTTTGAAGAAACATGTTAAGGGTAATTCTTCAGGACATTTCTGAAATAAGATTATCTTGTTCACAGATGTGGAAGCTGAACTTGCACCCCCAAAAAATGAAGTCTACATACAGCAATGAATGGGAAATTACCAAAGCCCAGTTGGACTGACACAATTTTTTTATCATTTACTCACATTCTGTTTGATGATCACTTTTAAACTAAAAATAGGAATGAGTCCACTTGCTTGATAGATAGGAATCTCCTGTGCATCAGTGTAATGCAGAGCATTTATGGTTTCATCAGTTTTAAAAGATGAGAAGATAATTATTTCTCATTTAAAATGAACATAAAAAGTGAACAGTAAAATGAAGCTCTACAGATGTTAATTTTATTTCTGTATCCATATTTCAGCTCTTTGAGGCTCAATATAACTTAATATTTTCTAGGTTTTGGTTGTCCAGGCAAAATCCTGAGAACCTTAATTGTGGTTTATATCTTTACTTTAAATAAACATAGCAAGGGACTTTTAGAAATGTCTAGATTTCCGAGTTTTCCAAAATCATTTTGTCCTACACAGAAAAGGAGATGTCTTGTAAATTCCTACCATTAATTTTAGGCAAGCAAGAAAAGTTGCCTTTGGGTTTGGGGAAGCATCTTGGCATTTTTCTGCAAATATTAAAATAAGACAGCATTGCATGCAATGCAGAGACTTAAAGCATCAAGTCTCACTAGACTCACTGGACATCTACTGTGCAAAAGAAAAACAGGTAGATGATGACACATGGCAGAGTTTAGTAATGAATAATATACTTTCCTTGGAAATTTTGACCATTTAATAAAAGACAAAAATCCTTATGAAATTCTAAAATGTGATTAAAAGGAAAAAACAAAACCAAAAAACCAAAACCAAAACCAAAACCTTTGCAATTTTCTGGAAACATAAGATATTTAATTATCAAGATATGGAAATATAATATTAGATTAAAAAAGAGCATAATGAGCATCAGAAAGCATAACAGCATCAGAACATGATTCCATAAAGCTGGACTAATATAATCATCAAAGAACTGCATTCCTAGCTGCATCTTCTCCCTGGATGCTAAATGTCTAAGTGTACCTGATAAACATTTCATTAACATGTCCTATGAGTCTGTCATGTAATTGACATGTTCTTTCCCTTTAAAATTAAAACAGATTTATTCAGCGATGTAAAAGCCTCCCACCTTTCTGTCAGTATATCTCTGCACACAGGAATAGTGAAGTTAAGAGTTTCCAGTCTGGTTAGGTATGAGCGGATACAATGGAGTGACAGATTTTTCTTGAATATAAAATTCAAACCCTAAATACTTGGGTTCTTTTTGGTGTTTATCTCTCTATATATGTGTGTGTGCCTTATATATATATATATATATATATATATACATATATATATATAAAAAATATATAAAATAGTGCTGAAAAGTGAAATATATATACATACAAATTTAATATAAATAAATATATATTATATAATTTATTTTATTTATATAAATATAAATATTGGGGGTGTACACACAAAAATATGTATATATGCATGTATCAAATATTTAGTCAAAGGAACAGTGGAGATCTTACATAAATGATCAAAGCTTTAAAAATAGAAATGTGAGATGAGCATTTGTGAGGTGGGACCTCCAACAACCCATTTGGTGAGACACATATAAAGAAACCTGACTGGCCAATTGACTTAATAACATTATAAAAACTGCATCAAAAAACTTGAGTAGTGGACAGAATGCCTTGGAATAAAAAGAAACAATTACTATGGCACTTTAGGCCAAGCTCTTTCAAAGTGTAACATATAGGGATTGAAAACTTCCAGTTGTGATGTGAAGTTTTGTTATATTGTGCCTTCAATATGGGCAATGTTTAAAGCCCATTTAAAACTAGTGACAGCTTCAGTTCACTTCAGGGTTTCAGAGAACAGTGTATTTTGTTGAAAGAGGAGAGATACAAAAAAATTCCTTTTTTAATATCTGTCATTAAATATTAGAAGTGTAACTGTACCAACTGTACCAACTTAATATTTTAGGGTAATGATTTTAATTATCTATAATTTTGACAAAAAAGAATTATTAAGGATGAAATTTTCCATGTGAGGTTACTTTAATTTGTTTTATCTTGACTTTAGCAAAAACAACTTAGAGAAAATTGTTTTTCCCTAATATTAAAATAAATTCTTACTGGTGATAGATTCTCATCAACTATTAATTGGAAAGCTGTAGAAATTCTGTTCTTTCAAGGTATGCATTTAAAATATAACAGGGACTATTCTCACAGAAATCATGAGCTAGCTATGACTTTGGAAGTTTGCCCAAATTGTGTGCTTTTAAAAACATGTTTAGAAAAGTGTTTATGTGTTTATAAAAGACAGCTTTACTGTTACTGATAAATTAAATTTGTACTACGAATGGTCCAGGCAGAGGCCATTGGATATTTTCTTAGCAGCATCTGAGGATCAAGTGTGATCCAAGTCTGTTTATTAATACAGATAATAGGAGCCAATCTCAGGCTCAGTTCTTCCTTCTTCCTTTCCTCCCCAGCCTCAGCTTCCTTAGAATAAACCTGGAGTTACAGCAAAAACGCAAAACCACACTCACAATTAAAACAGCTGAATGAAAACCTGTAGAACCAAACAATATTCTTTTCTTAGCTACTAAAGTCCTATGTGCTAACAAGCAAGTTGTTTGAAATAGACTCCTCATGGAAGGCCATTAATAAAGTCATATAATTAGTGATCACCTGATTTCTGACCTATGGTCCTGATATGCAGAGCTACTGAACAGTAAATGCTGCAGCAGAAAGCCAGCAGGGGCTTTGCTTTAAGCTAGTGTACCATGGAGATGTTTGGAATGCTAAGTAGTCTGGAAAGCAGGTCATGGGTGGCTCAGTTTGTCAACCAAGCTGAGTGGCACTTTGACCTTAATCTCCATCTATGACAGTATATGACAGCATGTCACCTTCTCATCTTGCAAGGTGATCGAAAAGTAAATATTTTTAAAACAAACAAAGCAGGGATGTTTGCTGTACAAAAGCAATACAAGGTAGCATTGGAAATTTTGGAATTGAAAAAGGTTGGGACAATGCAAATGGAAGTACAGAAAAGCAAAATTTAAATTCAAAACTTCATCTGTTGACTCTAATTCTGCTTTAAGTCTTTACATCTCTCCAAGTAAATCAAATTAAAAAAAAAAAAAAAGAAAAAAAGAAAAAAGAGTACCATGGGTGGGCATTAGTATAATGTGAAGTTGTACTGAATGATTAACAACCTATATGTTATTTCCTCCTTGAAGTTCATAATTGATGCCTAACACATCAATGGACTAATCAAGGGAAAAAAAAATCTTGATTCAACTCTCTTCTAGGATTTTCTAGTATATAGAAAGAGAATTGACTTTTCTTCTTCTATCTATTCTCCAGAACATAATATCTGGAAGAGTTTTAGTCATTATTCAATTACTTTTACTCACTCATATATTAACATAGTATAAAAGATTGATGCAAATAGTGAAACTTAGTTAACTTTGTTACTTTGTTAGCTAATTTTGCTTATAGTTGTGGTTATAGAAGTTCAACATGCGTCAGGTTCAATATGAATCAAATTCAATATGTTACTTGAAATGACATTTTCATTCTTACAGTAATGAAAGCGAATTAAATATATTTTTCCTCAGTAAAAATTATGTTCAATTTTCCAGTCTAGGCTCAGAGAAAATTTTGGGCATATGCATAAATAGCTTTCCATTCCTTCAAAAGAAAGACTAAATTTTGTTTTTCCTACTGCTTTTACCTTCTCTTCTTGCTATACTCAAAATTACAAACACGATACACAAGATTCCTTATTTTCAGGGATTTGGGAAATACAGACTGCCATTAAATGCTATTTCATGACTCAGCTTGCTGAGTTAATTGTAAAGTTACCTGTTACTCTTCACCTGGCAGTATTTGAAACACTGAGAATCTGAGCAGGATATTTTTTCCATTGTTTGAGCTTAAAAACTTGAAAAACCTGCAGATTCAACATGAAATTTGGTTAAAAACAACAATTCTTGCACATTCTTGTAAAAAAATATAAGCTATTAATTTTTTTCAAAGGCTTTTGACAAAGCAGATTAATCCAAACATAGATCTGTAAAGAAATCTCAAGTTGCTGGAAGTAGTAGAGTATTGCACTTCACAGGAATGATAAAGAAACATTCCAGTTGAGACAGACGATAGCATTTATGTGGAGTGTACAAACCACTACTCTGTGCTCATACTGTGAATTTGCTTCAAAAAAGGATTTATAAAAGGAAAATACATAATTGGCAAGGCTGCAAGTCAAATTTAATCAGGTCATTAGTTCAGAAACCCAATGGAGAGCTTAATTAGATATGAGTTATCTAATAATTTTGAGTGTCTCTGAGGTACATTTGTTTGGACATCTATTACTAAGGGTCCCTATCATTGTTCTAACCTTAGAGCTAAACTAAGGAACAACCCCTTTGAGTCCTATATTGGCTTCCAGCTATCTACATATTATATCAAATTATTAATGTGAATGTCAACAGAGATGAGTTCTTCATAGAAGTTCTGGCAAATTTTTAGTGGTTGTATTTCCTGTTTTCATGTATGCCTGGTTTGAGTAAGTTTGATGCTACATCTTTGAATGTCTTGCAATCTCAGATTCTTACCAGCTAATTTGGCTTTTCACTCTGACCTGAGATAAAGCCCTTGACTCTGTCTATGCTAAATACACCCAGGCATAGCACAGTTTCACCTTGCTTCTCACCAGCACTTCTCTTTCTGACATAAAATCTATCTTCAAACCTATAACACTATCAAATTTCAACACAGTAGATATGAGTATAAAAATATAACATATGTGCCATAGATTTTGTATAGTCAGCTAATATATTTCTGCCTCTTGGGCTCTGAGTTTATCTTATCCAGTATCCATGTCTGTCAGCACAAGGAAGAATACACAGTTATCCTTCTAGGAAGAGTAAACAATACATGCACACTATGCATTTAAATTAAAAATTACTTGTAGAACTAAAGGTAGAAATCTATTCCCATAATTATGGTAAATATCAAAATAAATGCCTGATACTCTGCACTCAAAATAGCAGGAAAATATGACTGTGCCACTTACTGTCAAATACAGACTTGTGAACTAAAGTGAATATTTGTAAACATTAAATGCAGTATTTTTCCTCTTAGAAGTACCAAGAAATATATAAATATTTTCCCAAAATACAAATTTACGAGTAGATTAGACAGACACTTGTCCCTGTAGCAAGTAGGTGTGAAAGACCTTTCAGGATCTTCAACAACAATCAGTTCTTCTCTTTCTGATTTTACATGTATCTTATTCGGAAAATTTAGTTGCTGTCTTCAAGACAGTTACTGTATTGTAATGAGGTAATCACCTCAGAAAAGGTGCTTGAATAGAAAGCTTCTCATGGTCTGAGCAGCTCTGTGGACAGAGGGATCAAAGGCCGGTGTAAGTCCAGCAACTTGTATTTGCCGCACTGAAAATTAAAAGGAGAAAAAACTGAGACTGAAAGAAGAACAATAGCACAGTTTCCCTTAAACTCAGATGAGATGTTATGAAGAAATAATCAAGCTGAAACTTATTTGAATTTCTCTGTTTAAGTCAATACAGGAGTATTCTGTCTTTGCAGTGATAAGACAGGAAGATTCAGTCTTTCTGATGGGCTCAAGGCAGAAGTCATAGGTCGAAGTATAATCAAAAATTATCTCCTAGCTCTTTCTAGCCTTTTTTGTTTTCTTATTCCCCCCACTCCTAGAGATGAATCCTCAATTGATGGTCTCAGAGCCTCAGATTATCTATCAGACAGAGAAAAGCTGTCTCAAGCAGTGAGGACCTCTAATCAGATATTGACAGATAAGATGTTCTGGGTGATAAAAATAGATTTGAAATCCAATGTGACATTTTCTTTATTAGAATCATGGCCTAACTGTTAAAGTCATGATATAAGATAAATTATAGTCTAAGTCTTCCAATCAATTTATTAGCTTTCCTAAATAAAATAAGTTTCCTATTTAAGCCAAGGTCAAAAACCCACAGATCAGCAAAATTCTTCATATTTTCCTCAATATTGATAAAAACAAATTTCTTTATAGTATAATTTCTACCTGATTTGAAAAACTTGCAAGTTTCAAAGTTATATAGAAAAATAGGAAATACAGAAATGATCATACTCCACATTTAATTAGTATATCATTCTAATTAAGCCCAGTGTAATATTTAACAGCTCGCTTAAAGAGATTCCTATAGCTAAAAAACAGTACTCAGCTTCAAAACTCAGTTAAGGCTTACCATAAATTAATACAGTAAATTATGCATTCCATAGAATTATGTTACATAATAAAGAAGAAATCACGAATTAATAAGAACTAAACTGTTGCCAAATAACTGTAAAAGAACTAAATACAAGTGAAAATAATTCTATCCACTGAGAAATAGATAGTTTTAATATAAATCCAGATTGAACTGATAGGTAAAAAAATTCACAATTCATAGCACAATCCTACTAACAAATGCTATGGGTTGATGAACAAAAGGAAGAAGCATGTCTTCAAGCTGACACCACATATGATTTCAGTATTGAATCAAAGTAATTTAAATTGATATAAACATATTGCCCTTATGGTGATGATGACCTTGATGTTAGAGCATTCAGACCTGTGCATTAATTATTTTCCTAAAAGCACCGAACACTTTAAAAGGAGGGAAAAATTATCCCAAATAATAATAATAATAATAAAAAAATCATATATATATTTTCCTATTTGGCTTTGGATTCCAGAGGACAACAGCCACTATCAAAGGGGAGTTCATAAAATCTGCTGCAATGTAGGAGAGAAGGAGAGATGGGAAAGCAAAGCTATCATTTTGGTACAGATACATCACATATATGCACATAGGGTTTCAGCCCAGGAAACATCCTTCCCAGCAGGATAAAGACCAAAAGCCAATTTCTGAATGATGCAATATCAGGCAAGGCTAACATGAAGTGCTGTATCAGAGAGAGAGTGAGTGTTGAAGGAGGTGGGTGCATTATGCCTGGAATGGAGATGTGGTCACAATGTGCAGTGCAGAGAGCCCAAACTGTAAACAAGCAGAAGTGTTTATAATAGATGTGTACTAATGACAATCAAATAAGAGATGTAAGACATTACACACATCCCACAATATCATGGGTGCTATTGGATGTATACCTCAAATACTAGAATACACGAGAAATAAAAAATGCATAGATTTTTGCTAATTAGTTTAAAAGTAATGCTAGAAAAAAAGAGAGTACAAAAAAGTAAGACGAATGAGGAAGTTGTCCTCTGCACTCATGGCACAAAACTCAATGTAGATCAGTGTCTTGAGGCCATATTTACCTGGCCAGTTCTAAGACTAAATTACAGCTATGATTCAGAATACCATTTATAAAACATTTTGGGTTTATAGGGAAAGTGTGTTACAGAACACTTGGAAATGTAAAGTAGAACTTTGTTTTGGATTACTGAAGTATTTTCAAAGTGCTATGGTCACATAATCTAATTCACATGAAAATGTGACTCATTGTCACATGAGAATGTGACTAGTTGTATGCTAACTTTCCTCTAACTGTTAAAGTTATATGCAAAATAGACATCTACATTTTCATGCAATGGTGTGCTAACTCAAATTCAGTCCCTGTTAAGGCAGGATACGATAAAATAAACTTGATCTCTTCAATTCTATTAAAAATGTTTTGGTGTAAATATTGTGAAAGCAATAACAAATTTAACGTTCTGAGCAATTATTAGATAGTTTAAATCAAATGTATATACTCATATTGCATATGTATGGAAATTGAGGTCAAAGCTACAAAAGTAAAAAGGCAAATGAGGTATCTTTTCACTTATGAATATACAATCAAAACACCATAATGAAAATCATCAGGGCTAAACTAATAATAATAATAGCAACAATAGCAATAAGAACAACAACAAAACCAATCCTATTAAGAGATTCTAGACTGTGCCAGTATTTAATAATTCTCAGGAGAAATATGTTCACTCCAGTCTGCTTACAACATCCAAATAAAACCTTATCAAGGTAAAGAAAGCATTCCAACACAAGCACATGACACTTAGACATTATTCTTAGTATTCTGACTACATTCCTCAAGAAATTTTTTTTGAACTATCAAAATTATTCTAGCAAGGCATGACTTGTAATTTACTGCATATCTAAAATTTAACTAAGCCTGTGCCTTTTCCCTTGTAATACTCACAAGGATTTTATCAGCTTTGACTGTTTATAGGCTTTGTTGATAGAAGAATTTCTTTATAAGCAAAGAACACCAATTAATTAAATCTCAGAACACCCATTTTAAGCAGAAAAATGACATCTACTTTACAGACAGGGAATTTCATGAGTTCACAGGAGTCAAAACAAGGTCATATATGGTCAGCTGTGGAACAGCCATTGAATTAAAGGTTAATATCAAACTGTGGCAAAGCTCATGTTAAATTGATAGGAGACAAATTTTACTTCAGTTTCCAGATTCACAGTGCCAGGCATAACTTGTAATTACAAGGATTTTGAATTAACACTGGCTTGGTCTTTTTTCTCCCAATGTAGGTAATTTCCATGTTCTTTAAAGTTTGGTCTCTTTTACAGATCGATTATCCCCAAGTATTTGGCTAATCAGTAGATACCTGCTCTGGCTCTATCTACAAAGCAATGAACTGTCAAATAAACTGCATAATTGCTACTTCCTGATCCTAGCACTGTAATGCAATAGTTCTAATTTTGATAGATTTCCTTTAGCATCTTACATTTACAGTCCAAGGTACACCATTCATAAAATGGTATATCATTTAAGCAGGGATGTGCTTTATTTTCACCTGAAAGCACATAATCTTTTTTGGATACTTTCAGATTCCAAAAGCAATTGTATCATTGATTTCAATTCACTCAACAAATTTGATATTTAACTCAAATTTTGTTTTTATTTAGAGATATTTTTGCAGCCTTATTTTGTGTTTCTTCCCAAACCACCTATGTTGCCTATTTAATTAACAGGTTGCATTTACTAAGATTTGTATCTTCAGGTAAATGCTAACAATGTGAATTCCTCTCGTGTAGAAATTGTCACTTCACTGAGCAAAACTCAGATTTTATGTATGGACAGTTTTGTAAAGTTTTAAGACATGAGCATGGTTTGGAATGCCCTTTAGCAATAACTCCAAAAGGGCAGGTTTATTTAGTTCCAAACAACACTAATTCTCTATCTCCCAGCCTTACATTATCAGTGTACCGTGCACACCAGTAAGCTCCAATGTTTCATTATGTTCACTTGCATGATATACTATGGCTTCTCACTGCACAGTGTATAGAAGTGACTGACAGGCAATCTGACACCTGTCCTAGCACTGGATGGCTATTCTCTCCTTATTGACATCATCTGAACCCCCACCAGTGGGTTTCAGCTGGAAAACAATGTTTAGACACTTGTATTCTCCCTTAACAGTGTCAGCTTATTAACCTAGCTCCTTTGTGTAGATGATAAGATTGAGGTGTGTATTCAGCTAGAGTGTCTAGTTAATTGTGCAGTGAAAACATGCTACTAAACACCAATATCAAAGCCACTTGCAAATCCCAACTTAATTTCTCTCACTGCAGCTAAAGGAACTATAATTGTTTTACCTTAGGTCCTGACAGACAGCAGAGAGGAGAAAGTAAAAAAACAGTAGTAGGTTTTAGCTTTCTTTTAAAAGCAAAATAAACAAAACAGGCTTTTCAAACTTTCACATCTTACAATTTAAAAAAAAATAAGGCGCTATATAAATTGACATACACAAATAGTGCAAAAGACTGCAAATGTATTTACTTAATTATAAATGAAGCTTAGTTAATAAGCCAGACTTCAATTCAGCTCAAGTGAATCCAAACTAATTAGAATTGGTGAATTTCCTACGTTTATATAAGGCCCTGGATTAATTTGAAAAAATCCTTTCTTATGATCTCCACACACAACGTACTACATGATATAGCTATTGGCCATATTGTTTTGACAGATTTTAAGCAGAGTATTCCATTAACCATTATAAAATGTTCTATTAAGGAAAAAATAAGGTTCCATATGACCAGACCTTTCAAGAAGGCTTGGACATAGTTCTTTATTTATTCTGCTTGGGCAACTCCTTATTCTCCACCGCAACTCATGATATCTTCTGCCTCAGTTTATCAATTTCTGCTAGACAGTGCTATGTTTTGTCTCACCTTCACAGAACATTCACTTGCAGGAAGCAACAAACATTTGAATGGTGGCACAGACATGGTTAAAGTTAAAATGGCTCAAGTTAAAATGGCTCTTGGGTTAAACTTTTCTCTGTGTAAGCAAAGCTCTACAGCATTATTGCTCTTCTATGAGCTACTTAAGCTCTTTTTCTTTACACTGGCAATCAAATTTTTCTTCCTTTTTTTAAAAGAGTAATGTTAAGTTGACAAAAGTCAGAAGTTCAACAAAAACAATGAAATGAAGTTTTCCCATAAGTTTTTTAACATTGGGAAATGCCATTCTTACAAATGCAGCATGTGTCAAAACACCAGGGTACCCAGAGCTCCGATTGGCTTACAATGATTTATTATAAGGAATAATTCTGCATCCTAGCTGTTGCTGGAGCAAGGCTGTGCTTGAGGCCTATGCACATACATATTGGAATTAATGAAGCAGCAATTTATGCTGTTGCAAACAGCTGGAGGTGCTTAACTTGTTTTTCTCTACAGAACTTTTGGATTTCATTTGTTTCTGGCAGTTATGGAATGCAATATAAGCAAGAATGGTGAATGAAGAGAAATGGAACTATGTAAAACAGCAAAATCCAGACCTAGGTCAACAAAATATGCTCCTCTGATAATACAGATATATTTGTTTTTATATTTTACATTGTTTTATCAGTTCTAGTTTTTCCCCCAAAATGCTGTATTTAATATCAGCAAGATTAAAGACAGCTACACATATATCTGCAAAATACACTAGGCAGCATGATACAGATCTTCCCCCTTTTGCTGATCAAGTCTGTCTCAGAACAAGCAGAAAAATAAAAATGGAATTTTAGCTGGAACAGCATGTTCTTAATACGGTTCTATTGTTTCTAGACCTGTGCTATTACTGTGTCCAAGGCTCTTTAAAAGCTTGGAAGTGCTCTGGGCTGTGAGGATTTGACACCTCTGGTTTGCACCTTTTCTGGAATTTCTTTCCTGCTCAAGCCACTGTTGTAGATAAATTGTACTCACAGCAGGAATTTGTGATAGTTACTGTGGGCAGCCCCACAGCTCCAGTGCACTCTTTGGGCAGCTGGTATATTCTCACTTTTAAAGTCCTAAGCAAAATAAAATTTAAAAGAAGAAATAATGGGGCAGTAAGTGTAAAACAGTGCACCTGAGAATGGATTTTAGTATCCAATTGCTGAAAAATCCAAAAAGTCCTGAACTGCTGCTGCAGAGCACTCGTTAGGATCAGAAAGAGGGAGGCAAAGATGAGAGTTTCAGCAGCTGAAGAGAGGTTGAAGGGCAGCTGCAGAAACTGGAACGTATGCAATGCTTCATGCAGAGACTGTGGGTTGTGCAGCTGTTTAATTCTCTATGGAACACTCCTTTTCTCATGAATATTCTTTTATTCACTCTATCTCCTCCAAAGGGTTTGGCAGTGCCACATCACAGGATCCTGTCTAGTACTCTTCAGAGTCTAACTTGCTATGCTTTTTAAGTCAGCTAAAGCTCTGAAATGATTGCTTATAGCTGGGGCATGTTTTGATGGCTCTCCTGTCTTCCTTAGGCTATTCAAATGAAGGCAGCAGCTGCATTTTGCCATTCACAGTCATTTATGCCTAAAGGCTCATGTTTCCTGTCAAAGCTGGAACCAGTGATTGTGTATGATTTTTGTTCTTTAGTTTAATCATACATCACCAATGTGTTTTCCATCTAGTAATGACTTTATTGATCCACTCTTCAGTCTTTCATCCTTCCATGCATCTAAGCATATTGTAGCAAAACTTCCACTGACCATTTTGTATCTTAAATTACACATAAATACATATTATAAAGCTATTCAATAATCACTCAGTATCAAAGGCTTACTATAAGGGCCCAAGACAGCCAAACATCCTTAACTGTCAGTGGAAATAATCACAACTAAAAAGGAACAGAACTAGGTTGCTAGTTCAGACCAACAGCTTGGTCTCAACCATCTGCTTGGTCTGTTTCCCATTGCAGATTCAAAATGAAAAAAAAAAAATTAGAAATAATAAGCAAACATGAAAGGAAAAGAAGCCTATGATCAAAACAGCAAACCATAAAAAACTTTATTTTTTCTTAAAAATTGTTAATTCCTGTGAAGCAATTTTAACCTTTAAATTTATTTTATTTAAAACTTTTTTTTTCACAATTAAGAACTTTATATTTACATTCTAGACATCCTGATCGAGATAAACTGATATATCTAAAAATACTTACTTTACTCTGATATGCTGCTTTCTTTTTCTCTCATGGTTTTCCAAATAATAAAACATATCTGTGTTGAAATTAAATCTTCTTCTACTGCATCCATGCTTCCAGTTTCTATCACATCCTATCGCCTCACAGCCCGCAGTGCTGGATTTCTAATATTGCTAATATCACTCCCATAGCAACACACTAAGATATCATAAACTTGGCATTACAGCTTCATTCCCAGGTTAGGTCTAAGGTGGAGCTGATTCAAAAAGCAGCTCTTATTAAAGCATACATGCACTTCATAATCAAAAGTAATTGCCATTGGGATAGGGATAATGGCTTTCAGAGTACTGCAAATCAATTTCACAAAAAGTTGTCCCTTTTCAGCTCTGACCAAGAAAAAAGAACTTGTTTTGTTAGTGATGTTTAGAATATATTTCCCCAGCAATGCTTAAAGAGAGAACCATAAAATCACAGGGATACAATTAATGAGAAAGATAGTATTACTTATGTTTTTCACACACTGTATTCAGTCCATTACACAGTAGATATAGCACAGTGTAAAATGAGGGCAAAATCTAGGTCCATCCTTTAGTTGCAAATCTTAAGAACACACAAATGTATGCACAGAATGAGTAAGTGAATGAGAAGGAATTCAACTTCAAACGCTGCCAAAATAATTTTATCAATAAATCTCTTTACTTTTAAGCATGAAATGTAATACTTTAAGTAGAACACATATCATTTGGTCAGCATTTTGGCATGTCTTATGATACATAATGACTAGGGACAAATGGGCTACACTTGTTACTTCCTGGCTGGAGTTCTAAGTAAAATTTTAAGAGTACAATGCAAGAAACCATATGCAGTCTGTACTGCCACATGCCTTGCAAATGGGTGAATATCTCAGAAATAAAAGATGTTATTTTAGGAGTAACTAAATCTACAGTGGTTTTACTCTGTACATTTTTCACTGGCATCAGGCATGATCACAGAGGAAAATACTTTTAATCTATTGGTCTCAACACAGATCTTTTTTGAGGTTCATTGGGAAAACTGAACATCCAGATGTCTTGACTGAAATAGCATGTGGAAAAGAAAATACAATTGTCTGTTTATAAGATATTTAAGAAGGTTCCT
Organism: Argya squamiceps; assembly: GCA_037834095.1. Taxonomy (NCBI): domain Eukaryota; kingdom Metazoa; phylum Chordata; class Aves; order Passeriformes; family Leiothrichidae; genus Argya; species Argya squamiceps. The sequence continues at coordinate 34,838,122 of JBBMKD010000170.1, read as the reverse complement.
CTTACAGTTCTAGATAATCGGGAAAGCTCTGTAAGGATGAATTCAAAGTGAAAAAAAAACAGTAAAAGGAATGAGCAGTTTTCAGCAGAGAATACCTCAGGATTTGTTCTAGTTGTTGCTTTGTTCAGTATATCCACAACTTGTCTGAGAAGGTGAAGAACCAAGTTGCACAATGAAAGGGTATTGAGGATAGTGAGGAAGGAGCAAAATGTGCACAGTTTCAGGGAGGAAAAAAAGACTGAACAATTATACTATAAAATGGCACTTAGAAATAGGTGTAGAAAGACGGTGATGAATATGGAAAAAAACCCCTCTGAATTTCACATACAAAACAATGCTATGCTTTCTCAGGAGCGGTTTTCACTTCTTTAGCTCAAACCTCAGGAGCAATGAAAAAAAAGGAATTGAATTGAAGAAACAATAAAGAAAATAACAAAGTGGAATGCATTGTTATGTTGTGATTGAAATGCATCATGCACTGATGTCTTGAATAGATGGATTTCTGATGGATTTCATCGCAGTAAATTTATGGAGTAACGGAGAAAAGTCCAGAGAAAAGCAACTGTACGACTTAAAATGAGAATTGTTCAGTCTGGAAAAGAGACAGTTTACAGGAAGATGTACACCTATATAGTCTTTAAAAAACCCAGAAAGCGGCAAGAGTAACACTATAATTAACAACCTTTCCCAAGAAGTATGAAAGATCAAATTAAACAAGAATGCAGATGGAAAACAATGGTAGTGGGTTTTGGTTAATTTTTGTTGTTTAACTTGGGTTTTTTTGGTTCAGCTTGTTTGTTTGTTGGGTTTTGTTTTTGAGGTTTTTTTATGACTGCATGGTCACATGTTTAATTAACCTGTGGAACTTCTTGCTGCAAGATCTTGAAGGCATTAAAATGAGGACACTAAAATCTTACCTCCCTAGAACTGAACAATGCAAGGACTGTTAAAAAGCTGAGAAAATAACATAGCTTAATGATTATCTGAGGAACAAACTGAGGGCTGGAAGAAGCATGCTTTGGAGCTCAGACTAACACCGTTCCCTTGCCAATCTTTGCTTTTATAACACAATACTGCCAGTGGGCAGCGTGGCTAGCATTTCCAAAGAGATCTAATATATTTTCCCCAAGGTCACTGGGTGTCTTTCTAGGCTCCTGTGAAACTTTTAAGTGCTGCTACTTCACATATATTCTTAATTATTTAAAAATTATCTTTAGTTTTTGTTTTTATTTTAATGGCAATATACCCCTCTACAGTGTTTAGAACCACTTGTATCAAGCTCACATATTCAGGAAGAGTATCAGGCCATGGCCAACAGCCTGCACTTTCTCCTAAGGCACAGGGTCAAGCAAATACAAAACCGGAGAAACACTACAGTTTGTGCTGCCAGCACTGCAGAGTGGGAGAAAGCACACCTAGGCTGTATGCTACCCAAGAAATGAGTTCTTGCCCACAAAACCTAAAATTTAAGTTCTGCATTACAATTATAAACAGAGGAATAATTCAGGCAAGACAGAACCAAGCCACAGCTTCACATTTATTTAGTCTATAACTTGTCCTTCTTCCAAAATGGATTAAAGGAACTGACAACTCCTTACTTCTTTCAGGAAAAAGAAACAGCAATTTTTCACTGTCAAGGATAGCATATTAATTAATTATGAATTAAAACATGACAAACAAGGATTTTAACAGTTAGAAATCTTCCATTTAATATCTGAGTACCAGGCAGATATACATATTTAAACTCACTGAAAAGAAGTATAACCTAGAAAATGCCCTGAAAAAGGGATTTTCCACTTATGAAGGTTAATAATATTATTTGCCTTGATTTGCAGTTATTATTTTATGTGGGGAAATTAAAAAAAGTGTTGGGGTTTTTTTTTGGTCAGCATTCCTTCAAAATAAATATATTTGCATAACAAAGTGAAAATATGAATTATTGAGCAGGATAAAAAGATTCTTATCCCCAGTTTCTTCCTTCTGCATCTTTGTGATAGTCAACCCTTTTTTTCTGCTTTTTTATGCCTATAATTAAATATGCCTGTTATAATTTAGACTTGCATTTACAGACATGCAAATGTTTGAGCAGCATGGTAAAGGTGATCTTTGAATTTCAGACGCTACATGAAAAACCTTATAGTTACTTCATTATCTACATTCATTAAAAAAATAAAATCTTAAAATATTTTTTCTATCTGCTTGGATTAAATTGTTTCTGCAACTGAAAGTATGAAGGTATTCTGACTAGATGAAAAATAACACTTCTGGGGCTGAACTTCATTCTCCACTGAGACACTATGCCTGATATTCATTGTATTCCAAGGAATTTCTACTTTTACTTGCTTGGGAAATGGATCAAGATCTATATCTGATGTATTGAATACACTGATTTACCCAGGAGTTCCAGAATTGTATAACTTCAATTTAAGAACAAGGTGATATGCCTAAATATGACAAAAACCCATAATTTGATAGAAAATGAATCTGTAAAGACACTCAGCAAGGTTCTGAGATCTAAAACTAACACTGCTCAAAGGTTTACCACTGGTTACTGTTTTCATCAGGCACCCAGTAAAACTACATTCCTAGACATTCCTTCTTTTGCAGAAGCAAAAAAAATGCCAGTTGTGTGCCTTTAGTTTTGTGGCTCATTCACTAGAACCACTGTAAAAGACTACAGTGATTTTGAGTTAACATTGTACTTACCGTATCTCCTTCATCTACTGTGAGTTCAATGTTGTTCTAAAATATTCAGGGTTTTTTTTCTTAAAACCAAGCAAAAAAGGGGGAAGATCACACATGTGCTTTGCAATTCTAGTTCACATTCAATACAGTTCTTTTCCTGCTTAAGATGCCAAATACTGGGTCTTATTTGTTACTACTCTTTCAGCATATTTAGTTTTGTGGACAAGTGTTTTACTTTTGCAGATAAAACCATGGTTCTGTTATGCTGCTGAAAGGAGTTTTAAAATATAGATACATATATAGATACATGGTTGATACATGTATATATATGTATAAAATATAGATACAATATAGATACATGGTTGTCATATATTTACTCCCAAATGCACAGAAATAGGACTTTATCCTCTGAATTTCACAGAAATCTATGAGCTGTTGTCTCTTGTCCTCCACTAGAAGTTAGCTACTACCGGACAGTAACAGGCCCAATACCACACAAATTACCATTTCAGATTACCATATAAAACAATTATTTTCTCACCAAAACTTGCTTAAAACACAACAAAGAAAGCTTGATTTTTAAATTGTTATTTCCTAAACTAATTTGTATTGTCAGTGATATAATGTGTTCTTAGCCTTTACCTATGGTCTTTAATGGTTATTTGTTGCTTCTGTAATACTCAAGTGATAAAACCATGTTTCCTGCATTTACTTGCATTATTTCATCTAAAATGTTCGTGACACTCCTTTGATTACCTGAAAAGTTGAAATTAGTTGGCTTGTTGAGAAGTCCACTATAATAACTTATTTATTGTGGTATATTTCACCAATACTGAGACAGTGTTGTAAAACCTGATGCATTTGAGACTTTCTTTTTCCTGAAGAGGTGATTTTCCCCCTCAAATAGCTTGATACCTATTTCCACTAAGTAACAAAGTGAATCAGAAAATAGGTGAGCAGCTGAAATAAAATATCCTGCAAATGAAGAGTATCCTGACAGAACAGCTCATTTAAACACCACAAGCAGATTTCAAAGCATTGGCTTTAAAAATAGACTCAAACAAGACGAATGAGGTAAATATTTCAACTCGTGAAATTTATATTTGGTTTAAATATTTTGACAGAGTTTTTAGTTTAGAATGATTTTTCTCTATTTCTGTGATAATGGAAATTGTAATGAAATACTTTTTCTATCTTAGTGAGAAGGCTCATCTTGTCTGACTGGCTTTTGATAAACAGTAGGAGCACAGACTGGAAAAAATTGAACTAACTAATAGATAAACCTACTTATAGCTGAAACCTGGTACGAATCTTGTAATTAGAAGCTCTCATTGATACAATAGGCAAAAGATCAGATCATTGAAAAAGTCGCTAGTTTTCTTTTGGTCAGAATAGTAATTTTTCAATATCCCATAAGAAATTTAACCTAGTCATCCCACACACCAAGACTCCAATGATATTTTCTAACTCAGATACAGAGTCAACAGATGAAGAAAAACTGCTCATGTAAGTGAATATAAACTTAAAATTTATTTTCTTCCTTATACGGAGCTATAAAAGACACCTCCTGCCAGACTGGGTAAAAAAAATTGCTTTCAGTTTCAACTACTGCAATCAATAGCAAACCTTGGTAAGATAGTAAAACATTTTCTATATAGCATATCCTACATTCCTAAGTGTATCACACATACCTTAAAATATCTGTGGTTTAGTTTTCTTCAGTGGTTTGCACTTTTGTAATAAATACATACTTTCCAATAAGCATATTTTATGTGCAGCTTAACTATTACAAAAACTGTAAGACTGCAGCTAAGCCCATTTAGTAATGAAAGAGATGTTTTGATGGATGTAAGAAAGCATGGATTGAAGAGGACAGAACAGTAAACAGCCAGCATTCTTTATTACTACTCACTTTTTTCCTTTTTCACAGAGGTCCTCTTTCAAATATGGAGGTCCAGTCTGTACTGGATCTGTGTGTGGAGAGAACTTCATAGAATGCCAACATGTCAGAGGACAGAAAATGGGGATGCTTATTAGAGAGTTCAATCCTTCAAAACTGGCTGGTCTGGTCCTGTAATAGCTGGAAATATTGACAGCTTGTTGCTCAAACATATGACTAAGGCAATAAAATTCAAAATATTTGCCTTATTTTCTAAAATATTTTATATTAACATCTGTATACCTTATCAGAAATGGGATATTGTATATAGAATTTTTTTTTAATTAGAGTAAGTTATAAATACAAAGTAACTTCTTTGTCTACTATACTAAGTAGTACATTAACATCTTACGATCTGAACAAAATAATTTTAAATTGTTCTGTGTTACCTCTACCTTTATTACTGATCCATATGATACAGGTGTGGCACACAGCAAAACAATTCTGAAAAATCTGATTAACCCAAAAAAACAGGTCTTTGTAATCAATTCCTTCTTTACCTAAACATAGGGAGGAATATGTATAAAATTTTAGTTTTGATATATATTCTATTTTTAATTATAAAAATACAAAGGTTGCTCAATTTTCATTAAATATTCTGATATTGCCCTTATAAACCACGCCCAAAGGTAAATAGGAAAATTGTTCTAAATGAACTTGCAACCTTTTGGAAAACAACCAGAAAAACCCCACAAAATCCCACAAAAAGGATAAAAAAACCCCTAAATTAAATTGCTTATGTTGCTTTATTCTATTAATAAATAGCATAAGAAGACTTGATAAAATTGGCTTTGTTACAAAAAATTAAAACTACTGCTCTTCTAAAGTAATTTTCTAAGCTTTTAATATAGCTACATAAATGAAAGAAGTTTCAGTGCCATATATAACATACAGTAGACAACTCAATATGTATCTTTGATGTAATAATATTAATACCTTTGTTTTCAGATTCATTCAATCATCTCCCTGATGAAAGAGTCTGCATGCTAATTTATAATCTGTCAAGAAGCTTTATTGATTAAACTACATTTGTTGCCTGTCTCTTGCCTGTTTAGAAAAAATCTTTGCTCTCAGGAGAAAACCTTTTGGCTATTTTACCATTAGTCATAGCTGGTTGTCTTCTGCACAGGAAAGACACTAACAGTTCTTTGTGCTGCATATGGAATTTTCTTAATGGTGCCAGTTGGAATAGCAAAGCCATATTTAACTCTGAAATATTTACTACTGTTGTTTGCTTTTTTCAGAACTTTCAGCATTTGCGAGCATTTTTATGTGTTAAGAACAGTAATAACCATGGGAAAAGTGGAAAGGATAAAAAGTATAGATTCTTAAGTTCCAACACAAGAAAAGCTTTGATTAATTCCCATATATGTTTTCATGTGTCGTTGAATTTCTTTACTTAGAAAAATAAATAACAGTAATAAAACATTAAAGAACGATGTATCCTCACTATACTTTTCATTTGGACAGAAACATTTTGCCATGAATGCTTGCCAGAACACACATTCTTGTAAAACTTCTTTAACAGTTTGGCAAAGTAAGTAGTTTCAGTGTTAGTATCAGAGAATCACCAAGGTGTTGCTAGCTTTAGATAAAATTCCATGTAAAAGGAGGGACTTAGGACATTTCCAAACACAAGTTACAAATCTGCGAGGCTATGATTCAGTTCATTAAATACCATACAGAGCCATGTTTAGACATGAAAATATTTACCATGAGACTTCTTCACAAAAAGCTAAAAGCTTTATGTAAAAGTCAGTCCCTAGTAAAACTAGAAAGGTTCTGGCTATGAAACAAAGAATACATTTTTTTTTACCGGAAGAATGTACCCCACCACAAAATAAAAAAGAAATTAAGTAGTGAAAGTAAACCCATTGATTCACTTTAAAACATCAAACATATAAAGCCATTTAGCTTGATATAATAAACAAAAATTGCCAATCACAAAATTATGTGTATTGCTATTAATTTGAATCTAATCAAAATGTCATAGTTATAAAAGTTCTTAAACAAATATTTAGAGAAGTTGAACTGTTCCCTTCTCGCCTAAAATTTTAGCCCAAAATACCATCTGCTGTAGAGAATATGAACATATTAACTAATTTTAAAATTACTCTAAATTTTTCAGCAATTGGGAAAAATACGGTACAAAACTCATACATTTAGCAACAGAATGACTTTCTTCATGATGAATTATTTACTGATGAGCTTGAAATCTTCCTGATCAATGAAATAGAATCCTAATTTAGAGTTATTTTAGGAAAAATAGTTTTAAATTTCATCTATCTGAACTTCAGTGGATACCAACTGGTTTTGATTATTTGATCTGGTTCCAACAAAAATAAATTAGGCTTAATTATTTTTTTAAAATTTAAATTGAATTTGATTCAACTTAATGATCGTGGTAATTCCAAGGCAGTGACAACAACACAGGGATGATATGAGCCTTAAGTCAATGCACACTCACTTGCCAAGCCACATAGAAAATATAGCTTCTATAAAGTACATTAATACAGAATTTTAAAATGTATAATATGTTGGGGTCCTGAGCTGCTTTACTGGCTAGCTTGCTCTCCCCCAGCATATAAGGAAGGTCTTGTGGGTCTGAACCTCAGGGTGAAGCGTGGTCAATGGCGTGGA
>JBBMKD010000170.1:34724462-34827890 GCA_037834095.1 Argya squamiceps | reverse complement strand
GCTGCCCAGAGCCCGCAGAGCAGGGCAGCGTTTGCTGATGGCTTGAGCCGTCAAATCATTCAAGATCCTGTTGGGCTCTCTGAGACACTTGGGGCAAGGGATTCCTTCCAGCCTGGGCCACTTTGGGTGGAGTGGGGGCAGCAGCAGGGCAGGTAGCTGGGTGTTACCATATTACCTCCTGAATGGAAGTAATTTCTTAAATGTTAAAGGACATGGCTGCTTGCAATCCTGTAAATACAGGTTCATGCAGTTATAAAACATCATGTGTATTATCTAAATTAGTCCCAGTAACTAAAGTGGTTGACATTATTAAATGCAACTATTATGTGAAATTCACTAAATATGGACTATATTACCTTAATTATACTAATATTTTACTAAGGTTTATGATTACAGAATAAGTACACAAAGCCATGGTTTTCCCTCTACCGAACTATATCTAGACTGCAACAAATCCATTCAGGTCCTCCATTAGCTCCAAAAAACAATCAACAGAACAGGAAACAACATTGTCACATAACTCAGTAGTGACATGAGTCCGGACACTAAGGATTTGTCTGAATTAACACTGAGAACTAAATAATGTTCTACCTAGTCATTAATCTCTCATTTAAATAATTGGGGAAAAATCCCTAATAAGAAACTAAATTCCTAAAATGGAATTAAATACTAGTTATTTCATGCTAGTCATTTAAATAGAAATTATAAGAATAAAGATGCATCAGAAAGCAGTATTTTATTTTTAAAAGTAAGTTTCTGAATTCTACCCATCCCAGAAAGCAGGTCATCTAAACTCATCTCTGATGACATGCAAAATATTTTTTCAATATTGTTCCTTCATAGATTTTTTTCATTTGCCTTCTTGGTTTTACACTTTCAGCCTCTCAATTTTTTTCCAGTGTGTGCTCTTATAATGAAATATGTAAGCAATCCCTCTTCAATTACAGTGATACATTTAAAAGAATTGGCGAAATAAAATGATCCCAATTTTTTAGTATCAAAAGAGGTAAAAAATGGCAAAGGTATTACAACACGAATGGTAATTTCAGGAGATGATTCCAAGTAGGAGCATAGCATTAAATTGACTACTTAGGTCTCTTAAGCTGACCACTTCAGATGGTGTATCAACTCAATATTTAAATGTTAAATAACCCTGATAGCAATTGAATACCAAGTATTGCACATGCAGTGGAAATGGATACAAAAAACCCCCAAAAACTATTAAATGGAAGGTTCAATTTTAAAGGATGGAAAACATTTTTTTAGCGTGTTCAGGTGCATTATGACGATTTTCAGTATTTACTAATATTAATGTCTTGCTAAATATATTCTGCAGTTGGTTAATGAGCCTCTCAATCTGTATCTTTTTGCCTTTCATTTGGTGAAACAACATAAATAGCTTGTATTTCAATCGTGAAAATCTGCTGGGCTCATCTCTCAGCTTTGCTCAGCTCCCGTAAGCACCTCAAACCCCAAATCCCTGGAATTTAGTTCTCCTTGAGCCCCTTATTATTTGAAAGTAGATCCTGTGCTTTTTGTTTTAGTGGGATTGAAATGCACACATTTTCTTTATTTCCCTAAATGCCGTAATATTGAGAAAATAAAAGGAACGGTACAATAAAGACAATAGTACAACAAGGACAAAGTCAAGCTAGCATGCAATCCCCCATGCTTATATCAGTGCTCATTTACTAAAAAGCATGTGTGCTTATCAGCTCTTCAGACAGCAGCAGCCTACTTCAATCTAAAGAAACCTATTCCAGTCTGCTTCCCCCGACCTACTGCAAGGGCTATGAAGTTCAAGATGATAATGCAGCCCTGCCAGCCAGGCTGTCCTAAGACATAGAATTCTCTGAAGATAACTTAAAGATAATAAAGTGAGACTGTAAGAGGTACTTCTAGTAGAGTTTCCTTACTTCCAGCTCTAAACCTAAATTCAAGAATTTATGGGATTTGACCCGTATGAGCATTTCTCTTGTTGCCTTGTAATTATCAGAAGTACAGGAAATTTCAAACCATTAGTAATAAAATTAAGATGAAAATGAGTAACTTAATTTTCATTTATACTAGATGTTTTCCTAAATATTTAGTCTGCTGATGGGAATATTTATTCACTCTATCACAATAAGTAGAATGAAAGAAGGCAAACAATTTTAAATATTAAGAACAAGAAGAAAGCAATCAAAACACAAGCTTGAAGACAATGACTAAAGAAGCATGAAAAGACAAAAGAAGCATAGTCGAACTAATTATAATATTCTATTTTTAATTCTCCATAGCAATGCATTGAGGTCTTTCATCTAGAAATTTTAGTTCTTTCATGAAAAGACATGTCGAAAATAAAGGACTCTTCTTTTGCATGCAAAAAAATACATATGAGAATTTAAAACCAATTTTGATAGGATTTTCATACATTGTCAAAGGGTTAAAAATGAGAATGGCAGCTGACGAGATTTATGTGTTTTACATGAGCTGAGAATATGAAAACTGAAAAATACGTACTTGCATACATTGATTAACAAGAATAAAAGAGATACAAGGTTGCTGAGATTTAAGTAACTACAGTAAACACATATGAATTTTAACCAGTGAATTAATGAAATATGTTAACTTAGTTTCTAGAACCAAACTCCACAAGCTGGAAGATTCCCAAATTCATTCACATTTTTCAGGATCCGAATCTAGAACTTCTTTTTTAAGTTAGACATCTCCATATCCTGTAGCAAACTCACTATTTTTAATCAGGTTCTCTTGTACAAAATAATTGAGTTTTGCAAGTTAATTTCTGGATACCGGAATTCCACTCTGGTTCAATTAAACACTGCAAGACTTACCTGTCTGCTAAGCCTACCAGATGGCCCTTAGCACTTGGCTTGGAATGAGTTACAGTTCGCGTTCACCAGCAGGAGCTAGGGAAAATACAAGAAAGAGAAGAATAGTGTGCAGGGTGAGGGAGAGTTAGAGGAACTGCAGCTGTGATAGAGGGAGAAAGGACACAGAACTGCAGGCTACCAGAACTCATTGGCTTTTGTGCCCAGGGAGCAGCTTTTCAGCCATTGAAGTTTCAAAGCTGGTATCCCAATCTTATCAATAAGCTAGGCAGAAGAAGGAGGTTTTTTAAAAAGAAAAGCAAGATAAATGCAGACACGATGCAAAAGTATAGAGAGAGGAATCATCTCTTTCATTTGAAAGGCATCCACCAGTAATGTTAAATCCTCAAACAACTCACTTGCCTAGATTCACAACAAGTACATTCAGTTTGCCTAACCCTTGAAAAAAGAGTATGCAAAAGGCAAGAAAAAATTCCAAACAACTTCCTTGTCATGACTTAAAACCCCTAGCTCTGACCAGGACAGCAAACAATTTTTTGGATGCAGAAATCTGTCATTCAATAAAAACTGGGCTTTCACAAGCTGAATTTTCTATCCCATATCATTCAACAAAGAGACTATACTCTCTTCAGTTTAGTTATTCCTACTTCCTATTAACTTAGGAGAGATTAGATCATTAAATATTTGCAAAATGTACCGTGCTTCTTATTCACTTTTTAAATAATAAGAAAATATAGTAACAGTAATAATAGCAAATTTAGTAGACCTTAATGGTAGTGGATATGAATACTAACATCTTTGAAAACACAGACCTTCAACAAGAAGGAAAACAAAACAAAAAAAGAGGTCAGACCTGTGGCTTTCAATTGTAATTTGTGGAGTTGGGCCAGTGTTAGAATTATGAATTATTTTGTTCCTATTTTCACGTCATAAAATTGCTGTTTCTCAGCACAAAGTACAATAGAGAGCTTTTTGTCTATCTTCAGTCTATTTTACTCTGTCTTTGAGAATACTCCAATAGAGTAAGGTCCACACCTTCTGTTATTAAGGCAATCACAACTATACTTCCTTTCATCTACAAATGCATTATTTAATCCACTATAATCAATATAATTGATTACATCAATGTTAAACTGACAGGAACTGAATAAAATTAATGCCATGTCTTATATCAAGGAAAAAGTGCAAACACAGTAAGCTTCAAAAATAATTTACACTGCATTTGCAAAAATAAAACCAATGCAGTATTAGCAATTGTATTTTACAAAAAAATTATAAAATCCTTTCAACATTTAACAAATCACAGATTGGTTCATATTCCTATTATAGTGATTGAACTAGGAGGGCGCATGCTGTACTACACAGCTGTTGCAAAGCTTTCTCTTTCAGTGAACATTTTAGCCTTTTTGGTAGGTAACTAAGTGGTTATATAACCCAAAGATACCAACTAATCTTTTCTCTGTAGTTTTTTACTTTCTGCAAAGTCTAACCCTCAGACCACAGAGGCCCAAAACACCATGAGACCTAAACAGGAGCTATTTTAGGCCAGTATTTAATTGACTGGAACTCAGAAACTAATTACAGATTTGCATGAAACTTCACAGAAAAATCAAGCTTTAATGAAAGACTGTTTGCAGAAAAAGTAGGAGAAGCTTTTTTTTCACATGAAACAGAGAAAATGACTTGCTACTAAGAGTGTAAGAGCAAATGGAAGCCCGTCATATGGCTTCCCCTCAAGGCCCTTCTCCATCTTAGTGGCTCTCCTTTAGATGCTCTCTAATGGCTTTATAGCATCCTTGAATTGTTGCGCCCAAAACTGCACCAAGTAACTGAGGTGAGGTCACATCAAGGCAGAGCAGTGTGATAACCACCACACTTAACTGACTAGCAATTCATCTATTTAAAATCAGCAAGGACAATTTTCGTGGCAGAATCCAGATTTTTTAACTCAATATACAAAAAGGCAGTATATTTATTGTAATTTGTTTCCTATCTGATTTGACAGAATCACTATTTGCCCCTTCCTGTGTCACAAATATTCAGCAGTTCCGAAGTGCAAGTGCTTTACAAAGCATGAATTTTATGGGGAGTGCAGGAACCTTGTTCAAAGCTCACCTGGCACCTTTGTAAACATCCACTTTGGCTATATTTGAATTGGTGGCATGCCTAGAAATAATTGATTGGTACATACGTGAGACATGGGGAGTATAATAGTTATTAGTTCCATGTATGGGTTATTCTAAACGTTAACAAGAAAGTAGTCATTTATCAAAAAATGAAGAACCTCTTTTAAGCACTAAGAAAAAGATTGCAAAGAATTGTAGGCAGGAAGAATTTAAAGAAACAAGAAAATCATTTGCAGTTGAGGAATGGAAGCTTTGGAAATGAACATTTCTGAAAGCAGGACAGGTACAGGTATTTTCCACTGGAAGAAAAGGACATAGGATCAAGAAGGAAATTAAATGTGTGGCTGATGGTAGCTATTGACCATTAATTCAAAGCATTAATAATTTAATGGTGTATAAATTGGCAGCTGCCTGAGTATCATCTGGGGCTATTTTCTTTTCCCTTGTGTTGGGGAGTATTTTTTGTTTATTTGTCAATAAACAGGTTTTTTCCACTTTTCCTCCGAGGAATTCCTTCCCAAACCCAGAGCTGGGGGGAGGGGTGGTGGAGGTTTGTTTTCTGGGGGGCTCCTTTTGGAGATCTTCCCCCTAACCTGTCCTAAACCAGGACACAAGTACAGACAAATAACAAAATACAAATTTAAAAACCTAAAACATGTGCCGCAGCAATGGTAGATTTTTTCATTTGTCAGTGACCTATGTTTGAATATGTTTATTTTTACTATGTATAATTTGTGATGATGGCAATCCTGTAAGAAGAAAAGAGCTAGAAGCAAACCTTTAATGCAGTTAAAAGATTACCAGTATTAAGTTTAGTTTGAAAACTGATGGCTAGGGAAATGAATTTAAATGATAGTAGAGTACAGTTAGGACTTTCAGATATGATAAACTCCAACATTCCTTCAGTGAACTGTACAAATCAAAGAAGTGCTTTCACTTGGTATTTGAAATTAATTAACAGTATTTTTGCTGTTGAAAAATATTTCTGACTTCATTATAAATTTTCATCTTATTTCAGTATATTATTACATATACATTACAGTACCATTATATGGAAATATAAGGAAAAAATGCACTAAGGAAACAAGCTGAAGTAGTATCATATTGTACTGATTCTGTTCAAAACCAAGAATGATACTAGTTTTTTATTAGTTTTGCTACAAATATAAACACTACAGAGCAGATCATACATAAACTCTGAGGGGATTTTTCAGTCCTATTTTTTAAAAATTGCTATTTTTTAGAAGTTATATACGCATAGATGCTATACAATAGACTAAAAAGAATCAAATTAATGTTTCTAAGAAATTGAAATAATGTTCTAAAGAATCTGCCAATATTGTGATCAGGTATCTCTAAAATCAAATAGAATCTAACAGTCATTGAGAACTACCACAGATGACTTCATGAATATATTTATGAACAGCTATTACCTTTTTATTGAGTTTTATATCTGCAACGTTTAGTATCTAGGTGACCAAAAGAATCTGTCAGGCAGTGCTATTATTTGAATATTCCTAGACATACCTAATGTGTGTTTTCCCACAGCAGCCCTCACAATGCTGTGCTTTGCATTGGCACCTGGAAAGGTGTTGAAAACACTCCAGTGCTTTGGCTACTGCTGAGCAGGGCTGGCAGAGCATCAGCATTTTCTCTCAACATTCCCCCAGCAAGGGGCTGGGGGTGGGCAAGACCCTGTGAGGGGACACAACTAGGCCAGCTGACACAAAATATCTGGAGGAGTATGCCATAGCATATGACATCAGCTCAGATATAAAAGCTAAAAAAGAGAGGTGTAATGGGAGGCATTTGTTATTTGTAGTGTTCATCTTTACGAACAACCTCTTCCTGCTTCCCTGGAAGTTCTGAACATCACTCATGGACGGGAAGTAGAGAACAAAACCTTTTATTTCTCTTTGTTTGCATGTACACAACCTTTTTCTCTTTTGCTCCAGTAAACTGTCTTATCTCAACATACAAATTCTTTCCCATCTTATTTTTCTCCCAGGTCAACTGAGAAGGGGGAGTGACAGAGCAGCTTGGTGGGCACTTGGTATCCAAGGCCAACCCACCAGACCCAATCACATTTTAATCAAAATGCATTGACACTGTTCCACTAGTGGTCACAAAAAGACACATTTCAAACAGCAGGCTGTGATTGGCTATTCCATGAAACAGTATATGGAAAAATATTTAAGGAGTCTGTCTTTTCACCTTCCCTGATTAGAAAACAGCCACAATGTCTGCAAAGAAAATTCCCCTGAATTTTCTTTGAAAGTACTCCATTCAAGTTAGACTATTTAAGAAAAATGGGGTCACCTTTTCCACTGTAATTGATCGTTAGTTTCCCATATTATAATTTGTTTAAATTCTTTGAGCCAACCCACAATTTACAGTCTAATAAGACTTCTGCAACATGAAAAAAGCCACTTTCTCATTAAAATCTTCATAGTGTGCATGTTTTGTTGTACAGCTGACAGCTTTTTTGAAGGAAAAAATAAGGAACAATAATTCATAAAACTTACATCTTCTCAGAAAAAAAGGTACAAAATTCAGGAAAACAGTCTACCACAAAGGCTAAACTTTTTCATTTCTTCTAACTCCATTAGCGATCATCTAGTATGTGGTGTTTCCTCTTACTATTCATCACAAGTATGCTCTTTATCAAAATTACTAATCTTCCTCTAGCAGTTTTGCAACACTAAATTCTAAAAGTGCTTTTATGAATTTTAATTAATCTTCAGCATAAATAATCCAAGGCAGGCAGGTATTATTCTTAATTTACAAATGAGAGAGACAGCATTTAGTGAAGTGACCTTGCATGAGTTTATACAGAAAAAAATCTGAACAGAAGCCAAGTTCCCATCTCAGGAGTTTCTTTCAAAGTCTAGCAGCCATACTTCCATTTTGTGTTTCTTGCTTATGTTTTCCAAACTCACCAGCTATTTGTGCTAAGTTATTTTTGAAACTATATCAATTTCTGGGCTAGCAAAAAGTAGTACCTTACTACTCTGTAATCAGTAAAAATTGTTTGGGTTATATTTCCGTCTCGTCTATTTACTTTCATAATCACTTCTTCAGATCCTCTGAGCTTGTGCATAAAGGAAAATATCAGATTGTAGTTTCTGCTAACTGATGAAGCCATTTTTCTGTGCTGGATTTGTCCATGCAACCTGTTGCTGCATGATGCTTTCTAAACAATTGAGTTCAGGAATCGATCCAGTATGCCTAATGTGTTATCTTGATGACACAAGGTAAGTTTAGATTTTCCAATTCAACTGTGAAAGGATCATAAGCAAGTCAGTAGAGTTTGAGGTAGTTTTGAGAGAAGAATATATTTCCTCCTCTAGTATAGTGGTCTGTTGGGCATGTATTGTATTTAGTAATCACTAAAACAACTCTTCAAAATTATATTCTATGTAGTGACAATCACCTATCTTGCTTTCTGTCTCCTTCATATTTTCATTTATGCCCATTTCTGAAAAACAGATTAAATAATGTGTTACTAATAGCACAAATAGTGAAAGTACTGTTCCTACAAAAATTCCATCAAATTCTAAATTATATTTCAGTTACAGTAGCCCTAAAGTTACATTCATGAGCATTCTGTTATCCAGCTGCAAAACTCTTTTCTTCTATCAGCTGTAGGGCCAAACGGTCTTTTTTCAAAAACTCTTTGTTTCCTGCTTTGTTTCTATGATGAAACAAAACCTTTTCAGGTAACATCAGGAAAATTATCATCAAAAATTGTAGTGGCTTGAAAGCAAAATGAGTGAGAGGCTCCAAGTCAGAAATACAATTTAATAATAAGAAAAAAAAAAGATAAAATAAAATAAATGTAATAATACAAAAGACCACTGACAGAGCCAGAATACAACCTGAATGGGATGATGGAAGCAGTGATCCCGTAGAAAGGTCTGGTAGCTCTGATCCTCTGGGAATCCAGTGGGTAAGGGCCCCTGCACTGTCCCAAATCCCAGATTATATCCAGGTGAGAATGCTTGGCTCCTCCCCCTGGGCGGAGCATTTCACAATGGGATAATGAGTCATACAGGGGGTCTTTGATGGCCCATTAACGAGAGATAACTCCCAGTGGGAGTTATCTGTGAGTCATGCAGCAGGCCATTAACAGAAGAGGGAGGGGGAACCTGGGAGAGCACTGCTTCAGCAATTGGTTCCAACAGTTCATGAAGATGGTGATAGAATACTTTGGGCATATTTTATACTACAACCCAGGACAAAAATACATCAGGACTCCCCCAAATCCGCAAGAAGGCCTCTTGGTGAAGTGAGGTGAAGAGAGCAAACATATTACAAAGAAAGAAAAAGAGAGAGAAAAAATGATGTGCAATGCTCTGAGCATCAAGATGATGTTAATTTCAGAAAGTGTCTCTCTGGGGCTTTCTTCTCCTTCTTTCTTGCACACAAAATCACTTCCGCATTTCCGCTACCACCTTGCCACAGCAGGTAAACCAGGAATAGGCAATTCTTAAAGAAAGCATCATCAGATGTAGCACTCCAGAACTGAATGAATGTTGTAGTCCTAAATGTGTTTAGTCAAGGTCTATTTCAGAGATTGTAAAACAAGTTCCAACACATTAGAACAATCCTCTTATACAACAAACAAAACTGCTATCATCGTAAGGAAGGGTAACTCACACATTTCCAATATGCAGCAAAATCTTTGAGTATTTGTGCTGCAACTCAGAACATTACTGCATTGTCTGCTCTTACAATGTGCTTTTTGGCAGCAATTGTCACCTGACCCATTTAAGGCACATCACAGCAGACCATCTTCTCCAGGTTCAGAACTCATATGTGGAGATGTAGCCATGTAGATTAGCAAAGTTTTAATCTAAGCATTTTATATATCAAGCTAGAATTTTTCTTGCCTTAGTGAAAGTCAAGTAGTGCTGATTTTTGGTTTTGTGTTTTTCTAATTTTAATAGAAATTAATCCTCTTAGACATGCAACTCTTTGTGGACAAGGTAGTTTACCTAATAGCAATGTTACTTAGCTAACCCAAGATGAAATGGTAATAAGGTATGTAAATTGAAACTATTTAGCTAATTTGTTGGCAAGGGAATTACTGCTATTCTCAGTTGTGAGATCAAGGAAAACTTCTGTTTACATGAAAATAAGCTATGCTTTAATATTGGAAGTAATATGAGAAAAAACCAAACTAAACATACTTAATTTAGATCTCCCAACCTAAAAGTTTCTTAAGCATCTTCCAAAATGGGTAGCATATACAGCTCATCAAAACCTTTATGATGAGACAGATTTACAAGCACATTTTGTTAAATCAGTCTATAACTAAAAAAACCCAAAATCAATACAGTATTTTTCTTGCTTGTGTCAGAGTATCTGGTATTGTATTCTAGAACCTACTGCGTCTGATAATTTTCAGCTCAATTCTCTAATTCATTTCCTCAAGCGTCCTGATGAAATCCATTCTTGCTCTAACAGTTTACTGACATTAGTCTTTAACCAAATTCTAATTTTGACATGCCATCAGCAATACAGAGAAAGTGAAAGCAGACTGCTGAAGGCCATAAATTATCTGTAGGTCTACCTGCACAAGGCATTTTGTCATTCTGCCCAGACCAGAGAAGTCTGCGACATGTATCAGTTGTAATTCAAGGTGACCTCCATCCCTGCACTATGTTATTCCCCACCCACGTAAAAATTAGATGCTCCATCCCCATCTTCATGTCATAACTATTGCCTATGAATATTATACCTTCTTGAAAAATTTCATCGATTCCCAGGGGACAAGCATAGACATTAACATTCTTGTCAAACAGATTATTGGATTTTCAATCTACTAATACAGAAAGAAATCTCAAGCAGATTGGTTTTGACTCAGGTATGTATTCTGGTCATGAAGGTCATTTTTTTTAATGCCTTGCATTTGATTACTACAATATATCTTAGAATATACAGCAAAAAGTAAAAAAAAAAAGGTCTGAGGTTTCTCAAACATCCAGTAACACATCACATACATATAAATATCACTTTTGGGTGTTCAGGATTTACTTCATATTTTAAAATGCTCAAGTGAACTAAGATTATGTTGTTACTGTAGGCAATAGCAGAACTACAATCTTTGTAGACATACCCAATCTAGTCTAAAATTAGCTGACTCCTGTATGCTACCATTGTTGCCATAGCAGCCTAGAGCTCAGGATTTGTTATCAGTGCCTCAACATAGTTTTTGCAGCCACAGGGAGACTCGTGCATGTAAACGGTGCATAAACCAGGTATTTTGAATGTAGGTTTGACCGCATCATATCATTAAATGTAATGCTATAATTTTTAAATAGTTTAGGTTAGTTACTAACTAGTCCCCTCTGCCATTTTTTTCTTTTCTAGGTTGACTGTTACTATTGAAGATGAGTAAGTCATAGTTCGTAGTCTAAATATAGTCCTCCACACAAAGAAAGCTTACTGATTTAAGCTCAACTAAATGTAGTAGAAGAGTAGAACACTCATTCTAATTATAAATAAATAAATGAGTCTAGCTGTAGTAAACAAAGAGAGTAGAACATTTTAATATTTTTAGTTTTTTTGATTTCCCAGTTTCTAAGAGTCAATACTCTTAGGATAACTTGGTTTGCTCTGCCTAGGAAATTTAAGTGCCTTATCATTAACCAATACTGCATTATAAGAAGTTTACAGTCCCATATGTCTTTGGTAGAAACATGATAGTTATTTTTTTGTATCATTTCAATAGAAGAAGTTCCAGTACAACCTTGCTGAAATATTCTTAGTAGTATGAAATCAGGAGTGCATGAATAGAATTAATATTAAATCAGGAATATATATAAATAGAATTTTAAATATTTCCTGATGATTTCAGGAAATACTTAATACTGCCATTTCAGCTTAAAAGGCCAGTTTGGGAGAAAAACACTGCACTGATTTTCAGTAAGCAGCTGATTTTCAGTAAGCAGAGATAGTAAGATGAATTTTGCAATATAGTATAGTATAGTAAGATGAATATAGCAATTAAAAGGTGTTGCCTTATGTAATAACTACTCTTTCTTCTTCCCTTAACCATGCAGTTAATGCTACTGCACAACTTGGTAGCAATAAAGTCTTAAAAACTTTGAATCATATGGCAAGAATAGGAAGTGTAAAAGAGTAAGAAAAACTACATCTACCACATCTCAGAATGCATCCCTGAATCTCAGGTCTAGCAAGACATTTAGAAACCTGAAGTTATCTGAAAAAATCACAGATTCTTGAAGAATAATTTAACACATTGTAGGAAGGAATCTGAGCTCCCTGAGGAAGCTTATAACTTGCACCTACATTTTTCTTTGCAGATCTATTTCCTGTGAATTTTAGTCTGAGATACAGTCATTGCCCCCTGAAAAGAAACAGCACTTTGATTTTCCATCTCGCAATAGAGACCTTCACACAAAGGCACCATCCTTCACGTGGCAAATGAAATGCCTAGTGGAATTGCAGACAAAAATTGATGTGGAGAAGAAAAAAATAAAGAGATTGTCCTTCTATTTCAAGCATTTCCTCCTCTGTTACAGAAAAGAAACATGGAATATGGCAAAATCTAAGATAACCTACAAGACAAAAGGTTTTCCCTGTGCCCTCTGTATTCTAGCTATACCAGAAGTTCATGTAGCATTACAAACACCTCACAAACACAAAGATGCAATAAAGATGGACAACCTGAAGAAGTTTGGCATTCAAAAATGTAAACAACCTTTTTGATATACTTATTAACTCAAAAATAAATTCTTTTTACTTCTACAAAATTTGTTTTTAAAGTTTTAGGCTACATTACATGAGTTTCACTGATATGACATGAAATACCTTGCTTGTGTTATCACCCTTTAATTTCCTGTTTTCCTGAGGGTAGGTTATCTTCTGTCATATATAACAATAATTCTTCTCTCAGGTATTCTATCAAATATTCATTCATTCCTATGCCTTTATCATGACATTAATCATCTGCTATCCTCTGCTTTGGATTAAAAGAGTTCCCTAAAAAGTTTTTATTGCGTTTTCTTTCCCTTATTCTTTGTATTACAAAAATTTCTTTTAAGAAATTCCATCTTGAGTCACATAATAGCATTTTGTCTCATTTTTTTTTTATGGATGTCATTAATGTAGATAACCATAACACTGATTATTGAACTAGACAAAATATTTAATGCAACAAATACTAAGCATGTGGTTGGATATCTCCTTTAGACCTTCTACTGAACACTTGACTTATGTCTTAAAAAGCACTTTTATGCAACTAATAACTTAAATAAGTTGACAATATTGAACCAATTAAAAAAAGAAATAGCAGATGAGGACAATCATTTTTGCCATCTTTTACTTCTAACTTAGTGTTTGCCCCTTTCCAGGGAAAAGGAAATTTCAGGCTTTTAGACAGAAATGCATTCCTTTCATTGTATACAGCACAGTCCTTTTACTTTTTTCCAAGTGTAGCACCAAAATCTTCCTCACTTGACAAATGCTTTCCTTTAGGGGAAAAGGAAGGTCTAAGACATATATATGGATCTCTTTCCTATGTGGCATTGAATTTTTTTGTGGACAGTTTCTTATGATTTATTTTCAATACAGATAAGACGTGAGAGTTTGATTCAGAGACATTTGGGTTTGGTTTTTTTCTTTTTTTAATACAACATGGCGAAGACAGTAAGTTTTGCTGCAACATATATAGTGGATATGGCACTACAATAAACTCCAGCAATCCATAGCAGCAATAATCTGGGGTGGTTTGCCCTTTACATCAGTGTAATTCTCTTTTGGTGAGGATGAAATGAAAGAGTCAAAAAGATTGAACAAAGATGCTCAACTTTCTGACAGCTTTCCAAAGATGCTGACATTCTCCATGTCTTTCTTTAAATCATGATCACTATTTTCAATATGACTGCATACTTTCTATGTACTATGGGAACAAAAAAACCCAATGCATTTCAAATTATATATTTTTAAAGCAGATACATCAGCAAAGATTTAAAGAAGATAGAGTTCTCATATACTCACTAATGCAAGGTAGCTGGGCTGTCTGACAAGTATAAACTTTAGTGCCCTTCGTGACCTCATCGTGTTCCATCTTCTGAATATCCACCTGTGCCTAAATATGCAGAAAGACTTGGACAATTGACATTTTGGTCTGTCCATCAAGGAGAAGCAGGAGTGTGCACTCTCCAACAGCAATGATAAGCCAGAAACCAAAAACAGCTGTAGATCACCCTCATGAACAATGTCACTGTCCCACTATGTCCCAGCAGGCTGAAATTGAGTATCTGTTCAGGGAGCTCAGCCACAAATTGTATAAGATGATCCAAAACAGGGCTAAAGACACAGCAACCTACAATGTAGTGTATGGTTCATTCAGGAAAATTAGTCAGCAAGCTGAGCCAGATCTAGCACAGTTCAGAAAAGATCTCCATGCCCAGGAAATAAATGAAACTCCTACAGGATGCATAGGTGGATGCCTCAGTTGAAGCTGGTCAAGATGGTTAAGGTTAGTAGCATGCTCAAGACCCTGACACAATGCCATTCACACTGGCAATTTCATTGCCAACATTTCAAGAAGCTTGATTTGCATTTCCATATGTTAATTTGTATGACAGCAGTAACTGATAAGGATTTAAAGTGGAAAAAAGGTGTCTTCAGTTCAAGATATGGGGTGACAATAATATGAAAGAAATGGGTGAAAGCCCTTCTTTCGTAAGAGTTTTATTTTTATGGAAGCAGATATGTAAAATTGTGTCAATAAAGAGAGCATTAGGGATTTTTCTAGTTCTAATGCAGTTCCTGAAGAGGTCAGCCCAGAAATACAGACTGTGTAATCTCTCACTAGGTAATGCCTGTGACATCAAAAATCTATGCGAATTAAGCTAGTCTAACCCAGGATTGTATCTTCCATACCAGTGTGAGAACTTGAAGAGTATATGAGCACAGTAAACATGAAAAGATGTATGCACAGCTGCCAATGTGTTGCTTGGCTGACCAAAATTACTGCTTCTTGCATCATGTAATTTTATATATCCATTTGTTTTATTTACATGTGCTTAGACAACCTTATGCACCCACCAGAAACAGGATTTCTCTTTTGAGACCCAAGGAACTGATGAGATAAACACAAGTTCAGGTGTCTATTACAAGTGATTACCTTGGTGTTTTGGGCATGAGTGGTAACTATGTTTTGCCATTTAGTCCATGGTGTTAATTCACGATTCATTTGCAGATTTCTGAGATAAATACTCCTGCAAGTGTCAGTGAAAGTTTTCATTGTTTTATTTTTGTTAGTTTTTGTTCTGTCTAAAAACATTTGTTGTCAAGTAGAGGAAAGCAATAGCAGATTTGAAAACAAGATCTCTGGAAAAACTCAAGGCTAATCAATTACAGGGTGGAGTAAGGCAGTTTTTTGGAGGTCTCAGGTCAATAGAAGTTGCTGTTTGAAAGGCAGCTAACATGAAAATAAGGTATTCTGTCACCTGATCATCTTGCCTTGGGCTCAAAAGATTAGCAACTGTTAAAAGCTTTCTGTGTAGAGGGCACTATTTTCCATATTTTTTCAATCCTTCTGTAGATGAAAGCACCGTATCAAAGAGTATTTGCCATGATTTCAACAGCAGATTTTTTAGCCCTCTTCACCTTTCCTCACATCTACTAAGGTGTCAGGCAGTAATTCACATAGTGGATTTAAGATTGCTTTAAAATTATTTCAGATGTTGACCAACATTCATCCACATGAAAGATTCTTTTCAGTTCCCCTTCAATTAAAAACACACACAGTGTTCTGCTCTGCTAGTTCCCAGGTTCTAGCTACTTTCTTTCCTGCCTTAACACAGGCAACACCTCTGGCTGATTAAAGAAATAGATGTTCATACTAAATATTTGGGACAAATATTATGATCCTCTGAGAGTCATAATGAAGGCTGAATGTAAGGCAGAACATTCTGTTGCAAGTAAGAACATGTATTTATTTTTCTTCTGCCTCACAAACTCCATCTTAATTATACTTGGGCCTAAACACAGCACCAGCAAAAGGTGGAGTTCCTGACTTTATTTGAATTTTTTAGTAGGCAATATTCTCTAAGAAAAAAATAATAATAAAAAATAAATAAAGGCTTAATTTTTACTAGAATCAGACTAGAGGGAGAGAAAACAACAGAATAAGAGATTTTGCTGTCTGACAAAACAGACTTGTACCTGTAGAATAAAAATGGGCTGACTATGGTGCAGACAGCTCAGACATGCCCATTTGGTCAGTGTGATGCACTCTGCACCACTCAGGAGAACAGCAGGGGACTCATGAATTTTCACTGCCTTCCAAAGCCCCCATCTCAGCTGGACTATTAAATCTATTTTAACCATAATCTCACCGTTAACTGTCCACCCACACAACACCATCTACAGGTTCCCATGTGAGATGCACATGGATGAAATATAACATTGCACTTTGCAAGAACAGCTGTTTCTGTCAGTTTTCATTTCCAACATAGGGTATTTCTTAGAATGTTTCTAAACATGCGGTAGCAGAAAATGTATATATGGTGGAGGAATAATAACGCACTAAATATTCTATACACCTTTAAATCGTATAGCAACACTTCTAACTTACACTTAGAGTACCATGTGTCATTTAAATACTTCAAAAGTAGTAACCTCTATAAAAATGTCTGCATTTTGCATTCTTAAAGTATTGTTTATACATTCTGTATTTAAATGTTGGTTTTATGGAGCATATCCTTGGAGCAATTTCTCCCTGACCTCCTGGAATTAATAGATTACAGGGTCAGTGAAATGTTATGGAAGCTTTATTATGTTCTTGGAAAAGCAAAATCAAATTTTGGTAAAAATTCCAACCTCAGTTCCATATATACATCTGTCTGACTGTCTGGAGGAGACAAGAACACTGAAAATGACACCCTCGCATAATCAAATATACATTAAAAATGATAAACGAGAGGATCTGAATCACAAACAGACATCATTTCCCCTTCCATCAAACTCACTAGTTGCCACTCCTCTCTCCCATTTTCTCTTTTTTTCCCCTCCATTTTTCCATTCTCCATTCCACTTTTCCTTCTCCAGCTTTTGTCCCCTTCTGACCCAGCTCTTGACCCTCCAGGCTTCCAAAGCCACCACCTACTGCTTTTTCTCTAACCAAAAGTCATTTGATTTTTCTGTTGTCTCAGTTATCAGCAGAGGAAACAAAGACTTCTGTCCTCCTTCCATCTGCACTCCTGTCCAGCTCCTTGGTGGTAACAGAGCATTGTCTTGTCTGCAGTGGAAGCTGCAAGAGAACTAAGGGCAGTCACTCCCTGCCAGAAATAAAACACCTGAAAGCTTGTACCTTCTAGGCAAAGCACATAGAATTTTTGGGCTTAGACACATTTGAGTAGATTCCACATAAACCGAAAGGCTTTTATTCACATAAACCATTTCACTGTCAACTTTGAAATTCTTACTTCAAATCCACAGATGCTAAAGTTATGCTGCATAGAACAATAGGAAATAATCTAGTAAGAATAAAATATGTTTTGCATATAAAATCTGAAATAATAAAGACTGCTTCAGATTTTTTTTCCTTACTATAGCAAAATAAGATATTTGCAATCTGGCCTTGCAAAGATGACCTGTGTAGGATTACATTTTTATAAAACAGTTAAACTTTAGGGCAGGTGTGTAACATCGAAGCCATCAACCCTAATATTTAGCATTTGGCAGAGTTACAAGAGAGAAGAGCCTCAGAGTGCTTTAACAAGAAATTAGTGCTAATGGACAATCGCAGAGTCCACCCTTCCAGTAACACAGAGGCAGCTTTTAGTCCTTGTAATCATTCTTAATTTACTTTAAAGGTCTGGTAAATAACTATGCAAGAATTTCTGTCATCTTGGCTGCTACTTATCAGTAAGTGTCAAAAGACCACACAGAGCTTATATTTGTTACTGTGATTTCACCTGTCATAGTGAGAAGCTGCTGGCCATATAAGGGCCCTTGTTCTTATGAGCTGTATATAAAAATATCCTTAAACTAATTTAAATAGCTAGTGAAAAAGTTACTACAAAATTATTATTTTATAACTGTATTAAATTATATTTCTCTGAAGATGTTATTTGAAGAGTAAGATGGAAGAAGTGCACTGAATTAATAAGTATTGGACACAATAAAAATCCAGCCCACCAGCAAAGCATCATCTCTACTTGATTTTATACTGATTCATATATGATGTGAGGAATAACATTTTAAAACTGCTGATTTTTTAAGTAACACATATGATACGTAAGAAAATTAATTATGTCATGAGTTATTTGCAACTGTCACAGAAGAAACCTCAGGATGTGATTTAACAAAAGGGAGAGAATTTCAAGCATGCAATGCCTTCCCCTTATTCTCCTCCCAACACATCCTTGTGGAAAGAAATGAAGAGATGAGGAAGGAATAGCAAGAAAACAGAGTTGTAGAACATAGTTTGGAAGTATAAAGGAATGCAATAAGAAACAGAAGATGGAAAAATCAAAGAAACTATTTATTAGGAGATAAATAAATTAATTACTCTGAAGATGAGAATTAATATTACAAAACTGATAGGCTGGAGAAAGTGAAATGGCAAAGGGATGGAAAAGGAGGATGAAAGAAAATTCTCATTAGCAGTATGTACTCTGAAGGACTGTTGAGTGATGGGGAGACACAGAGGACTAAAACAGATTTTAAAGGCAAATACATAATTCCCCTCACACTGTCTGTTAATAATAAATGAAAACTGTATTTCAAAATACATATTGGCAATTACTTTGAAAATGTACACATAATGTATCCTTGGAACATCTTTGTACATGCCTATAAATTTACTAGATGAATACTTGTATTGCAAGTACATGGTTTTGAGTTCTCTCTATAGATAATTAAGATACTAACTGTCACTGCACATATCTGAAATCTCAAGCAACACTTTGTCTTAGCATTGTCATTAAGTGAACCTAAAATAGCCAGTAAGAGGTGAGGGCATTTCACAGAAATGACTTGTCCATACCCTGTTTCATACTGTGTGTAAAACTAGTGGCCTGAATTCTGAGGAGTTAAAGGATTATCTTTATGAAGGCTAAATAGATTGGAATTTTCTTTCATCATCCGTCATAGGAGAAACACCTAGAATAAACCCAGGAGCAGAAAAAAGGAAAGGTTCTAAACGTCAAGATGGGTCATTAAAATATCCAGAGTCTCCATTTTGTGACAAATATTTCTAACTGAAAATGGTATGTTGCATGTCACTGCACCCTTTGCAAAAGAATTTATCAAAACAAAGAGCTGTGGTGAGATATGACCCAGAAAATCAAACCAAACCATCTTTGGTGAGACTAACCAAACTTGCAGCATAATAACCACTGCTTTAATCAAAGTAGTACAATGATACACCAAAGAGTGTAATTAAAATTTCCACATTCAAGGGGAATTACACTTGTTTCTGGTTGAAAAACATCTTCTAGTTTAAATACTTTTAAAAGGGTGGTTGAAATCTTGATCACTCTTTTTTTTCCATCAGTTAATTTCACATGATAATTAAATATATAGATTACAATATGTTGACTTGCATGGATTAACGCTACTTCGAAAAGAAGTTGAGTTACTTTGAATTGTAATGGTTCACAAAGTAATTATCTTTTTTTCCTGCAATTACAGGTCTTTAGGTAATTGATTTTGTCTGTAAATGGATATGCATCAGTCTTCTTTTCCATAATGTCTGGCATTATCTGCACTATTTCTGTTTACTTTCTGGGCCTGAAGTTTACACGCTTGCCTCCCAGGAGTCCAGTAGCTTGTGTTCAAGGACAGCTCTCTGATACGGCATAATCCAAATTCACACTACTATGAAGGAAGAGCTATTGAAGAAAGAAGCTTAAGAGTCTTGTGGGGAGAGGCTTGCCCCTGCTTCATTCAGGAGCTTCTTCAGGCCATCCCATTGATCCTTGTTTCTGTGCCTTGCCTTTGCCACATACCTTTCTGATCCAGAGCTGGCACTACAGCCATGATAAGTGATCTCTGGGCTGTGTCTGGTCCTTGCCACCATCACAGGACCTGCAAGAAAGAAAGAAACACAAAACAATCAGATACAATGCATGAAATCCATACAGGTCAAATAAACAGTTATCACACATTTCTGAGTGTTATCTCTAGCACCATACCTGAGCTGTGAGATTCTGTGCATCACGTTTCATCTGATGCCCTGTTCCTTGCACTTCTTTGCTTGCCTGTTTTCTTGAAATAGAATCTGCAACAACAAATTGCCAATGGCAAGTTCTCCCTTGCTTCCTTCCTGACAAATGGGCAGTGGCGTTCTTCCATCACAGCACCTCAGAACATCATCCAGACATCCTTCTGTGCCATTGGAAGGATTACACCCTGGTGAGGAGAGACTGAGAGACACCTGAGAGACTGTAAGACTGAGCAAGAGAGAGGCAGAGAGTCTGTGCAGCTAGCTCAGCAACTAATCAAAACCCAAATTCATCCTACAAATGACTAAGAGGATAAACTGGAATGTTCCATGCAATTAGGATAGCTAGAAATAATATATTACAAAAGCTTAAAGGACATAGCTTACCATTCCTGCCTGTTTTGACACTGGATTCATAGGAATGCCACACAACATATTACTCTCACATTATATATGGGACCACACACACACACAAAATAGGCCTGAGATTTTAATAGTGGTATTAAAACTCTTTTTTGTAATTTCTAGTAGTAAAAATGGTGCCCTTTATTCCCTTTCCTTCTGTGTCACTGATGGATTATCAGTGATATGAAAGTCAGTGTTTGTACAGGCAGCTGGAGCTTTGCTGCGCTGAAGTAGCAAAATACAAAAGGAAAAGGGGTGACAATAATCTAACGAATATACACGATCCACGCTTTTATTTTTAACATGGCCTTTAAGTTAATTTCTTAGTGTTTAGCATATTTAGAAATTATGCACAAAATTAAATAATATAACAAAGGATAAACTAAGAATAGTAACACCATAAGATAAAATCTGAAGGGTGAGAACTCATTAAGTCCAAATTCATGGACATAAGTTAATGTTAAGTTGATATCTGCTCCACAATATCTAACATTTTACAAATGCTCCCAGTCCAATTGTTAACAACCTGCTGTACAAACAGTAATCTCAGTAGGCTGAGGAAGAAATAAAAAGCTGCAACTAAAATTTAAAGAACTTAATTCAATACCAATTTAGCCACAAATATGCTTGCTTAGCCTAAAATTGCCATTATCTACCTACTTATTTAAAACCTCAATTTATGAACTGAAAATACTCAATGGGAAAAAAAGTCCATCTTTGATGGAATTAAGACTAAATTATTACCTCCTTCAAGTAGAGTATACAGGGGACATGTCTTTACACTCTTTTTCAAAAAAAGGTGCTCTGTCGAGTTTCATATAAGCAGATAAATGAAAGAACTTACACTTTCCCTTTAGGGAGAAGTAATCCAATTTTCTTTAGGATCACTCCTTTTCTTTTGCCTTGCTTTCCCTTGAGCCTTTGTGAGCTTTTAGCACCTTCAGCATTAGTGACCCAAGGATCTCTACAAGCCCCTGCGTCAAGAAGATAATACATCTCTAGCTAATACCCATCTATACCCCTTCCCCAAGGAAAAAGTTTCAAGGCAAAAAGCCTGAAAACTGAACTTGATTAAATAAAAAACTTGATGCTCAGGAAAGAGTACAAGATGTTTACTTTGAATTCTGAATGTTAATTTGAAGAAGTTTAGAAACAGGCCTCAAATATTTTATTCTCTAACTGTTGTACCCACAAGGCTTTTTTTATTACTAATGGTATTGCTTAACAACTCAACTTCTTAACCATGAAGAGCTGTAAACTGTCTCGTTTCACAATAATTCTCAAGATTTTTGGCACTTTAATATTTTCTGCCCTTTTTTCACAATATATAAAATTACATATATAATTCAAAATAGTTTTCTTTTTTTCCTCCCCATTTTATATATAAAAATGTGCTGTAAATTATGTGACTTTTATCTATTTTCTAAAACATGTTTTACTGCCCTCATCTGTACTGTGGAAAACTTTGTCTTTTTTTTTTCCTTAATAAAAGGTCTTTTCCCATCCCAAGAGACAAGCCTTATCTGGTGATTCACTGCTGATTTAACCAGTTTATCCTTACCCAGAACATGTGTATCATCTCTTTATGGACGTATTTACCATGCAACACAATACATTCTCTCATTTTCCCCGCCTTGCAGATGTTTCTGGAGCATATTATAGGCACTAATATTCTAATCATGTGAATTATCCCACTGAGTATCTCATGTGCCAATTGAGACACTGTTGTGATCATTAATTAAGATTTCATCTCTTCCTGTTTATTTCCCTTCTCAAATTAGCGCAGAAACAATTAAAATATTTGGTGGATTGACATTCTGCTATTGTGTTTGTCCTTCTTATGACCTTCTTGAAATCATCCCTAAACTCAAAAATTTTTAAGACCTCTTCCCACTAATTATTGTATATACATATCCATGAATATTTGGAATCTCTTTTGACCCTGGTTTAAACATTTTATCATTAGTGAGTGATCAAGACTGTCTCTCAAAATGTTCATGACAGCAGAATTATATTTTGCGAGACAATGTTAATAAAGAAATTACAACAGGTCATGGGATTATTCCACTGCTCAAAATAATTATAATATCAAGTTACTTTCCAGTTTCCCCTTCTCTCCTCTCCATGCACATGCAAGCACAAATACAACACAAAACTGTGTCAACTATTGATTTGGTAAGGTTTCCTGTATAAACATCACTTAATTCTTCAGAATTAGAAATTGGGGAATTCCTTTACATACTAACAACGCTGTGAGCTGATACCTCTCACTGAATACATCTGCTTGAACTAAATTCAACTTCACTATGTTATGGTGCATGTTACCAGTTCTCACATCTGCACCTGACAATTTTTTTAAGTGGCAGTCTGCTCTTACTGAAGCTGAGAACTTTTAAACATGTTTAAACTTTCCTCTATGAGAAAAATGAAATAAACAACAGTAAGAGCAGCCTGAAGAGGTGAGAACAATTAAAACCACTGGAGCTATCCCAGTTCAGCTCTGCTTACAGGTGTTGCATTGTGTGATGTTGCTGCACAGTTTCTGCCCCAACACCAGACAGATTTCATCTTGGTTACAAAGGCAAAAATTCAAACCTGAGGCTCTGGTTAGAGCTTAAATTTCTATAGAAACACACCCAGAGAACCCAAGGAATGTGCAGAGTACTCTTTGAGGTCATCAACAGCAATCAGTGCTGTGGAAAGAATTACTATGCATCAAGGCTTTCTATTAGATTACTACACTGTTTTGTAAGCACTGTCACAAGAATGCTAATATTAGGCTGCAATTTCAGTTATATTTTCAGAAAAAAAATTCTTTGTATAAAGCTCTCTCCTGTATTTCTCCACACACATGGCTTCAAACATCAGATGTTAGGTGGCAGTTAGCTATTTCATTCAATTGGTTCCAAAGCACAAAGCTTTCAATTGTCATCCCCGCCTAACATCAAGTACATCAATTACTCATTCTTGATCTTGAGCCAAAATTCTGCAATTCTAAGGAGTTTTAACCAGTGTATTGAAGAGCAAGTACTCAAGAATTTGTCCTAAAAGGTACCATCTTCTCAGTCATCTCCAAGGTGAACTCAAGTTCAAATATCTATTCATGTATTTTGCCCTTTTTCTTATGTTTATGCTACAGTGTTCATGTCACCTATTTCTGAAATTCATGACAAGCTATTGCAATTCTCAGGTCTATTAATAAATATGACACAGAATCAAAATTCTTCTTCAGCAAATTCCAGGGCCACCTGACAGTGCATTCAGTGCTCTCTATCTGCATTCAACATGAAAATAAGTACCTACAAGAGAGTATTTACACAGGATTTGCTCTTAATGGTTACTAAGTAACTGCTTACTACAGCATGTAGTAAAGCAAAATGAAAAGTGAGAAGAAAGTATACTAAAATACTTTCTAAAGCAAGAAGTATTCTAAATGGCCTCCATCTCCTATCTTACAGAAGGTTATACAGCAAAACAGTATGTTGTGTTTAGCACCAGTAATTAGAGTTGCAAGAATTATACTAAAATTACTTAGTTTTCCATTATCAGAGTTTTAAAAAATTGAGTATTGACTTAAGAAGAGAAAAATTTATCTGACATCTCCATCAGCACAGAAAACAAATCAACATTGGCACTTTTGTAATTTCACTAGAGCTTATGTACTGAAGACTGGGCAGAGGGTGGGGTAGGGGTTGGAAGCTATTCTATGTAGAATGCTCTGGGACAAAATCTGCTATTTAAATATATACAATGTTTATTATTAGATATTTATAATTTTATTATTAAAATAAAAATTAAATATATGCAAATAATTTCTAAAGCAAGACAAGCAATTTTCAAAGTTACTCTTTTTTTTTAAACAGAGACCACATTTTTCTGCTTTTTAATCACACTCTTTGAATAGATGGCAATTTAAGGTACAGCATCATGGTTGAGCATTTCCAGTCTATAATAATACTTGTTAAAAAGAAAAGGCAATATCGCACAATCTCTGGTATTTTAAAAAGAATTGGAAGGCAATTTTAAAAATTCATTCAAATATTTACATACTCTTTAAACAATTAAAGCTTTGTTCAGCTCACAGTTTCTGGTTGTTAGTGACCAGACACAACAACATCTGTCTTATTGTAACCAAAAACATCAAATACTTCTTTATTATCTGTTCAATGCAATTATCTATCCTGGACATCTCATTGGAATCCATCCAGAGACTATTTCTTCGAGGTGTTGAGTTCTTTGCAAAAAATGCTGAGTGTCCTCAGAGCTTACTAGTGAAACTGAGAGTCCTCAATGCCCTGAAGAATTAAGCCAAAATTCAAACTTTGTTTCTTTATCAACATCACAGCTTCTCAGCTGGTTTACACAGGCTCCAATGGCTATTGTTTTGGTCAAATCCAGTTTTCCTAGAGCAGTTTTGACAACTGGGGCTGGAACACAGAAATCAATGTTTTTTTAAGCGGGGGGAACAACCTGCCCTGAAGATGCAAAGATGTCCTTTACCCTCCAGTAATAAACACATATACATTTCTTACTGAATTTGTGACTGGTATCATCAATCCAGAGACTTTGTGTTAATCCACATGGAAGATGCCTGGAAGGTCACACAAAACAGCACTCCCTTCCGTGGTAAGCTGCCATCACTCTCAATATTCTCAGCACTGCCAAGTGTTTGATCTATAAACCCATATTTATGCTGGCAGTTCACACTCACACTGAAAATCTGCAAATCATTTTGCCCAGCAGTCTTCAGTACATTAATTTGCAACACGGTTGGCAGAACATATAGTAAACATAGTGGTCATCCAATTTCCTTCAAAGTTTGCTTCACTGACAGTGAACATACTGTTTGCTTTAGCTCTGAAGACTTGTATAAACGTGTGTCTTATAAGGCGATAACAGTCTACTTTATTCGCACAAATAAAAATATGATCATAAAAAAAATCCCAATTGCTTTCTGTCATTGTCTGCAGAATTTTCAGGCAAAAAAATCAGGTTTTTTTTCTCTTCAGTATTAGCCTGTCTCTCATTTCTAAACCAAGCTTATTTCTTGAACATAACACTAACAGGTCTGAAAGGAATGGGTCAGATATATACTAAGAAAGACCCAAATGGATAACACATCTTTCAAGAGTTCTTTAAAATTGACAAAAACTATTAAAGGGAATGTTTTGAGGAGGAATATTTTTCAAGGAATATTTTCACAAGAATGTACTACTATAAAAGTTAGCATAAGATATGGTAAATACTGGTAAATATTTATTGCATCCTGTGTAGATTCTCTGCCTTTCACTGCCTCCATCTTCTTCTGAATATGTGTTGATCCTAGCAAGCTCTTTAATCAAACAAGTATTTGATATTCTGATAGAGGGCAACAAACCCTCTTGTTTGTGTAGAAAGTTTGTGTAGAAAGTCCTTGAAATAGTTAGCCCAAAACTAGTGGACAAGCCTGAAAGAACACCAGGAAATATACGGTACTTGGGCAGCAGACCAAGAAGATGAAGAATGCAGAAAAATGTTCTCAGCTATGAAACAAAACCTCCCAAGTGGAGTTGAAAATGAAGAAATAAACAGGTAACAGATGCCAGGTCCATGTTACTGAGGACAGCAAGTGGAGTGAAACAAAGCTTGGAAAATGCCGGAAGACCACTGGGTTTAGAGTCAAAGAACTGAAAACTGTGAATTATTACTTCTGGCATTTGTTGGGAGTGCTCCAGTAAGTCAGTTTCCACAGGCAAAAAATGAGAGAAAGGTGGATTTCTGTATGGGCAGAAGGATAGCATGCAGAGGTTGCCAGCTTAGGAAGGCCTGACACTTGTGCTTTGTCATTTTGCCAGTTCTTACATAGGACTTAAACTGGAACCAGTTTCAAACACAATGGGCTTCATGTTTTCTTTGTCATAATCACAGATAGGGGAAACCACATAAAACCATATGTGGGTTTATTTCTGGGAATAGAAAGACCTTCTATTGCCCTTCATTTTTCTGAATAATAAACTAAATTTACTCATTTGTATGGAGGTGTTCACCACAACCTTGTATTTTTAGTCCTCAGTAGGGTATAGCATAGTAAGTTCAGAGAAAAGAGACAGGAAAAGAATAACATTTAAATAATTTGGAAAATACTGCAGTCAATAAATTATACTTTTGTTCTTCCCTAGTGAATTTCTCCCACCTTGACATGCTTGACAACTATGCATTAGTTTAAAATTCCAATTTGTAAAACTGGCAGGTTGAAAAAAGTTCTAAAATGTGCTTATTTACTGGGGTAGAAATCTTGAACTGAATGTGCCAGATTCGCAGCAGAAGTGGTTTTTGAATGAAGGCTGATCTCTGACCTTGTCATGTAATCTCTGCTGAAATCAGTGAAATGTGCATTTACTAAGAAACAAAGAAATCAGTTTAAACAGAGCATTCTTATCAGATATTGGAATTAAAATAGCTGCATCAAATCAAATATCCACTCTATTTTTATCTGTCTTAGGTTGTCCTTGATACTTCTGAAGCACAATCCAGCTGAGATCACTGGATCTAAAAATTCTTGTTTTTCTTTAAAAGCTCTGTGTCCCCTTACAGATCCTCTCTGACTCATATGAGGTAGGGAAGACACATTCTTGCCATCACTAAAGCAATAGAAAATACAACAATAGAAGGAGGATGAACATAAGCAATGTCAAATTTAGCAAGTAGCGTGGCACAATGGCAGTGAAATCTGAAATCATTGGCTGCAGAAGACCAGCAGTACATGTTATATATATATCTCCTTTCAAATATATATATCCTTTCACATTTATTTATTTATTTATTTATTTGAAAGGATCATAGTTGACTAACTCCCATCTGGTCCTGTGAGCCAATGCCCATCAGGGGCCAGAGCTCATTAGCTGTGCTCTAGCAGAACAGCACCTCCTACCAATTCAGGGCCATTATGTGAGTTTGAGCATTCTGAAAACACTTGGAGGTGAACTGAAATATAGTTGTAAAAAGACTCCTTATCTAATATCAAACACTGAAGTGTACACAGTTATAGATATCTTAGACATTTTTGCTTAAGATCCCTCTGACAAATCAGAAGTTGTTCACAAAATTCACAATAGCAGCACACGATGGCAGGGATATATTAGGGCAGCTAGACAACAAAAAACACACCCCAAAACAGCAGGATAATCGACAGATAAGAGAGTCTTATGCCTGTAAAAATACCCTCTGGGATCACACTGCTCATGACTCACAGAAAGAATTTTCTGGAATATAAATCTAAAACCTCCAGAAGCAAAAAAACATTCAGAACAACAGTACTAGGCAGCCGTACTCATAGACTGCTTGCTTCAGAGTTGTAGAGCTGCAGTTAAGTTTTTTCCTTCCTTTTCTGCATAAGAGGAAATGTCAAAAACAGAGTGCAATTTGTTCTTTGAATGTGTTTATTATCTTATGTATTGTAAGGGCATGTAAGCAAATGGAAGCCGTATTCAGAGTGGGGTTTAGAATGCAGTGTTTTGCTCATTCTGTTCCAGAAATTCTTTACCTTTTATTAGACCTTTTAATGTATTGCAACAATGACTTGGGGGTGGTCTTTCTTTTCATCTGTTTTTATTTTGCTTGTTTCCCCATATGCAGAATTTGAAGCTTCACCTCAAATTCTTCACCCACTAATTCATTAGGGAAAAAATTGCTTGACCTTTTTCTACATTAACTATATATATAAAAACCCTTATGAGATTTATGACTATTAAAAAAGCCAGTTATTACTGAAATCACAGAAACCTTGACTGGAAATACTATTAATAAAAATTGAGCTATAAAAGCTATGCTAATCCCTTCTGGTAAATTCAGACCGTATTATAAACTGGTTTAATTTGAAGCATCTGACCTCTCACAGAGATGAAAACAAGATTCTTTGAAAAATGAATAATTATTAAAAAAATCAATATTTATTTTCATGTGGGAAGACACCTTGGGAAAAGCCGAAATACTTATGGATAATTTATCAGCAGTACCATTTCTACTCCCACCCTACAATGCACAGCTGTTCTGAGAGGCTCATTCCACCCTGGCTTATTCATAGCAAGGATGGAAATCGACTTTGGGGTGAAACATCGGGAGCAGGAGGGGAGAAAGAAAAAAAGAAAATAAGTGTCTTGCAGATCCAACAGTAACTGAATAATATCACTAGGAAAAAAACCCCAAACCCCAACAACCTAAAAGCTCCATAATAATGACTAATAAAACTTCCATTAAAAGGGTAGGTGGCCTTTACATACTATTGATTTTAACCTCTTTGCTAATAGTATGAAGTAGAGAAAATGTTATTTCTGTGTTGATGAGATTTCTGTGAGGTTTCTGCAATATCAGTGGATAAAATTTACTTCCGTGCAAACCAACCTATGAAAAAACAGGCCTAAATGACTACATCAGGAGACAGCATGGTAATAAGGTAGTAATATGGATGTTAGAAGATGGCAGGGAATGAATCTAGAGAAAAAAAGTACCTCAGGCCAGGGATCTGTGATCTACATTCTACGTATTTCAGCATGTTTTGTTTTGGCATAGCTCCAGCCTGATTTAAACAGATTAAATAGCCATGAAGTATTAGGCCATCTCACGCATGCTTCTATAGCATTTTAAAAATTGTTCACTGTCATATAAATGAAAACCCATCTTATAAACTGTAGAATCACCATTCAATACCCGGCTGGAAAATCAGGATGATCAGAATTTTAGCTTTAAAACTCATTTCTGATCTGAGGTAAAATATTAATAAAGATGAACCCATAAACTTGATAAAGTGGTTTATGTTGTTTGATACAAGTGCCACAGGCTAGACAAGTTATAGAAATACCACTTGGTCTCCTTAAAGTATCATGCTTCAGGTCAGATAAAGCTGCAGTTTCACATATGCTTACTGAAGATGAATCATATCTGCACTGGATGTCAGGAGCTGTCTTGCCAACTGTACAGCAGTTACCTCTCACAGGGTCCTGGGTTCCCAGGTCACTTCTGAAGGAAAAGTAGGGACAAAAAGGTGGAGCAACAGGAAACTCCAGTTCAAACCTGCCATGTAGCAGGTAAAGTAGGGACTTGAACCAGACACTTTCATATTTCTTACAGAGAGGCAATGTTTGACATAGAATATTTGCCTCAAATTTCAAATTTAAATCTAATGGAAACACTGAAGGATTGCATTTATTTCCCCTGATGAAGTGACTATGAGTCTGAATCTTAAGATATTCACAAGATTATTAAATTCCAGATCAAATACAACCCAGAAAATTTCTATTCTACATGAGAATGTGAAGGAGACCAGAGGGGCAGAGACATGCTTTTTAAACAATATTAAATAATCTTCCAGCACTCTGCTAAGAGACTTCTGAAAAAATGCTGCAGATTAAGTCTAGATATAGATAAGAATCTGGGTTTCCAGATCTCTTCTGAGTTCCACTTGTTCAATGTACTAACCACTTGCATAAATACTAATAAAATTCATGGTGATATAAGCCAGTCGCAATACAGACATCTACAAAAGTACAGGATTCATTAGAAATATGGGTAAAGCAAATTAAACCATAAAATATACATATTGATAAAGATATGAAAGACTTCTGAACAATTTTTTTGTAATAGAGAAGAAATTAGGACAGCAGTCTTTTATATTCTAGAAATGAACAGAAAATTGGATCCAAATGAATGGGTATGGAAACAAAGAGTGACTTTTCAAGCAGAAATACCATGTCATTGAACAAGTCTGTCCCACACAACACCGGTGACACCACATTAAAAGCATGTTATTATTTAAATTTCTTCTCACCAAAAATAAATGGTAGCATGTAGAAAGCAGCTGTTACAAGAGGACAAGAAACCTTTTTTTTATGAAGCAAAAAAAATTACTGGATGAAACACAGAAGCAAACATATCCCCACTGTATACTTGGAGAGGAGATTCCACCTGAAATGAAACAGTATCTCAAAAGCTTTCAACTAGTAGGACTTGTTAGACTGAAAAACTATCCTGCTGTCCTTGAATTACTAGGGATAGATAAAAAGGAGACACAAAAATAAAGTATACACTAGAGAGAAGTTCTTTGATAATAAAAAGAGAGACTAGGAAGAAGATTTTGCACCTGTGAGTGAAAACTGAATATGACCCAGCTGTTTTGCCTGGCTTGCTTTCTAAAGCAAGTATTTATAAAAAAAGTACTTCGGAAAATAACTTTCAATTACATACACAGATTTTAGGTTCATATATCCAAAAATCAAAGTGAAGTGGTTAGCAGTGGGAAGTGGTTATCAGCTTTTGCATTTAAGCAACCTGAATAGGAATTCAAATTAAATTCAATAGCTCAGAAAAATAAGTGCAAGAGGATCACCTCTTTGTGTCAATTTGTCTGGCAGCTCATTCATTACTGGGTCATCGTTTATGTGACACACCCAATTTCTGCAAAAAGAAATGCCTCTAATTATATGACAATACAAAGGGTGGAAAATCTTTCTAAAGCTGGTAAGAAACTCAGTTTTGCAGTGCTTTTGCAGTGCTCCACTCTCCTTGCTGATAAGTGAAAAGGCTTCCAAGCAGACGTCATGTAACATACATAATCACAATTGTCATTTTCTCTGATAACACATTTATAGCTAGTCTTACCTGACACTTACATCTCATGATTATTTGAGAAAAAATGCTGATTTTAGCAAAAAAAACCTAGCAAGATTCCAGAGGATGTCATTTAGTCATCCAACATCATTCCATAACATGTCATGTCTCAGCAGGTGGGGATTAGTTTTCAAGACATTTTTCATTTTGCACTCATACAAAATGAAGATTTTTTTTCCCTCCCCCTTATGGACAGGGATTGGTTTTGGTTAGAACAGGTTGTGGGGGTTTTTTGTTTGGTTGGGGGTTTTTGGACAGGAAAGGTACATGTTTTCATTAATAATTTGATTTATTTTTCTGTGGTAGATGCAATTCTGAGATGCCCAAAAAGCTGCCCTGTCTGAAAACATAATCACTGAAAGATTCTTATTCTTCATAATTTGGAAAAGCTTACTAAAAGATCCTATAAATCATCTATTTTAAGAGTACAAACTTCATTTATTGTAGTGTGTCATTTTGCATCTGTGTTTTATTTCCTCTATGGTATTCAGCCTTTTATTTCCTCTATGGTATGCAGCCTAAGCCTGATATGCAAAAGATTTTGACTCTGTATTACTGTAGGAATGATTTTAAAAGCATTTATGGAAATATAGTGTTCGGATATCTACTAGATATTTGATATCTAGAATATTGATAGAAAACAGTTTTTTTAATTTATTATCACAAATTTTAGTTTAATAAAATTCCATCTTAGCAATTGATTTTTTTAAAGCTTTATATTACAGCAATTTCAGAGTCAAACACCAAACACTAGGAGACGATAGAATCCAGGGTGCCCTCCACACGCACACAATTTGTAGTTGGAACCTTACTGATGTTATCTATTATAATTTTTTCCACAGGACTGTGAAAGGTAAATGAACTGTTGTTCATTAGATACTGAGGTGACATCTCAACTCCTATACCTGGCTCTGCCACTCCTACGGAGTTCCCATCACATAGAGAAGTCCCCACAGATCTTATGACATTTCCCCATCTTCTTCCCTTCTGCCTCTGTTGAATACCATTAATTCAATCCCTCACTTGCCTGCAGTATCTGCTGTGAAGCACAGCTGCCTGTGGGTAACATAAAAAGTCTGGAAAAAACTGCTATCAGGAGACTTGTGCCAGTTCCTCCTCTTCCCAGTCTTCACTTTAAACAAGTAACTCTTTTACACACTTGTGAAATGCAAAATCCCAGCAGTTCATTAAAACTGTAAAACCAATGACTGCTTCCACTCCTTAGACTGTGCTTAAGCATCAAGGCAGTCACATTATTTCTCTTCATTTTGTTGTGTGCATTTTTGATCATGCTGGACCAATAAAAAGCAGAAATGTGCTCAGGTAGCTAGAGAACCACTGTCCACATTCAGCTGCTGTATAAAAATCACTGAAGTACTTGAGGATTAGTGGCCATCTTGCAGCAGTATTCAAGCACAAGCAAACCTCTTTTTAATGTTACTGGTGCAAAACGCACACACATTCTGTCTTTACTTACTATCCCTGGAGATTACTGCCAATTTTTTCCTCTCGAAAAGTTCTCTTCCACTTTTCTGCATCTTGGAAAGCACATGCAGTCATAAGATGTGCATGGAAAACCCATGCATTTCTAATCTTCACTTCCCTGATGGCAAGCTTCTGGAATGATGATGCATTCTGTTGCTAAGCACATTTACTCCTCCTATTTTTATTATCCACAAAAATGCAGTAGGACAAGTGCCATACTCAATGATTAAAGTGGCAGATTTAAAAAAAAGAGTCTACTCCTTAATTCTCATAAATTCTGATGCCCTTTGTATAGTATAAAAAAATTAGAAAAATACATTCCATTGAAATTCACTCAGTGGATTTCAGACAACTCTCTAATGTACTGATTTAAGCATAAATAAAATCTAATTTAACCACCATTAAAGACTGGGCATATGTACACCCAAGAGAAACCTTGGGATTTTGTATGTGGAAAACATCTTATATCAAGAAAAATATTCACTCTGATGGTTCCAAATCCAGCTGAACACTTATTATTCAGCATGCTATAGTCAAATTTTCCTATGTGAATAATATGTGAACCCAGTTTTGAATACAGCAAACCGTGAAGAGTGACAGCAACTCTTTTCCCTAATATAGCCTTCTTTTAGCCATTTCTCTAGTCCTGAGTTGGTCTAATTTTTTGCTATTTTTGTCACAGCTAGTTTCCCAACCATCTTAATGCAGATCACAATTTTGCTCCTCATTTGTTATGAGTGACATTTTGTTTTTCATCTACTGCAGATAAAAAATGCTAGCACAGTGAATTCAGCCTTACACCTGCCATGACACTAAAATGTCTCACCAAATTACTTCATGTGTCTAAGTGCAGGTTGTTGTGGTTTAACTCCAGCTGGCAATTAAGCACCACATAACTGCTTGCTCAGTCCCCCCTGGTGGGACTGGGGAGAGAACTGGAAGAGTAAAACTTGGGGATTGAATTTGTCCCTTCCCATGGGTGGGCAGGCAGGCAGGCAGGTGTTCAGCCATCCCCAGGAAAGCAGGGTCCCATCATGTGTATCAGCTGCTTAGGAAGACAAACGCCATTGCTCCAAACATCCTTCCTTCCTACTTCTTCCCCCTACTTTATATGCTACACATAATCCCACACCATTTGGAATATCCCTTTGGTCAGTCGTTTTCAGCTGTGCCCTCTGTGTCCCCTCCCATCTCCAATACCAGGAAAAACAGTGAAAGAGAATTCCCAGTACAAACAGGTAGGAAGGCCAATACAGCAATCTTTACAACTCTGCTAATAATAAATCTGAACCTTGACAATAGGGTGTCCACAATGCCAATAGAGAACGGGGTTAAAAAAGCAGATTGAGGTCCAACGCAAGTAAACATTTCCCACAAAAACAAAGAAAAGAAAAAGAAAAATGTTCTCCAAGTATTTCAGCAATAGAACTGCTCAGAACTAAGAATTTTACCCTGTATATTTAAACTGTCAGCAGCTCCCTTCATTTATTGCACATTAGTGTCTATTCTGGAGTGGAACTTTATAACTTTATTTAGTCTATGCTATACAGTAAATGCATATTACTACTGTAAGTACATAACACTACTGTTAGCTGCTCAGCTGCCCAATACATTCAGGTAGTTGTGAACAAGAGAACTCTTCTTTCTTTTTCATTTAAAGAGACAGGAGCCACCACTTCTGTTAAGTGCAGTCTCAATCATAAACCAGCCATATCTTTGTCTTTTTGAAGTCATTTGGAAGTGGAAACCCATGAAAAAAACCTATTTCTTTATACACGGATCAAGTTATGTCAATCATAGAATTAATCCTGCTCCTTACAGCTGCAGTAGCACCATAAAGAACTTAAAGTAGAAGCTGGTCCAGTCTAGTACCACTGTAATTATGACTGGTAAGTATAAAAGAGAAAGGATTACAAAGCCAAAGTGTATTTAAATTTAGTAATGGTACTTTGGTTGATGAGAGCTTTTTAATGTATATTCATTTTTCAGCCCTTATGATTGGAAAAGAAAACAAAATAATACTAATAACTGGTAAATAATAAGACTAATAAAACCATATAAATATTTAGTGTACATTTTCCAGGCCAATATCTAGTTCTCTCAGTTTGGTTTCCTTTGAATGTAGAGGGAACAAAGCAAGATTGTCTTCAAACTTTTTGTTATAGAAAAAATCCAACAACCACAGTACACAGAATAGTCCTAAGTACCAAAATTAAAAAAAATTCTTTCATTTACAGTAACAGAGAAGATAATATATACTCTCTGTTATTTACACAAGTATAACTTCTGTTGGAGTCCACGAAAGAAATTTATCAGAATAAAATATTCCTTCAGGTAGAAAGTAATCAATACTTTTTAGATTTCTACACAAATCAGTATAGGATTTTGTTATTGTGGGATTTGTGAGTTTTTTTAATCAATAAAGTTGAGCAGCAGATTAGAATTTTTGTCAGAGTTCTTCTGCATCATGGGACAGTTCTCATTTAATACAGTCCACAAGTAATATTTTGCTTGTTTCATTTGGATAAGCCTTTGTGAAAAAAAAACCCTAAAATAGTTCTCAAAAGAGTTCTCTAAAAGTCAGGCCAATAAGAATTTCCATTTTCCAAATAAGAATCTTCTAAGCATTAATACAATGCAAATAAGAACAACCAGCACATAAGTTTGCCTTACACCAGGCTAATTTCTATTTCTTTTTCATGGCTGTAACAGATGAAAAAGATGCAGTTGAGATAGCAGAAATTCCCCTTAGGCCAGGTAACATTCTTATGTATGACAAACTGTAATTCTTCTCTGCAATAATCTGTAAATTATTCCTAAGAAAAGAGACTGCAATAAAAATGAAATGAAAAATAAAAAAGCCAAAGTGAAAGGAGGGACTCTCTCTTCTAGCAGCTAGAGCATTCAGGTCCATTTATCTTCCAAACAATCTCTGACTTTCTTACTTTCCAGGCAAATAGACTA
The DNA here is from genome assembly GCA_037834095.1 of Argya squamiceps. Taxonomy (NCBI): domain Eukaryota; kingdom Metazoa; phylum Chordata; class Aves; order Passeriformes; family Leiothrichidae; genus Argya; species Argya squamiceps. The sequence continues at coordinate 34,792,227 of JBBMKD010000170.1, read as the reverse complement.
CACAATTGTTTCTTTCATGAAAATGTTATCCCATACCTTCCCCTGAACCAAAATCTCAATTGCTGTATTTTCTGAGAAGTGAGACCTTGTCTATGTTGAAGAGGTGGCCTGCAAATATTGAAGAGGAGTGTCATCTAGTTATTGGATTCTGTAAGAAATGCTGAAACTACTCCCTACAAAGAGAATTTTTCAAACTAATCAAGAAAGCATGTAAACACTTTAAAAAATAGCCCTGAGCCACAGTATCAATAAATTTAATATTTCTGAATACCAATTTTGGACTTGAAAGCCTAAATCCAACTTAAAAGCAGCTAAATTCTTTACTAGCTTTAACTTTCAGTCTTACCTGTTGCCAGTGAAGTTTAGATTAAGTCAGTCAAACTCTGAAGACCTGAATAAATACCCTTAAGAATAAGGAACTATGCAACTTTTTAATGAGCAATAAAAATGCAGTAGATCATATGTATGATGTTTCTTTTCTAATACTAAATATATTGATATCCTCTTCACCATTTGACTGACTTCACTGGTCTGGCTGTGTCTGGCCATTTTTAAGTGGAAAGCCTTATTTCATCCTTTCATCAACAGAGGTTGGATTTATAAACAATCAAAACCAGAAAAAATAGTGCATGCAACAAATGCTGTTTCTATTAACTTCTTTCCAACATTGCAAATAAACATGTTTGAGATCACTGTTTCACACACCAATCTACTTGAAATCATGCACCATTTAGACCACATCTTCCTTTTGTAAATGGGAAAGTGTTTACTTGCACTGTAAATATATGTGCATACACATTTCAAACCTGCATACCCAGGCCATTAAAACACAATGCATTGAACTAGAAGTGTACTAGAAATATCCCAAAAAGGAAATTCCACTGTTTGAAAGTAATACTTGTCCAAGTTAATGTGTGTCATCATTAAGTGTTAGCAGAATTAGTAAGGACAATGATGTGTATCCTCTGTCATTATTCCTTCCCAATTTAGAGAGTAGTTTTGACAGAATTTGCAATAAAGGTCAAATTATGTCCTCAAACAGAGTCCAAGGAGTTATCTCTGTTCATATACAATAGAGAAGATTTAGCTATTTAACTAATCTAACTATTTTTTTCCTTGATGACAGTGTAAGTACCAAGAACAATGGAAAAGACATGAACAGCATTACTAATGCAAAGTTAATTATTCCAGGATCTGTCTCAGATTCACTGGCTGAATAATTTTAATGTTGATTTGTACAATATTTTATTTCATTGTTTTGCTCCTGATGAGTTTAGCATGAGATTAAAAAAGTTAGCTCAACAAACTGAGACACTAAAGTCTGGTTCTTTTATATTCTAAAGTGTTAATGGGACAAGTTAACATTCCATCTCAGAAATAGTATTCACATGTCTGCTGTTCATCTGCTGAGGTTCTCATTTCCATCTTCATAGCCCAGTTTCAAAATGCCACACCAAAAATACTCGATTTACTCATTTTGTACAACAGTGCATCTGAAGAAAAACTGAATTTAAATTAAGTGAAAGTTGGAGCTACTTCAGTTAACTAAAGAGAATAAATGGCTTGAAAAGAAAAGCCATAGGTTAAACAAACTGCATCTAAGATTTACCACAGACTCAGAAAACAGTCCTTGCAATGAGATTATATTGATGACTAAAAGGGACAAGATCCTGAAAAAATCATTGTAAAATCACAAAGGAATTAATTGTCAAAATATGGGGTCAAATATTTCCTACCTTCTAAGGATCATCTAATGACTCTTAGCAAAGAAGTTCTCTGCTATTAATAAATTTCCTTCAGAATAATATATTCTGAAATTTTGGCTGTGCCTTTTGGAGTGAAATATTAACTCTTAAGTAACTTCCTAAGAATGCATAAACCATGCCCAAAGAATAAAATGTAGAATTATTGTGAGAAAGAAAACAACCTCCTCATCAGATCTGGTCTAGGGTCCTAAGGAAACTGACAAAAACTCCACATTTTTTGCTGTTTAAAACCAGCCTAATAAAGCAAAAGTAAATGTTCCCTAGGAAACAAACTCATAACTGCACATGTGACCTGGTACAACTTTCTCATCAATAAAAAAGTGAGTTGTTTTTCCTTGTAATTACTGTCTGTATTAACAAATGCTAGATATCCTTGCATTGCCCAAGTGACAGACAAAAACATAAAAAAATAATTAAACAAGGCACTTTCATCAATCATTATGCAGAGTAATTGAGAGCAATTTACTTATCTTTCAAAAAGAGAATAGGAAAAAAAAAATCATTGAAAATGAAGGCAGACAACTATGCTAGTAAACACTCTGAAAAAAGTGAATAAAGAAGGAAGTTCATTAAAATAAGGCATTACAAAAAACTGAGATGTGAGCTTGGCAGGGACACAAATTAATATTGTCTTCAAGAGATTTTCTGAGGAAAAAAACCCAACTTCCCAAAGGATCTAAAGTTTCCAATCCATGCACTGTTTCACTGCTTCACCTTCCATTTCCTTGTTTATTTTCCTTGTTCCTTTTTAATGTGGCTATTCTTCCTTTTAGAGCTCTATTGTCATGTATTTCATTTCAGTTATAATCTCTGGATTGACTGAGACTCCAGATCACAGAAGAATTTCAAGCAACCATAATCAAAGGGATAGGGATTAGCAAGGAAAGGCAAAGGTATTCTCAACTGATCCCTCTCCACCCCTACAATTCACAAGCTGCCAAATATGGGGTGTAGGTTCAACAACAGTTCTTTTTCAGTAATTTTACCATATGTTCGTCAGCAGGGGCTGTCCAAACTTGTGTTGTCATACATGAAAGTAATGAGACACCAAGGGAATCACAACTTTGTTGCTAATATAGAGGCTAAGAATTTTTTCAGTGCTTTGGCAAATGCAGGAAAGACCATTTGAACCCAAGTTGTGTAAACAGACACACTCACATATTGTTCTGACTTCTGACTATGAATCTTTTATTTAGCCTTACTTAATAGAAACTATTCAGGTTTTCCTCATGGTATTAACAAATGAGATTTATTTTACTCCTTTTTTAAAAAATTCAGTCGAAAACCCCTACCTGGTTTCTTCTTTCTTTGACATCTTCAGATATTCTGCATGGTTGTGTAGTAGCTATCAGACTTTAGGAGTTAGGATGAAAGATACCAAAAAACTAGGACATAGTGCTTCACAGCACGAACAGCATTGAATCCTGCAGAATGCCATATGTTTCAAGATCCCATCAGCTCCCAAAGGGTAACACTTTACAAGTTTGGGTCTCAAAAGATTTTACTTACTCCTACAAGAAGTGAAAGATGAAGTTAACAGAAGATAAATGCTATATATAGTCCCTTTTTATGAAATTATATTTTTAAAACAAAGTACAGCTCTTGACGGAGATTTATTTAAGATGTCAACATGTTTTATTTATATAGCTTTTATGAAATACATGTTTATTTAAATGGATGAATCTTCTGGTTACTTTCCTATGCTGTCTTAGGTGATGTAAATTGTATTAGTCTCATTGATAGTTCTCTTATGTCTTTCTCTAGAAACTACAAAATTCCCTGTGAAGGAAGAATAGTCTTCGCTGAGAAAATTTTATAATATTTAGATTAAGGAAAACAATTCAAAATTGTGGGTCATTTTAATTGGGATTATTATTTCATTTCACCAACTATTCAGTGCTAAAATCTTTATAAATAAATATTTTAAACACATACACTGTCTTCTTGAAACTTATACTGTCACTAAAGATGAATGTCAGCAGTCAATGTTTCCACTGTGAGCAATAGACAAAACACATTTCCATGCTTGCTTTTTCTTCAGACAATAATACAATAAATTTATTTTATTAAGCATCATCTGCAACATAGACAAATATTTATGTGCAATGCTTTGCTTACCTGAGTTTTACACAAGGATACCATATGATTGATGCAATGTTTTCAACAACCTTTGGTTTTTCAATTCCATGAAAACTCATTCTATCTATACATATATAAATTACACAAATTTATGATGAATCCATGGGACAACAAGTTTTTCAGGTCACTTCACTCATAATTAGAACTAATTAAAATGTGCCAAAGAAAGGATAGAAATTTATCACTGCTCATTAAACCTGTAAAGACTGTGTTAATTAGATGTCAGACTCAGTAATTCACATAAATATTTACTGCCAGTCTAAATTTAGTGAAAAAAATAAACACATTTATAGCCACTGCAACAAAAAGGAGAGAGGTACTGTTGAATTGAAAGGGTTAAAAGCTTTCTATACAACAAATCTCATTCTTATATGCTTTTTTATCTTGAAAACAATGTGTGAATTCTTCTGCTAATTTCCCCCAGAATTTATATATTCCTTTGACAAAAGCAAAAGATTATGTCCCACCCTAATTTTTCTTACATCTTATTTTCAAATATTGCTGCATGAATTGTCATACATTAATTTGCAAGAATTTATTGAAAATCAATATTTAATAATTGTTATTACACTATTGCATCACCTGTGTTCTTACTGAAGGACATTATACTGTTTTAGCACCTACAACCAGGAAGGGATTCCATTGTGTTCCCCAAAATTTATAACCAAAGCCTTTAGTGGTTCAACTGATCCTTTCCACAGGACATCTCAGAAGTCAAACCATTTTAGTATAAGACACTGAATGCACTGATTAATTTGAGAGAAAATCATTAATTCAAGACATAATTCAGAATGTAATAGCATAGATTGTGCTATTACAGATTAGCTACATGTATAACTTGTAACTACAATGTCACTAGACTCTTCATGGGGCTGCTGATCACTTAGAAGAGGAAGGTATGTTGATAAAAATTGAGAATTTTCCTTTGTGAATTTCTAGAGGAGGAAGAAGTACCTCATCCAGTCCTTTCTCATTTGAATAATTCAATGGCCAAAAAGGGATGTTTAGATAAGCACAACTCCCAGGATCAAGACCTATTTACCTTGGCTAACCTCAAGCCTTCATAAAGCAATTTTAGTTTCAGACATTAATTTATAGTATCATACAGTCATTTAGGTTGGAAAATACCTCCAAGATCATTGAGTCCAACTGTTAACCCACCACTATTGTTCATCACTAAACCACATTATTAAATGCTACATTTACAAAAGTTTTAGATACCTCCAGGGATGGTAACTCAACCACTTTCCCAGGCAGGTGTTCCTGTGTTGGACAATCCTTTTGGTGAGGAATTTTTTTCCTTATATCCAAGCTAACCTTCCTCTTGTGCCTCTTGAAGTCATCTCCTCTTGACCTAGCTCTTGTTACTTGGAAGAAGAGACTGACCCCCACCTTGCTGCCATCTCCTTTCACGCAGCTGTAGAGCACAACAAGGTCTCCCCTCACCCTCTCCCAACTCAGTCATATTTTCTTCTAAGGGTCCAATTAATACCCCAAAAATGCTCTCACCCTGAAAGAAGCTGATTTAGTTGCCTCCCTCCCCCAATGCTCCCCCCAAATCCCCACCTAATCAAAATACCCAAACGATTGTGGGTTACTTGGAATATCAAGCTGCCACTTTTCAACAAACCAAACCAACAAACAAAACCCATGTAGAATTGTGAAGTAATGGTGTCATCAGGTTTAAATAACACATCTGTTCCAGCTCCCACTCACAAAGTATACTTTACTTATATCTTCTCATCCTTTTTGCAACTCTTCATCTGCACTGTGACAGTGACAGATGCTTTTTTTGAGTTCATTTTAGCTGATTGTTTGTAAGAGGCAAAGTACCCACAGATGTCAGCTGTTGTTCTATCAGACTTCCTGAGACAATCAGATAAATTTGGAACAGACAGTGAAAGTTAAACCATGAATACATTTAGAACAAGGCTGGAAATAGTACAAAACTGTTCTTTTCAATGTGATTACATGCTATTTTATCGCAGCAGCAACACAATCCCATCACCAGTCAGAAAGACACACAGACAGCTCTCATTTCGTCTATCATAGTCTCAGCTTTTGTAAATCAAATGACTGTTTGTACCAAAAACTAAAATTGCTACACTGTGAAAGAATGAAAGCAGCCCTTGGTTTGATGATCACCACATAGAGCTCATGACACCTGACAAAAGTGTTTAGCCAAACATAACTTCCAGCACTTGACTGTGCAGAGACACTGATGAAGATACAGGTGATTTCTCATGGAATTTGCTCTCAATTGTCATTTGCATTGTGGAAGTGAAAAGCAAGAGCAATAATATATTTTTTCAATGCTTTCCTCTACACCTTAAGCACAAAGAATTTGAGTCCTTGGCAATTTGTTATATAATGTAAAGGTACAGTTTTTAAAAATTATTTTACAGCTAATCCCCTACCAACTGATTTTACAGCATTGCAAGTATCATAACCACTTAAAGTATGTGGACCTTGTAAAAATTTATCACAGTTACATTAGTAGTACATGCCATGATGGCAAACATGAGCACTGGATAACATAAAAATGTCGTTTAGAAAAGAACAAAACTCTATGAATTTATCTTCAAATGCTATACTTAAAAAAAAAAAGAGGTATATGGATTGCATAGTTACTAAATTGCTTTAAAAGTCTATGAAGAGTGGACAGTGCAAACACACAAAGGAGGTTAAAATGCTGAACACAGGGAATATTAGAGATTTTTACATGACAGTGAACCAAAAAAAATCTGCAAGGAGCTGCCTGTTGATGGTTTTCTTTTCAGAGAGAAAATAGGAGGAGACATTTCTGGCAAAAGACGTAAATCATGAAAGGCAATTGACCTGAATCCCAAATATATCTTCCAGAGGGCTTTGTCTAGATCTCTGTACCTCTGTTATCCAAATTGCAGGGTACTTGTTTTAAAATGTTCAACACACTGAATGTAGATGCTGTGTGTGTTAAATGAAGATCTGTAAACTGGAGTACACTGGAAAAGGGGAGAAAATCTTATGCACAAGCAGCTTGCAGATACCTAGGTGAGCAGACAGGCAATCCTCTCTGAGAACTCAGATCAATTTGATTGCTAAGGAGCATGAAATAGGAGCAGATTAAATGTGCCAGAGGAGTAAAAGATAAAAAACACCTGGCCATTAAAAAGACTCAAAGAAGATGCCTAAAAGTATTGGAAATTTTTCCCAAAATACTTCGCAATTTTTTTGTCAGACTCCCACTTTCCCTCCTCCCATCTTTCACTAAAGCCCTCAAATCCTATAACATGGTGGAATTTGAGAAAAAAACCCACCTGATTTAATTATTTTTGCCTTTTTTAGTCAACAGTCTCAAAGTAGTCAAAAGTACGTTTAAATTTTTGCCCTTTTATCAAAAGTGTTTTCTTTCAGGAAAATTGCCCTGGTACTCCTTGCTTGCATCTCTTCATAATCTCTTTGTTTTATAATTTTGTGCTGTACCACAGGGACAATCAAGGAGAACTTACTCAGCCTTCTTGTAAAAGACTATGCCATGAGGTTTAATACACTTTTTGTACCAATGCAAAAACATGCTCTTTGCCTTGTGAAGATTTCTTTTTTTAACTGAAGATGTTTCAATCTCCACACATCATGTTCTCCTACTGCCAAGAATGGGAGAGAAGGACTAATAAAATATGAGTTTAAAACAATAAAATAAGTATGACTAAAACCAAGCTCTGGTCTCAGAAAACGAGAAATGTGGAGATATTGCTTCAAACTTTAAAACTTTTACTAATAATTCATTGTATTTTTTCTGTTTTATTAAAACAGAATCAATAAATCATGTTGGGGTTTTTTTTCAGTATTACCTGTACAATCATTTGCTGTGCTTAGTAAGAACAATGAATTTTCATTATCTCATGAGAATACTTGAAGTTTATAAAGTGATTTTTCATTATATGTTCCCAAGTTGAATGGCTTAAGTATAAAGCCATTTTTATATGCTTCAGCTAATACAAAATAGTAGGCTTCAGTATTAAATAAACAAAGAAACAAAACCCCCACAACAGAAACCACAGGAAATCAGTGTGACTGAGTGTAAAAAATACACATTACATATCCAGATATAGCTATGATCCTTTGTATAACCTTCTAAGGGTAACACAGGGGAAGTTCCAGCAGAATTTCTGGAATCACTATGTGTCATCCTGTGCCTGCACCAGGTGTCCTTACAAGCCGGGCTCAGTTTGATGGCAATGCACAAACCCAGCCTTGGGTGTTGAGGGGTACCCTGCCTATTGTCTCACCCTCTACTCCGTGAAATTGTGGGTGACTCATAATGAATAATCATATATTTCAGCCTCATGAGAATGTTTCTGAAGCTAGGAATACTGTCTCCCACTAAGTTTAGTCTGGAAATTATGGCCTCATGATCTGTAGAGGTTATGCAGTGCTGCAAGCAGGCATGGGCTGCTTTGTATCTTCTGATTGGTTGTTCTGCATGTGAATTGCACCTAGAATTACTGGCATATAACAGATTTAATGAGTTTATGCCTTGTGTACATAATCTAAACACATGTACAGGTAGTTCATCTGATGCTTTTTAAAGTTATCTATCTTGTTAGACAGACATGGCTTTGCTAGACGTGGACAAAATATATAGAATTTGCAGATAAGCCACATCTTGGTTGGTATCAAAGTTTATTAAGATTACCAGATATACCGAAACTCCAGATAAGTGTAAATCTTTCAGGTCATTCAAGACAACTTTTCAGGGTAGAGAAAAAGAGAGAAAAAAAATTGAAAAAAAAAATTGAATTACACAGTCCAGATACCAGAGGTCAGAGAAAGGGGCTTGGAAGTAATTTTATTTCTATTTGGTTTTCTGAGTCCCTGATAGAACTAGAAAATACAGCTGTTTTGAAATTTCTTCCTAAACCACATCCCTTCTAGAAATAGATTCTTTAAGATGGAGAGATTAAGCTTTACCTCACGGAAATAGTGAAACTGGTGCTCAAGGCTACAATCAAATATCAAATGCTACTCTGCACTAAAGATTAGAAAGCCACTGCAAGAAGGATGAAGGATATTGATATTTACTAGAGGTCAAGAAGCAAAAAGAGGTTTTCAAGTATTTTTTTTCAAGTACAGGCTATCTTGCCTAGGAGATCTGTTGGAATCTGAAGCAGCTCTACACCTGCCCAAAATGTTCTGCCTCTAATATGTTGTATTTCATGTGAAAATTTTATATACATAAGAAGCCTAGAAGTCATAAAAAAGCTAACTGAACCACTACTTTTATCCATACATGTCTTACACTACATAAAACTGTAACTTAAGAGAGAAAACCTGCCAAGACCTACAAAATTATAAAACTATGATTTTTGTCATTTACCATCAACTAAAGCAAATAAATATTTGTACAGAATTGAAAGTTATTAGGTTTTTTAAGCTTTCTGGAGTACAATCTCATTTTGCAGCTGAATCGTGTAGTGCAAATATTTAACAAATATTCTAAATTAATATAGTCTAGAAAAATATTGCTTGTATTTCACAAGAAAAAGTGGTAAAATATAAATTGTTGGAATTTTTTCCTTCTATGTACAACTAGCAAAAATAGTCTCTACTTCTCTACTAATACTTCAAGATAATAATGTTTATTTTTCAAGTTTTGTGATATCTTTCTCTTATAGTTTTCTTTGGATACAAAACCTACTTTTAATGAAACAATAATTGGTAGTAAATGGTACATAGTCAAATGCAAATCATAAAATACCCAGTTGTAGAATTTCATAAAATACGCATTTTCTCAACATCATAATGTCTGTGCAACTTTTTGTTTAGACCATAAGTGTGTAACATGCTTTCATAATAAGTGAAAATATTCATTACTTTCTAACAAAATACTGTTTGACTATTTCTTCTTTAGGCCATTTCAAAAACTATATTGAGAGTATTTTACAGGAGTTAGGTGTCATTGACCATTGTTTAATTCCTTCAAGATAATGGTAAAAAGATAACCTTTGAAAAATCCTATCTAGCCAAGATTACATATGTGATAACATGCAAAACCAAAACCACCTTGTTGTGTTTTGTCTTTTCAGGGTGCATTAACAAGAAGCTGAGAGAACTGTGCTATTTCTGAATACAACCTGGAGTAAGGTGTACAACCATTTTTTTTTTGTTTACTCCTAATAACTTGTTTGTATGACTACTCATATCAAGAAAACATCAACACTGAAATTTAATACTTTGACTGTAGTAACAAGTCTAGATTTACAGAAACAGCAGGTTTCATTGAACGATTCAAATAATGTTAGCACAGTGAAAAAGGCAACTGAATATTTAATAGTAATAGAAAATTCGTTTTTCTGAAGAGTTTTATTTTCCACATTTGATAGTCTGCTTTGTTTATCTAAGGAAGCATATATACACATGGTAAGTGATGTTATGACCTACTTTTGAACAAAGACACTGTACTAAATCAAGCTCAAGATTAGATTGGATCTGTGTTTTGCAGACTACTTACATTTTCACTGTTTTATTAAAAAGCAGCATTTAAGACTGTGAGATGCCAAAGTGCCTCTATACAAATTTTATTACACACATTAAGTATTTTGTCTAACCATACATTTGAAATACAAGATAATTGCTTATAAGAGGAGAAATGAACCTCCTTTGTAAGAATGGCAAGTAAATCAGCAGTAACAGAAAAGGTGTTCATTGATCTGGCTATATTCCAGTATAATGTCTCATCACTCTATGGATAAAAACAAATTCATGGCATCAGCAATACGCAACTAATTCAAACACCATTCCCATAGAAATGTAAAGAAGTTAGATAACTGTCATATCCATACTAATTTGTATACTGGGGAGCTGCACTGTATTTTCTGTTACTCATTTGCTGTCAAATCTTTCATGAACATATGCTTGGAAAATCTGAGGCACGGAGCAAGTGAAAAGATTGAACTCAGGTGAACAACCCACAGATCAGAAAAAGGACAGGATTTTCTCTGTGACTGTGGAAGCTCAAAAAATTCACATTTGGATAAAAAATTTAATGCATGTATAAATCTGCCATGGTCCGTTTGGGTCATAAAGATCCTCTTTGTCTTTTTAAGTGCAATCTTGAGAATGCTTCGGTTTAAAAACCAATAATACCATGCTATTTTAAATTACTCCCAGACGTAACAGGCTATCCAGTTTAAAGCTGACATTAAGGAACTGGCTATTTTCCAGTGTTTCTGATTGCACAAGATCCAAACCTAGCTGTGGTTGTACAGACAAAATGGCACCTTTTTGGATCACTATTCAAGCTGATGTACTCAATACCACAAAGAAAGATGAAATGTCAAACCTAAATAATGTATAAATTTTGAGGCTTTTTCAACAGAACAATTTATCTTGATTTCTGAATGGCCCATATTCCCAAATAAATAAAAAAACCCCTACCCTCACTGTTCTATGAATTAAGAAATGAAGTCTGTTTACATCAGTAGCAATTAAGTCTAACCTTGATTAAATATTATTCCCGGAACAGATACTGCTGACTTTCATCCATCTAGGATAGCTGGGAAGATAATACAACATTATAGAGTAAAGCTGAATCATGAAACTGCTTACTATTGCTTTCTAACAGGTGTACACTCATCAGGACAGGTGGGCAACAACCCTGCAAACATCTGATTTGTGCTTTCACTACGAAAATGAAAAATTTTCATTACTTCTAACATTAATCTGAAGATACAAGTCTCGCCATGGCAAACAGATGACTAAGCAGCCACCATTTATCTTAATTAAAGTTTGTCTTAATCAAGGTACTGTCTGTGAGATATAATGCTACTTAAGACTAAGTTTCTGGGCATAGTTGCACGGTTCCCAGTGGTAACATCGATCAAGCTAAATGTATAACTTCAGCTTAGACCTGCTAAAAACATAAAGAAGGAAACAAAGAAATGCAAAAATTAATGAAATCGAACATAGATAGTTCCTTATCCATTGCGTAAATACTTCAAATAGCTACTATGCTACATTGCAAAGCCATTTTTTTTCCTCACTGATATACATGCCATATATTTTCAAGGGCCTTTCCCAAATACATATTCCTAATTTAAGTGAAATTATTGCTGAATTCTTCAAAGAATAAAGAACAAAATTTGATCCATCCTAAAGATTTTGGTAAAACTGGAATTTTAAAATTATTTTGAAACATTACTTCTCCATTTATGTAGAAGTACATTCTAAAAGTAGCAAGAAAGGTCATACTGAAAGAGAAGACATTTCACTTTCTAAAAAGTTCTCTCTTTCATCTGCTCCACTTTGAATCTATAAATTACCTGGTTTTAACTTCAGAACACATGAATCCTGTACCAAGAAAAGAGTTTTTAGAAGATCAGTAGATCCTTTTTCAGAAGGATGAAAACCAGCTTCATTTGTTCAAGAATTTCTTCAAGTTTCAGAACATCAGGTAAGGGAAATAGGCAACAGAAGATAATTATTTTCTATTCTACTGTTAATTTCTTTTTCTTTTGCCTTCATTCCAGAAATCAATTTAAACTGTGATACAGCTGTAAATTCACTCTTTTCAATGAACCGTGTAGCTCAGTCTATAGAAAAGTGTCCTTGGCTACATGAGTCTACACCATGTACCTGATGTACATTCTTGAGAATGTTCCTTTATCTTTAAGAACTCTGGAAACAATGAAGAGAGTATATCAGAGAAACACATTTTTCTTAGGGACAGGGATAGTCAGCAATTCAGCAATGAAGAGCTCACCAAACAGCCTGCCTGATTCTCAAGAGCTAAAAATAAAATAAGCTGATAAGAGTTGAGCAAGTAAATTCCTACAAAGGTCAAAACTCTAAAAGAGAAAGAAAATAAGATAAACAGCTCAACACCGTGTATCTGTAAGCAGCAGATGTCAAAAGAAGGATGACAATCAGAAAGCACCTACAACTCCAATAGAACATTTAAGTGCCCTCAGTGGGTTTTAAAGTTTTCATTAATTAAGAATGGGAAATCAATCTTAAAACTATTAAAGAAGATTAGGGAAGATTAACATGAAAGACTACAGGAGCTAATACTGGGGTTACAGTTACAATTTTAAAAAAGCAACAGACTACTAGTGTGTACACAGCTACCCAGGACAAGACAATTGCAATTCAACCTGAAAAAGAACTTCCTAGCAGAAAGGAAGTTCTGGGCCTAAGCAAAGATTACTAAAAATGCCAAAACAAAAGGAGACCTAAAGCTGAAAGAAACACAAAGACATTAAAATCAAACTTTGCAGCTCCACCTGTTGGAATTAAGTGCAAGCTCATTCTAAATGCTGGCCTGTGACTTCTTGTCATTACCAGAATGGGGGGCTGCCCATTTTTTCTGCAATTTTCACTATATTACTGGCCTGAGGCTACAATAGAAAGCAAAGAATAATCAGATAAATCTGACCTAAGTTAACCTATTTTCTTTCCAAAACCGTTCCTCTTTGAAATATGTACATATCTGGATTTACATTTAAAATTATATTTACTCAGATTTGGCCCCTGATTTCCAGAAAAGCAGCTAACAGAGACACAGTACTGATAACTTCAGCAATTACAAGGATTTGTAGTTGCCATTGTTATTCCCTATTACACTTCCAGCATTGACCCACTGCTGCAGATATAAAACCAGCTCAATATTAATTTCTGAGTCATATTCCTCTACTGCTTTTTTCCCCTTTTTTTCCTTCATTTAGAGTTTACAGACACAGTAGAGAAACTAGTGTCTCCCATTGAACTTGCTGTTGTCTTAAAGATTTGAAAAGAAAAGAAAGAAGAGCAGCCACCGGCTGTTTAGTATGAGAAAGCAGAGATCAATACTCATTTTTTGGCATCAGAAAAATTAAAACTGGGTTTACTGGGCTTTCATTTCAAGAAGAAAGAAGAAGGACTCAGAGAATTGCATATATCAGGATAAAAGTCTATATTGTACTGACCAGAAACCATTCCTTTTCTCTGCATAAAGAGAGGTAAATCTTATATACCATGAGGATCCTCAAAACTGACAAAAATTACACTGCCACTAATTACTACAAAGTGGTTAAATAAAAGAGGTGAAAGGAAGCAATATTTTATTACTGACTTAGGAGGCAAACCTCAAATGCACAGAGCTATGACTTTCAACATGAAAGTCATATCAGAAAATTAATATTATATTGGGACAAATTCTTAGCAATCTTTCTGGATTAGCTGTGCCAAGGACAAGATGGCATAGATATTTTCCTGCCCTTCATTATATGTTAAATAAATCATGAGGTTTTGGCACGTTTAGATGATTGACTTATTAAAAGACATACCATCAGGTTTCCAACATGAATTCCTAAAGGTTATTGTGCTCAATGAAAATATTAATTCAGAATTGAAATAAATGCAGTAGTAGCACCAGTAATTTAAAATTAAGCATCTTCTTTAAGCCTAAAAAAAATAATTTAAACCAACAAAATGGTTTAATTTTATCTCATTGCACTACAATGAGTAAGTTACTGTGGATGTAACTCAATAATATTGAGGTTTCAGGAAGCTGGCAGGACCTGGATTTGTCATGGGAAAAGCAGGCTTGGTGTTCAGCTCTGTGATGCAAACTTAATTTTTACAGCAGGTAAGTGCTGCTATTGCTATAGGAAAGCATAAATAAAAGAGTTTACAAGTTACATGATTTGCAATTCTTCTGAGGCCACAGTAAATATTAAAATAGAGACAGATTTCAGCTTTTTCATTGTCAGAGATATTGTAGCACTGTTTAGTCTGTAATTAGTTCAGCAACTTTCCCCACAGAGGAGACCATCCTATTACTCAATCTGACTCTCTCTACCACATCAGTATCACTGAACTTTAATACATGGTCTGTTGCCTTGGCAGGGACTCATCAAGAATTGAAAGAGCTAGAAGCAAAACAGTTTTTCCATGTTTAACACAAGCATAACTCTGCAGTAATAGACAATAGCAATAAAAAATGTTATATCCAAAAAATAAGAGTTGGTCAAGCATAGTCAGTAAGTCCTCACCCCCTTCAGATAAACTCTACCCTGTGGTGAAATTCACACCCATTAAACTATTGGTTGGTCCTTTATCCTTTTTAGCCTGGATGAGAGGTGATAATATGGAGTAGTGAATAGGATTTTGCTCCTGTTTCGGGATGCTGTGGTGTTCTGCTGAGGTAAACCAGTTCTAAGACAACAGGACCTAAACTTTACTTGGCAAGGTAGATACTGGCAACTGGAAAAATATCACCATATCAGTCTCATTGTCTGGGAGGAAAACCGATTTGGTGGATTAAAATCTGGTGTAAGGATCCTGCACTCAGCAATTCCTAGCAAATAGTTTTTGCAATCAATCTCTTTGCTGACTGGAGTACAAAGGAGGTCTGATTTCTATAATGCACTTCCGTACAATTAAGCTTTTGTTAATGCAGAGTATGCAAATATGCAAACATGCAAGTACACAAAAATCCCCAGTGCTCAAAAGACAGGATAGAAGAACCAGGTTTTTTTAAAACTGGATTTCTTAGATTTCTTAAAATTTAATCATCAAATTACACAACAGCTACTAACTTTATTATCCCTTGTTAAAACAAATTCTCTTTTGATTAAAATTGTTTATACTTTCATCTCCTTCTCAAACACTTTTAATGTTTAACCAGTCCTTTACTCCACCTCAGTGTTTTTTCACAATTTTTCCAACAGTAAAAGTGAGTCCCACAGAGTAGTAAATTCTAACCTTGTCTCTAAGCTCAGCCTTTCATTCACCAGCCTCCAACAAATCCTTTATTCCTTGCCTCCACCTTATCCATATAAAAAAGCAGTGTTGGAGTTGCTCACAATATTTACCACAGAAAGACTTTAATTAGACATCCTCTCTAAGTGTTGGAATCAATTTTTTATTTTAAAGAAAAGGAAACACACCAATCAGTGATCGAAATCTAAAATAAGTGTGCCCAGGGCCTTTCCCCAAGTTTTAGTTCAAGCAGTTTACAAGTGCTGTAAGAGAAGCTTTAGTTGGGTTTCACAGGTACTTTTCTGTAAAAAGGTGAAACACTTGGTGATGTGCAGCTGGCTTGAAATTGTTGGTCCCAAGGACTAAAAATCATGACCCTGTTTCTACAAAATTGGAGGAGTAAACAGAAAAAAAGCAAATTCAAACTCAGATCATGTCCCTTTTTGACAGCTCTATTTTTGTTACAGATTAGCCTGCTTGTGAACACTAAAGAATGACCTCAATGCCTTTAGTACAATATTACTTCATACTTCTAAACTTTTATGTGCAACATGCTAAGGCTGAGATTTCTTTTATTATATAACTGAATGCCAAGGATTTTTGTACAACAACATTTCACCACCTGGAAAACATTAAGATTTTTAATAATGAGTATTGCTGAAATCTCTGAACAACCTCACCAAGGTGGATCTATGCCTGTTTGCTAAACCCTGCAGAAAGTATTCCAAAACCTGCTGGAGTCATGCCTGTCATGGAGTCATGCAGTACCATGACGGCCTAGGGGTGACTTGGCAATTGCAGACCTGGGCAGTCTCAGGTCATAGATCTAGACTCAAATACCAGAAGCAGCATCCAGGCAGCTGTAACTGAGCTCCTGCCACACTGTGCAAATTTTGGCCGAAGTTCTGGGCACTGTGGTGGTGTTTCTTAGGATGTTCCGCTTGCATGAGTCTCTTTCATAATTTATATTAATGCTTAAGGCACAGAATGGCAGAAATTAATCTGATTACAGGGAACTGAGACCTTAGGAGGATGAAAAGCAAAGAGAATGCATCTGGAAAAAGGTAGGATGTCTAACTATGCAAAACCTGAAATCAGGTTTTAAAATTCTATGCAAAAATAGTGTACCTTGAAAATAGAGTAGATAATGAGTGCGAATCAATTTATTATTCTAATAGACCTTGGAAATATTTAATGGAAGCCATGGATAAACATTATTGTGAATCATGATACATTAAAAAAAAACAATTAAATATTATGAAATGGTAAAAATGCAATTACAGTCAACATTTTTGAGAGATTTTTCAATGTTATGAAACAGCATGATAATATAATTAAGTTTGTTTCTATTTAGACATTTTAGCAATATTTAATATCTTTTTCTTCAAAATGAACAGTGAGCTGTTTTATCTTAGTTATTAAAATGTATCTTAAATAAGTTTTATATTGAATGTTTCCAATTTTTATATAGAAGATATATATATATAGGTAAAAACATACCCAAGAACTGGGAAAATAAAAAAGGAAAAAACGCATCAGATCAGGTAAATTTGAAAAATCTGTGTTTTGAGCATGGAGTAGCAATCTTTTGATCACTAAAAACCAAAACTTAATGAAAAATTATATTTTTCGTTCCTGTCTATTAATTTATTTGAATGCTCTGTTTCCTCCAGAAAAAACCATGAGGATGGGCTTTTCTGTTTTTCCCATGTTACTTTGCGGTGGTTTCTCCCTGGGAGCAGCTCACTGGCTGTGGCTGCTTACCCCAGACCACCTGAGTCAGTCCGTGTGTGTCCCTCAGATCTGCTGGCTGGAAGTGTGGATGAGGCTTTGGAATGACGAGCGGGCTTCTGCCGAGGTTTTGGAAGGTGTTTATTGATGCAGCTCCATGTGCAAAAAGCACAGGCTGACCTGTCCTTCTCCCTCACGTACCCCAGCACATAGCCTGAGGCAACAGGAGAATTCGGGCCAATGGATGGGAAGGGGTTGGGTGTTCTAGAAGGGGAGACTTGGCAGAACAATGGGAAGGGGCAGGTGCCTGAGCACCTGGTCAAATGAGAAATGATCTCTCTTCAAGTTTCCAGGGTGATTGACAAGGGGCTCCCCTCTGGGAGGCACCATAGGGGTCTGGGGATGGGTGAGAGGGTTCGGGAAGGGACATATCAACATGATATAAATAAAATACATATGAAACTCTGAAAGGCTTAACCATGCACTGCAACATTACTTGAATCAGACCTTGCCAAGAAAAACAGGTACATCACAGTGGAAGAGCCAAGAGGAGATCCAGTGCTAAAAGTCTGACTGCTAAACTTCACTAGCTCAAGAAAAGACAGTGTAGATTATCTTTATAGCTGCTAATATTCTTTACAGCTACAAATATTAAAATTTGTTCAAAATCTGAATCTCTATTTAAAACATTGTCTTTTAGAAGTAGAGAGCAGCCAATCTTGCCTGCTTCAAAGTAGTTTGAAAAGGTTAAAATATGAAGTTTTAAGTTAAAGTATATTACCATAAAAAAAACCCAAACAAACTTAGGAAAGTTCAAAAATTTTGATCTGATTATATTTTACTAATTATCTATAAATGTTTTAATGTATTTCTCAGATGCATAACTATGCCCTAAGAATTGCTTGGAGCATTCCCTTGTTACAATATGAATAAATTAGGATGTCTCTGAGATCTATAACAAATGTCTTAATGAGTATATCAAATCATAGAACAGTATATCTAGTTCTTTCAAGATAAAGTTGTGTAGATCAGAAAGAAACTCCATTATAATCAGAGGTATCACTAGACTATAAAATCAAAGAACCAACAGATAGGCAGTAAAAAACTCAATTTGTTGCAGATATTGATCCGTTCTACATGTATCAGGTCTACTCTCACGTTACTGGTTTGCCAATAGAAGGCCTAGATCAGAAGAAGATGAAGTTGATGGAAACTTTCCACTTTTCGAAGAGGAAAAAGAACAAAATTGTCATATTGACCTAGATCACATGTGGCAGATACAACAAAGAGAACAAACATGGTTTAAAATAAGCCTGCTGCCAGGGAAAAAAAAAATCAGAACCCTAATCTTTCTCATCAAAATCATGTCCCTGCTGAGTCTACTGTAAACTGGATGAACAATTAAATACAACTCATCATGCTCTACTTACAAATTTGAAATCTTACTGAAAGTTTCCTTTGTTTTGACTTTTTTTTTTTTTCCAAGGCATATATTTTAAGTTAAGAGGTAGATAGGTGCTGCAAATTGACTAGTGAAGCCACCTGGAAGTTGATTTTTATAAGGAGGGAGGAAGAGAAGAAAAAGAGAAGAGAGGAGAGAAGAGGACTCATAACTAAAAAATGTTAGTAACTTGAGGCCAGTGAAAAGACCCACTTCAGGGATATTGACTTTACTGAGTGTACTGTGCTGGCAACATAAAAATGACAACTGTTTATTTACCAATTTATTTCCTACTGAAAACAAGCACCATCCTTAGCTTTCAAACTCAATCTGCCTTAGCGTGTTCATGGAAATATTTCTGTCTGTTCATTCATTTCTTGCCTCCAACCCCATAAATTCTGATATTTGGTTCATTTCAATCCATTTCAAAAGGAGACAGGAGTTATTGCTGTGTATTTCATAATGGAGAATGGAGGACTTTGGTTTGGTTTTTTTCCCAGAAGGCATGTGATTCAGGTTCAATATTTTTATATTCTCTTGACCTTTCAGCTAGCCAGTTATAAAACACACTGCTAATTACACTACATGTATTTTGGAGATAGCCACTGCATTCACTGCCACTTACCATGGCAGTACTCAAGGAGCAAGGGAAATACATGAGAGTATGGTAACAGCCTTTAAAGCTGAAAGGATCTGGAAAGATCATGTTATGGGAGGAGGAGAGGGTTGTGAGAGACAGCTGTTTGCTGCAGTAGATATAAATAGATATAAAGTATCAAAACCCCTGTTTAAATAGAATACTGCACAGGCTGAAGGCACCAATACAGTACCTACACCAGCTTCCCTTTGAAATTTTTCCAGTTCACTTCAATATAAAAGAATTTATATCTTTAAGAGAAAATAGGAGAAATAGTTTCCTACAAAATCTACCATAAATTTAGCTGATTCTGAAAAAGTATAAACCACAATTGGTTATTGTGTACATCTGATTTTCTTCAGGGTTGACATTCTTTACCCATACCCAGTCATACAGGATTAGAAGTAATCTTTTCTTATGCTGATCAAGGCACAGAGTTTTCTGGGAAGCTCCCATCTTCTGTCTAAGTGGCACATCTAGAGTGGCACATCTGCCATTTTATGGTATTTCCTCCCAGCTGTGCTACTATGGTTGTAATCCAGAACAAAATGCAGTCAATAAAACTTGCCCTTAAAGATGGATACTTAATAGAGCTGACTTCCACCAGACAAGTATAAGAGAAAGAAAGGCATTTCCTGATAAAAACAAAATTAACCTTAAGGTCTCCAGCAATAACCATAACTCACATAATGTTATATAAATAAAATTTCCTACAACATATTCTTTGAAAACAAGGAACTTTGCATGCATTGCTTTCCCTTCTTTTCCCCTGTACCCTTTGCCACAGCTTGCAAAGCTACTCCTCCACTAAATATATTTAATGTGCTCAGGAGCATCTTCAGGCACTGCCGTTATCCTGGCACTAAACTGCTTTCTCTGTAAATTCTCTTATGCTTTAAGGGGAGGTGACTATTTCCAAACTGCTTTTTGGAGGCAGCCACTGTCACTGCACAGTCTCATATGGCACCTGAGAACCATCTGCAAGCCTCTGGGTCAAAACTGAGGCAAGACTGTTCCAACAATTCATCAACATGACAGTTAAGTTCCAGTGCCTGGAACATTTCAGTGTTTAATTTCCTCTTATTTATGTAGCCTAAATTTTAAACAGCCTGGCTCAGGTCCACCTTTTTTAACAAAGATAAGTTTTATTCCTAAGCTGTTATGTTTAACAGTTAAACAAATGCCTTGAGAAATACATTAAATAAATAAACTTGATGACAGCAGAAATGTCACAAATCCATTTTAAGTAAAAATCAATATACAAAGAGGAAATCTTTCATGCTGCCCTTTCATTTTCTTCTATTGCCTTAGACTTATGCTCTATAATTTCATGAGAATGAATTTCTTTTCCTGGGGCCCTCCACTGTAGGCTTCATCCTACTGATGGACTATTGATAAATAGCCACTTCTGAATACACTGTTTTACTGAAGTCATTGAGTAATTTCAGGACTAAATACTATACTGCCAAGTGTCAATGTAATTTTTATAATTCAGTAGAGAAAGTCTAGGAAATGAATAGTATAATTATTAAATCTAACTTCCCTACTGTTGGCTGGTGTACTGGCTTTAGAAAGTTGGAACATCAAAGAGGTAGCAAGAGTTGAAAGTTATTCAGGACTTCAACTAGACCTTTGGATAATTGAGAAACTTATTTCACATTCAATAGAAAAAAGGAAGACTGATAGCATATGCGTTCTCTCCACTGTAGTTGGGAAAATGAAACAAACTAAAGACACTAATGATCTACTATTCCATATAAAAATAACGTGTTGATGCAACCAGACTCCACAATGCATTTCAGAAATGTTCTTGTAGAAAACCACTGAAATTCTATACCCACAGTAAATTTCCAGTCTACCAAAATTTATACATTTATGGTTAAGCATTTAATCGAATATGTTTGACATAGTTTTTGAAAATTGTTAGAAGCCATGTCATTTCATGACCCTTTTATATACAACACCTGTATTCCATGAGATTTGGAGATGTATTTGCTTTCCTTACTGCCAATAAACTAGCTATAACTATAGGTGGCAATGCAAGGAGTCTGTTCTTCCTATCATCTCACAAACAGAATCCTCAACTGAGCTCTGATTGCAGAATCTGTTATCATCAGCAATGCTGATAGATGGAACTGTGAGGAAGCATCAGCCACAGATCCTTGCTGAATTTGATAAGTGAGAAAACAACCTGCAGATCTGAAATCTGAGAAAAAAAATTAATGAAATTTCTCAGTTTTCCTCACTTACAGCTGAAATAGAATCTCTTCATAGAAGAAATTCATAAGTGTTACTGCAAGTCAGCACAGAATTGAAGACAATTCCAAACCTGACATACACAAAGAATTAACTTTGAACTTGTACTTTCTAAGTCAGAATTCTAGGAGTGATTTTTGTTACAAAATTTTACATCAGTTTTTACATATTTTTACATACTAACAAAGTAGAACAAGGTGTATAGAAGTGTAAATTAACACAAATCCTTCGTAAATTATAATTGTTTCAGTGATCTTTCTTGCTATGAAACCCTTTGACACCAGCTCCAATTTCCTTCTCATATCAAGTATAAATACAGGAACCCTGAGTATATCTATCAAGCACAATCCAACATGCTGCCATTGATTTTGAAATGTCATATCAAAGCACCTTCTCCAGTGTAACATGAAAGTTACAGAAGCCACAGTTCTGCAGCAAAAGTTATGCCATTAAACCAGCTGAAAGGTAGAAAGGCAGTCCATACTGGGAGTTTTTTATTATCTGTGGATGTCTTAAACACTTTAACAGATGTTTGAGGCCAATAATTATTGTTATATCAACCAAAGTCATGAACATACACCTGGTCTTGAAACAGCATGGTCAAGAGAATCTCAAATTACTCTTACATGACTGTGCCCTTGAAATGCTTTGTAAACTTACATTTAAAAATGCACAACGACTTTCCTGACTGATACTTGACTGATAATTCTTTGCCATGCTAAGGGAACTTACCTGTCTGGCCATCCAGGATCCACTCTGGTAGTCACTGTCATACCACCTGAGATGGGATGGAAGTCCCTCCACAGCAACACATCCCACACCCACAGTCACACCAGGTGTCCTTACTGGCTCAATCCTAGGTTTTCCATAGCAGAGTCTCAGATGTCCAGAGCTTTAAAAAACTTTAACCTTGGTCAAATTACTAAGTAATAAAATAATAGCTTGAGCTGGTACCTCCAAGGAGGGGCTCTGAACAAAGAAGACTGGGCTTTTATACCCTCGCAGTCTAAGGGTGCCAAAGTCTGGGGTCCCTGGCTTCTGCTGTGTTCCTGAGTGTCCAGTCACCTGCCTGTTCTACAGGTCCCTGGGCCCTTTGTGTGCAAAGGGTCAACACCAGGCTGTGGCCTCTTGCCTTGGGGTCTCACGCAGAGCTCAGCCTGCACCTGGTACCGCAGCTGCACCCACACTGCCTGCACTACCTGGATTCCTCAAAAGCTGTGGGTGCTGGTAATGGACCCAGGTCTCTGCTTGGTGCCCAAGACAGGATGGGACTAATTCTCTTAGGACTGTAGGCACTGTCAATTAGCCTTATGCTGCCAAGCATGCATGTTGCTACGTAAAATAGAGGTTTCTTTACATTTTCCTCTGTTCTTTTGAACCATAACTCAAGTGTCTCAGAATCAGACAAAACACAAGTAAATTACACTTTCTCTTCTTGTTCTAATTTATAATAGCTACTATAAAAACATTAGGCATTTTCAGAAGTGTTCCAGAAACCTGGCTTCAAATGTTTATGTTTTTTGGGGCTCAGAATGTAGACTTCTTTTTATTGTTACACATAACTGTAGTTTCTTGTTGGCATTCTAAATCAAAGCATTCTCCTTGCTTATTAGTTATGTTTCTTATGCTGATTATATTTTTTTGTAATAAAAATATGGTCCTTCTCTGCTGTATTATATTGATCATAACCACTTTCTATCTACTAGATGTAACCCAGAACTGACCTTTTCCACTAGCTTTCTGGGCCTGATTAATATTTTGCTACCCTTTTATTCTTCAGTTTTCCTATTTCACAAAGGCAAAAAATACTGTTTCTTTATTACTGGATGGCTCCTTTCCCTCAGATAGAAGATTCCTCTGTCCCCCTAAATGTATCATTGCTGAAAGAACCCAGAACACAGTAAGCAATACTCTCAGATATATAAAAATTAATTTCATGTATGATGCATATATTAAGCAAAGAAGGATAAAAATTCTTCATGTATTGTGTTTTAGTCTTATTAATATCAAATATTTTTTGATCAAAAGTGAAGATGAAAGAAGCGCCAGGGTCTTTCTCATCTGTGCTTGTACTACAAAGCACAGAGAGGAGGCGCATGACTTTGACAATGGAATAAGCATTTCAGGTATGACTTGCTTGAAGCATATAGTGAAGGAAACATAACTCAAAAGAGTTGCAATCATGCAGTTAAATAAAAATAATCAGTCCTACAGCAGCTATGAGATACTCAGAATCTGCTTTCTTTTCACAACAGAATGGGACTACACCGATTTGTTCGCCTTCAAAATAGAAAATAATAAGTAAATACGTAAGTATCCCAAAAACTTTTTAGCAAATCACCCACACCATCTCTCTTCACCATTCAATGAGGGCCTCAAAAGCCTTTTTGATGAAAATCTGTACCAAAGCCAATATGTTAATATATCAACCCAAATAATATACTTTTTTCCCTGCTAAAAGGTGTTACCAAAAATGTCTGTGTAGCTGTGATCAAAAATGTTCATGCCAGTTAAATGTATGCAAGACCTAAGATTCTAATCCAAGGCAGAATATAATCATTAAGTACATTTACAGTAAAACAGAAAAAAAAGTGTATAACGCACGAGTTTCAGTGACAGATGGATTTGCTACCACGCAAGAAGGCAGGAGTTTCACGAAATATTACACTTTGTCATATGATTGCACATATGTTTGAGCCTATGCTTAGACTAGCCTAACACGCACTGTACTTGCAGCCTCAACCAAAGGATATTACTGAGGCTAGAGGACTAGAGTGGTTCAAAAATAGCTGAACAGGCAGACAAAGCATAGTCGCTTAAAGAGGAAGATATTACCTTTGGTTCCATAATAGTTGAGCCACAAATCACTAGGTGTTGGGAGAGTGATTTAGGGCAGTATCATTATATGCTTGTTCCCTAGGTATCTGCTACTAGCCAAAGGATACAGGCTAGATAATGATTTTTCTGAATCGAAACTGTTGATCTTATATTCTTGTTTTCTGAGATTCGTTTCCTGAAAGTTCAGCCATAAGCCAAGTCCTTAGAGACTATGTATGATACCCTTTGAATAGAAACTGTTCCAGAAAGTATAGTCTGGAAGCAGAAAATCCACATAACTATTCTTGCTTTCAGGATTTAAAGCATTCACAGCACATACTCATTGTTAAATCTTCTTTTGATTCATGAGTATTAACAGCATGCTTTAGAAAGTGTTTTATTATAGGATTGGAAATGCTATTTATTTAATGCCCAGGCCTTGTGCATGGCAATGTTAGAAGATCAGAAAGTTATTCAGTGTAAGAGTTGTGTTTTGATGTTGCTTTAGCTTTTCCATAGAGAACTTAAGATCGGTTATGAGTATAGGGAAAAAAATGGTTTCCTTATTCTGTTTTACATAAATGATTCAGAGAGGAGGAACTTAAGCATTCAAATAGCAGTACCTCAGAGTAGCAAAGCTGCCTATTTGACACGCTCTAGCTAGATTGCTTAAAAGCACAGACAGTGAGGTAATCAACTCTTAGGAGCAACTAGAAGAATATCCAAAAAAAGTCAGTAAGGGTCCTTCAGCCATGGCAGAAAACCATGGGCAATAATGTGTTCCACGCACTGGAATCAGAGATATGTGGGGCAGGGAGAAAAAAGATCAAACACCAACCCAAACATACAGACTACAAATCTGACAGCATAAACGTATATTACAATGTTATAGTAAGTGTTCTACAGTCGATGCAGAAAAGCTCCTGGAGATTATGGAATATTCGTTCTGTGGTAAAGGAGGTCGAGAAAGTGGTTGGGCTTGATATCTTAAAGGTAATTTTTAACCTAAATGATTCTACATTTTTACGAAAAAATATTAAGCAACAAATAGAAAAAAAAAAAAAATCTCCTTACGTATGCAGAAGTTGCCCATGATATTTGACAGAACCAAGACCTCTCATCCAGAATGTTCAGGGAAAACAAACAAAAAGCCCAACCAAATACTTTCACTTCCTGTCCTAATACTGAAGTTGTATTTTTCATGACACAACTTTCTGTCATGTCATTTCAGTACATATTTTTTGAGGACAGAAATCTTTTCTCCGTCTTTTCTCCCCATGAAAAGCTGCTTAAGCACATTTCACTGAAATTGACAAAAAACCCTGTAGGGAAGAAAATGACATTTTCTGACAGTTCTTGAAAACTGCAAAAGGTAAATATCATTAGTGAGACTGTGGAGGGAAACTCTGCACACAGTGAGAGGTACATTTCATAAAAGAAGGTACTATTAATAAAAATAAAATTAAATGCCATATTTTTAATAAAATTATGCCTCTTAAATGAGACAAGAAATTCACTAAGTTCTGGAAATTTTTCATGAGGTGTTTACTTCTTCCCTGTTTTACTAAAGCATTTTAAAAACTCCCCATAGTTTCAGTTAGTTCTCAGATATGCTGACACACATCATAATCTCAGAGTGTTCCCTGCTCTAAAGCCTCTGTCACAGATTTTTGATTGTTTCAGACGACATTCTGAATAAACTTTCCACCAAAGTGCTTCTTTTTAAAAAAGAGGAAAAGCAAACTTTGATGTGATGGGAAATGACAGAGTTATATAAAAACTGACTGCGTATGGTTGCTCTCAACCTGTGGTGGGGGTACCACACAGAATTGTGGCATGGAAATCTGCTTGAGGAGTAATAACAGCCAGCTGCAACATTGCACTTTCTAGAAAAACACAAATGTAGTTGACTATGGATGATCAAAAGGAATGAGACTAAGCATTTTCCCAGAAAGCATGCTATAGCATCACGCTACAGAAACAGCATACATTGGAACTTGTGTCAGACAAGCAACAGGGAATGAGTTTAAACAGAACACAGCAGGAATGAACTCAAGGAAACAGACCCAGACAGCAGCATGCTGTATTCTGATCTCAACTAAATGCAATTAAATACAGAATAATGGTTCTGTTGACCAATTTTCCCCTAGATTCCCGCAAAACTGTCATGTCTCAGTCACTCTGCATGGAACTTACACAGTTGATTCTTGTGTCACACTTGTTTGTAGCTGAACCTGTATGGAGCCTTTTCCTCCTTCATATTTCCACTTATTTGACATGGTTTAACTCCAGACAGCAGTTAACCACCCTGCAGCATTTCATTAACTCTCCCACCTCAGTGGAGGAGAATCAGAAAAAACCTCATGGGTGGAGATGGTAAAAGTTTCATATAACACAGAAAATGTAATAATGATAATAATGAAAAACCATAAACTCCAAGAAGAACAAGTGATGCACAATAAAATTGCAATAAAAATTATAATTTATTAAAAATTTTAATGGAATCAGAGAAAAAAAATCTGATATTTCATATAGCATATTCTCTTTAATTTACTTGGTTTTTTGACTCTCTTTCTATGAGGCTAAGATAAAGGTATATTCCCTGTTTTGGATACCATGCTTTTATATTATTTATTTTTGCTCTGTCCTTGATTTTGTAGCTCATTTCCCTAATTCTTGTTTTTGAGAAGCACAAGGAAGCAGAGAACTCACTCAGACAATTCCCTAACCCCCCTCTCATGCTCTAAGTGTTACTAGGAAATTGTTTCATGTGTTTCATAGCTCAGGTTCATTTTTACATTTTGGGGAGGGGACATTAGATCTATACAGTGTGATCTGTAAAACATCAGAGCATTCAACATTGACCAAAGAGAAGATACACTGCTTACTTCTTTCAGTAAATTTAGCATAAAGCTATAATCAAAATGTTCCCAAGACACTAGATGGAATAGAGATGGGGGATAAGGGTATTTACTCTGAATAAAACTATACAACAAAGTTCATTCAACCATAACCCATCACTCTTCTCTATCCCATTATTAGTCCTCTTTCAAAAAATGGTAGAGACTGTTCACTATCTTTACACTACTATGTTCTGAGCACACCAGTTTATTTCTTGCTCACAATGACATGTAATATATGGAAGTATTAGTGTTACAACTTCAGATATCAATTTTCCTTGAATGTTTTTCATCCAAGAGGCAACTGTGGCCAGCGTGAATGGAAGACAGCATTCACTGAAATGCTACTGCTGAAGGCATTTAGTAACTTTC
This sequence comes from Argya squamiceps, assembly GCA_037834095.1. Classification (NCBI taxonomy): domain Eukaryota; kingdom Metazoa; phylum Chordata; class Aves; order Passeriformes; family Leiothrichidae; genus Argya; species Argya squamiceps. The sequence goes on along the minus strand of JBBMKD010000170.1, from coordinate 34,764,447 downwards.
TCCTTTTATTTATATTTTATTTTGATACAGGAAGCAAAAAACAAAGTGATTATATATTTAAAGAAATAAAAGAACCTTCAGATGTACTAAGTCAGAAGGTCTCAAACAAAACCTAGTGGAGTTCATTTGTGCTTTCAATTTCACCAGAGTGCACTGTAAACAACCATAGGAACCACACAGCCAACTTTCAAATTAAATCCCACAATGAATAATTTATATTTTTAAACAAGGATTAGAAGTTCCATTCAGTTGCAGAATATCAGGGATGGCTTTAATAATTTACATGCTTTCCAAAGGTGAATAAAATACCCTCCTGAACAAAAAATCAAAACAATGTAAATATTTTCTTTGTTAAAACCACACTGTGATTGACAAAAGAGAGGGTCACGGTCATAAAATTGAATGCACATTCTGTGGGAGATAGGCAGAGGAATTCAACAACCTTCAAAGTAAAAGTCTCAGTATGTAATTCCTACACTTACCAAGAGGAATATGGAAAAATAAAACCCATTATCAACAGGGAAAAACTGCATAAAATTTTTGACCTTTACTGAAGATCTTGGAGTTCTACTACATCATTTTGTGTGTGTGTGTGTGCAGGAGACCACATTGTTCCCTCATAGCAACTGAAAAAGAACTCTGGGTCAAATGTTCTCAGTATTACCAGGGTTGTCTCTGACCTTGCAGAAAGACATTAAATATAAAAGACATACAGTCTGTGAGGCACTGTCACCTGGTTACAAGGAACACACTCTGGCTTGGGAAGGCTGATTGAAACTAGAGCCACCTCACTGGAGTTTTTGTAGGTAAACTGGCTGCCTCTGCTGTAATTCACAGCCTGTGTTCTTTGTAGTCCTAATAAATATTCTCCTGCTATCTTTATCCTGAACACGTGTACCCTGCAAAAAAGGGCAAGGAATATTGTACCTGCTGAAATAGAGTCCACTTCTCTGGAGAACTCAATGCAGTCACAGTATGAGTGATCTATATCTTTAATGCTCAGGCAGCATTAAGGTAAAATCTAATGCAAGACAAATGTCCAGTACTGCAGACACAATTCATAAATTAAATACACATTCTCCTTTGATTTTCATTTCCTCATGAAGGAATAGTAAAGAAGATGGCTGCTTTCTTCAAACACATAACAGAATCATTATTTGCAAGGAAATATCTGGACCAGACAATTATTTGTAATTTTGGTTTAACACTTTTAAGAAGAGTCAAGCATTCTTAATCTCTGCTCACTGTAATACTGATACTATTTAGATCTCACATATATCATCTGAAGCAATATATGAATTAAACATAGTTTCATTTCAAGCAAATGACATAGTTTATCACAGACCCCTTGTAACAGAAAAAAAATAATGACGCATTTCAAAAAAAGGTGACAGTAAAAATCAAAGTGAGTCAAGACCAAATCCAGTCAAAATATATATTTTTAGGTTAAATAATAGTCATCTCCAACTTGTATCCAAACAGACAAGATAAATTATGTAGAATTTTTAAAATGCAGAAATGAAAGGTGAAAAACAAGTTACTCAGGAGAGCGCCAGTAAACAAACACAAATACATTGAGTCTGAGCCTGCTCCATTATAAACAACCCCCTGAGCTAAGAGACCCAGTTACAAAGCAGGAATACTTAGGAAGAAATCTCAGGTATAAAGACAATCACTTTTAAATAAGTAACAGGGAAAAAGCTGTCTGATGCACTTTCACTACTGAGGGAAATGATCTTCAAATTTTGAATGCAACACTGAAACCAAGAGTAATTTTTTGAGGGTTCAGCTCAATAGTGTGATGGAACACCAAGTCCAGCAGAAAAGATATTTATATGGCTTTTAGAGATCATGCTTGATCTTTCTAGAGTTTGGATTAGTACACCTGCTGCTAATTACCTTGGAAGAATTTGTTCTCTTAGGTTGGTCTGGAGACAGGGAGATTTTGAGGCATATTTTATTGCCTGTAGATAGATATACATTAATTTCATCAAAGAATTAAGGCCCTGATATTTCTATTGTTTTACCATCTTCCAGTTTTGTTTATTTTCCATACCAGATTGCAGGAGAATTATTTGCTAAATTAGCTGTCAAACTACTGAACTAAGCCACTCTGAAATCCTGTAGGCACCTGCAATTTTGCTAAGGCATCTAAATAATCTTAGGACTCAGTACTGCAGTATACTGAAACACTTTGATCCCATTCATTTTTATCAAGGTCTATAAAATCTTATAATAAACAGAAATTATACTTAATTCTCATATCCTCACACAGAGCTTTTCCTCAATCCTAAAATGATGGATCAGCATTATGAAAACTGATGAAGTTCAAGTATGAACATCGGGACGATAAAAATCCTGCAGAGGGCAAACACATGAAGTGATGCAGGCAAAAAAAGAAACTGCAAACATCTCCATATCACAGTGTTCAGTATGCTTGACAGGTGGAGGGGTTTTACCACTTTCCTTGCCTTGATTTCACTTTATCCACTTTTACTCATGTGCTCTTTAACACTTCCTCCTGAAGAGCAATTATTTTTTGACAAAAAGGTGTCTGCACCAATGCCAAGAAATTAAATTATAGCAGGATCAAAAAAACTCAGTTATAGACAGAAAAAAAAAAATCCAACACAGAACTATTAGATATTTCACTTTGTACGAGTGAATGAAACTTGTGGTCTTCCTCAAACAAGAATATGTCCTTATTTTCTCTCATTTTTCACAGAATTCTGTTCTTTATTCAATATTTTATTCAGTATTAGACTACACTGCTCTGCCCATTAAATTAGGATCCTATCTTGTGAACTATCAGATAGCTCCTTTTTTATGCTTTTTTTTCTATCCTTTTCCCTCTCATTTCAAGCCCATAGTATATTAATTACTGCAAATTTTTGTGAAGACATCTTAAATAAAGTTACCATTTTTATTCACACCAAAATATTTAGTGGGTTTAATTAATTACACCACAAGTTGCAACATGTCATGATGAGCTGCAATTTCTAAGATGCAATGCAGGGTATTCTCTACTATTCCTGAAACTTCAGAGGAGTTTCACGGCTCTTGTGAATTAGTGGAATGCTATACAATTCAGTAAAACTGTAATAGTTTACATCTACTAATCTATAAGATATTAATTAGCAGGGAGGAGGGGAAACCCAAAAAATTCTTTTTCAATTTGGGTAGCAGAGCCTATTGTATCTTAAACATACCAAGAAATCTTACCTTTCCACAGTCTTACTATGTTTCTGACTGTCCAGAATTCTTAAAACATAGAAATATTCTATGAGTACAGTGATAAGTTGTTTTCAATTGGATGAGAAGGATCAATCAGTTTTCAGAAGTAGTATATTCTCTACTGTAAAAAACGGTAGATGAGGGTAGTCAGACTGAGGGGAAACAAGTATCTTAATAGGCTTTCAGAATTCTCTGCTATGTGGTCAAGGCACAGTACCACTACCAAGTCTTTCAAATACAGTAATTTCACAGTGGAATATTTTGACTGCTGTCTTGAAAATGGCAAAATAGGAGGCAGATAAAGCTCAAACGTTTCCACCCAGCCCAAAATTTTGTTGAAAAACCTAATTAAGCCTGTCCTACTGGACTGTAATTATTTTGAGTAGTCAATCTCCTGTCTGGATCATTTCCAGCTCAATATATATAACACTCACTTAAGTAAAAAGCCCTCATTTCTCCAGGGAAAGTGTTCCTGTTTCAAGTTATAAGACTTTTTATTATTATTTTTAATAGAATACCATCTATTAAATACCATCAGCTTCTTTTTTTTTTAAATGGTAATAATATATACAGACTGTTAAATGAAAATGAAAGGAAATACCTGTCCTGCAAAGATCATTCATCCAAGTAAAAGCTAAAGAAAATTGAAGAAGATAAAATATCCTTCCAAGAATATTCTCAGTGGGGGATTGTCCAACTTCTTCAGCTCTGAGCTGTGAACAAGCCCAGGTAAAGCTGCTGTGGGACAAGACATACATTTTCTCATGCTAGAAGACAGGCTGACCTCCTGCAGCAATTCTGAAAATTCACTATATTTATCAAATGATGATAGTAAAAAAAGAATTTCAAACTTATGTTTGTATATGTAACAGCATTTCTATTTCTAAAAAAACCATTCTGATCCAATAGGGAAAAAAAAAATACACAACAGGATCCATTTATCAGATTTTATCTAGAGGATACACATGAAAAACTGCTCACAGAAAAATTACAACCAACACATTTTTAAAAAGTCCCCATAAATTAATCTTATTGAGTTACAAGCAAATGCTACATTGCTCAAGCTGGTGGTTATCACATACAAATCCTTAACCCCACAAGGACAGAGAAGGCATTTATTTGAGAACTGGGCAACTTCCAAGCACGCACATCAGAGAATTTGCTACAGAGAGGAAATAGCAGCACTGAACATTTCTCCATTGTGAAGAACTGTCAACAAAGAAGGAAATAACTGGTGATCAAGGAAAATGCCCTTGTTACTTTAAAGTTTACCAAGGAATCAGATACTAGTGACTTGGCATTGCTGAAATCATCCTCTTTCTTTCTCACTATATTTCTCTTTCTTAACCTATTTTCAGGCGATTAATGAGCATTAGGGTGAATATTGCCATAAGATTCATAAATGTACAAGGATTCATAGAGTACGAGAAGAGGATACAAAGGTACTTGGTGTAAATACTGCCATTTTCCCTCATCCCTAAGTCACTGTGTTCAGCCAGATGGAGAGAGGAGAGGGAAGCCACTGCCTCATGAACCTCATCTCCCTGTGGGGCCAGTCCCGGGGCAGACGGCATGATTCCAGTAGCCTCTTCCTCTCTGTCTCTCTTTCCTACTTCCTAGTCTACTCACCTCCTCCTGGAGCTCTGCCACTAAGTGGAGGAGTTTCTCTATTCGGGTGCAACTCTCACAAGTTCTAATTACTGCTCCCACCCCTACCCCTGCTGGCACAGGGGCAAGGGCCACCCTACAGCCTGGCACCTGGGTGTCAGCTTGTTCCTACAAAAGCTGTCTCCTGGCATCTGTGTCAGCCACGGCGGGTGCGGAGCTTAGAGTGGCCACGACTTTCTGCTGGATCAAGACCACTGTTCCCTGGTCAGGCTGACTGGCAGAGCTTCAGGTCCTCCCTGCACACCCTGCTGTGCAAACTGCTGCACAAACTGTCCTACAATCTTCTGTGTGCCTGCCCTGTTTGTGGTGCTCCTGGCTGCTAATGCTCCCTTAAGGGCTTCTGTCAAGTGTGGAGGGGGAGCTTGGTCACCCCCACTGCTCTCTTTGTCCTCAGCACTGGTGAGGCTACACCTCAAACAATCTGGTTTGGGGCAGCTCACTACTACAAGTCAGACACTGAAGTGCTGGAGTGTGTCCAGAAAAGACCCTCCAAAACACAAAGAACAATTAAGCTGGTGAAGGGTCTAGAGAAGAAGGAACTCAAGCACATGAAACACTGCAAGAGGAGTATCAGTCTACATCACTTGTAACTAACATTAAAATCAATATATCTTCAGATGCCAGAATTTGTTTCACTTTCGTTCACCATTGGTTTTCAAATGCATATGGCAAATACTGAACACTGGAAGGTAAAATCTGGGAATATAAAGCAGCTTTTTTGCATTTTACTGGACACAAGAACTTATACATTTTATTCTGCTTTACAATTTATGGGGAAAAAAATAGACCACAATTTGAAAAGCAGAAAATCAATAAGGGAGATATCTGAATAAGGGATTTTTTTATTTATCCCTTAGGTACTATTTTGAGGACCATGATGGCATTCAGATTTTTCCATTAAATGTTTATCAAATTTTTTTGACTTTAAGACCAAGTTCCCCAAAGCTCATCCTGCTATGGATGCAATTACTCATCATTATAATGATTACTCCAGAAAATTTAGTAAAAATTATAGAATCTGGCCCTTGTTTTTTAGTGATAAGTGCAATTTTTATCTCAAGATAATTTACATGAGAACAATTTTCAAACAAACATATGCATCATCAAGTATTCAACTGTATTGCATACAAATGATCCCACTTAAGGGCTACTAGCATTATGACCTGAGGCTGCTCCAGTGCAAAATACTTTGTCAGTGTCCAAAGAACATAGCAAACACCTGGTTGTTTATCCTGCTTATTACAATGAGAATAACTAATGGAGATATCAAAAGCTGCCATGAAAAGAAAAGGAACACATTTGAAGACAGTAAGAGAAAAAAAGACTGCTGAAGAACTAATATTTGCCTCACATTAGCATGGGAACAAGAGAAAAACAGTTACTTTTAAATTACACCGACAGGAACCACCAGATCCTAGTGTTTTACAGCTAGTTCCCAAACACTGGAGATATGTGTGGCCATCATTTAGTTCTTTATACTCCATATAAATGAAATTCAATAATGTAAATGAAGAAGGACTTTCAAAGCTGTTGCCAAGCAGTACATGTTGAATGGTATAATGTATAGTCACGGGCTTCTCATGCTGAAGTTCAGTAAGAAAAAATCCTTTGGAGCATTGCTTTACTCTTGTTGCTTTACTGAGGCGAAATGAAAGAGAAATTTTCTCTGTAAATTTTAATTTATCACAAGCTGTCTGGAATCTTTAATCTCATGTTAACCTAGATCTTTCCTAGGCCTCATCTTACATTAACCTCATCAGCCTGTATCAGCATTTCAAATATCTTAACTTTCAGAAATGCTGATACAAGATTTTGGATAGGAATCTTTCAAAAAAGTGTTTCAAGTCTCGTGTGTTATCAGATGTTCCTGATGAGAAATATTAAGGCCACTGTACCTGCTTACAGAATTTCCCCAAGACCCTAGAAGCTTGAATACTACTCGAAGCAATATGCACTCTGTATTTTCCACTCACTAGATTTTTTGAATCCCTTTTGATACCCTAGGGAAGACAAGCCTCTAATTTCAGATCATTTATCTGAAAATACAAGTGCATATTGTTGACTTGCTTATTATCTGTACGTCCTCTCTCACTAGTCAGTCACTCCAAAAGTATTTATTTCTCTTGACAACTACTTTTGGAAAGACATTTGACATCAAAATGCATCTGAAATCCTCTAGGGAAAGGATAATGTTATAAATAATATACATGCATCAAGGAAGGAAACATATGCATCACCTATGTTATACACTGGTTGCTCTAGAGATCAAATCTTTGATATTAAACTGGCATAATGGAAATGTAACTCAATGAAGATACACATGATTTAACTTAGAGCATAAGAGAGTCCCAAAGGGTAGGAAAAACTAAAGACATAATTCCAGTTAGTTAAAATATATTCTCTCCCTGGAAAACTGCTTTTAAAATTACTTCTTTCTTTCTCTCTCTCTCTCTTTTTCTCATAATGAACATCCAGCCCAGAAGTCCACTTCCTTTTCTTACTATCAATGTTAGCTTTTGGGTAGAACTTGTGTTTCTGATTTTGGAGTGATTCTTTGTTACTCTGCTAAATTCTGTGATTCTGTCTTTATCATTTAGGCAACAGAAGTTCCTTTTTTAATCTGTCATTTTGAAACTCCTTTGAGTTTACCTGAATAAAACTTAAGAATAGACTTTAGGATTGTACTTATTGAATGTGGTCTACATTTTTTTAAAAAAGAAAAGCATAAAACAGTTCAATGCAAATATGGCTGTTAAAAATATTCTCAAAAAAACCTTCTCAAAATTTTTTCACATATTTTAAAAGCTAATATAAGTGAAGAAGGCAATTAAAATGACAGACTCCACGACAAATCCTACATTTAATATATTTGTACAAATGCCTATGACTTCTATAACAGCATTGCAGTGCCCTGATAGTCTTTGTTATATCACATAAATGCCAAAATCTACCTAGTTACCAGAGGTAAAGTATCACCGTACCACTGATATTTACCCCTTGGATATTACAATTTTAATGAGAACAGAGGAATAAGATCACACAACCTGCCTGGACAGAAAATGCCTGGGCAGAATTTTAAACCCTGGCATGCTTAACACTGTTGAACAAACCACATACTGCACTGCTTAAAACTGGTGGCAAAAGTTCTCGTAGGTTCCTGACAGCAAGTTCCCAGCAACATCCTGATTTGTTGCAAACTGTTCCAAATGATTACTTTACAAATCAGATTTTTTTTGACACTGATGGTATGATATCAATAAACAAACTGTAGAAATAAGAATAAATATGTGAATTCTACAGGTTGCCTGTCAAGGTGGACCTCACGCATAAACTATTCCTTTAGTTCTGCCATAAGTAATAGTAAAATGGAGCACAGCACTGAGATTCATCTATCTTGGAGGTGTCACCAAGGTTAAGTTGGCCTATGCACTGCATCAAAAATCTTCCATAAAGAAAAAAAAAGTGTCATTGTCACAGAAAACCTCTTTCTGACAGGAACAATTGTATGAAGATCAACAAGGTGAAGTGCCAAATCCTGTACTTGAGTCACAACAACCTCATGATCTTTGGGGCAGAGCTGCCCAATGGAAAAGAACCTGAAGGTGCTGGTTGACAGTGGTTGAACCTGAGCCAGTGTGCGTCCAGCTGGCCAAGAATGCCAGTGGCATCCTGGCCTGTATCAGCAATAGTGTGGCCAGCAGGACAAGGGCAGTGATCATCCCCCTGTACTAAGTACTGGTGAGGCCCCACCTCAAATCCTGAGTTCAGTTCTGGGCCCCTCACTACAAGAAAGATGTTGAGATGCTGGAGCAGCTCCAGAGAAGGGCAATGGAGCTGGTGAAGGGTTTGGAGAACGACTCTAGTGAGGAGCATCTGAGGGAGCTGAGATTGTTTAGCCTGGAGGAAACAAGGTTCAGGGGAGACTTTATCTCTTTGTATAAGTGCCTGAAAGGAGGGTGTAGCCAGGTGGAGATTGGTCTCTTCTCTCAAGAAACAAGCAACAGGACAAGACGAAATGGCCTCAAGTTGCACCAGGAAAGGTCTAGCTTGGATATTAGGAAAACTTTCTCTATGGAAAGAACTGTCACATGTTGGAATAGGCTGCCCGGGGAAATGGCTGAGTCACCATCCCCTAAAACACATGTAGTTGTGGTGCATAGGAACATGGTTTAGAGGTAAATGTGGTAGTGCTGGGTTAATCGTTGCACTCAAGGACTTTTCCAACCTAAATGATTCTACAGCTCTGATTCTATCTAGCTTTCAGAAATGCAATCTTCAGCATCCTAGCCCTAACTTGCAAAAGGGTATCCATGGATTCAACAATGCAACATTACTGCTAGCTGAGGGGAGTTTCAGCCTTATTGTATGCGAGCAAAACATGGAATTTTTGTATATTGTTTTCCTGTAAATTACCTCAAAAACCTTCAAAGGTATCATTCTAAGTAACAGTGAGTGCCAAAGACCCAGTTCTGGCAGTACCTCTGTAGTAACAATACCTTCAGTCCATTGCAATAGGCAAAACAGCTCTGTGACATAGAATATTTTTCTCCAATTTCCAACTTTTATTGCAAGGGTTAACATGAAACAGGTATTATCCAGTTATGTTGTGAATAGCTGATAATATATTTTATCAATGTTCTTTTAAGAAAATGTAACAATTTTCTGCAGTCAAATTTAGCTGAGCTCTCCCCTCAACTTATGAAAAATAAATGTTTCTCAAAAGCATTCTTTTTCTGCAAGACAATGTAGCACTATATGGTTGATTCTTTCTTTAATAGGCAAACTACTGCCATATTATACTTAATTTTTTTACTTTAATCACATGACTTTTATACATTTGCTTACTTATTACACGGATTACTCTCTTGTGAAATATGCTTATGTACTACAAGGCTCAGGAGGGGAAAGTTTCTTATCATAAATGGATTGCAGAGATGGATTTCAACAGAAGTGGAGACTGTAAATATTTTACCAGTTTTGATTTGGTGCTGTCTCTCTTTCAGTTCCTAAGTGTGCTCTGGGAAAAGCAGGTTACAGCAGCTCAAGACTGGTATGGTCTCCAGACTACTCATTACCTTAAAGAACGTCCAAATGGAAGGGCAGAATGCACTGTGTGGATAACTTCCATCCAGCCTCCAGCACACTGTCAGAAGGATGTTGTCTGTTGCATATCCAGGCCCCTGAGAATAAAATCAATGATGCACAGAAACAGTAACTTATACAGAGATGAAAATGCTAAACATGCAGCTCACAAAGGAATTACAATTTTCTTCTGAATTTTGCCTAGAGAAAGAAAAATCTCAAACATTTTTTCAGAATGGAGCATTAGCAGAGTCCCACTAGGAAAAGGTTCAACCTGCGTGACTAATACAGCACCCTAATAAAGTGGCTAACTACTCAGCTGGAATATGGATATGATGCCATAGCTGTATTCTATAGTGGTGGGATAATGCTGAAAGACAATACAAAACTGCAGTCAACATTTTTCTAAAAGGAGATAAAAAAAACTTATTACACAGAGGATATTCAAATTACTGCACAAACAGGGTGTTTTTTAGCTAAGTGTGCCTACCTCTCAGGAAGACTTATTGAGAGATTAGTATAGTTACAGAATTTATGGAGCTTCACAGGGAAATAAAGAAAACCTCAACAGCAGCAAAAGAACACAAGCTCTGAAAAAAAAATATAGGAAACAGGAACCAATGGCTGAATGATAAAATGGGAAAAAAATAGATAGAAAAGGTATGAAGCTGTGCCAGTGAAAGTTCAGACTGGATGTTAGGAAAAGTTTTTTTCCTTGAGAGGATGATTGGTCACCAGAATAGGGTCCCCAGGGAAATAGTCATGACACCAAGCGTGTCTGAGTTCAGAGTGTCTGGATAATGCTTTTAGCCATACAGTTTTTCAGATAGTTCTCTGAGGAGCAGGAAGGACAATCCTTATGGGCCTCTTCTAACTCAAGATATTTGTGATTCTATGAAATTAGGCAAGTATTTTTTAATCAGAATTATTAGATTCTGATACAAGTAAGGTATTGTTGGCAGTGAAATAATCAATCTTCTCTCTGTCCTCTCATTTAGATGAGATACATACATAGAGATGTTATGAACTACATAGAATAAGTCAACAGAAATGGTCAGCATGAAGACAGCATTATACAGTGATTCCGGCAGCTTTAAAGGTCTTATTTTTAAAAAATGTTTGACTCACAGTAATGTAATTTTTATATACTCATAGCTCAGACATTGAACAATTCTTAAAATTTCCCTTCCTCAGATTTATAGATGAAATCACTCTTCACTGGGTTTATTACTTTCTCTATCTCAGCACAGTCAGCAGAAAATTCATAACTTATGTTCTGGTCAGTCTTGGTTTTGAAGTAGTCCAAAATACAAAGAAAGATAGATTGTGTTTTATGATACTGTTTAAAAGGAAATTAATTCTTTCAAACTGGATCCTCAGCTACCAAGGTAGTGCGTATCAATTCTATATGATTGCTATCAGTTAGTTACACAAAAGAACAACACTCACATAAAATCAGGTAACTTCACAGAAATGTATATAAACAGCAATTCAAATAAGCTCAACGACATGCTCCATTTTCCACCAATTCTGATCACATGGAAGAACAGTAATTTATTGATGACCTCAAGGGAACAGTCTATTTATAAATCACTGAAACCGAGATTAATCTATCTGGTTTAAGTTAATCCATTCCTCAAAAATGTTCATTTCTTTCTAAACATGGGGGAGGACATTCCAGGCCTCATTCTTTGTAGCTTGGGGGTTCAAATTCAGTGGTTTATTTCCCAGTTTCTCCTTAGTAAGTGCCACAGCTCCCTGTTAGTGGAAGCTTCCCTAACTACAATATCCACTAATAGGCAGTAGCACATTCAGTCCTTCCTACTGAAGTTATTCAAGTCCCTGTAGGAAACCTGAGGATTATCTGAATCCAAATAAGTATAAAAGAGTACAAAATCTAACATCCTCCTCTGCTGACCTCATCAGACATACATGGGGGCACTGCAACAAGGTATCTGGATCAGATCTTAGTACTTATTAATTTATTATTTATTATTTGTTAAATCCTGTTCAGAAAGACTTTTCCCCAGAAGTGTGCTAACTGCCACAAAGTTTGCCATTATCTTTTGAGATAGAGAACTGGTCTCAAATTTCTCTCAGCAGCTCTTGACACATTCCACCTAAGATGGAGCTCACTATGTAGGTTGTAGCCTATCTCAGTGACTAAGCATATATCCAGCAGGTAACTTTTACCCTAATCTCCTCTATTTTAAATATAAAACATATTATTTTGCAGTATATGTGAATGCTTGCAGAAAAAAATATGTGAAAAGTTAGTTTCTTAAACAATCAGGGATTAGGCTGTTGATGGAACTAGAACCCCTAAATTAATAAATTACCTCCCATGTCTATAAAACCCAGAATTTCAACATCTGCCTAGAGTAGCCACAGTTGACCCCAATCAGCTCTACACTTTCACTTATATTCATTCAAAGACCTTACAGGATTGTTTTCCAAAGGAATTCTAATTTGTATTCCAACTCAGGAATTGATTTCTAACTGAATGACATGTCCAGTAAATTTCATACCAGACATCTGCCTGCACACAATGCAACAAAATAGCACCCATCACATTCAGCAGCATTCCTTAGTTCACCCAGTCTTTTCCATGAGTGTCCAGCCTCAACATATTTGCACAAAATTACTTTTACACATCACATCATTTTCATTGCAAACTCTGAATATGATCAGTGTCTAATATCTAATTATCAACACACTAGTCAGAGATCAGTGCTGCTTATTAAAATTACAGTGCAGGCAACTCCCAGTTTAGAACTAATCTAAGACTAGTCACAACTAGGTCACAGCTGATTATCTCACTATGAAAGGAAACACCATTCTACATAAAATATATGGCCTTCACGTTCCATAACATTTCTCATTTTCTTTTCTAAGTTTCAAAATTTCTCCTCACTTTTAGAACTTTTACCAATTTTTCCTAAAGCTTTTACCATTTCTACCACTATTCAATAAATAGAAACAAGCTTATCTATCCACTCAGTGTGATAATTACAGAGTTATTCACTGACCACACAAATTTGTTGAATGAAAGTATATCATGGCAGCACTGAAAAACACACAAGTATTTCTTAAATAAAAAGTACTAGCAAAGAGGCAGTCAACAAGAGAGAAAACTGACTAGAGTGAGGCAAAGAAATACAAATGATGGAAGGGATGAAATAATGCACAAAACTAGAGCACACGGATGTGAAATTGCCATGTTCTGCAAGCCTTGTCAGTGTATGCTGAAGCAGAAGGGGGAGAGGAGAAGACCAATAGAGGGCAGAGTATAAATTTTATATTTTTCACACATATTATCTCCTTAGGTTATTTACTCATTTTATATGTTTTTCAGTTGCATTGTTTTAAAGGTTTGCAGTGCTTTTGTACCTTTTATTCATTAATTTTAAAGTATTATTCATAAAAAATAGAAAAAATAGGACACTCAGCTGTAAAGCAGTGTATTGATGTTTTGCTGCTCAGGATACCTTCTGCCTGCCACACATCTTTCTTTTTTTTCCACTTCTAAACAGTCAGCATACTAATAAATACAATCCCAACATACCATGAGGTTGAAGTTCCATTTTCTGTATATAGCATGCCCCATTTTACATACTTGTCATTTAAGAATGTATTTTACATAGTGCATTTAGAGTAACCTGAGAAAAAGAAGACAGAGCAAGATCATAAAATCTATAGCAAAACTGCTGAAGCCACTCTCACCTAGGATAGATTTTAAGGCATAGCAGGTTTATGCACATTCACAATTTTCAACATGACTGAAACTTAGATGCAAGTCCAACTCTGGAAACCTTGTGAAAACTTCCACTCAAAAGAGTCAGAAAGCAAAGAAAGTATTAGGTTGCATAAGAGATGAGACTAACACTAAACACATTAAAATGCCATTATATAAATTAATGAAACAGAAAATCTCTGAAAATTTCATTCAGCTTGATTACCAGATCTCTAAATGGTAAGAGCAGAAATAGAGTAGTTCCAAAGAACATCCATGAGTCTGGTTAGAGCACAGACAAGGTGCAGGCAGTGCTGCCAATACATCCTGCAGCCCATCTGTGGTCTGCTGCCCATCCCAGGGATGTATGGGAGCTGTTGGTGCCTGGCAGGCTGGAAGCACTTGGCTTCCTGCTGGTCCAGGTATATTGAGTGCTCTGGTCATTGCTGAGAACAAGACTTGCTAGGATACCTCAGGACCAACTTACCCTAAACCTATTATGCACACAACAAGGAAAAGGTGAATGATCCAGGTGATTGATGAACAGATTAAAAAAGATATTCAATTATATCTATTTCTCACAAACAAGAAGTGTTTGGTGATGTAAAGGGCAGCCTTGGCATCAGTGATCAAAATACTGTGAAGTTTAAGATCTGATGAATAGTGAGTGAGATAAACAACAAATTTGGACTCCAAAAGAGCAGGGTTAGATTAGCAGAAAGCCAAGCAAGCATTGAAGAAGACTAGCACTGACGAATGTGGAGCTCCTGACTTGACCTTAAACACAAAAAGGAAACATACAGGAGGTAAAGGGAGGAATAGGCTATATGGGAGGAATAAGAAGACCTATCACATCAAGAAAAAAGCTAAAGCCTGTATCAATCTGAAACTACCAAAAGAGATAAAGGGTAATAAGCAAGATTTTTCTATGTTCCTCAATAGCAGAGGGAAAGATAAGACAAATGTGAACTCATTGCTCATTGGGGCAGGAAGTCTTACATGGGAAGAGATAAGGCTGAGGTATTCACTGCCTTCTTCAACTCAGTTTTCAGTGGCAAATCTTGTTCTCAGTCATCCTCCAAGCAGAATCTGAAGAAGTGATGTTGTACCCACAGTAGAGGAAGAAAGCGTTATGGGTTACTTAATTGTCTTGTACACATAGAAGTTTTTGTAATTGAGGTTTATGGAGCTGGTTGTGTCACTGTGAGACTGTTCTCTATCATTATGGCAATCATCAGAGGCTCCTGATGGCTGGAAAAAAAGACAAATGCCATCCACCTTCAAAAAGGGCAAGGAGGATTCAGGAACATATACATTGGTCAGCCTTCCCTTATGCCCAGAAAGGTTATGGAGAAATTTCCCCTAGGAGCTATTTCTTAAAACAAGAGACAAGAAGGTGACTAAGAGCAATGATTTGTTAAGAGATGAAAAAATAAAAAACCCTGTTCCTAAAACCTGACTTCCACCTAAGTCCAGCTGGAGATGTGATGACTGTAAGGTACTCTAGCTACATGTTTGTCTCATTCAGACCTCTCAAATTCCTCTATGCACAAAAAGAAATATTGCAAAATAGTTAATTTCTCTATGAAAGTTTTTGATTATATGAAACACAGGACTTTTTACACATAATAGTGTTAATTCTATTGCACAGCTTCAGATACTGACAGACCACCAAAAAATGATACTGCTTTGTTTGGGAAGATGTTGGAAGCCTAGGGTTAAGTTCAAGTCCAATTATTCAAGGAAATTGTATAAATTGTAAATTCTATATAAATCTAAATTTATCTGCATATTATAGTAAAATGTGGTCACACGATAAATAAGAAAGGTAGGCTTACCTTTTTAATGAATACAAAAACTTGGTCAGTACTGTTTTCCTTTTTCAAACCTCGATATAGCCATCAATTTTCTATAAACTTACTTAATATTACCTTCCCAACATAAGCAGATTGGATTTTAGCCATGAGATTGTGAACTAGGAGAAGTCAAGATTTCAAATAAGGTATTGGTACATTCATAACAGAAAAAAAAATCAAAATATACCAGAGCAAGTATCTCACCATTTCTCAGACAGTTATGAGAGAATTAAGAAGTTGACCATGACTGTGACATTACTTCTCAAAAAAGATCAGGGAGACATTCATGCATTGAAAAAGCAAGTCAGCATATTTCTTAATTTATATGAAGAGATAATAATATATTAAACAAATCTTATGTAACATCTAATATGGGTTTCCTTAGAAGGAATATTTGAATAAAGAAAAAAATATCACTCAAAATACCAAAGAAGATAAAAAGAAGCATATAGACGACAAACAATTTGAATTTGAAGTGATATTCTAAACAATAAAAAAAATCAAAATATTTTAGCAAAGGAATAAGATTTTTACTGTTTCCATTTAATTTCTCTTGTAGAGAAACACAATCATACAATATTCAAGTTAAAGTAAATTGTGATTTTTTCATCATTTTCCTATTCTTTGAAGAAGATAACAGTGATTTTTTTCCTCTGGAAGTTCTAATGATCCCAAATACTCCACTTCTGTTGAATTTTTGTGATGGTCAAACACTACACTAATAAAACTTAATGTGCTCTAGAGTCAAGGAGAGTTGCCTTTTTTTTTTAAGAAAACAAGAAAAGCACATGCAAGGAGACAGCATGAGCAGTATAAATGTAATTATTAATAATGTTGCTGAGTGTGAAAGGAAATGAACTTATTAGATAAAGTCCATTGTAAAATGCAGATTATATAAAGGCAATGGTGTGTAAGGGTATGTCACATCTGACTAATGTCATGTCTATGTGCCATATGACAAAGCAATCTTCTCTGTGTTCAACTAATGCTTTCTAAGAAGAAAAGGTTGATTTCAATTTCAAATACCTGGAACTCCTCTCCAAAATTTTCAGTTCCCATTTGGCCATGTCTCAGTCAGATAATTATATAGAACTTGACAATTTGGGTGATGGGGGAGAAGAAAGCAGCTATTCATAGTGATGGTGAGTGAGGACAAGTGACATCTTTCTTTTCTTATTGTAATCATTCAGTGCTAGCTGGCTTATTGCTCTGTTCTTGCTAACTCAATATTGTTTACCTGCTTTATGTTAGGTATTTTTTGTATTTTTTTACATCTGTACACTCATCTTGGGTTTTATTTTCCAGTTTCTTGAACATACTTTTATGCTGTTCCAAGCAATTCTTTATTTAATCTCCCTCACTTCCAGATCTGTTTGAAAGGCTAATGCATTTGTCATGTAATTATTTATTGTTGTTTTGTTTTCAATGTTTTTCTTACTCTGCTGAATGTTTTAGTTCTGGACAGTACTTGAGACAAAGTTTACAGAACCAGTAAAGTGCTTTGCACTGTAATTTTAATCTAGTTAAGTGTAAAATTACATCTACCGTAAAGCCAAAGGAGGGAAATGAAGATACTGGATTTCAGAAAAACAGAGTTTAGGGGAAAAAATTCAGCAGGTTGAGTGAAATCGAGTGTAATGAAATGGCAGAGAGGGAACAGCAGAGAGAAACTGAAATGTGTATAATGAGATTAAAGTGTGCCCAAAGGATGTGGAATGCAGAACATACAGCAATAAAATGAGGAGTTTAAAAAGCCAATATGGCCAAAGGAAGGAAAATAGGAAAAAAACCAACAACCCACACAGTAAGGAAAAGCAATACAGATGGAACCTCGCTGAAATTAGGTATGAAAAGATTTGTGTGGTCATCTTCACCCACAGGTTTTGATAATATTGAAAACGTCAAGTACAGAGAAAGATTTGAAGGAATAGAAGAAGATGTGAATACTAAAACTAATTAATATCAATCCTGCAGTGTAAGACAGCTGTACCAAAAATAGATTAAGCAAAACTATTTCAAAGGACTGATGTAAGAAATTGGGAGGATCTTTATTTTTCCTGCCTACACATGTTCCTATTGCTCATTAAACAACAGGAGCTGAGAAATTACAGACGTTCAGGGCAAAAACAATCAATGCAGGAGGACTTAGGGTTGAATTGGAAGTGAAAAAACCAAAAAACACAATCTGTGAACAACAGTAGATTCTGACATTTAAAAAATGTACATTTTTTCAAAATTCTGATTTGGAGTGAGATAGGTAAGCACAAATTTTGAGTGTATTTTTATAAGGGAGAAAATCCCAGTTAGGATATTTACTTTTAATTTGCAGATTTAAAGAAGTGGCAATGTTCAAATATATTTCTTTGAACAGTTAGGATTGTTTTGGTTTTAAGTAGCTTGTAAGTAAACTTCCAGGAACAAATATTTTATGCTAGAAGGTACGTATCAAGCCATTAATATAGTTGTGAGTTACATATAACTGGTTGAGACAAGATTTAGTATTTTTTTTCAAATAATAAGACAAGATCTTTTCAGATATAATAATAATCACATACTGAAGTGACTGCTAGTAAGAGAAGCTTGGGTTTAGTAGGATCCTGATTCATATATTTTTTCCTGAATGACTGCTGATGGAATGAGACTACTGAGTTACCTGACCCAAGAGAAAAGATGAGGAGGAGAAAAAAAAAAAAACAAACCAACCCAAACCCCCCAAAAAAACCAAACAAACCAAAAAACCCACAATGAAATTAGAGCACAAGAGAAAAAGTACTAAATAGTTTGAGGGACTTACAGTTCAAGTGCCATTTAGATGTAAATATCTGTTTCTGGAGATAATTTATCACTGTTGTGCTGCGGCCTAGTGGGCTGTCGGGCCTTCAGGCGCCGCGGCAGTCCCTGGCAGAAGCGCTTTTCACAAGGCACTCTGTGCTCCAGGCGCACAGGCACTCTCGGGTTTGGGGACAGTGGTTCAGCTCTCTTGTGAAGGGCTGCCAAGGCAGCCTTGGTCCAGGGGAAGGTCAGGCGACTCCAGGAAGCACCACGCAAGATGGGTTCTTCTTCTCCAAGGGTCTCCTTTACTCAGGAGCTCCTGGGGTCCGAAGAACCCAGATGCTCAGGGGAGCTGACTTTTATACACTTATCTGAGGGCAGGGACAAGAACTTGGACCAGTCAGAGCATAGATTAGGAAAACAACCAGTCAAGGAATGGATCCAAAATACACCAAGAGGAGAAGAGAGAAAACAGGAACTATACGGATGGCAAATCGGGGAGGAACAATCTGCATTCTGCAGCACAGACTCATGGGCGGGTTTCAGTTACCCCACCAGGAGCCACTGGGAAGTCACTTAGAAGACCTCCCAGAGGGCAAAGCCTGCCACCTTGAGAACAGCTCATGTGCTGCACACCCTCCAAGGGAGAGTGATCTTCTTTGTGGCAGCCTGGGGGCCTGCCACACTGTTGCTACCATCAAGAAACTTCACAAGTATATCTGTACCTCTCCAGACACGAGATGATACTTTTGAGATTCTTGTACAGTAAAGCAACTCAGATAATTACACAGCCTTTGTCACTGTTTTCTGGCACTGTAGCACCATTGTCTAGAAAGGGAACTGACGCTCAGCTACCTAGAACGATCATCCAGAATACTTCAGATGTACTTTAACAAAATTAACTTGGAAAATTGGCCCAGGGAAGGAAAATAGGGGTTTCTTGTAAATAAAAACAAATTAGAAATAGGATTTTAACAATACTGATTTGGGAAGGGGGGCAACTGGCAAACAGAAAACAAACTAAACTAAATTTTTAAATCTTAGATTCAAAACAGTTGTTTGTTTGGTTTTTTTTTTTAGGCATAGTATTAATTCTCAAGTTTATGTCTGTTATTTATCACTATTTAAATGAGAGCATGATTGAAGACTGAATTTTAAAGTTAGCTAATCATTAAATAAACTGACTGTTACCTAAGTTGCTCTCCAACTTCCTCATTTCTCAGCAAACCCTCTCTTTAGACACTTAAGCATAGATTTCAATGAGAAGAATAGCCAAAAGGGAGTTTTAAGGATATGACCACATACTTTGTTTTCCTCCTTTTAAGCTACCAATCAGGTCATCAGAGCAGCAAGTTGATCATTCTTGTTTTGATCACCTGGGATTTTGTATCAAAGGGGCATAGAGAGACATTCTGAGCTGAAAACTATCTATTTTGAAAGAGGAACAAGGATCCATGTAGCTAAGTGATAAAAGCATGTTCTACCAATTGCACACTGATAGTCTTCGGAGTCTTATTGACCACAGCAAAAGGGAGAATTAAACAAAAACTCAAAAGTTGATCTCATATAAGATGCACTGACTAACCCAATTATTCAATACTAACTCTATACAAAACACGTTATGGTAGTGAACAAAACTGATTGTGGTAACTCAAATACAATGATTAGCAATGCCAAAAATAAGCAGTCACTATAAACATTGCCTCCAATATGTAAGTAACCTGGTATACATGGAGTTCAGTGATCATAGGCATGAATGTTTCTCTTGTTTAGTTGCATCGTAGTCTAAAGAACTCTTAGCGACTGCTGCAAGCTTCAGCCCTCTTCAGTGCCAAATATTTCTGTGAAGGTCAGTATTCTTAAAGCACACATAAAAACTACGGTAGGTTTTGAAGATTTATCTGGAAGTACTTTAGGAAGAGGAATAAAACAAACAAAAAATCCCCTGAGATGTTTTCTATGGATGAATTCTGTTTGAATTCTATTCTGTTATTAGCACAGGACAAGATTATTCAAGGTCAAACATATCTCAACTCCACGACTTGCTTGAGACCTGGGAGCTGTCAGAGCTGCCTGATAATTTACTCTGATGAAGATCCTAGAAATACTAAAGGCAATGAGAGAAATATGTCCAAGGCACAGACTTTATTATTCTGTCACATTATTGCCTTACTACTGAGTCTTTCATTAGTTCAGTGATACTCTGATATAAAACTAAATATGCTCAGAATTCATTCTCACTATTATGACGTAAACTTAAAAGGCATGACTTTTACTGTTACCCTTGCCTACCAAAAAATGAGATGGTGTTCTTCTCCCATGATTTAAAAATTTTGGAAACAAGAACAAAAAAAAAAAAAAAAACCCTCCAACAAAACCCCCAAAAAACACCCCCCAAAATCCCCCAAACAAACCAAAAAACAAAAAAACCCCACCCAAAACAAAAAACCCCCAAAAAACAAACAACCCCCCCCACAAAACAAAAAAACCCAACAAAAAATCCCCTCAAAAATCAAAAAAAACAACAACAAAAGCCCCAACAAACCAAAAAAATCCAAATATTTCTTCTTAACGAAGAAAATTATGCTGAAGAGAAAAAATGAAGTTGACATCACAGAGACTAAAAAACTTTTAGGATTTTTAGTACTGTCAAATCACATATGTTCTTTTCCATTTCACTCAGTTGTGCTTCTACCTGAGTTGACAGGGCTTCACTTTTACATCTGCCAGAGGTATTGCTGTTGTAAGTTTATGTAGAATGTACTATGCCATATCCTACTTGCCTGTCTTACACTTTGAATTCTTGTTCCCCTAAGCAGACCACACAAACGTGCTCTCAGAATGGCAAAGAATAAAAAAATCCAAAGAAAACACAACCAAAAAAAAAATTGGTTTACTTTGATCCTCAGCTGCCAGTATTGCAACCTGAACTTTTGGTTCTACTTTCTCTGATTCAGACATCAAAACACACTGATGTCCATAAGTTCTGCACAGGAATCTGGAAGCACTGAGAGATACAAAAAAAGAACTGGGAAACAGGGAATTTTGTTGCTTCCATTTAATCCACAAACAAAAGTTTCATCACCAAAATTTATGTTGATTTATGTTTGACAAAAGTCTCATTGCAGGTGGGAGGAAAATGTGAAAGCAGCCACCAGAAGGGGAACTGATATACCTAGTACATATAGAAATATTCTGGGTCCTTGCATATAGAGACTTGATTTTAGGTGTCTCACTTCCAAACACCCCATGAAGAAATGGCCCACAGATTTGTTAGGTAAATCAATTAATACAAATAAATATTCATCATCTCAGGACAGAATAATAATCAGTAAATTTAAGAGGAAAGTGTCAGAATTTGGTCTTGCAGTTCCTATTAGAACTCTTAAGATTGGTGAAGCAGTTCAACAGTGGCCAGGACAAGACTTCTGCTCTTACTGAAGGTAGGCTGACAAGGACATGAACAGCAGTATGCATAGCTATTACAAACAAAAAAAAAAAGTCCAAAGGTAAGACATGTACATGTAGACTTTGTCTAAAATAAACAGCATAGTTACAGAAATATTGGATGATGTGAAAACTTGAATTCCTGTTGGAGACTTGGGAAAACATGAAAAGAAGCATTGATTGTGTTAAACTAGTACAGATATGCTTTTATTTCTGAGGGAA
The DNA here is from genome assembly GCA_037834095.1 of Argya squamiceps. Classification (NCBI taxonomy): domain Eukaryota; kingdom Metazoa; phylum Chordata; class Aves; order Passeriformes; family Leiothrichidae; genus Argya; species Argya squamiceps. The sequence goes on along the minus strand of JBBMKD010000170.1, from coordinate 34,742,433 downwards.
AAGATGTGCAGTTCTGTTAAGACTAGCTGTTCAAAAGTCCAGAAGAGGTTAGGTTTATATACTTTGTCAGCAGAATGACAGACAAAGCATTTGCTCTAAACCTGTACATGGGAATGTACTTTGGAAAGAACAAATTAACCTACTTGTACACACAGAGGTGGATAACTAATTCAGAGCCTTTTCACAGAAGAGATTCAAATGTCCATGTGGACATTATAAAGTGGCTGCTTAGCCTGAATAGACTGAGATAGGTCTTGAGAGCAGCACAGAAAGTTATCAACAATACCTGAAATAAACATCTCAACAGAAACCAGTCTACAAACTCATTTACTTATTACCTATGTCCATCATTGTTCATATGACAAAAAAGAAAGTGCTACTCCCAGACTCTGTGTTGAAATTGCACAGTGTTCTATCTGTATGTTGGAGAACAGTTTTTGCCACTAAAGGCATAACAAGAACAAAGTCCATCAGAATAATAATTCTGGCACATGTGTCTATGGACTATTTCTCTTTGTTTTCTTCTGTGTTTTTCTTTTTTTTTATGTCTATGTACACTTGTGTTTGTGAAAACAGCACCAAAGCAGATAACATTAATATATGTTGGAGTTTGTGTGATTTTTCTACTGGTCAGTGTAAGTAGCTGTGTCCAGAAACAAGGTTTTGAAAGAATCACTAAAATTATTTCTCTTTTAGGATTTATTGGGAAAGTTAAATTGTCTTGTTACTAGGAAGTAAACAATTGTGAATTTACTAGGCCTACAGCAATTTAGTTTACATAATTTTCTTTTGTTTAAAATGGTTACCTTGTACTAAACCAAGGTTGGGTTTACCATTCCATCAGACTTACTGCAGACTACAAAGATGACTTCCTGACTGGAAAGACAAGGGGGAAGGAGAGGTGTGATATTCTCATTTATCTGGAGCCATGCAGTCATGTCCAGTTATAAATCTGTTGTCAGTTCCACTGATCAATAATGGTTAGCAATAAGCACCACTAGTCTCCAGCTTGACACTGATGAATGGTATAACCAAGAATGGGATAAATCTCCTGATAACAGCATGTAGATTCAAAGAAGTCATCCATCTTCTTTCTTTTTCCTGTCCTTCATCCCAACTTACTACTCTAAATGAGTACTACTCCCTTTTTTCCCTGTCCCAAGATATGCTTAGCCCTAATTTTGCTTCAGTGCTGTCTTGCTTATATGTATCTTCCTATGCAGCTCACTAATTACTCTATTCTTCCACAACAATTTCTAAAGAGCAAAAGCTTTAAGTATATAAGCATTTCTGTTTTACTACAAAGAAATTCAGAAAAGAGAAACAATAAGAAACATTCATCATGCAGCAAAGATACCTTTCCATGAATAAAAAGCCTAGCAATCTTTAAGGCTAGGTGTTGAAAAATTTATTTGTTTCTCGGAGAAGAATCTTAGATTTCTACACATGTACATACATGTAACTGTACATTTATTTTATATACTTGTTTAATTTCAAATAGCTTTAACTTTAGGTTCCCAAATCCACATGAACAACATGGTTCACTACTGATAGCATTAACTTTTGTCAGTGTGACTAAGACAACTGAGTTTAGCTTGCACATTTATGCAGTACAGATATTCATCCAAAACACTGTAGAATAATTTTGTTGAATTTCTTTCAGTTTCAAAGCTAATAAAGTTATTATTAAAGTTTTAAAGCTAATATAGTTATTATTAATGCACATCCCACTGGATTTTACAAAGATGTTTCACAGAAAGAATTGAAGCACCTTAATGGGAAAATTCTAACTCCATCCAATCTCACCTAGAATAACACTTAAATTCTTCTTTACTCATACAGCCACTTTTAAGCCAGAAGTAAAATAATGCAGAATTTTCATGGGATTTTCAGAATTTGATGATGATATCCAGTTTTATTTGAATGCAGGGATATTGTTCTGTTCAAATGCAATTTTGTGCAAAGACAAAGAAATGCCTTCTGGAGTTTAAAGACTGAAGTCAGGTGTCAATAAAACTGAAGACTCCATTCCTATCTGAGAAAAAAAATATTAATTTAAACATATTATTTTGCTCTTGGTATAATTTTAATTTTCTTATTTGATCTCAATAGAATATTTTTTAAAAAGCCTAGAATAATTTTTAGATTTTTTTTTTACTGATGTTAGTTCAGAACAGAAAGCAGCAAAACACATTGGGGAACAAACACAAAATTTTCTTCAACTGCAGTGGGTTAGAAAACTGTATTCTCCAGATCGCCTGGAGAAGTGCCACCTGACAAGAAATGCAAAACACAAACACACTGGATTACTAAAGCACCAACTAATACTACAAGTGTTTTAAGAGAAGGGGTACCTTTATCCTTTCATTGTTCACTTCTTAAGAACTGAATCATGTAAGCACAGATTCATTCCATGCTATCTCATTGACACTGCAATGTTACTTTTCAATTTATCTCACATTTGTTGAACACACAGGAAAACTTCTCAGTAACGCCCTCTAAAACTTCCATTGATTATTGCTGTACTCAAAAATTCTTCTAAAGTCAAACTATTGTAGTCCCAAATAGACCTTGTAGAAAAGGGAAAAATCTATTATAGAGGACAAGTCAAATCACAGTAGCCAGTTATTATGGATAACACCTGTTTAAAGAAAGGGCACTATCAACTAAAGCCTTCTGTCAGATTTAAAATGCACAATCATGCCTGAGATAAGTTTGCCTAATCTTGACACAGGAGTACACATCTCAATGTTCTTAACATACCAAGCAGCCCTTAAATCCTGTGGCTATACTCATACATAGATAATTTTGTGGCCAGTCTGCATTTCATATCCCCTAATTAGCTATTAAACAAATGAAACACAGCTGTCAATCAATTGCAGAGTAGATTAGATATGTAACTGGAGTGAACCAAAGCAAAAATAAGATTATCAGGACAGAGGTTATATATCCAAAGTCTTGTACAAAATATAGGGACAGGATAAATTCAAGTAGAGATGTTAAACGTTCAGATAAGTCTTTCTGTCAATAGCCATGACAGCAACAAAAAGAAGTGCAAAGATGATACCGAAGCAGTGCAAAAAATATATGCATGTTTGCTGCTTTTTTGTCTTTTTATTAATTTTTAAATTTTTGGCCTCTTCTTCACCTTATCTTTTTATATGAGAAATTTAAAGTACTAAATATCAAATCTATAACCATCCTTCAATACAGCCCAGAAAAGTGAATTAATTTGTTAGCAGTAAATTTCTCAGTAATCATGGTGTTGTCATGAAATCATGCTTTCTAAATACATTTTTAAAACTGTGTCGCAGTTCCCCTCCTTCCTGTAGTTTTTTATACTGTGTTCTGGTACAATAGCAATTATTTCTCTAGCTCTCTTACTTGTATTCTCTAAATCTCAGGAGGGTATTATGCATTTCCTCTGGACAGTCAGACAGGGAATTACACTGCAAGAAGCAACATTTCTATATGCATTTTTCTTACTGTAACATTCAAAAAAGATGAGCCCATTAATATATGGTCAAATTTAACTTGCTGTTTAATATGTTAGAAGTCAGATGATTAATAACATAAGAAGGCTCATTACTATTATGCAAATAGATCAGTAATATCTTAATTACTACACAAAGTTGAAGCAAAATACTGTGGTTGCCTATGTTCATTTTAAAGACATCCTTATTATATATTCTTTGTATTTATGTAATTAGTAATAGTAATTAACAGTAGTAATTAGTAGGAAAACTCAGAACTTTGGTAAATGGATGTAAAGCCACTCTTGCGGACACTGGGACTGTCATGCACTGGGCCAGGCTGGGACTGAAGAAGGCTCTTCCCAGTTTTCCCGGAGCACTGCTTGTTGTAGCTGCTCCCTGTTCTGCCCTGCAATGCTGATGACACCCACCTGACAGATCTCTTTCCAAGGGCACCTGAGCTGAGAACAGACCTGGGAGAGATGCACAGAGAAGCTCTTATCCAAACATTGACCAGAAACTCTCCAGAGCATCCCTTTTCCAGTCCGTGAGATGCTTGGTGTGGCAGGGGAAGAGGCCAAGTAGTCCTATGGATGAGGTTCTGCGGGGCTCCCATCAGGGTTCTTTGAACTCCTCATCCTCTATCCACCTCTCCAGAGACTGGAGGTCTCCTGTCGGTTCCCTGACATATTCTTTAGCCTAAACCAAGATCTCACGCCTCAGGATGTGCTTGCAGGGCATGATTCTCTCCCACTGGCATGGGCTGAATTCCAATGAAGCTCCTCTGGGACATCTGGCGCTCATCCAACCTGTTTATTGGGATCACACTGCTTTGCAGTCCATGGGTGGCATTCACTTCCTTACTGGGAGCTGAGGACATGAGATGACCTTGTTTGGAAACTGATCTCTTTCTCTCCATGCAAAGGTTTGACCTTTGCTTTCTCCCTGATATTGCCACTGCCATGCTATACCTGTCCTACAGCCTGCAGCGTCTCTCTCACAAGCTCCTGCTAGAGTGACACAGTACTAAAGAAACCACCAATGTTTAGATCCCGAGTTTCTGCACCACCACATCATAGTGCAATTGCACAGCTGATAAGGAAGCTGACATTAGGGTCAAGGTCTCCAATTTCTTGAGGTGGAGTCCTTCCAAAAGTTTCCAAAAGAGGACTAGTGGAAATTCTCCTCATGAGCAGAGGCTGAGGTCAGGCATACTTCAGTGGGCAGAAAAGAAATCCAGGTGGGATTGTGGATGTATGGGTCTTCTCAAGATATGGATAAACAGAGTCAGAAAGCACTGATCAAAGTGCACCACAAAGGCAGGATTTAAATGCAAGTATTTAGAACATCTTTTTTATGTTTGATGAAATGCATCATATTACACTGTATACCCACCAGTATTAGATCCTTGTGAAGTCATGTTGAATGGTGACTGTTTTGGCAGTAAGAACTAGGCAGTCTGACTTTCATATATTAGTTCAAAATTGCAATCTATGCTTTAAATTAATACTAAATAAATCTTGGAATTGTCACTATTTGACTTAGATTTGGAAATTAAAATACCTTTTCAAATAGTTTCTTAGTTAAAGCACATATAAAAATAAAGAAAGTCCAGACTCTGCACTCCACAGGTGTCAAGCTACTTCATGAAGCAAATATGAACATTAATTCCAAATCTAAGAATAGCGTATTTCTAACACAAACATCCAACAAAAAATAGGAAGCCTTCACACACTACATCCCACTAGTTGATTCCTAAACATATGTCTTTTCTTTGGAATAAGATTAAAAACCTTGCAAAAGTTCAGTACTACAGTTGAAAAGCAAAAACACACATATACAAAACTGCAGAGTTTCTAAAAATAGTATTACAATTTAAGATCCTATTAATTTTAATAATTTCATGCCTAGGGTCAAATAAAAAAAATAAGTAAAAAACCCAACAAACAAACAAACCCTGAAGCAAAAACACACACCATACCGCTACGCCCTTCAAGAAAAAGAAACTACAAACCCAAAATGTTTGTCTATGCAAAACTTCTTGTGATAGCATATAAGCACTCGGCTGAAATCACTATAAGCTTAGTTCATTACTTCTCTCAGTTCTACTTTGTTTCTCTTGTGCCATTGCTTTTCTAAACCGTGTAACTTTGTATATGTACCATTTGGTTCTGAACCTCTTTTTTTTTTTCATGTACCAAATACTGTATTCATCCTATTTCTCTTTTGTCAATCCCTTGATGCACTATGACTGTATTCTGTCTTCTCTTTTCATCTTGTTATAACCTAAAGCCTGAACATAACACATGTTAATGTCTTCAAATTCATACTAGTTTTTCTCTTAATCTCTTATTTCTTCCTTAATTTTTTTAAATGAAATGTTACAGAAGCATTTGAATGGAGTTCAAGAGCTGAGCTAATGAGAAGGTATGAACAATTCATAACTACCCCTCCTGAAGACAAACCATAAAAGAAGATTTTCATCAGATTTTCAGTTTTGTGAGTGCCTGAGGATAGCAAAGGACAGTGGGGACAGCTATAAAGTGAATTAAATGTATTCCCTATTATTATAATGTTTCTGCCTGCTAATTAAATTCACCCAGGGGTAGGTAAAGATCTTCCAAAACCATTGCATCTTAAACTCTCTATACTTTGTGTAAGCTTGATGCACCTTGGAACCACAAATTACTTCCTGTCTATGCCAACAAACCCATGTATACTTATTGTGGATTTTATTGTCTATTTGGAAAAAAATGCAGCCTTAAAGAGCTGATAACAAAGTTTAGAAAAAGATCAAAGCAAAAAGTCAGGATCCAGGTTTCTATACAGCCTACTTACAATACAAAGCAGTGATCCTTTGAAGTTCTTAAAATAAAGCAGAGCTGGTTTCTATACTTTTTAAAGTAAAAATCAATTTAAACAGAATCCATTTTAAAATACCCAATTTTCTACTATCTGGATTGCTTTGCTTTGTATATATTCAATATTTCTGACAACATTTTAAACCTAAAAATTTTGAGTACATTAAAAAGTTAATATAGCTGGTTTTCTCAGTGTGCAATGTCAGCTGAGTTCCATAAAAAAATGCAACAGGAGAGAGGGATTTGTAAGAAAAAAAGAAAATTTATAAAACGCTGAAGTGAAAGTTTTCCTTTAAGTACGGTTTGTGGGCATACCTGTGTCAGATTATGGTCCAAGTAGATGCAATTCCCACCTCCTGTTGCCTGCAAAATGAAATACAGTGTTGTTCCTTTCGTTAATACAGAAAAGATCTCCTTTTAACTGAGCAGAAATTAGCCTTGAATAAAAGGATTGTACCATCTTCTTAATTAGCCATTTCTTGAAAGCACAAGTAAATATAGATAACATTCATTCAGTCTTATGTCTCAAAAAAATTATTGAAATTGCAATTATGCTACAGAAAGAAAAGGATTTTTATTAAATACAAATTGGCTGAATATTACCAATAATGAGTCTTCCATCTCCATTAAACTTTCCATGCTATCACAAACACAGGTGTGAATACTTTCCCATCCATATTCCCTTTCATTACCAATATTACATTTTTCATTATATGAAACAGCAAAGAAAAGGACATATGGGGGGAGGGAGAAATCAGTCACCATCTTTTCATTCAATTGAAGTGATGAGAAAAGACTATGTATCTTAATTAATGTTCATCTGAATCAAATTTCTGCCTCCTGAAAGTAATACAAAGGCTCTCCAAATTGAAGGAAAAGATTCTCGGTTTTGTTAAAGGATACAAGCAAGTGATAGGAGACAGTTACATATTTTATTAGCCATATGATCCTTGACATGCAGTTCTTAGACTCAGCTAAGACTGATAAGAAAAAAAAAAAAGGATGCCAAACAAACAACAAAACAACAAACAAGGGACAAAGAAAATGGCATATTGATACTGCAGCAGTTTCAGACCTAATACCAAAGTGAGACATCAAGACAGATGGATAAAGCAAAGCAGAAAAATACATATGGCCATTCTGAAAGCAAGTGAAGTACCTGCACTTAGCAGTAAACAGAAAGAATTTTTATTCAGTCGAGACTTTGGAAGGTATCTATCCCAGAACCATCTTTATTCTGCAGCCTAAGAGCTCTTACGGACGTAGAGAATGCTCAAAAAAAATTTTGTTTCTACAATGCCAAGTTTTTGAAACTGAAAATGCTGCAATGGTCATGATTTCCCTACCTTCTTAAGATCCAAGTAATTTCCAGTGATGTGTTTATAATAAAAAACCATAAGGTTTTCTTCAAGTTCTTCCCTTCTTCTGGCTCTGATAGACTGTTGTGGGGAGAAAACCTCAATTTGCCTTACTGGAATTAGTGCTGTTCTATGACACCAGAGAGAAGTCAGTGCTCTTCCAAAAATGGCTGAGGCAGGGAGTTTCAGATTTTCCCACATTTCATGCCTTTTGTATGACTTGAAAGGAAATCAATTACAAAACACTTCTCTGTTTCTCTAGAAGTGCTCAAAGTACCTAAAACCGTTTCTCTATACTACTTGGTTTTAAAAAAGAAAAACATCAGGTCAAGTAGAGCCTTGCATCTTGGTACCTTTAGATATCTTTTGGGACAAGCTGGAGCCTGACCTTTCTATTTTATCACATTATTGAGTACCATTTATGATCTTCAATCCAGCCAGAGCAGATTAAACTTGTCAATTAGTCCAACCCCTTACTTGCCCTTTGGCCACTTTAGAACACTGGGCTTAAGAAACTCAGTATTAAAATATATTGTTAGATGTGTATCCTTAATCTTTATTGTAAAAGAACAAGTTCTTCAGCACTCTGTCCTTTTCTGTAATGGGATAGGAAACTAGTAGCAACAGGCTCAGGATATTACATACAATCTTGTAGGAATTTTTATGTTCGTTTTTGGCTTAAGCTCAAGCTGTTGCTTCCTACTATCACTTCAGTTGCATATCTTCATCACATGAATTCAAGCTGTTCTAGTATCAATACCTCTGTAGCCTTTTAATATCTAGGAATATTCATATTATCTTCTAGGCTTTAAACACTGTTAATTGACTATTTTATTCAGGCTTATACTTTTAATGTAGTAGTTTAGAGTTGAACCCCAGAGAGAACATTCTGGAATACAATTATACCTTTTTGATTTGTGATTTTTTTGCCTTCTTTTACAACAGCAACCATGCAGACAGATCAAAATGAAGTTAAGTATTCTTGCCAATGTGTGAAATTATATGCAGAAGTCCCAGGTATGACCAAAATTACTTTTTGATGTTTGTTGACTTCTTGCTCCTTTACCACCCATTGAAAGAACTCATTGCATTGTGCGTTCTAGCTTCTCATATCACAGTAAGACTGATAGTGAGATTAATACTGTAAATTAGATCATTATTTCCATTACTTCAGTAACTTTTAGAAATTCTGAAGTAACATGGTAACTACTGTGAAGCAGCATCTGAGCTTTTTGGCAATCCCTGAATGACAAAGTACCTAACTTTATGAATTATAGTGTGTATTATATGAAAGCAGATCAGTTCCTTTACTATAGTCTGAAAAACAAGGATCAAAAGGTTCAAATTCACTCTGCTGCTTGTTTTTTTATCTCACAACAGAGATAACAAGCAATAAGTTTAAACATAGCCTTTAAGTGTGATGTCTAAAAAGCATAAATATTTTCCATTAATTTGTCTGTGAGATTCCACTTTTCTCCCCAGGTTCCAAAAAAAAAAAAAAACAACGAACCCTCAACAATATGAAGACTAACATGCTAAGAAAGAATGACAAGAGATCACAAGAAAATAGGAACCGCTTCCCTCCAATGATTTCAGACTGAGACAAGTTAGAACCAGAGTAGCAAGGAATGTGAACATTTCACCACGATAAAGACATTTTTCATTACAAATTTTCTGATATACTGCATATAACAGTGCTTAAAATTCAAAGCTGCTCAGATTGTATTCCATCCAATGTACTTGTTGGTTGTGTTTCTTGGGTATGTAATTTACTTGGTGGGCAGAGTTTAAATGCTTTAAAATAAACCATTGTATCAAGAACAGATGCAGTGTCATCACAGAGCTTTAAGTTTTACTGGGCCTTTAAATGCAACCAATTTGTTAGGGTGAAATCTTTAGAAATGAACCCTAAAACCTGTAAGTAGAAGAATCCTTTTGCATTGCCTTTTTTTCCCCTCACTGAACCACTCAAACCTTTTCCATTATTCATATGCAGAGGCTCCAGTAACTTATTATCTGTAGTGTAGAAGACTTGGCCTGCTACTGTGACTGCAGCACCCATGACTAATCTAACTCTGGGCTGAGCGCTGATGAAAACCACAGTCAGCAAAAGATTCTGCTGAATACGTCAAAAGAGATTAAAACATTACACTGTCATTTTATACCTTCTTATCCCATCCTCTACTTCTTCCTATATATTAGATAATCTAAAGTGTTTCATGTTAATTTTGTTTGCTGTTGTTTCAGTTTTTATTTCACGAGTCCTTTAAAAATAACTCTATTCTCCAAGCTCTGTGACGAAGGTTGCCTCACTTAAATGAAAGTTGTATAAATACAATCTTAAAATGAAAGTCCGCACTAGTCAAACATGAACTTGATTCTTCTACGTCACATAAACACCCTGGAACACATTACCAGTCTATTATTTCACATTGAAAATGGCATATCCCATTCCATATTTCAATATTCCAACAGGGAATAGTTATGTGAAACAGCTGATTATTAAAATAAACATATTAGAGTACATCAATTCTGAAAATGCAAAGGAAAAATAAAAAGGCAAAATAGAGTCAAGGTGATGAAATAAAAAATTTCCACGATTATTTTGTTATCTTACAACAGAGATACACAAGCAATAAGGTTAAATACCATCCTGGTTAAGCGGTCTAATTTTGGATACTGGAAAAAAAGATGGCAGTATCAATTGAATCTTAGATTTCTTTAATACATACTTCATACTCTAAAATATTTCCTTCTCTTTCTTGACTTGCTAAGAAAGGCTCTATAATTTTTTTCTGTTTGTATTTCAGTTGAGTTGACAATGATTGTCAAAGTTACCTATTTCTCTTCTATTGATTAATAGCTTCTATTGATTAGGCAACCACTCAATTTTTATTGCTAGATGAAGTTGTGCGGTTTTGCATGATTTTATTTTTTTTCTTAATCTTAGAATCTTGAAACTTACAGACAATTTTTATTGAAAGCCTATGTAAGGTCTAAGAACCTAAAAAGAAATAACATGAAACAAATCAATATTCAAGTACCAAGTTACAACTTATGAGGGAAGAGTCAGCTATTAATTTGTAATACAAGCACGTGGAAGCCATACAGAAATGAACAAAATTGATTATACACGAAGGTTTCTGGTCTCTTGTGGGCAAGCCTCTGGATTAAATAAAAGACCTCAGAGGCAGACTGAGTGGAGAAGGTGAATGTGTTGGTCAGTTCCCAACCCTTGATCAAATGAGACTGGCAGGTTCTGCAAAAACTTCTAGTATTTTATGGAAACAGTGGTGTAGACCAACTGTAATGTTCAACTTCAGTAGTCACAGTGCAAGTATAGAGTTTCATGAACATATTGAAAATACTGAGATGAAATCATTACATGGAAAGAAAGAGATGATGGTATTTTAAACTAATGAATAATAATAATAATTTTAAACTAATAAAGTTCTACTGCAATGTCATGATCTTAATACAGAAGCATTTTCTAGTAAATACATTTTCTCACGTAAAAAGTTGTCAAACCTATTATGAACTCTAGTTCTAAATCAGATGAATTAGGTATTCTTTGCCAAGCAAACAGCCCTTCTACTCACAAGCTGTGGAAATCATCTAGAAATTAGTAAGAAAGGGCACCGTTTTCTGGCAGATATCTACAGTTTAAGCATATATAATCCAAACTGTTAGCATGATGTCCCTGTCCTTGCCTCCAGAACAAGCCAAAGCAACATGAAAATGACGCCCTGCAAATTTCTGCTTATGTCTAAGAATGACAGCTGGTATGCAAATATATGCTAGGTAATCAAGGCAAAAAAGCCCCCAATATAGAACAGGAAATTCCACTAGCAAGCAAAGACGTGTGTATACAACGAGGGAGTCACAATACTTAAAATGGTAAGGTTTACATTGGCCACATAAGACACAGCATATATGGCCAGGGACAGCAGTCAGAAAGAAACGAGCATAAAACATCCTTTTCATGTATAGACAGGGATGACCAACATTGAATGGAAAAATAAATATACTGAATTTGAAGAAACTGTTTTCTTTGGCTTCCACAGAATTTGTTAGATCAGGACCAGATAAAGGAAAATTAAGATCTTTTGTGAGAGGAAGAAACTACAGTTATTTTAATTGATTTATGTGTACAAGATAGAGCTGGATTAATTGCCCCAAATAGTACTAATGACTAGGGGTTTTTTTCTTTTGCTTAAAGAAAAATCTTCAAAATTTTAATTATTCAGAAAGTTCTAGTGTAATCATGAATCTGTAGATTTTAAAACAATGAATTGATGTATTCTCTAATAAAATAAAATCAAGGAAATTTCTCCATTCATTTTGTGGAATAATGTACCATTTCCCACAACATCCTGAGAAAGCAAGAATTCCTTATCCTGGTGGAACAGATTTCTTGTCTCCTCACTGAAGTTAGTAAATCCACTAGCATACAGAAATTTTAAAGAAATCCTTATTTCAAGTTAAGCATCCAAAATCCTGTATGAAGTTTAACCCTCTCAACTAGTAACCAGACTGGCCATAAATTAGGAACTCATATTTCTTTTGCTTCTCCAGTCTAGCAAGGCTTTCTTGTACTGAGAAGATGCAAATGTGTTCTACATTTTGTACCTTGCACTTTTCTTTGCCTTGCCTCACATATCACTACCTGAAGAACTCTGCAATTTCTTAGTAACCACAAGATATTGCCAGCCATTCTTCTCCTTCTCTCACGTTACATTCCATCAGTGACTTTAAAATAAAAGACATGTTCAGACCCAAATATTCAAAACTGGGTATGGGTACAGAAAAAAACTGTTGGTTCTTAGACAAACACTTGAAAGAATGTTTTAATGAAATCAATATTGCTTTACAGAAGGAATAAGAAACCTGCAAATGATCACATTCCAGTCTCAAGCCAGAAACAGATCAAGATCTGTTACCTTTTTTTTGTCAGTAATGGTGGTCTACAAGAGTTAAGCTATGCATCATTCATTGAATGGAAAAGGAATTTTTTTCAAATTAACATGGTACACAGGTTTTTTGAGATATCACCCTTATATCCTACTAATTTTTCTTTAGCAGTATGAAGTATTAAACTGGTCTTTAATTAGGAAGTACTCAGACAGTTAAAAAAGGATACATGAAGGAACCACAGATAGAGTCAATAAATATTTTATTTAAAGGAATTATGTTTTTCTTATCAAAGTTCAAATTTTTACAGAACGGATATAACCAAACGATTTCTAAAATGTGCTCACAAGATATATGCATGCCTGTGCACTCACACTTTGCAGCAGCACTACTTTGCCTTATCAGTGAATGCTACAATGAAGTAAAATTTAGGGATTCTCCAAAGTACTACAGACAAAGGAAGACTTGACTTTTATCCAGTAGTAGGCTGAAGTACTGACGTGTACTTTCAAAACTATCTGTACTTTTAAACTTAATATATATATCTACATTTATCCATATTACTTAGCTATATATCACCTATCTGTAGAGATAACTAGCACTCCCACTCAGAGGACTTGAAGCCAACTAATGTTGACTATCAAAGAATGTTAGTGAGAAAAACATTGGTAGATTCTGAATTCACTGCTGTGTGCACTTAGTTTGTTTTACAAACTATGAAATTTTCTAACTTGAGAGAGTACTTCCCCTAGGTCACTCTGTCAGTGTTGCTAATTCCAAAACTGTGATGTCTGTAATGTCAAGGGAACGAGACATTTAGGAGGTTGAGATCAATTTCAAATCTAACAAAGTCTAAACTTGATCCTAGCTATCTTTTATAACATAACACAACCTAGGATGGTATCACTTTATATATTTTTATGTAACAGAATAAGCTAAAGTTAGAAGGGACTTACAAATATCATTGAATCCAACTCTGCCCTGGACAGCACCTTCCCCAAGAGTCACAACACATGCCCAAGAGTATTGTCCAAACAATTTTGTCCCTCTCCTTCCCCCAACATATCCCCATCCCCCACATCGAGAGAGAAAGGCATTGGTTTATGCCATATCAGCTAGAGAGCAAAATGTACCACCCATTTTCAGATAAATTTAATAATCCTGTAATATCTTTTTCTTTCCTTCTCATCTCTTCCTCTCAAGGATCAAGCACATTCAAAAAAGCCACCCCAAAACACTTCAAAAAAGGAGTTAGAGGGTTTGCTCTTTCACAGTTCATCAAACCAATCAAGAACTGAAGATCATGTACCTGTGATTGAAAATAAGATTTTAACAAGCAGGCAAATGAATAATTCATTTTCAATGTGATCTTTGGACTGGTGTCCCCTGGTTCTTCTCAAATTCACTACTTCAGAAGAATTACTCTGAAGAGATTTCACATGACACAAAGATTCCTTTGCACTTGTCAGAGAGTCAAGGTGGCCTCCCATCAACAACATGGCTTCAGGTTCATTTTTTCTCCTTTTCAGAGTCCATTTCCCTCTCCTGAATACTGATTAAGACCAATATCTGCTGTGTTCTTGTGACTTTTAACAGAATCAAAGTCAGCTTTGTGAAGACATTGACTGGAAACTGTTTGAGGCAGGACCATGTCAGCTCTCTAAGACTGAAAGGATTTTCTACTTGCCACATGCATTTTCATTGCATTGACCCTCAAAATTGGTATGAATAAGATGCATTTCTGCCCTTCCCTGAAACATTTTGTATAGAACATTTGTGACAACAGCAACAAGATATTGAGTTTTTATTATAAAGCTCTTTTCTTATCATTGCAATATAGGTGGAAAGCAAAGTCAAAATAATACATCATGGAGCATAAATTACAGATGTGAAATTAAATATTTTTTAAAAAAATATGTTCTTGAACATCAAGTCATACTGACATTTCAAAATATGTGACATGTTTCTGTATTGTTCCTGCATGAGCATCAGTTGCTTTTTTTTCAGAAGGAAATATACTTTGGCAAGTATTTTCTCTGCTTATTCAAAAGATATAAAAATAAATATCTGATACAGACCTTATACTTCATTTTCAGATCAGTAACCTTCTAGAAACCCAGAGTTACCTGTTTTCTTATCAAATGTGCAGTGTTTTGTGCTAATCACTATCAGAATGATAATATTTAGGAAAGGCTGTATTACCTATATTTTCTATTGAGGATACCAGCAAGATTTGGGGTTAGAGCACCTGGAGGAAAGGAAGGCTTTTCCTTTGTGAGCAAAAAGCTTTCCAATATTTCCATCATTGGCCCAACACAAGGAGGAAAGGAATGCAGATTTTTTTTTTCCCCCCTGGGCATTGATTGAAGGGATTTACCTAGCATATAAAAAGAAATTCATGGCAGAAAAGATTTAGGAAAGAACCCATCTCTCCTGGATCAAGTATTTACTTTTTTAAAAAACTAGAAATGCTCTTAAATTTTGGGAAAAGTGAGCTCACAGAAATCCAAAGGGAGATGATTGTATTTAATAGGCACTAGAACACCTGACTGGGGAAAGAATCAGGAGTCTGTAGAAAAGGCATGTTCCTTCATTACTGAGATCTTGTTAGTATCAGGGAGAGCTTACCCTGAAATCTAGCTACTGAAGGGGAACAAAAACTATTAAGGCATAACAGACCATGCTTCATTGATAATTTTTTATATTAGGTAGGATGTCAGAATCATTTTGATTATTAAACAAGTACAGTCCCACACTACAGCAAGACAGAATCCACATTAGTTAAACCTTTTAAGCATAGCTAAGAGCAAATAACAGTATAAATAGAAATACCTGTACTCCTACACACATTTCATAAAAGACTTCAAAATGAAAACAGCTAAGATGCCATAAGAGCAGGTGTTGCCGCGCCTGTCTTTCGAGCCGGCTAGCTTCGGCACAGGTAACAGTCACTTTTTGGATGGGCTCTTTTCACTCAGGCTGCTCCTACGTGGCGATGGCGGAAGGAATAAAAAGGAGGGACTCCAGGATGGCTGGGTTGCAACGAGTTTATTGGAGCCCCGGCGTGGGGTCCTCACCTCGAGAGCCGCGTGCCGAAGACCCCGGCTAGCTCTCGGGTCAGACCTTATAACTGGTGGTGTTACAGAAAAAGGGGACCAATAACGTTTTACAGGGAGGTGGTTCAAACTATAAACATGCTTTTAAAACAGCCATACAGTGAACATTAGAAGGTGACACTCAGGATTCTGTCCAATCACTCGGTGCCGCTCTCAGAATTCTCCAGAAATGGGGAGCGGCCCCAAAATGACAGACAGCAACAGGTGGCTGTCTGTAAAAGGATGGACAGTTAGCTGGTTTTGGCGGGGAAACTCAGGGAGAAACCAAACGTGGGTAACAGAAATCGGGGTACAGAGAACAAACCATTTTACAAAAGAACATTAACTTATAAATGAAACCTAAAATTAAAAAATGTACTCCACAAGCAGGTATTCTTTATACTGAAAATCTGTATAAATTAATAGCACAGCTTAATACAAGGCTGAATGTTATCAGAAATGACACAAGATCATATTCACTCTACAAATATAAAATTAAGCACAAATATTTCCAGAGATTTTTAATTCTCTGAACAGAAAAGAAAGTTTAGTTGTAATATAATCAAATTACAGCAAGTTATGCTACTAAAGAGAAATTCACACAGGCAATCACTTCTATCTCAAACTTCAATGGCACTTAGGATTAGAAATATGATACTGAATTAAAATATCCTTCACTCTTATAACTCCTATCCATTTCCAGATTTGTACAGAGAGGAAAAGACAACAATTGTGGAGGACACAGAGAAACTGGGATATTAGTGCTAGGTTTCCAAAGGACTGTGAAGAAGTTTAATTTTGCCATTTCTTCTCTGCACAAAATAAACACTCCCCTCTATCCCCAAGAGACAATTCTGCACTGTCAGCAGTGAACTGAGAAGTAGGATCTCTTGGTTCTCTCCTTCAGTCAGTCTGTGCTCTTTACTACAGAGTAGATTGTCCTAAAACAAAACAAAAAAAACCCCACACAAAAAAACAAACCCCCCAAAAAATCTCCCAAAAACCTAAACAAACAAACAAAACGAAAAGCAGAACACCAAAAACTCCCAAAGAAAACAAAACAAAAAAACCTCAACCAACAAACAAACCTCCCAAAAAAACAAACAAAACCCCCCCCAAGCAAAAGTCTACTAAGCATTAAAACAGAAGTCCATGGTTTTCAAAATACCATATATACAAAATATACACACAGGCATATGGTTATTTTATTTCTTCCACAGCAGTTTTTGAGAAGGTGATCGAAAGAAATCAATGCAGTTTTGCAATTCACAGAAACTGTTTACTATGTAACAGTACAAAATAAACTGTCCAGCTTCTTACGCATGTCTTCAACTAGCACATCTGAGTGGGAGCACATATAAGCCTTTGAAATGGAATTGCTAAGACAGTGTTTGCTTCTCTAGTCTCTAAAGGACTACAGACCTGTTTCCACATCAGTAAATTCAGTGGGAGCTTACTTGCTGACACAAAAAACTCAAACTGGGAAGTAGCAGGCACACTGTAGGCTACAGTGTGACTCTAGGCAGGGTTGAGAGATACTGATCTTATTTTAGCCACTGCTCTTACTAGTCAACAGATATTTATACCAGGAGACATCCTAGTCCAGAAAAGCACGTCAATATCAATTGTTCTGTCCTTTTTCCTTTTTCTTCAGGGTAGACTTTGTTGTTTTAGAAAGGAGTCTTGGTAATTTACCATTCACTCCATCCAACCTCAAGCCAATTTGGCCAGGAAGCAGGACAAGAGGCAGAAAAATAAGTATTAGAAAAGGACCCAAGTTGGAACAATTCAAATTATGGTGTGATATGCTGGGTTGAGGCATTGGCTACATAAGGACTTGGGAAGTTGGTATGAAACTGTTGTGGAGAAAGACTGCAGGAGCCACATTATGTTGACTGTATGGATGTGAATGTTGGGTAAACTCAGACTCTGCCCCCTGTATTTCATGTCTTCAGAGACATCTCCTGCCCTGAAGAAGTGTAACATCTACTCTGCTATTTTGTTTTCTTAGGGTTTTTTCTTATTTTTCTCCAGAGGAAAGTTAATTACATCCAAATGCTCCATCATATAAAATTACCCAAATGAAGGGAAAAAATGATCCAGCTGTATTGCAAACAGAAGAAACTCTGCTCTTGAGCCAAACAAGGAGGTTTTGGCTCACCTGCGTGTTGATATCTGAAATGACCCCATGTGGGTTTGCAGAATTTTGTTTTACAAGTTTTATTATAAGTTTAGAATAGCTTTAGTTACCCTATATGGGCCCCTTGTCTTGG